>HG992147.1:12887283-14087283 GCA_905220505.1 Laothoe populi | reverse complement strand
ATGTTAAATAGCAAGCAGAATTAAGATATTTATTTATACAACATTGTACATTTGAACACATGTCAGCATATTTCTCAGAAATTTCTTGGAACTCAGCGTAATTTTTCCGGTTTGCGTAACCCCCTACGGATCCCTTTATATTTTCTTACCATAACCATGCCACTGAAGTATTTCGTATAGGTAACATATGTTTCATTTGTTGTTTTCATTCCTGGTTCATGAAACATCTGGGAATTATTTTCATCAGGTTATAAAAAACAGATCTTATTTGCTCGAGAACTCGATTATATTGATCGCTGGTCGAACGTGCTGAGTGTGTGTGAAAGTTAAGCGATAATTTTTGTAAATTGAAAAGAAATCACACATCTTGACATGTCACGTCGATCTCATCATAGTATTCTATGGTTCACTAGGAACACTTAGTAATTGCCTTTTATGTTTGGACCTCCGGACCAATCTATGTTCATAATAAAAATAAGGTACGTCCAATTCAATGGCCTTTGTGTAAAGAATTTTTGGCAACATCGTTTCACTTGAAATCAGTTTTTTTTATCCTGACACGTCAAAGTTACCACACTGCACCTGATGGTAAGCGCAGTGCCGTCCAATCAGAGTATCGAGTAGCGAGAGAAAATCTATCCTATCCTATCTGTCATATGCAAGATACGACATTGTTTTTTTTCAACTATTTACCGGTAATTTTGATTTCAGTATTCCAGGAGTTATTGCCTAATAGACCAGTAAAGTTTGTAATTAATACAGCCACATTACAGATTTTATATAGCACGCATGAGCCAAGAAGACCAGCGTATTCCCGTTGTAAACTGGTGTGTAAACGATTAGCTTTTGCCTTTTTCAATGCTACCGAGACAGATTTCGACACGCGACAATTTCCTTAAAATACAAAGGGGTAATGGTTTCTTATGTTTATGCAAGTGTAACACATAGAAATAAAACTAATTTTACGGATTTTATCGCGGTTTCCCGTGATCATCAAGGCTGTAAACCTTTCGAACCGGGACAACAAAAGTAAAATAAACCAAGATAAAATCCGTAAAATTAGTTTTATTGCAACATACAAAGAGGTAACTGGAGTCGCGTGCCATGAGCTCCGGCTGTTGCATACCTCAAAATGCTTTTACGTAAAATATCATGCTTATTGAGATCATGGTGGTAATTTCTTAATCCTTTCGATAGATAACCCTGCGTGGGCGACAAATGTTCCACACTCCAATTCTGGAACGCTTTTTGGGAAATTGTTCGTTTTATTGTAAACGCCTGGTTCCGAACGGGTTTAGATCTGTTATTGACCTCCAAGGATAAACGTGTGAGCATAAATATTTGTATTGGCCCGGAATACTGCTCCACGTTTTTGTAAAGTACACGTGTAATATGACGTAACACTGATACAGAGACTCAGAGGAAAGATTTGGATTTGGAATCAAGAAAAATTTCCGGTGAGAATTATGTTTTTTCGGGGGTAAGATTTATACTTCGTATTGCATAAATTATATAAGACTAGATTTTGCTCGCGGCTCCGCCCGCGTGTAGATTATTTTTGGAATAAAAGGGATACATACAATCCATGGAGGCATCTTAGGCTATTACACCTTTCTATATTTTGGTATCCCATAGGAAGCGAGCATTTTTCCGGGATATAAAGTAGCGTATGTCATTTTCTGATCCCTATACTGCCACTATGCAAAAATTCATGTTGATCCCTTGCTCTGTAAAAAACTATAGTATCACACGGGAACTGTACATTTTTCCGGGATAAAAAGTAGCCTATGTGCTATTCCAGACTATAATCTATCTCTGTGCTAAATTTCAACCAGATCCGTCCAGCCGTTGTAGCGTGATTGAGTAACAAACATCCATCCATCCATCCAAACATTCGCATTTATAATATTAGTAGGATAATATATTGAGATGAAAATATCTTTGACGAAAATGATTCTGTTTACTTTATACAATGTTAAGGTCTAAATAAGTAATGTAATAATCTGACTCAAGTTGAAAATTAAATAACCATCTGAAACTGTACTATTATAAAAACAACCTCTAGATAGAGTGAGGAACATATTCCTTCTATTTATTTATTGTATGCACTCTATCTGTATTATAATAATTCAAGAATGGCTACTTCACGTGTTCCCTCTTTCTAAAATATTGGATACTTCAAGCGAAGCGTGAAGAAGTAATTAAGCCGTCAGGGATAATTATGGGGACCGTGCAGAGATGCTCATGTTTGCACTGTAGACATGTAGAGTTGGGTTTATGGTACTATAGAATATTTGAGTGTATTTACTATTCAAGGTGGCGTAGCTCTACATGTTATTTAAAAAATGCTGTTACTAAAGACTGACTCAGAATTACGGTGGAGTAACATTGGATTCAAAATTAGTTCTGGTATGAAAAACTAGGTGTCGCTAAATAAAATTTATAAATAACGTAATTCGACTACCCACGCGCTATATCAAATTAAGTATCCGAATAATTTATTTTTATATATAAAATCATTTTTCCCGGTTATGTTGCAGAGAAAACCATGATAATTTACGCAACCTCAAGGTGAAAAGTCGTGAATGATACATTCATTCATTAGCAACAGTCGTCCATCTTTTGGATAAGGATGCTCTTATGTATATTTATATAGGTATCGGTAATTGTTAGAATAAATATTTTCCGTATGTATCTTCAGAAATGTAAATCAGCTCTAAAATATAATTTTATGCTTGTACTTTATTATTTTCTAATAAAGTATTTTTCACACTGACCCCAACAGAAATTTAATTAAATTTAATCGATACTTTTGTGCTATGATTAATAGTGATATTTATTACTATTATGTTTTCACCGTCTCAAAAAACCATTTTTATACGTTTGTTTAGTTTTAATTCAAAGTTAATTTAAATTTTGCAGCGGCTGATTCTCTGAAACGAGAGGTCGTGGGTTCGATTCCCGCACCACGACAAATGTTTCTGTGAATACAGATTTTTGTTTCGGGTCTGGGTGTTGTGGGACCGTAGTCCCTCGTAGTTCTTGATACCTACAATAAAGGTTTGACTTGGTGTGAGGTCAGGACTTTGTGTGTGGCTGTTGGGTGTATTTATTATTATTATAAATCCTGTATCTAATCTAAAGTCATATAATTATTCAATAAGACTACATTTAAATAATATATGCCTCGTTGCCGACAAATTTCATTGATTCGTGTAAATATTATTGTAAGTATTTGTGACAATATAGTTGACACTATTTATTCCTACACGAGAATAATATAGAATATTATGCCTATGCATAACATTCTTCAGAATCATCTAGAAAACACAAGATCACAACCGTTTCATCTGATTTACGGTAGTCGGTATTAATGGAATGTGTTTTTATTCGTTAGGAAGTCAAGTAGTTGAAGCATATAGGAGCATACTAGGTCACGCGAGTTGTGTCCTACTTCGCACACTAAAATAACTCTGAGGACGTTGGTCAGAAAGTAATGCGGCCCGTAGGTAACTGTACGTGTGACGTTTTTTTAATTGAATGTAACTCATTAGGTAGCGGTAATTACGAGTATATAAAGTGGACTCGTACTAATGAATGCTAGTTTTTTCAATATATGTATTCATACATACTGGTATTTTCCTGTGTGTGGTATCCAGTTAATCATTTTCATCATTGGAAAATATTGAATTTCAATAACATATTTATATTCGTATTTACTACTAACGGTTTGAATCTATTAAAACATTATTATCGATGTAATATTGTTAAGTTACAGTGTCGCATCACTATGGGTATTGCGCCTAAAATATAATCCCACCTTTATTTCTGTCGTGCGGCGAGAATGCGTAAACAAAAATTCACGCTATTCCCGCAATTCCCAGAATTGGACACCGGAATCGGGAGAACCGTTTCATGTGGCCTTGGCACGTCCTAATAGACCATTCCGTGAGCAGATTAGTGCATCCCCGTTGGACCTATCTCGATTATCTTTTTGGACAAAAAAGGATATTGTGCTGGTAGGCTTATTCCTGTATGCTCCATTTTTAAATAGACTTCATTCGTTTTTATATGTTATGGTCGAGAAACGGGAAGCGAACATTGCGATAGATTATATTCAGCAGTATAATAATAATAAAACCCAACAGTCACACATATATCGTTTTAATCCCATACAGGGTCAAACCTCTATCGTGGATATCAAGATTATAAGGGACTAACGAACACAACACCTGGAATTAAAACAATTACTTGTAGATCACAGAAACATTTGACAGCCTCCGTGGCACGGCGGGTACTGACTGTGAAATGAGAGGCCGTGGGTTCGATTCTCGCACAGAGAAAATGTTTGTGTGAAAGATAGATATTTTTTATGCGTCTGGGTGTTGTGGGACCGTAGCTCCTCGTTCTTGATACACACGATACAAGTTTTGGCCTAGTGTGGCGTTACGACATTATGTGTGAATGATGGGTGCATTTATTTATTATTTGTGTCGGTGTGGGGTTCTAACCCGTGGTCTCTCGCTTCACAGTTACTCACCGACTGTGACAAAGCCTCGCAGACAACTAGTAATAAGTAGTAGACAAAATAAAACACAATTATTGCTCCTAGACACATAATTTCTAATTTTATCACATTTTCTTTCGGATTACGTGATAAGTCACTTTGAATCTGCGACAAAGCCACTTTATCCCTTGAACTTAGAGTGTAGAAATAATTAAGGTAACGTGAATGTATAGTGTATTATTTTTACTTAGTTTTCTCGTAGCGTTTTGTTACACATAAAGTAATTAGAGCTCAAGTAACTATAGTTTACGTTCATGTAATGAAGCAAAGCCTCGTAGTATACTACTGTACTGTACTGTCTCAGAAAGATCTATTTTAGTAGGTAAATAAATTTAATGAATATAGCTCATAGTTTAATTAGTTGATATTGGAAGTTAGTAGTTGGGAACGTCGGAATTAAGGTAAGAAAAAAATATTTTTGTTTCGAGTATGGGTGATAAGAGACCAAAAGTGTGACGGCTGGTAGTTATTTATTTATTATCTAACAAATTATTTTTCCGTAAAGTATTTTCCTCTAAATTATTTCAAGTTAATCGTACTAAAAATTTTACACGCTTAGAAACTAATATGACACAGAACGAAGTACATGCATTGTCTATTCAGAACTATGTCTATGGTTCTGAATATTATATTATACTTTCTCAAGCCGATACATATGATAGAACATTTTCCCAAAACACTTCATCAGAAAACACTAACACAACTCCAACATTGTTTAATATTTATGTCCGAGCGTTCAGCGTAATGTGAATTTCACGCAATTGTAGTTTACAACCTCATTATCTCTCTCTAACCTCGCATAAATAAGCGAGACAACCGCATACAAATGCGCGGTCATGTTTAGACATGTAATACAAAACGACACGGGTATTAAAAGCTGGATATGTGACTAACCCAGCTCGTTAGTAAGCGTAATGTTTCAAGGGACCGTGTGAATAATTAGGTTTAACGGCCTTGAAATTATTTTCATGACAGTTTAAACGTGTGTTCAAGGGGTAGACTAGAACTAAACCAAACGATGGTTATTTCAATTAGCGAAAATGACCTTGAAATATAGCGTTTTTGAAACTATTGAAAACCATAAGACCAACCGTCAGACCTCAAGACACGCAGCTCGTTCTACGTTGATCGGACAACAATAAATAAAATTCACAATTAACTACATTGAGGGTAGAAACGTTACACTATTCATGCGTGACGACATACAAATCAGTCCGCTCCGTGACCATGAAGGCTGTTGCTTTCGAAACGTCGGGACTAAGATTAAAAATAACTATCGGCGTGATAATCCGAAAAAAAGTTTTATTTCTATGTGTAAAATTCATGTAAACTTAAGAACAGTGGACAGACGACCTCGTAAAGGTCGCAGAAACCCGCTGGATGCAAGCCGCTTCTGACAGATTGGTCTAGAAATCTTTAGGGGAGGCCTATGTTCAGCAGTGGACGTCCAAAGGCTGAAGAAGAAGAAGAAACTTAAGAATTAGTTAAAACTACAAAATACATACATAGTTTCAAATAAGTCGTCCATAAATAGGGCGACTGCCACGATTTTTTCAATTTCGAAATACCTGAGTATTTGGAATCAGCCCGGACGCGGAGTCTGGAATTTGTGCCCGGTATGGCGATAGGCTCGCCCCCTATCTCATTATGGGACCGAAATTCGGCGAAAAGTGGGTGTACTTGTTACAGTTCTGCCTACCCCTTCGGGAATTACAGGCGTGAGAATGTATGTATTTATACAAATGTTAGTTAATGCATTTAAGGTTTTTTACTTACATTTCATTACACGCATATTCCTTCATAATGTAACAATTAACAATCTGTGACAGATAATGAGATGGGAATGTTTGTATGTGCGTCACTTCCTGTGACGTCAACACGACCTAATAACACGTGTGTAAGTTCACACCACGCAGCTGAGAGACATTGAATCAGTTTGTGTATTTCTGATGTTTTGTTGTTTTTCCATGTGAACTAACAGTTATACTAAGTAATATTTTAAATAAATAAAAACACCCAACAGTCACACACATAGTTCTGACCCCACACTAGGTAAAACCTGTATATTGGGTATCAAGAACTACGAGGGACTACGGTCCCACAACACCCAGACCCGAAACAAATATCTATCTGTCACACAAATATTTGTCTCGATGTGGGAATTGAACCCACGGCCTCTCGTTTCACAGCCGGCTACTTGCCCGCTGTGCCACGAAGGCTGTCAAATGATTTAAAAGATTATTTAACATAGATACTACAGATTAGATAGCATAGATAGCAGTTGGTTGTGGCACGCACTGGTAAGACGAAAGTCGTATGTTCGAAACCCAAATGGCATACACACCTCTGACTTTTCCAAAGCTACGTGTGTCTTCATTGTTGATTATCGCTTGATTTAACGGTGAAGGAAAACATCGCGAGGAAACCTGCATATCTGAAAATTCTCATAAGAATTTCGAAGGTATGTGAAGTCTACCAACTCGTATTAGTCCAGCGTGGTGGACTAAGGCCTAACCCCTCTCATTACAACAATGTTTAATACAATATATAATAATATATACTGCAGATTACCGTAGTGTTGATATTACGTCAACATGTATGTTATTAAGGTCGTTTGTCTTATAAACCGTAAAAATTACATCGAGTCCCATGAAATTCCTGAGAAGTCTCATATCGCTGTATAAAAAAAACACGGCTTCATTACGAAACCTTCTGCCTCAATAAATCTCTCTATAATTTCTATAAGTTTTCAAATAATGTACCAAAAAAATGTAAACTAGAGCTCATGACAAATTGGAAAAGTAGCAAGCCTATTCACGTATATCATATACTAAAAGTATATTAAGAAAACGGGTCTAGTCTCTAGTCACATTTCCAACTTTCGTAACAAATTTTGACTGCCTCCGTGGCGCTGCGGGCGAGTAGCTGGAATCGAGAGGTCGTGGGTTCGATTCCCGCACTGAGAAAAATATTTGTATGACAGACGGATATTTGTTTCTGGTCTAGGTGTTGTTGGACCGTAGTTCCTCGTAGGTTTACACCCACGATACAGGTTTTACCTAGTGTGGGGTCAGAACTATGTGTGTCTGTTTGTTGTATTATTCTCATAATATACTCAATCGAAGAAAAAATTACATTTGTCTTGAAGAGTTCACAAAAACGATTCCATGGAGTATAAAAAGTAGTACCTACAGAAAAAGCAACAATATAATTTATTTATTTGAACTCATGCCCAAAGGGATATACAGAGGATTTACACGCCTCGCCGCTCGTGTGTTTTACACGTCTTTGGCGTAAAAATAAAGCTATTTTTAGGAAAAATGTGTATCATTGTGTTGCCATGGCTTAGTTGTGAGTAGTACGGACTGCCAAGTTGAAAGACGCAAGTTTGAAACTAACTCAATAGGCTAGTTGACTGTTTTTGGGAAACCTATTTATTGCATTTTTCATGGTCTATATTAATAAAATATTATCATAAATAAACATGAAACAAAGGTTTTCAAGGTTTAATTTGCATTATAAATCAACTTTATTTTTCACACCAAAACGCTACCAACTGTCATGACCTGTCGTGTGACGTGACCATCCACAAACCTGGTTTAATTATCGATATTTTTAGAATAAAATCTATTATCAAAAACAAAATTCTATCAGGTATACACTTACTGTCAACAACCCTATTGGCATACTCCTCTGCCTTTTTAAAGTATATTGTTTAAATGTCGCTTGATTTAACAGTGAAGACACTTATTGTGATGTGACGTGCATACCTGAAAATTCTTACAAATCCATCGTTCCATGGGTATTGTGAACCACGAGGGACTACGGTCCCTCAACACCCAGACCAGAAACAAATATTTATGAATCACTCAAATTTTTTTTGGTGCTGGGAACTTTCCTGGGAACTTGGCCACTTTCCGGTAGCATACCCAATAATGTACAAAATCAAACAGAAATGTACCCTATTGTTTGACTTACTTATAAATAAAACTAAAATCATATACTGCAGAGTCAATATCCAATTTACTGCACGCACATTGCATTACAATGAGGGCGTGAGATTCATGGAATAAAAAAATAAGATCAATGAAAACGTTGTTGTATAAAGAGTAACTTTCGTTCTTATTGTTATATTTGTTTTCGTTATTTCTATTTTTACTTTTATTGTTTGTAATTATTCATCAGATAACAATTTCTATCATGCCAACAGGTCTACTATTTCAAGATTATATTGTACACGACTTGGTATAAGACCTTCTAGCTTAACAATAACAATTTTCCTTGAATTAAGGTGACCAATAATAACAATAAGTGACGAATATTATATAGTTCGTGTCATGTTTTGTATGATTTTAATTTCCTTGCTCTTTTCCTAGCTTCCAAAAATACTGGAATACCAATAACCGAAGCAATTTGTCAATCTTCAAACTATAAAGTTCAAATTATAAGTTTGTATAAACTAAAGTGTATCTAAAAGTACAAAACGTAGTGTAAACAAAACTCTCACAATACGTATTCCAGAACACGCAATTGTAACACTTTATAAAAGTTTCAAACTGAAATAATTTACCTTGAATATAAATAGTACACCTACATTTTTATTCGGAACGGCTAAACAAAAATAAGTCTATCCACATGTTTGCCTGGAAATTCAAAATGGTTTGTAAAGAGGCTCAATTTGTATTCAGACCTAGGAGCAAGATTTACTGCTCGGCTAGATCTGAAACACTTTCCTTTAAAAAGGATTTGGGATAAAGTGACTTAAGAAAATAAAATAGAATTCCCTTTTAAACTAGGTTTCTGTATTTTGCCTCAGTAACTCACTCGTTGCAGTCAAGACAAAATATTGCTATTTCATTATTCAAATCGTAACGACTGTAAGGGTGTATTTTACGGTAATATATTTATGTAATATTACGAAGTATGTATATATAGTTTCAACTATTATAAATTATATTATTGCCACTTGCAATAATACAATTTATAATAGTTGCCCCCAGTACTGTATAATTCATAATTGCTTAAATGGCTTTTTTTTTAGTGCCTCGATAGGCAGACGAGCAGACGGGCCACCTGATGGTAAGTAGTCACCGCCGCCCATAGACTTCTGCAATACTAGGGCACAGCAAAGCCGCTGCCTACCGTTAAACCGTGGCTTCATTACATATGAAAATTAGTTACAAAGTACATAGTAAAAATTGCTGAAAAATGACCACACAAAATATAACAGCTGAATGGAGTGCTATATATAACAATCCAGATGAGTCAAGTGCACGGGTGTTTCGAAATGTTTAATTTTGTACTATCAGGTAGCTTGGCGAGGTTGCCATAGTTTCAGCAGTGGCAGATGATTTATTGACTGATGGATCAGTTAATGGCTGATTAATTCTAATTTATGATCCGAGAGCAGTTGTGGATTTGATTGATGTGAATGTTTTGGTTTATATTGGTTCAAACGAAGTATGTAAGAAAATAGTTGTTAACGATGCCTTAATAACATTAAATACCAATAATTCAACAGAAATATTACAGACCAACAATTAATAACAATAAATAAACATCTATCATGGGCATTACAAATATGAATTATGCACATCAGTGTGATTTACATAAAATATTATGTCGGAATCGAAATTTCAACGAACGTTCTTAGGTACATCTAGTTACAGTTTGTTTGGTCATTGTGAATCTCGGTCAACCTAAATAATCTAGATCCACTTCATAGTTTGCTATTTTTTATCTCCTTCATATATTTTTCACCTCCGTCATATTATTTAGTCATAGAATTTTATTTGTGTTTTTGTGCCACATCACAAAAATGATCAGTCTACCGAACTAAATAACTATCCACAATAAATAAAACGATTGTAAAATGAGGTTAGCAGACGACATTGACGATACGCTGAGCTATTCATGTCGAGTAACGTATAAAATATAATTTATATCCAAATAATCACGCGACACTTATTTATGAAAAGATACATTTTAATGGCTATCTTAAAGTAAGAAATGTTAAACAAGTGGTATATCGCAACACTTTGCTGCGTTATCATATATTTTGTAAATCGTCGTACATGATTTATGTCGCAAAATCGACAAAGTATTGAAATTTAAACTTAAAACATTACAGCTTGAATAAAACTAAATCAATGTCGAAAAGCTAAAACATTTATTCTTCATCTACTAATATAATAATTCTCTAATAGGATCTGAGATATGTATTTAATTTTTCCATCCTCTTTAATAACTTCGCTGAGTTCTATTTATACAAAGTCTTTTAATCCTTTCTAATTTAATTACGTCTTATTTTTAGTAGAGCATCAGGCGTCTCGTCCAAACAGATTAACCAACTGTGTTTATCGGAACTCGCTGTTTAATTAAAAGTGAAAAATGTTTTGGTTTCTCTCCCTTAACCTCATACGATACGCTTCATTTAAATTGGACGGCTCCGTCGCGTTTTACATGTCACTATAATTTATTGTGATTGTGAAGAAATTCAATTAGATCAGGCAAAGATTGAGTGATTGAAGTTGATGGAGAAGTGCGGTTGAGTGGTTTTGGATATCGGATGAGTAGCGATAAAGTTAAGTGGCTAACATCTCGAATTATTTTTCTTTTATTACCAATCATGTCTTGATTTCTGTCAATTGTATATTTTATGTACAGGTGACTGCTTAATCCTTGAATCAATCCTTCATACATTATAAAAATATTTAATTCCTATCCTGTGGTGATCAAGTCTTATATATATATATTTTAATCGAAACATTACTAAGAATCTTTTGTCACAATGAAAATACTCGAGGTCATTGCAAATTATTATATTAAAAAAAATCGCTTATCGGATCAATAGCTTCAATCATTATAGTATTTAAATGACAAACTATACCTCTTCATAATATAAGTATAAACGAGAGAGAAAACTATTAATGCAATGCTTTAAGAATGTACATAATTTCTTCTAATTGCAAAATCAGAGCGAATGCAGCCGAGAACGTCTACTAAAATAGACACGTAGTTTTCTTCAGCGGTTCCTATGATGTAACTCAGTGACGTCATGTGTAGTGATTGTTTAAGGTCACCCATTGTTCAGAAATAACACACGTTCTTTCGTATCCCTGAAATATATTATTTTGTCTTCATTTCATCTCTACTCTGAATCAAAAAGGTCTGAATCAAGATGGATTGTATTATAATAGTCGTATATTATAACGAGTTAGTGTCAACAACCTGGTGGATAAACTCAATATCTCTTCCTTGGTGCCAGATTGTACCAGTAGTATGATTATGCAAGTGGCCCAAAAGCACTATCTTGATGTATTAGAGGAAGAGATGAAAGCAAATGCTTTGATTACAGAGGATGCTTAAGGTAGAGCGAAGAGTCTATGTAACTGGGTAGAGCACGGAACCAAGCCAGAATAACGTCAGTTGAAAATGATTTATATTATGAAAAATATCTTAAGAAGATGAGGAAAAATAAATGATACCATTTACCTACATTTAACTAATGACTCAGACTAAGATTTTTATAATAAATACAATATTAGCTCCCAAAAATTTATGGGTTTACTTTCGTACCTAGTTCATTAACCTTTAGCTAGCTTCGAGTTTTTGCTATATTTATAACACATGGGCTTTTTTTTTATTCTGGCGCGGCAAAGTGACCTCACTGCACGTGATGGTAAGCGCAGTGCCGTCCAGTTACCGTATTCCATCCTTCCTATGATCTTGGGACCTGTAACCGTAGTGTGAAAAAGCTACTCCGCAGTTCGGCATGATTGTGTCGAGTAGTAGGGAATAATTGTCTCTCGCTACCTGATACTCTAACTTGGCGGCACTGTGCTCACAGGAATAATGTGGTCACTTTGCCGTGCAAGTAAAAAATATATATCAAGAAGTGAAATATAAATGGGATTTTCATAGTATACCACTAGGCAAACTATGAAAATCCCATTTATACTATAAAAATAGTTTCAAAGCAGACACTAGTCTGAAACTATTAATAAAATTTTAAATATACGTATAGTATATTTACAAATGTTTGATATTTTATCAGTAAAATAAGATATTTCTAAAACCATTATAAAACGGTGGTTATATATTAAACTGTTGTTTAGCGATAGCAGTAAACATACCCTCATCTATAGCGATTGATGTACATAGGCTATTATTGCGCTGCTAGACCGGTAAATTTTTTTCTCTATCATTAATCTACATATCGTACATATCTTTAACTGGGAAATACCAAGCCAAAGTACTGTATCGCAAGTCTTGTTTATTGATTTACTACTAAATTTCTGTTTTCTGGCATTACGTTCACTCGGTAACCCATCTGTCTCCTATACCACGTGTGTCTGATTGATTGGCGCGACAACACGGCTTGACAGGCCCTACCGCTGTCACGCATTTCTGTTAAATATCTTACCTTTAATGCTTCTTAAAACGAACAATTCGATTTTAGAACCGAACTTTAACGTTTATCGTACGAATAGCTTTGACAGTTTGACTCTATAGAAATATGTTAGAATTATAAATGCATCTGCTAGAATTTATGTAAGGATTTAAAAATTTGTCGTTGGATGGATTTATTCTTAAGTCGTACTTTAGCCGTTTACCGTACCTACTTTATCCGTAATAAGCAGTTCTTAAATCTATTGTTACCTTTGCTCTGTTTGCTCTTGCGAAGTGATGTCGTAAACACATTACTTAATAGGATTACGAAGAATTAAGTAACTTTTACCTGCTCAATGGATTTTATGTTCGCTATAATATGTAACTGAGTAGTTTACTGTAACGAAAAAAAGAGATGATTTTACCATTGCGTAGATTAATAATTCAGAGAATATAGAAAACATTGGTACAATATTAATTACAAATGGTTTATATCAGATTTCACTGCTTTTTATTTGAAAGCCTCGGTGGCGCAGTTGTAATTGAGCATGCGTTACGACTGCTATGCTGAGGTCTCCGGTTCGATATCCGGATCGGGTTAAAGTGATATTGGGTTTTTCTATGTAGAAATACTCTGTCTGGAATTGAGCCCGGTATGGCAATAGGCTCGTCCCCTATTACGTTATGGTAACCGTAGTAAATTCGTCTAAAAGTGTGTGTACTGGTGACATCTCTGCCTACCCCTTATGAGATTACAGGCTTGAGTGTATATGTATCAGTAAAATAAAAAAATAATTAATGTACAGCGTACTTGGCTGAGAAATCGTTGAGTTCCTGACTTTAAATTGTCGACCAATCACAATTTTTGTTTCATATTGTGAATTGCCCGTGATTGAATTTTTTTCTCAGTAATGCTGTAAACTTGCTCAATATAAAACCCGGCAACGAAAATTATAACGGTGAACTCTGGATGCAGTACTCTTCCGCCTATCCCTTTGTTGGCGTGAGTATATTTTAAAACTATGCGTTTGATGGAATTTTTAAATTACTACTTGTTTGTTATCGTGCAATGCCACACGACGCGTTATACTTATTAATTCTTTATCATTTTATTATTTGTTTCTTAATTATTTTTTGCATATAGTATCTTTTACAAGGTAACAGAAGTCGTCAATTATAAAAATGGCCAGATCTTATCTTTACGTATATGGTGCTGTGAGGAAAGATTTATCAAGTCATTAGATTGTCAGGACATTGTGATAAATAATTTCATTAGCAAATAGCCGTGCGTTGATTTTAATCATCTGCATTGCTTACAAATATTTACCATATTTCTATTCGGATATTATGTTCTATACAGAATTTACATAGAATCCGTAAATTTCGTTTTATTTTAATGTATAATATTCGCGTAAACATAAGAAACCATTATATAATGGTTTCTTATCTCCATGGCATAGCAGAAGAATATGCTGGCTGTGTAAGCGCCGGCGTATGCAATTCTCGCACCAAGATTATTTTGTTGTGCTATTACAGGACCGTAGTCCCTTGTAGTTCTATGTGTGACTGTTGGATGTATTTGTTAGTTAACATTATATTCTTGGTATTCTTTAAACTGAATTAATCATCGTTGAATACATCTACCATACTTGTATAGTGGTTTTGTCTTGCATTCTCTTTCTCAAACGTCACTTCAGTCTTATTGTAAACTAACTAGTCTTATACCTATGACATATATGTGTTTAACGATATGTATAGGCAGAATATTAGTGGGCATAATCTCCTTCTCTATAACCTGTTTTTTTTTGCCTATATCGCAAAAGAAGATGTCCATCTCATATTCAAGCATGTCTGATGATAAATCGTTAATGTAAAGGCGGTTTGCCATTACTGGCCGAATTGTCATTTTCTATTTATACATTCTTGACAAACCGACAACTGCCTTATACTTTGTTAAATGGAGTCCAAATAAGGTATCCAATATACACTCCCACTTTTGGTAATTGTCAAACTAGTAAACATTGTACAAAGTAATCTTAAAGTGCATTATCCTAGTTTCTCGCCTCCAGTAACCATGCATGGAATATACATATATCCAAGATATTTTTCTTGCGAGTATGCTCAGTAATTAACGTGTGTAGACGTCGATGTCTCGCTATAAGGACTACTTGACGTGCGAGTTTTAAGCCACCGTGCCATGTATAAGCCTGTAGCGGGATTTAGGTATTTATCCACGTCTTTTAAAACACAACGTCACCCTATAATTAAATTATAAGCCATCTTCCACATAATGCAATGTGGAGCTTTTATATTTTAATTAAATATTTATTAAAGGTACGGTGGGTTAAAACACACCTACATTCAAATTTCTTAATTATTTTTGTTTTCGGAAATTAAACGCTTAAATTAACACTTATTTTTAAAACAGTCTTCTGCAGCTTATTGTAAATAAATTGTTTAGTTAAGTTTGCATTGTTTAGTTAAGTAGTTAAATAGTATGTTAAGAAGGGTTTTAGATATTACTTTCCTGCCTCTGAAGCAATTATGTTTAAATCAAAGTATTTGATTGTGTCAGTAACGTCAATGGAAAGTTACATTAGCGCAACGATGACTATGTTGTACTGAAGTCATGTGAAAATTACAGGGATCTTTGGTCACTAACTATTGTTAACATTTTCCTTCCCGGTCATGTTTGATCTACTTCAATAAAGAACAATATCATCATACCTATTTATGTTATTTAGTGTAATTCAGTTTTCCGCATAACAACGAAGCGTTTACACATGTTAAAACTAAACGTTTGCTGAAAATGTTATAGGATTTAATTTAACAAATGGAACTGCTCTACATAGGTATGGAGAGATATGTTCCAGCGAAAATGAACTCCTAACAAAAACAAACGCTCACATTCCCGCTCCGGAGCGAGAATTGCATCTAAATAAAAAAACAAAAACACTAGACGTTCCCGAGTGTATAAATAACTAGATTTGTGGAGCATCGAAACTCCAGAGCGACGCCTGTGTTATTATGGCGAAGAAATATAGGATAACGACGGGATCTGTCGCTACACGGTGGATTAATATAGAGAAATTAAAATCGTCCAGATTTCCGCATGGCTTGGTGGTGTGGGAGATAATTTTAAAGACATTATTTATACGATGTAAATACCATTACAGACGATTATTTGGAGACAGTTATAAATAAAACAATAGTATGCAGTTAGTCATATAGTCAGAATAAATAAAGCAGAACTTACTTTACTTAATGCTCAAAAAATGATAATGAGTATACAATAGGTTTAAGTATTACTTCAACAAAAATTACGTTATAATCTATACTTAGTAAGACAGGTGAAGTAGCTTTATGATTATATTTTTTTAAACTCGATGCGCATAGATGGTACCAATAAACATTTAATAGATAGATAATATGAATTTGGAATATAGCTATTGTGTTGATCAAAAACAGCGTTGACTTTTGTTTACGAAATATTCAAGGAAGCTTTTAGAACAGCATCAGTTGTTTTGTAAAACGACAGAATTAAACACATTCCCGTGACGATATATCGCGTTAGCCGAAATTATCGCGAGTGGACAGCAGTCGTGCCCGCATGAGCGTTGCGACTGTTCGTCGCGTCTTCTCACAAACGTCTTCATGATAGTCTTCCTACTGATGACGCAATTATTTGTGTACACAATTCAAAAACAAACTATTTTCGACGAGAAATGTTAATTGGTACATTTTTACGGAGACATTTGTGTGCCTTTTGTGTTCTAAATGTGGATTAATTACAATAGTGCTCAAATTGTGACTACAGAAAAATGTGTTTTAAATTTAGATAAGAAGACGTCGCAATTCTTTATTTATATTCTCAATTTAGTCATCGCTAGTTTACCATTAACGATCGTATAAAAGTAGTGTATTCGTGTAGAGCCAAATTATGTGGGCAAATATTTGTGTGGTATGTCTTGCCAAAAATGTGTGGGTGTGATCTTTATATAGTTATATGTGTAAATAAGTGTCGTGTAATGTAAATATGGTGGCTATGGTCGAACTCGCTGAAAGGACTAACAACGACTACTTTCGGTCGTTCCTTCCCGTAAGTCATTGAACTTTTCATAATATGTCACCTACTACATAGTCATCATACACTGTCTTGAAGGAAAGCTGAAATTTCAGAGGAGTTGCACTTATATTACTAATTCTAGTAAAAAATACTCAATGTAATTGTCTAACATTTTGTTTATATAAAATCTTGGCTTCAACTTCGCTGCATTATTTTTCGCGCATAATTTGTGTTATGAAGTTTGGCTGTAAAAAACTGATGTTTTATACAATAATTGTACACTCACTATCATTTAGTTTTATTTTATTGGCGTTCAAAACGTTAATATTCCTAGTCATATATCTAAGAAACTATTGCCCACATTTTATTGTACTTATGTATAGTTGTATGTAAATCTTTGTCCATTTTAATTAGTTATAATAATACAATGTACTTTATCAGTCTTATATTGCAGATTGAAACACTTCATCGAAACATTCAAAACAAAATGAGCCATATTAAACTGTATCTCCCTGACCCCATCTGACTTTAGATAAAGGCAAATCATTCTTACACTTAAGTTTAAAAAAAGAATTAAAAACGAAACTACGTTATGCATTTTTTTATATTTGACATTAAGCCAAACGTGTGTCCTTGTGTGCACGGCTGCAGACAGCAAGGCGAGTTTATTGTTATTGAAATTTATTTGTGTTATCTCTAATAGTATTGAGTTGAAATATTTAGCTTTACCAGATATTCCAGAGTGCCACAGCGACTAATGAGCAATAGGCAAATTATAAGTGTTCGTTTTAAATGCTATCGATACTTTTATCAACTGATTTAATTTGCAATTGATGACTTCTATCCACTGGCTTGCTCTATTGGCTGCCTCGGTGGTGCAGTTTTAATTGCGCATGCGTGAAGACTACTGTGCTAAGGTCTTGGGTTCGATCCCCGGGTCGGGGATATTTGGCTTTTCTATTTAGAAATATATGGTGATATTATGGCGACACATTATGGGACTGTTATAAATTCAGCGAAATAAATATTGTTACAATAATATCAAAAAAATACGTTTAACACAAATTATATAACGCTACTAGCGGGCCCGGCAGACGTCGTCCTGCCCGGAAAAGCAGCGCCACACCGACTGCAGCGCCATCTGCCGGGCTGATTTGTGAATCTAAATCACCCAGGGCGCCACCCAAACGCATACAAAAAATATCATTCAAATCGGTCCAGCCGTTTAGGAGGAGTTCAGTGGCATACACACGTACAGTAGAATTATATATATAAAGATTAGCAAAATAATTTGAATTTAATATTACTTTTTAAACTAGCATAAAAGCGCTTCAAAGATAATGCTTACAATGAAAGCGTAGTAGCATATTCTCTTATATACTTATTAGCTGTTGCTCGCGGCTCCGCCTGCGTGGAGGTTATATTCGGGAGCAGAAGTATACAATCCAAGGAGTTGTCTTCTGCACTGAGGCACCTGTAGCGATTGTACAGCCTCTCAGGTGTTGTGCCTGAATCTTGAGATTGCATCTAAAGAATACCCCATAAGTTTAACCTCACTTTGCCCCTTTTAGGGATAATTTTTCAAAAACGTTGAAACACGTATTTCTTTATTTCCTACCAAAAGCCTAAATATGAATTTACAGATCCCTAAGTCGAGGAATTATGGATTTCCCATACAAATTTTGAACTCCTATTTCAAGGACCCTTACCCTTTCAAGGTTGTTTTTGAGAAAAAAGATAGCCTATGTCCTTCTCCAGTATATAATCCCTTACCAAATTTCATTACAATCCGTTCAGCTATTTAGAAAATCAAAGGTGACATAGTATGTTACACTTGAATCGAAGTTGATAGAGTATGTTATACTTGATTTACAAAACTTTAATACATATATCAAAATAAAATATAAACTATACTAATCAAGGATAGTGTTTTCTATTAGTGAAATTATTTTTAGAAACAATTTAGTAATTTCTGAGATTACCCCTTACATACAAAAATGCTACTTCTTTATTATGGCATAGAATATATAGATACGCTCATGTCTGCATCCAAAGGAGTAACTCACAGTTCCCTACTTTTATTTTCGTTCCATGAGCTTAAACCCTTTTAGAAAGTTTCACTTATTTGAAAAATGCTAGACTTATCAAATTCTTCTTTAAGCCATACTCTGACTAAGTTGTGAACTATAAGCCTGTTGCACCTGTTGCTGTTATAGCGTTTTGTAATTAAAGTATCTTTCTTTTTCGATTTCAGGCAGTCAACTCACCTCCCGTTCCGCATCGGGACGTGTCGACTACAGCTGCGTCCGCCTACCGGCCTTACAATGAAGAATACTCTGTCGTGCCACGTCGCGTCGACAGAGCGGTGCAACCAGAGCCAGAAGTCGAACGTACCAAGAAAGATAAGAAATGGTCCCTGGGGAAACTGTTCAGGCGAAAGAAGAAGGAAGACGAAAGCGTCTCATCATCAGAAACTGATGAAGGGGTCAGCACACGGTCACCGACCAAAAAGAAATGCAAAAAAAAGAAAAAGACACCAGCTGTAAATAATTTTGATCACATAGTGATCAGAGATTCTAGACGAGCTCTAAGCTTAGCCAAATCTAAAATTCGTGAAGCTACTGACGATGGCGTACTGTCCGATCCTTCGGCCGGCTTCATCAACTATAGAGCCAAGAAACAAGAAATCTTTGGAGCATCAAAAGAGTCTCTCAGTTTGAGAGATGATATTTCAAATAAATCTGGGAAGTCTCTTCTAGATACTCCTTCCAGAAAATCAAGAAAAGGGCGCTTAAAAGCTCGTGTAGAAGCTCTTAGAAATAGCATGAGAGGCGATTCAAGTAGTGACGAAGAATCGCTGAAGTCATCCAATTCATCATCAATAGTACGATTTAGAAGCGACGACTCTCTCATGCGGTCACGTGATAGTTCCTTGAACAAGAGATCGAGGAGCGCCAGGAACGAAAGATATATAAAAAGACTATCTCGAGATGAAGAAAATCAATTGAACAAAGAAGCAGAGTTATTACAGCAGGGTTACACTAAGGCTGAAGTCGAAATGTTAACTAGAACACCGACAAGTCAAAGCAGTGGTTATGGAACCTGCAAACGGGATCAAAACAATAAAATAAAACCAGAACACATTTACACTAATGATAATAACACCCACCGTCCCTTGAAATCTGAATCAGTATCATCCTTCCCATCTACTGCTCAAAGTTATCCGTCATCTATTAACTTTAATGCCAAAGTTAACAACGAACATATTAACTACTCCATACAATGTCCAGTAAATAACATCAACAGAGAATCCCTTTATGCTAACAACAACCGAGAAAAAAATGTCAGCCATCAATATGAGAGTCCGGAGAATGTTATGTGTGTTAAATTTCCGCTAGGCAATCTTGTCAACGTTAAGAAAGAAGAAAAAGCCCCGCCCGTACCACCGCCAAGGGACATGCAGAGGAAAGTAGCTACGCCATTGTCTATGTACTATGAAAATAATCCCATAGTAACTGAAAGAATAGCCAATAGTCAAAATGTAACAACGTATGGTGTACCTAATAATGATTTTGATCGAATAATGCGACGAAGTCAAGAGAGATCATCGAGTCACAGCTTTAATGGATTGCGTCGACCAATATCAAACTCCGAAGATCACATTGCAATGCAAAACAACGAATATCCACACAACTTCCCCTACAAGAATGACCAACCTCGAAGACCGGCATCCGTTTCCGCGGAACCCAATCATTATGGACTGTTTATGAATTCACCGTGGAGAAAATCCGGTGGACATGCCCATGTCGTTAAACCAGATGCAGTTCAACTAAAACATGATTATTTATACTACGCTGATCAGAGTCCTAGATCTCGCCGGCCCATAAGTATCAAAAATGGTCAAAATCCATACGAGCACCAATATTTAAGTGACTCACAAGCATCTCAAAATGTTGCCGAAAGCGTATATCGACGACCACGAAACGCGTCAGCGGAGTTTTGGAAAAAGATGGACGATGCCGAAAAGCAGCGGAAGAAGCAACATATATATGCGAATTCTAGAAATAACTGTGACTACCCTAATTATCCACATCAACTACAAAGATCAAATAGTTCTACAGACCAAAATAAGTTGGGACAAAATAGTGTAGATATTCCGAACAAAAATAGATCTAGTTTTAGAGCTGCTTCGGTAGATACGACAGATGGAGCCAAAGTATGGAAAGCAACAACTGAATATAAGAGATCGCTGACAGAGGAACCGCCTAAAAAGGACGTGTCACCAACACTTAAAAGTCACGTGAGGCACAAGTCTGACACTTACGCTTCTAGCATAAATCAGTTGCCATCAGATGATGAGAAAAGCTCAGAAAGAAGAAAATCCACGAATCTTGACGATGCACTTAATGAATTAGAAGCGATATACAACAGCTTAGGTTTAGGTGATGAAGATTTGTTGGATAGAGCTGAACGACGAGAACTGATGACACCGAAATTCAACGACCATTTCAATGATTGGAATGGAAACGATGACGAAGTACAGCTACGAAGTCAGCCTACAACGCCCTTAAGACGAGTACCAAGAAGATCGACTTTGCCAGATAAATTACAAGACGATATGGCATTCCGAAGGATGAACTCATTTACTAAAGATAAGCCTAATTATAAGGAAGCTCAAGCAAAAATAAGCTATATGTTAGCATCTCCTGTGTACGTACCGTATGCATCAGATGATGACAAGCGATCGGAGCGCACGGAACCAGATATAGTTTACGACGATGTTATGTATCGAACTATAACTCAAACTAATAATCGATTAAAAACAATCGATCCACAACCTCCATTTGGAATACCGGTGGGACCCGTATCGCCGGCTCCACAAAGTGATTATTTACATGCAACACCTGAAAACAAGGTCCGATCACGCTTTATACCTAGAAAATCACCTGATCTTGTATCTGATGATCTAGCATATAGGAGCCTCAGGAAGGACGGTAGACATTCATCACTTTTTAATGGTGATGATTACAACGGTGTTATTAACAATAACGGATATAGTGAATTTCCGCTCACTAAAGAATCAGCTGCAAGTTTGAAGAAAAAGAGAGCAGTTAGATCGTTATCAGCTAATATATTTACTATGATTCAAAAAGAAATTGACGATGCCCTAAATATGAGTAAAGTGGCCACTTTACATAAGACTAATGGTAACAGTGATGTTATGAAGCGACTGCGTGACACGTTCGACAAAAACGATAACCAACAGGAACATTATCCACGTAACAAGGTAAAGCAAAGACATAACACAATTAATCTTTTTGTCAATAACATTCACGCACCTACACATAATTTCGCAAAAGACGATTCATTCATTCATTGTGATGATAAGCATCTTGCTAAGCCACCTTCTTGTGATAAGTCCAAAAGCTCATCACCATCAAACAAATCGCCACAGGTTTCTAAACGTTCTTCAAAGGATGAGTTTCAGCAGGTCCTCAGTATGCTCGCGCAGGAAGCTATGGATACCAGTAACAAGCTAGGAGTAGCTTTAGCCGAGTTGGATAAAAATAGGAATAACAATGAAAAAAAGTCAGATATACAGACGAGAATTACTGACAGTAGATTAAATTTTTTGAACGGATTAACAAATAAATTGCTTGATGGGCCAACGCATGAAGTTAAACACGTGAAAATTAATTCTGAAGTACTCATTGATAAAAAAGATAATAATGTGAACATTCAAAATGATGCTTCTAAAGCCAAGAAAACCGAGGATAGCCTTCTACTAATATCTGATCAATTACATAAAGTTGAAGATCAATTGAAACAAAGCTTCGAAAAGGAATTTAATTTTGACGACGAAAGCTTGAAGCTCTCAAATTATATAACAAAGGTAGAAGAGCGATTAACACCTCAAGAAACTACTGTTGTAATACCAGAAAATAAATTAATTCCTGACATAATTCCTTTGACTGTACAAAATGATTCTGTAAATATTCAAAATGTTCCTGAGATCCCTAAAATTAATCAGCAATCTAATATGCCAGTGATCAAGTCTACTAACCCATTTTTAAATACAAATGACAAAATAAAAGAAATCAACGAAATAAATGCTTTTAAAGAACTGAAAGATGGTATCTCTGATTTGATCGCTGGTATTACACAAGTTAACGAAAAACTATTTGCAACTAAACAGTCACAAGTTGAGAAAAACAGCACAGAATCAATAAAAGTCACCGGTATTACAGAAGCCAGTGAAAAACTCAACCAAGTCTCGCAAAATGTTAGTTCAAAGCCGGAAGTTCCTAACAGGGCTTCCGTTAACCTGTCTATTTACGAAGACGATCTAGAATTAAAGAAAGACGTTGATTCTACAGAGTATAACTCTTCTGAAGAGTTAGCGACCATATTTAAACTGGACAGTAGTACGAAATGCCAGAATTTTGAAAATAAAGTTACTGACACTGAGTCTGAAATCCGTGAAGATCTGAGCTCACCTAAATTGGTTCACAACATTAATCAACAGTTAAGAAGGCGCTCAGTAGATCATATGGACGATATTCCTAGTCAAAGCAACTCACTGCCAAACAACGTTGTACCGTGGAGAACTAAAAGGCAAAATAGTTCACAAATAGATAACAAAGGTATGTGGCTCATTGTCATGCACGGTGTTCGGTTTTCACTTTAACCATTTTGCATCCAGCTTTTTGTTTTCATTCCACATATTCACGTTCCTGATGTATTTAAGTTTGAACCCGATTTAGACGCACCGTTTTTGTTCTAACATTGTATGTTTGTTTTTTTATTGCATTGATTTTGTTATTCCTGCAGGCGATAACACGCAGCAAAAGCGCGATTGGCGCGACTCAGGCACGTTGATGTTAGCTTGTACGTATACCCTGATGATCTCCCAACACCTGGCCGACCTGGACTGGCTGACGCTGCTCGGCTTGCTACTGGCAATGATCACGATTATCGCTATGCTAATAATCTAGCACGTTAACTACCATGATATGTTTTTTTAATCGTACTGAGATTTGGGTTTGATATTTTTAATGTACAGTTTTACCAGTGTTCCTAAACCTATTAAATTTATTTTTCACATTATGTGGATTCTAGAATAGAATAGATGGAGACTAGAAATTTCCAAATTAATTGTGAGCCAACATGATGATACTTTCACCTGTAACATACGTTTAAAAAATAGTATCAGATTGGCTTGTTATAAGATAAACCCTTTGCTTAGTTTTTAAAACTATTTGTATTAAACAATTCTTACCAACTTTAACGATACTGGATAGTAGATAGAAGGTAGCTGTGATGTTCTTTATACCTTATTCTTCTTTTATACATACAGATTATAAACCTAAACTTTTAAATTTAGATACATGCCTAATTTTAAAAATATTACTTCGACATTTTTTAAATCATGACAATATTATCAAGTTGATAATGGTTCTCTAATTTAGGTATGTATAATGTGCAAATTATAAAGAAACGTCTCCAAAATGTTAACTATATATTAATACATTTACTTGTGTCGGTGCCAAAATAATCAAACAAAAATTAAAGTTAGCAATGTTGAATAATTTTAAAGTTTGGACTGTAACATTATATACGCATGTTTTGATTTTAATTATATGATTTATGCATGAAATATGTAATATTTTTTATTAGCCATATGTTTATGTCGGTAGAATAACAAAACAATATTTTTTTACTGGTGTTGCTAGCTTAAAAATATTTTATTTGTAACTACCAATATAATGAATATAATTTGTTTATTATTTGTTATTAGCAAGTTTCATTCATATTTTATCTGTTTGTGTTTTTGGAATTAATGGTTTGGCATTAAATAAATGTATTCAAGTCCAGTGTGGTTTATCGGGCCACATTTTTTTTATATTAATATATTGTAACCGAATTAAGCCACATTACCTAAAAGAAACGCAAATATATTCTAAAGTTTCCTACATGGCTTTTGAATTGCTAAGAATATTATAACAATCAAAAAGTTTACAATATAATTTTTTGATAAACTATGTGTATACTGCCCTGCGGTCTTTAGTAGGTACTAATCAGTAATAATATGTATTTTTAGGTGAAACCTAACTGCCACAGAACTTCAACAACGTGCTTCAAAGACGACATCGACGTTACATTTATAAGCTAGTTATAATTTTGCCTAAGCTATTGTATTTTTAACATATACTTACCTATCTTTATTGTGAGGTACATTTTAAATCTTTTTTATGTTTACATTAGAGGCTTCCAGTTATGATTGAAAGAGAGCATTATTTATATGAAGAGTTATAATTCGAAAATAAAATGTTTCAGTTTTATTTGTTGTGTTATTTTATCAGGTATATCGGATGCTAATACGTCTTTTCCCGATCTTCCCTTTGCTATTTGACATTGAGGGTGTTAAAAGGCCTCGTGCCATCACGTGATACACTAGTTTGTTTGCTTTCCACGGTCTATATAAGATATAATGGTGGTAGGATACCCGGATAGCGACCACCGTACGCAGGGTGTAAAACCTGAGATGGCTAGACAGGCGCCACGGGGCGCCTACGTTCCGACTGACACAGGTACTAACGGACCATGGGTGTTTCGGTTCGTTCCTGTGTAGGATCGGAAAGGAGGTGTCCGCCGTGTGCCACTACTGTGGCAACTGCCGCGAAGACACGGCCCAACATACGTTGGAGGAGTGCCCAGCCTGGGACGAAGAGCGCAGCGCTCTCAGAGCAGTCGTTGGAGGAGATCTCTCGCTGCCGGCCGTGGTGGCGTCCATGGTCGCCAGCCGGAGGTCCTGGCGTGCGGTGGCCCACTTCTGCGAGAACGTCATCTCGCAGAAGGAGAGTGCTGAGAGGGATCGGGAACGATATGATCCCCCCCGCCGCCAGAGAAGACGTAGGAGGCGCCAGGTGGACGACTGACCGGCGTCTCCCGCCCTATGGAATGGGGGCGTTTGAATTCCACCACGGTAACCCCTGCCTGTCGTACGAGGCGACTAATAGGGGCCATCGGGGGTCGCGGGCGCGCAGCGGAGGACTGTCAGCCCGTATCGATGCACTCCCAAATTCGGAGCATCGTGCGACCCCGAGATGGACGGCAGCGCGGGTGGTAAAGCCTCGTTCGCTGTCGTTGTTCGGTGCGCGGGGGCTCCTTAGCCCTCCATGGAGATGGTCTGCTATGCAGCACCGTGCAGGGGCGATTCCGGCTGCAATTCTAGCACTCCTTAGAATACCCCGGGATCGCTCCGTAAGCGCCGAAGAAGGCCACCGCGGGGTTTTAGCTGGTAGTGTCGGGTGTGTTGTATATAGGGGTTAGGGACTCGGCCCAGCGGCAGCACGGATAGCCATCATCCGTGCGAGGGGGATGCCGGGTCGTAAGACCGGCTAGTTCAGCATACCCGTTTTATTCTTAATCCGCTTCCCTCCGGAGCGGGCGGCAGTAATAAAACGCTTTCTCCGCGACAAATAAAACCTGACATAGTGGCACACGCAAGTGTATCGCATTCTGGTATCAGCCAGTGTACATCCGGTTTTTGTCTAGAGATGGGGTACGATGTTTGGCCGTGTTGCAGCCTTCTGGGTACTCTGACACTAGACCGCTTCCTCACCTAATTGCCCATGGCGTAGTGTAAAGACGCATGCATGGCCGGCATGATTGTGTTGAGTAGCGAGGGATACATTGTTTCGCGCTACTCTATACTCTAATTGGACGGAGCTGTGCTTACCATCAGATGCAGTGTGGTCACTTTGCCGTGCCAGGATAAAAAAAAACCTGTAATATTCTTTTTGAAACCCGTATTGATGATAGGTACCTTTTGTGGAAATTTAAATGATTGATACGCACTTAGACGCACATTTTTTGAGATTAAGTGGTTTGTTACAAACATATTATCAAATTAGGAAACGCGTCTTAATCACATAATATTTAATAGTATAAATACCAATTTATTTCTCTCAACACTTTTCCTATGCAAAGACTATCCATCCAATAGTGTCCATATTATTATATACATAAAAGTCTATAATAGATTAGTGTATTCAAAATACATACATAATCTTGATTAATTGTTTCAGAGCCATCTAGCGAGTTTACAAAGATAGTGATTTAAAGAGCATAACAATGTACCTTACTTAAACATAATAGATGGCACTAAATTCACACACCCATGTTACATCAAAAATTGTTTCACAGATGTCGCCTTCCCACATTTATTTTAGTATACAGCATTTCTAGCGGTTTCGCTGTATGTGTTGTCTCTGTCATACTTACATAATTATACAATGCTATTTCAACGAAGTCTAAATTATAGATATGGAACGAACGCAAAAAAAAGAACTGTCAAAACTGTTCATCTGTCAGATTTATCGTAAAAACGTACCGAATGTGTGTTGTGAATTTTGTTTTGCAGATAGATTTTTATTATTTTGGAATATAAATTGTTATATGTAGTTTAGTCAAAAAAGGTGTTGACGAATTTTCATAGTTAGTGTTTACAGTTGTTATATAGTGTCGTTGCACGTGGAAATAGCGTGTCGTTACTTCAACCTACTTTGTTCCTGTTGACCTGCCTCGAACTTTGCTCGTTTAAAAGGTAACGGTTTTATTTAGTATAATATTTGTTTAATAAATTGACAATAAAATATATTAATTTATTGTGCTATATATTTGTAATAACTTAAGATACGCTATTTATCGGTGTCTTGGTAGATAAAGTCGATACATCTATTGTGGCAGCGATATTATCTCGAAAGTCTGCGTTTTGAAGATGTATGTGCAATGCTCTCTTATCTTGCATAATTCGCACGATAAAATTGCAATTTCAATGTATGGATTTGCAATGTAAGTATGTGTGCATACGTGTTATTTTTTTAAGAAATATCCGGGCTATGGCATAGAGACGATAAACAATCGATGACCTTGACATTGGTATCATAATTATAATGGCAATCATTTCACTTCTGCACCTTTACCATACGATAAATAACAATCCTGTCTAAATTAATTTATTTATAAGAAAGCACAAACAGCAAAAGCAGATGAGTTATTGCATTTTATGTAAGACATAATAAAAACAAACTTTACTTTGGTTGGTTAAATTCATTAAAGATATAGCAAATAATATTATATTGCATCCTACTACAGTGATAAACTTTTACTTTTACATAGCACAAGTGACATGATAATTGTTTCACCATGGAAGTTGTCTTGTGACAGAAACTTATATATCCACTCATAGATAATTCAAACACCGGTGTCCAGTCAAAAACGGGCAATACTCACCCTTATTGATGTGTGTATTAAGCTTTATTATTATGGAAATAAAATTGATTTTGGCTTGTATTTTACTCACTACTTATTTCCTTTTTCTGAACACCAGTGTCCTTATGATCCGTGAGAAGTTAAGAAGTTGGAGAAAATTTTCTAATAACAAGTCTGTAGGGGAAGTGATAAATCTTGTACAGTCACTTTGCACGGGGATCCTCAGACCTTATGCTAAATTTAGCTCTCAACAATTGTCTTGTGAACTGCCAACCAATTCATCTTAGTTTATCGAGCTAAAGTGGTTCAAACTTCCTGGTTGTGTTTATTCATAATATTTTTTTTTCATTTAAGGGTGTATGGCTCTTTATCAGTGTAACTGTTTTATATAAAACAGAAAGTATTTGAAGTTGTTGATTGACAGATACCTGTGGATATTAACTTCCTGAGTAATGAGAGAAATGTTAAGAGTGCCATACATAGACAAACTTTTTTGTGATCCACAGCAATTTGTTTCAGGTCTGAGAGTTTTGATACTAAAAGTCATAGTAAATATCCCTTACATGATATTAATTATATAGTAAATGTGTATGGTAGTATATAAATTACTACTATACACATTATTATAATTGATTAAATTTATAGGACAGTGAGAAAATGCTAGTTTACTGTTTTAATAATAATAATACTAGCCCTGTATTAAACATTGTCCCACTGCTGGGCACGGGCCTCCTCTACTAATGAGAGGGGTTAGGCCTTAGTCCACCACACTGGCCTAATGCGGGTTGGCTGACTTCTCATACCTTTGTAAAATTCTCAGATATGCAGGTTTCCTCACGATGTTTTCCTTCACCGTTAAAACAAGCCATAATTTACATTTTAATACACACATAACTTTAGAAAAGTCAGAGGTGTATGCCACTTGGGTTTCGAACCTACGACTTTCGTCTTGGCAGTCTTTTAAGTTTAATGAAATTGTTTTTTAAATAATTACCTCTTAGCTTCTTAATTCTTATATTAAAACACTAGCTGAAGTGGAGGTGTCAGAGATGCAGAGTTATTTATGGATTTTATTTGTTATTTTATTTTTATGTTAGGGATGTTGAAAAATTGCCTGTTCCCATTTCGTTAGGATGCCATAACAATTCTTTTAGTATAGGATTCGTGTGAATTGGCTTCATACTTTTCGAGACAATTTGTATTATAAATCAGTACCACCTTTTTCATGATTCTTTATACATTATTTGACAATACTTATAAATTATACACACACATATATACACTCACCCCTGCAATCCCCGAAGGGGTAGGCATAGGTGTAACTAGTACACCCACTTTTCGCCGAATTTCGGTCCCATAATGTGATAGAGGGCGAGCCTATCGCCATACCGGGCACTGATTCCAGACTTCGGGCTAATACTGAGAATTTCTAAATAGAAAAACCCAATATCACTTTACCCGACCCGGATCGAACCTGAGACCTCAGCGCAGCAGTCGTAACGCATACGCAATTACAACTGCGCCACCGAGTCAGTCTGATTATAAATTCCATTGAGGTAAAAAGTCATATTTAACATAATTATCCAGTAGACTTCTAAGGATTTTTCATTCATGATTTTCATGACGAAAAGATCTTTAAAAGTAACATAAATTTAAATAAATTTCATAAATGATAAATAATTACCATATGTTTGCCTATTTCCTTGCGATTGCGAAATGTGGATGTTGTATTGAGTAAAGATGACTTTGTATGCTGGTATTGTTGTATGGGAATACAAATGTATGGAGATGAGTCGCTCTTTACTTTAACATAGTCGTCAAAACTATATATAAGTATATATAGTTTTATTAATTTTATAGGTATATTATACATTTTATGCATGCATATTATACACTAATATGTATATTTTTTTTTTAGTGCCTGGATAGACAGATAAGCAGACGGGCCACCTGATGGTAAGTTGTCACCGCCACCCATAGACCTCTCCAATGCCTGAGCACAGCAGAGCCGCTGCCTAGCGTAAATTACATACTTAAGTAGTTGCAATAAATTAGTTTGTATTATTTTAATATCATTATTTTATATATTAAATAATATGTTTATTATCAGTGTTACAATTTACCACAGAATACTCTTCTATTGCAATATGGACTATGATAGCCATTCAAGGTGAAAATGTGGAAGTTATAAAGAAAAATGATTCTCTTATCTGCCATGTACTACTGACTATTATTTAAATATGTTATTATCAATGTTTTACTTTATCAACATAGATAAAAATATGTATTGTTTAGACAAGCTACTTGTTTTCTCTTCCTTGGTAAGTGTTTCCTTTATTTTTTGTTCTATGTTTAGCATGTGCTGATAAAATAAACTGTACAATGAGATGCTGTGTGCATTTCAAAGTTAAGTATTTTTGGATTACCAATAAAAAAAATGAGCTTCTATGTAGACTATCAAAATAGTAAGTGTCATAGGTATGTTAGGTTAGGTCGTTGCCTTCCTACCATTACTATCATAGGGTACTAAGGGTATTAAGACAGTAATCATAGGGTCGCGGGCGCGCAGTTGACGGCTTTCGTAGCGCCCACATTGTTGTTCATAGTTTACTTTTCTATATATCGTCAGCACACCGTGCGGTCCCGGGATGGAGGGTAGCACGGTTGGTTGACCTCGTTGCTGCCGTGGACACCGAGGGCTTCTTTCGCGGGGGCATATAAGCCTTCTCGCATATTGAGACGGGCCGCAAGGCAGACCGCGCTGTAGTGGTTCCGGCTGAGGCCGGGGAGGTAGTGATAAATCGCTTTTCCCCCTACTTTCATCCCCAACTGTGATAATGATGAGCCGCCTAAGAGTTTGATTAAATAAGTATTCTAAACGATGTTCTAAAAACTTTCAACCCCTACATTTACTTTTAAACAGAAGCAGGTATATGAAATTTCTTGCTTTGAAAATCACCGATTTCAATACAGCCGTTCGTCCGTTATTTAACCCCTTTAGGGGTGAAATTTACAAAAACCTTTCTTTGTAGATCTTCTGCTTACAACATAAAAAGCAGCAGCTGTCAAAATTGCAAGTTTGATGCCAGATTTCTAGGCTCCGCGTTGATGGATCAGTCAGTCAGTGAAGTCAGGTATTTATATATACGCTTCAATATCTCGTGATATACTTTCTTAAAGCCTGCCTCGGTGGCGCAGTTGTAATAGCGGATGCGTTACGACTGTTGTGCTGAGGTCTCGGGTTCGATCCCCGGGTCGGGTATAGTGATATTGGGTTTTTCTATCTAGAAATTCTCAGTATTAGTCCGGAGTCTGGAATCTGTGCCCGGTATGGCGATTGGCTCGCCCCCTATTACATTATAGGACCGAAATTCGGCGAAAAGTAACCAGTACACCCAGTACACCAGTTACACCTCCGGCTACCCCTTCGGGGATTACAGGCGTGAGTGTATATGTATGTATACTTTCTTAATTTTTAATTTATCTGACTGATTCTAAAAAAATCCAGTTATTGGCACCGGAGTAAATTAAAATCACATAGAAATTTAACATATTTTTTCTATAATCAAAAATTTTCGGGCAATATCTAATTTTTCTTTCTCCCAAAAACCATATTACGAAAAGAAAAAAATAACCAAATCAACCGTTCTAAAGTGATGTGGTTACCAATGGTTTTCATTTTTTTATATACATAGAGGCTAGATTTCTCTGTGTGGTAAGGGCTAATTTCTACTCGATTCAATTTTTTTTATTAGAGATGGCTGTCATTGAGCAAAATATGCAATATAAAAGCAATTAAATTCTGATTGCCTTATCTGGGTTTTGAACCCAAGACCGGTTTCTCGGACTTTTACTGGATTAATGATGCTATTTTTAATCATTTTTTAAAATAAAGCTTCTTATTTATTAATTAGTAATACTGTTTCTTCTGCTCATATAAATAACATAGAAATAAACCAATCATAGATGATTCATTTAAAAGTGGTTTACGCTCGATTAGGTTCTGTCGTCCTCGTTTATTACTTGGTATAACAGCCGATCAGTCTTCTTAATGTAGCCAATATAATGTGTTTATTTAAAGTTAAGAATACTTTTGTAGGCTATTAAGATAATTCGATCAGCTTTGGGTCAGTGCTACGCATGATTTTTAATAAGCTTTCCATTATGCCTTCTAATCATTCGTTAACTTGAATATTAGAGGACATTTAGAGGTTATTATTATAAAACGTAGATTTAGTTAATCTCGATTTGTATCAACTAGTTGCTAAGGCAACTCATAGTTACTCGTTAACTTAGTTAAGTTAGATTACGTTTAGTAATTTAGGCCCGTATTACAGAACGATACTTAAATATCGTTTGATCTCCGATCAGCCAAAACTAGATATAAGTACAGATCAAAACTTAAACATAGATCTTATTACAGAACGCGTTTTAAATCAAAATCAGCGGAATCTAGATTTAAGTATAGATTTGACGTTGAATCCATTGTCTTTGACGACAAGTATATTCTCGTTTACAATATTTTATGAATTACAAATTTTATTTCGTTTTGCGCAGAATCAAGTTACAAAGGATGAAATTTTCTTGCAGAAATATGCAAATTATGGCAAACTATACAAAAGTTTAATTCATTATAATGATTCATTTTGTCACAAAACTTAATTTATTGTCGACTATAACGCCATCTAGTGTCATGAATACAGCCTAAACTGTTTTGTCAATACTACCGATCAACAACAGAGTAATTTATTTTTTAATTTGCAGAATTTATTGAAAAGTAAAATAATTACTGATGTTAACTTAATTATTTTTTACTTCGGAGTATTTATTGAAACATAAAATAATCGGAGATGTATTAAAAATGTAAAAACAATAATTTCAGTACTAAGTAAAAAAGAGTAATAATGAATAAAGAATAGTAATAATAGTATCAATACAGGTTTTACCTAGTGTGGGGTCATAACTATGTGTGTGACTGTTGGATGTATTTATTTTATTTATAATAATCCTAAATATCGAAAATATGAATTATTACTAAAGATTTCTACTTCTGAATTATTGTTCTCGAAGAAAATAGTTACGTTAATCTATGCTGAAGACTGCTATTGACCATATTTACGTAAACTAAGATCAAATCGATACTTGAGTAGATCTCGTACGAAGTATAGTTCAAAAATAAGAAACTACTAAGTACTGATTGATGAATCTAGATTTAAGTATCGTCCTGTAATAAAAGAATTACGCAAGTCCAGATTTAAAACGAGATTCACGGCTGAGTATCGTTCTGTAATATGGGCCTTAGTTTTATAAATCATTTTTTAAAGATGATTATATCATAACAAAAATAAAAACAAAAAAATTAGTTATTGTTAGTGTATGAGTAATAAAACTCGTCTCATCATTTAAGTTAATAATAAACATAAAAAAACTTGATTTCTTACGCAATAAGTAGGTTTAAAAAAAATGTTTTACCTTTTCATTACATTTCAATGGCCATCCTGTGAAAAACTAACCTACGGAAACTAAATTTTTCCGGGATAAAAAGTAGCCTATGATCCTTGCCTATCCCAGACTATAATCTATCTCTATGCCAAATTTCAACCAGATATGTCCAGCCGTTGTAGCGTGATTGACTAACAAACATCTATCCATCCATCCCAATATTCGCATTTATAATACTGGACTAGATAGATATAGTAGGATAATATCAGGATTATCTAAAGTTTTGATAATTGAACGATACGCTTGATGAGTGATCGACACGTATGACGTACGTACATAGATCGTGAAAATCGACTTGAGCTAGATAGATGCCTATAGAGGCCGGTGCAACGATCGCTGTGTTCGACAGAGCGTGAATATTCGTACGAGTATGTGCGAGTCAATAATCGCCTCTTCCGTTCCGCTTTAACTTATCTTGAGTATACAAAAAAGGATACGCTAAATTTATTTAATTAATTTCGCACATAAGATATCTCATAATTAAAGCTTAATACTTTGATATCATGTCCTCGTTTTGAATTCAAATTGCCTATCCAACATTACCTAAGAAATTTCTATTAGCTTAATATTATCTATGTAACTTAAAATTAAACGCTGCTGATAAGCGTATCACTTAAAAACAGCTGGACAGATATAGCTATTTGTAATATTTATAATAGTCCAAATAAAGCATTTATGAAAAGAAATATTTGAATAGTTGCCAAATTTGTAAAAAAGGAAACTGAAAGTACTTTGCTATACCTATATCGCATTGATTGTATGTGTAAACTAATACTATTGTATTGATGATGCTATGTATGTTATGTATACATAAGCTGATATGCTTTTCTTAAAATTTCTTTACTTTTTTTAATGTTCTGACTTGTCATAAGAGCTATGTAATTGCCTACTTGATCAATAAACGATTTCATTTCATTTCAATAATATAATGGATAGTAATAATACCAGCCTCTTTCTTATTAATCCATTTAATTAGAGTATCGAGTAGCGAGAGACAATGTATCCCCCGCTTCTCAACACAATCATGCCGGTGAAGCTAGTTGCCGGCTAGTTTTAAATCGGTGACTTTTGTCTATGTAGTCTGTGCCACTTCTGACTAGGTTATCGCTAACTTCAACAATAATAAATATATTTTGCGAAATATGAATAAATATATATGTTGTATTATAAATTAGAAAAGTGTATTATAAATTATTAAAGATCAAAATCGGAAATGACAATTGCTTCTGCAGTACTATATAACTATAATTATCTTACCTTTATAACATTGTTGACCTCTTCGTGATGCTCTTCTTTGCTGTCATCCTTGCTGATGTTATTTTTCATTATTATATTAAACAATTGCCGTGTAGTGACAAATGTGCATCGGTTATCGATTTAATCTTGAGATTTCTTTAATCTTTACCATGTTCTATAAGCAATATTGATGAAGTTTATCCGACAAGTACAAGCTCCGAGGCTGCGTGTATTCTGCTTACGTATGCGATCCATGTACTTGACATTGTGTATGAATCGCAGAAAATCCTCCATAATAACACTATAATCCTGAAAATATTATCAACGGATTGGTTTGAATTGAAGCTTCACACTCATACAACAGTACTCAAAAATATAAATTTGTTGTATTATCACATTGACTGCGCCTCTACATTGAATAAGTTTATTTATTGGTAAATAATCAATAAGGTTACACCACTTTTCATTGAATGAAAATCCTTACATGAATCTACCTACCTTATCAAAACAATCCACAAAAAAATAAACAATGTTGTAATACATTGTTACCACAATATTATTCAAGTGTGATCGGTGTCAAGAAATATTTGGGTAACCGCCAAACTCACCTCACGTATTGAACTCCTTTGATGTGGGTCATATTACTCTTATAAAAGTGCTATTTCTTCAATGTGTTCCAAAAATGTCTGCTTATTTACATTCTTCAAAAGAAGTCCCATTAGGGCTGTGGGAGAATTAGGGCTGTGTTCTAAAATACTTGCCCATTTCATCACGATGACTACGCTAATTTTATTCTAGAGTGGTTTGAGATTAAACATCAAGATTTCAAACGATCTACCTAATTACTTTTGTTCGTGTAAAATTGTCTTGAGCACCGAATTTAGCAGTAGAACCTCAATGACCTAAATTCTTAACTGTAATTATGCTATAACGAAGAAATACAGCCACAAAGTTTTGACCGTTGCTAGGGTTCCCTATGTTTTAACTCATAAAGACGCACCATAAAGTTTTAGATAATAAATTTCATTTACAAGTTAAGAGCCAGTTGCACAAAAAGTAATAGCAGTAAAACAAGTAAGGAATCTTCGATAAGACGCGTTGATCTCCTACGACGCCAGAAGACTTAGTGGAATAGAACAACTATTAAACAAGTGCTCTAAAATTCATTGACGCCTAATCTTATAAGAAAATGGTGCATTCCCAAATACAGAATTGTGTAGAAAAAGGGAACACGCACAATCAGCCAAGTTTGCGGTTGATGTCATCACCTTTCAGCGGTCAACTATCAATATCCCGCACACGTTATTCATACACATAATTGTGGTGAAACTGGAACTAATAGGTAGAAACTGCATATAGTTTTATTTTTATGTTATAACGTTTTCAATGTGAATGACTTGTGAGTAGTGAATGTGGGCGTAACATGATGTCTAACCAATAAGGATACAAGAGTTTATTGGAAGTAGATAATGTCAAAGATATTGTCAGGATTGTGGATGATGAAAATTCATGACATCTGTCTTATCTACATGAGGAAAATGTTGTATATTATTTATTACCTACAAAACGTTAGCTTTTGGTTAGAATAACTTAATGTATTCGAAAGTCGGAAGTAAAAAGATAAATTAGATCAGTAAATCTAACCAGATCTAAAAGTCACACTTTACATGAGAGTTACCAAGGCAAGGCATATTTTCTTAAGTACCAAAATTTTTCAAGTATTGGGTATACGTTGTGCACAATTCGGATAATTTGACGGCATAATTGCTGTGTGATTACAATTTGTAGATAACATTTGGCACTGCTCCATGAAAATTGTAGCGCACGGTGTTACACGTCTGCCAAGGGATCCAGATATTGTCCGCCTAATGTTTGAGCGTTAGAAATCCGAGCCTATGATCCATATCTACTCAGCACGCGATCCGTAATATACACATAACTCGTCCATTAAATACAACGTTAACACATAGAAAATAAAGCATTGATTACAACGTATTGTTGTTGTTGTTTTCAACGGAATATTATATTATTTTTGTAATTGATGTCTAGTTTTAAGAAAGTGGAAGGTTAGATATTATTCGACCCACAAAACTAAAATACTGAGAAAATATTTGCAGATATCAAATTGGTGTCACTTCAGCTCCCGAGTAGTCAACAAATTGTTCCGGCGTTTCGTGATTTAAAGACGAGACGGGATTTATGGTTACGTAGTGAGAAAATTAGAACGAAATAAAAGTTTATTGATTATAAGCACGCAGAAAGATAATAGATTGTTAAGTCTATTTTCCCTCTGTTTAATTTTCAATGGATAAGTGGGCGTACCGCGTTGAGGCCTTTTTCAGCCATTTGTTATTTGAGTGTTTGTTATTGGCAAGTGGTTGTGGAATATGAATGGAAGTGTTGCGAAGAAGGGTATTTAGCGTAATGAATAATTATTTAACACCGTTTCTTTTAATTAAGCCAATGATGCTGAAACTTAGATCCTGTTTTGTCTCTTAGATTATCAAAATAGCGTTAATAAGAGTAATTAAGTAACCTTAGAAATCAAAATACTCGGCATAATGATTACTTTTTGATATTTCTTTTAAATCCACTTCTATAAAGTTAATATTTCGTAAGATCGATTTCTATTAAAAACTAGGTGTGGTCTGGGGCTCCACTTGTCTGGTTAGGTTTATTGGTAGTCAATGACCTAGCGAAAGGTTTTTTGACTATAAATAGAAACACATTTTTTTTGGACAGAAACTTTAGAGGGCGCTTGCACATCTCCCCAAAGTTCATCGAATTACCGAAACGCATATAAGCGGACGGAATAAACAAATAAATGTTCATTTTAGATTAGAAATAACATCTATATCAACCTGCGCAACGTGCCTACCACTAAATGACAGAAATAATGTTAGTTATCTTTTCGAAAGTAATAATCCCCTGTGGCGTGTAGTGAAAGAGTAAATTGTTTCAATCACCAGGGAATTTTCGCCAGTTCACGTGGAGAATGTTTCCAGTTGAAAAGTGAAATTGTCCGATAGGGGTCGTCTGCTGCATCTAGAGTCTAGACAGTTTTAAATGCTAAGACATTGCGTTTGCTCTCGATGCGTATACTTGCTGATATTTTAGGATAGGTGGAAAAATACACTGTCTCTGTGTGTATTTGCTTCGAATTGATGCAGATGTGCTGACCACTCATCCATATTTCGCATAATATTATTATGACTTTCAAATTTATTCGTAGGTAAAAAGCTTAATACAGACGTGAATAGTAGTAAAGGTTGTACATACATACACTCACGCCTGTAGTCCCCGAAAGGGTAGGCGGAGGTGTAACGAGTACACCCACTTTTCGCCGAATTTCGGTTCCATAATGTGATAGGGGGCCGCATCGCCATACCGGGCACAAATTCCAGACTCCGGGCTAATACTGAGGAATTTCTAGATAGAAAAACCCAATATCACTTTACCCAACCCGGGGATCGAACCCGAGACCTCAGCACAGCAGTCGTAACGCATGCGCAATTACCACTGCGCCACCGAGGCAGTAAAGGTTGTATAAGCGTGTATAACACAATGTAATAATGTATTAAATTATGTAGAATCATCATATCATATTTTGTTGATCGACCGATAACTTTTTGCATAAACCAAATATTAAACGCGTCATATCAATGTAAGTGGTCTGATAGCATCTCTATATATCTGCTCACACCTTCGAACCTGTTCGGCATAACGAATAGGAATTATAAACGTGTGGTATGTTTTACGACCCAGATGTCAGTCGCACGAACTTTCTCCGTAATCTCATTGGTAAATTAACAGCATTTTTTTATTTATGAGTGTCTCCGAACTGTCATTCGTTAAGATTATCTGTCTTGAAATGCTTTGCTAATAAGCATTCATCAAACGCTTTGAGATATCCATCTGGTACAATAGAGACATGTAATGTTCACATTACTAATGATGGTTTGCTTCTTTTCTGTTGATAAGCAGATATAGCGATAGGACAATTTACATAATTAAACGAAAGTATTTAACTTGTAATAATGGTGCTGGGTTAACAATTTAATTAAAAGAGACTTTTATTACGTCGAAACTAACGTTCGCACGTAACAAATTTGAGGACGGTATCCAAGTTAAGAATATAATAAGCGCCGAGCGAGTAAGTGCTAACTGCAAATTCACGACCGTCTAAAAGGATTTATTTTCGTGTCGGCCAAAATGCGTCATTATTCCTTGCAATATCTGTTTTGTTCGTCCCCATTCTGCATTGCATTTTTATCGCGATTTTCTTCGAAGGCACCGATGCCCAGAGAACCGGCTTCCGTGTGACGTGTTCGGAGTGCGACTAATGGGCCGCGCGGTCGGCCAGTAACGCTCTTCGCGTCGCGCTAACAGGTGCGCTACTAAACATCTCTTGCGAATTCGCGTTATCCTGCTAACCCGAACGATTTCGACCCATAAACTTAACGAACAGTGCTGTGTTGTGTGTACTCTGGGATTTTTCTCTTGTGGATTCATGAGGTATTTTTTCTTATATCACGCTTGTTCGAATGTATTTTAATCGTGTTTCACTGGTTATGATTGGTAATCAATTTTATATAATCTTTAAATTAATGATTCCAGTTTGTCCGCCGCGGGAAAGTTTTTGACTCCCTTTAATGTTTTATAAAAAAATCCTTTTCGAAATTGTTTACAATTTTCATAAAAAATGTTGTTTTATTCCACATTAATAGATGAGTAAAGCTGTTTTTTTTATAATTAACGCGATAAGTCACGTCCAAACAATAATGTTTATATTAGCGCTTCATTAACTGCTCTAATTGTTCATGATTGATGTCATCTGAGCGGTTAAAGTTCTTTATTGGATTAATGTCAATGCAATACCAATTATTTCATAATCTGCTGTTAATATTATTGTAAAACCTTTAATAATGAGAACGGGCATTGCTGTAAAGGTTACGATTGAATAACAAGAGTTATTAGCAAGTTGGTTATGACAGAGCCAAAATCATATACAAGTTTAAATTATATTGCCAAATTACTTGGAAGGTCGTGAATGAACCATTAAATATGTTTTTGGAAATTATGTGTGGGATTTCCGACGTTGCAGTCTGGAAACCAGATATGGTGTGGATAGAATTATTATCTTAGAGTTTATATTTGTCCTTCCATTGTTCAAAAATGGTTAGACCGATTGTGATTGGGCTCTCACTGGTGAATTGTTAAGCTTCGGTTTTAACGTGAATTCATTTTTTATTAATGACTAGCTGTTGCTCGCGGCTCCGCCCGCGTGGAGGTCATATTTGAGACAAAAAGTATACACTACAAAATACCAATTTTCGTGCATTCAACTTCAAAAATGAAGGATTTTCATACAAACTTTCTTACCCTATTTAATTTAGGGGTGGAATTTCCAAAAACCCTGAAATATGTGTTTTTAATTTTTAACTGTAAGGCCAAATACCAAATTTCATGCGTTTAACTGCAAAAATGACAGATTTTCATACAAACTTTCTTCCCATATTTTACCCCCTTCGGGGTGGAATTTCCAAAAATCCTGAAATATATATTTTGTATTTTTGACTAAAAGGCCAAATACTAATTTTCATAAACTTAACTTCAAAAATGACGGATTTTCATACAATTTATCATCCCCTATTTTACCTCCTTAGGGGTGGTATTTCCAAAACCCTTCCTTAGTGGATGCCTACGTCATAAAAGGTACCTACTGTCAAAATTTCAAGTCTCTAGCCCCAGCCGTTTTGGCTGTGCGTTGATCGATCAGTCAGTCAGTCAGTCAGTCAGTCAGTCAGTCAGTCAGTTTCTTCTTTTATATATACAGATGATTTGTGTTGATGTTAATTTGGTCTATGAGAAACATTTTTTTTTTCATTTTGAAGTACTGCTAGTTCTTTCTGTGCAGTAGCGGTTAAAACTAACGTAATATAACGGTGCCTTTAAACTTAAATCACGAAGAAGAAATGCGTTCAATTATGTTTCTTCTCAACTCTTTACTATGGCTTCTAAAACAATAACATCTGTAGAAATGGTGTGGATAATGAGGTTGTTTTTGCTTCGAGCAAACGCGTCAAACTTAGCATTCAAAATGTGATTTGACCATGTCCTAATTTCCAATACATGTCCGCAGTATCTGTAAGTTCATTTGCGTTAAAATTTATAATGTATTTATTTTTCATTTCTTCTTTTTGTTGCAATTGACATCCTAATAACATTATCTAATTATGAGGTGTTTGTATTTCTATGTATAAAAATAATACAAAGTTTAATAATACAGTAAATACTATTTAAAACAATTGCGTCGAAAATAAAAGTACTATCGCTGAGATGTTGACATTTTCACAATCGCTATCTTCGTTGCGAATTAATTTGTTTCGTGTGCTAAAAACTTCTTGGCTCTGATGCGGTTGTAGCTTATACTGTAATGAACTTCTTGGTCACTGTCTCACTTGTATGTGTTTTTATTAGTTCTGAATTTTTTACTTAGCTATGTTTATCAATAGCATATATTGTTCTATATTAAGGAACGAAAATGACCATTTTTGGAGAATAACTTGAACAGGTTGATAGGAATCTTTTTTAAAAAAACGTAATGCACAGTTTATCCACCTGTCACAAAATTATTAGAAGCATTATTTTATTATTAACAATATTATCCAATTTCATGAATATTAATGTATGCTGCATAAGCTTTTTATATTTATATCATACAAGCCCCAACCATCATAACTAAATGCACCGTTTGAAAATAATTGTCAACGGTACAATCTAAAAATATTCTTCATTCGACTTCAGTTGAATCATATCTCTTTCGAGCAGGTACATCTGTTTCAAATGTGTTACGAGATATATTTTTTCAAATGATTATTCATTTCTTGTTGAACGTTTATTCCAATATAGGTTTCGCTGTAGGCTTTGTTTTTTTATTTTTTATGTGCATTTAATAATAAACTTTAAGGAACAAGTAACAAAGTCCTCTATATTGACAGATTCATATTCACCACTATAAACAAATTAATGTATCAAAAAAATATCAATAAGACTGAAAGGCATATTATTCTTATTAAATTCTCAATAAATTTCTAGATTTTCGCACGACCTTGTCAACCGAAGTTTCATTAACCGAAATGATCTTTTGATATTTTTGTTTTAAGCAATGTTCTTAATATTATTTTTCGAGTATTATGCAACAGAAGATCCTTGTACTTTTTATCTGTATATATAAAAGAAGAAACTGACTGACTGACTGACTGATCGATCAACGCACAGCCTAAACGGCTGGGGTTAGAGACTTGAAATTTTGACAATAGGTACCTTTTATCACGTAGGCATCCACTAAGGAAGGGTTTTGGAAATACCACCCCTAAGGGGGTAAAATAGGGGATGAAAGTTTGTATGAAAATCCGTCATTTTTGAAGTTAAATTCATGAAAATTAGTATTTGGCATTTTAGTTAAAAATAAAAAATATATGTTTCAGTATTTTTGGAAATTCCGCCCCTAAGGGGGTAAAATAGGGAATGAAAGTTTGTATGAAAATCCGCCTTTTTTAAGTTAAACGCATGAATATTGGTATTTTGTATTGTATACTTTTTCTCCCAAACATGACCTCCACGCGGGCGGAGCCGCGAGCAACAGCTAGTCTTTTATATATATTAACGTAAACAAACCGACACAACCCGATAAACATGCAAATTCAACTGAAGGCAAAATTGCGCCTATATATTCAATAAATATTATCTTTTGTATTCCGTAAGAGTACTGCGTATGTATGCGTAGTATGCGTGAATATTTGAAAAGATACTGGGCTACTGGGCTTTGATAAAACAGTTTTAAAACTACTTTAGCCAAAGCCCATACAAAAAGTTAAACATTATTTGTGAACAGTATTTAACTGTTTAATACATTAAAATATGAAGAATTATGTTCTTTATAATATAACTTGAACAGAGTTGATTAGCTCATAAATTTGTGTGACTCAAAAAACGAACAACATCTAGTATTAAATAATTTCATCGATAGCGGATTCGGCGCCTAATAAAGCAACGGTGCTCAATGTCGTGTGCCAAAAAAGTAAATTCTGCTAGCTGTAAGTTACCGTAGTATAAATGAAGCGAGACTCTCCCAAGGCGAGACGGGCTCGCGATAAAATCCGGTCTTGCTTTACTTTTATTTGTACCTGCTTGATGTACTGCGCCTTGCGTTCATTGCGGCCAAAAGGAATATTAACTAACGTGCTAGTAAATTTTATGCTCCATAATAAACTATTTGACAAATATCTGATGTCTGAGTATAGGACTGAATATATATTATACGTATGTAAAAGTTAGGTATAAAGAAAGTATTCTGTTTTTCACGTGAGTGTCATTTAAAGTGAGATAAAACAGACATAAGTAAACAATGTTTAACTATGACATATGTATAAAACTTTAGTAAGGTTAGAGGCTAGCGGTCTTATTCATAATGAGTTATCGAAGCTTTATAAGGCCATTGATATTTACGAACTATAACATAGTCGGTTTAGTTACCGTATCTCTTAAAAACAGATTAAAATTTATATTTTTAATAATCAGATACTTAGTCACATGTTTTTAAATGAATAAAAAAGGGTTCGAAGTTGTTAAGATTTTTGCAATCAATCACACAGGCACGCACTGGCTGGGGACTTCCTTATACATTATGTAGTAATCGTTTGCCGCAGTTACAGTAAATATCAACTTGCGGACAGCGAGGCCGTTTTCAATGAATATGTTTGTACTATACAAATCTTTAAAAAAGAAAACAAAGTTTATTGCCTAATTATCTACTTACATACTTCTTTAATACCGTTACATTGATTGAGTTGACATTTGGCACACGTTTATAAATGTATGTATGTTGTAACTTGCATAGTGTGTTGCCTGTCTTGTCCACTTTTGATCTAGCCGTGTTTTCTCCAGGCAAAAACTCAAGAAACAAGTCGTCTGGACCGCGTGACTCATATTCTAGGTTTGCTCAACTGGTTGTAGTGAAAAGGTGATTTTACTATGTTTGGATCTTAATTAACATATTCATATTAAATCATTTACGCTTTTGGTAACTAGAACGTCCGATATTTTAATTTCATATTATAATTTTGCCGCAATATGTTAATGCCATGCGGCAAAGTGTCTACCAAACCTTGGTGTAGCGGTAGTCCAAAATGTTATAGATTCTTCTGATATGAAACTTTTCAAATGGCCGAACTTTAATATTTGTTTAAAATTGGATCCTCGTACGAAGAAAGTAGCCGTATTATAAGGAGTCTGTAACAAGTTCGGCTAGCGCATGGAAAGTCCGCAGACTTCATATTTCGAGACGGTGTGCACTTTATGAGAAATGTAAATATTGACATGTATTACGTGTCGCGTCAGCCATGTTTGAACATGTTTCACTTTCAAATGGGGCGTAGATAAGCACATCGGATAACAGGTGACGGATTCCTTAGCAACGCTAACTGGAGCGATGCGACGTGACGTTTTGCAAAAACTCCAATCAATAAACGTCAACCACAAGATGGAAAAGATTGATTTCCGTTTGCGAACGACACAGCGACACTCTCAATGAACAGTGGTTATCGTCATTCGACATTAGAGATGCTCTATAAATAGTCATTCTGTTCGCAACACTCATAACTGGTCTCCCCTTCACTGGTTTCACTCTTTTTTGCGTAAGTTGATATTCCATTTAAAGCATCTCTTTGAGGTGATTAAAGTTTATTCGAACTACATATTAATGCGGTTTTTCGAGAGCATCGATGCGTTTTGAATACAGATTTACTTCATTAACCCACACTACTTAAGAATTTTTATCAATTTATTATATTTCATTGATATTGAATACTTATGAATGGAATTGAGATTTCATTTTTATTCTGTAGATTCACTATCTATTTACGAGGTTATTTACCTCGTATTTGGATCGTATTTAATTACAGATAATAACTGATATATTACTGATACAAATTTTGCTTAGTTAAACTATTACGTTACTACGTTAAACGTTTATATATTATTACTTATTATTATAGTTTAGGATCAATGATGTTCAATCATTCAGGGCCATTCATTCGATGGCCGTTTACTGGTACTTCACAAAGACCTGATAACTTATCGTGTATACATCGATATGTATCGCAATCAAACTTGATCGCTCTCCATCTAGTTTCATATCCGTATCTAGCACATTAATTATCTGAAATTCCTATTTTATATAGATCAGTGTAACATTTAATCCTTACTTTTACAGTGCATTGAGTTCAAGAGCGTTCGTTGCCCATTAGTCGGTAATGCGGATCTGCGCATGTTTTGTCGACATAAAACGTCAACGTAATCGTGGCGCGTCTAGGCTCGTGTGAATTAGACTGAGGACAGCACGCAATGTATTGCTATTCAGAAAAAACTTAGTCAAGTGTGTGTCGGAGTGCAATCAGCTTTTTGTCGCCTGGTTGGAATACATTTTTAGCATTCTTGTGCTATCTTGGAGATAAGAGTGATGTTTTTGTATTACCAGTCATTATTGCTCGTCTGTTGGCTTGTGTTTTCTCAGAACGCAGTGTTTTTAGTGAAGCGTGAAGGTTTAAGCAGACCGGCACCGATTTACAATAACGATCGTCGATAGATGCTGTATAGTTAGTGACTGACGACTGTACTGTAATTTAAGATTACTCATTATGGTGAATGACCTAAACTAAATCTGTAATTCTACCGTTATCATAATTATAATTGCTTAGACTTTAAAACCGAAATTTACTCTTATGTTAAGAGTAAAATTCGGCTTTTCCATAAAACAAACTCAAATCATTACAACCGACAAAGAAAACAAATTCCCCATTGCGTGTAAACCATTATTTAGTAAGGCTGGTTTTTGGTATTTCCAGTCTGAATTTACACCTGCATCGTCATTGCTAGGCAACCACATTTCGATTCGTGCAAAATTGGAAATTGAAATTGAAAATGACATAGAATTGATTGAGTATATTAGGCGCATGTTAAAAATAATGCATTGGACATTGGATTGAATAGATCAGATTCAGATAAATGGAATAGATTTAATTTTATGTATTTTAAATTAAGTTGTAATAATCAAAAGATTATCTGGAGCTAGCTTTCATTAATGTCTCATGATTGTAAACAGTCAAAACGATTCTACTGTGATAAATTATGTTAATAGTTGTAGTACGTACGCAGGCCGATGTGGCGAAGTCGTCTGTTCAAAGATACTTACACTTATTAATATTGGTCTGTTTTTGTGCTTATTCGAATAAGTATATCAGCTGACTGATGTGACTGCCTCGGTGGCTGAGTGGTGCTGAGGTCGCGGGTTCGATTTCGGGTTTGATCCCCGGGTCGGGTAAAGTGATATTGGGTTATTCTATTTAGAAATATTCAGTATCAGTCCGCGAGTCTGAAATTGTGCTCAGTATGGCGATAGGCTCGCCCCTATCACATTATAGGACCGTGATATATTCGGCGAAAAATAGCTCTACTGGCACCTCTGCCTACCCTTTCCGGGATTAGAGGCGTGAGTGTATATGTATATGTGTGCGAGATATATCAGCTGCTTTCTGCAATACACTAACAATTAGTATCAGGTTGTTTAGAAAAACGGTTACAAGTGTAGAGATAATGTTTCATATACACAGTCAGGTCATAAGTATTGTCACACAGTAAAAACTTTTATTTTAGAATGCTGGCCACAAAAAAGTTTATTGAATTCGAATTTCAAATTGTTCATGAAAATAAAAATGTATACTTTTTAGAATTTTACTCATTTTTAAATATGGAGTGGACGCTTAAAGAAGACCATGTTGCAGTAATTGCGTTGCATCGTTGCGGTTACGCGCCAATTCAAATTTTTGACATACTGAAAATTTTTAATATAACCAAAAGATTCGTTTATCGTACCATCAAACGATACAATGAAGACTCTAGTGTAGATGACAGGTCAAGAAGTGGTCGCCCTCGGTCTGTTAGGACTCCAGCAGTGATAAAAGCTGTGAAGGCGCGAATTCAAAGAAATCCCAAACGTAAGCAGAAACTGTTGGCCCTTCAGATGGGGTTAAGCACAACCACGGTGAAAAGGGTGTTAAATGAAGACTTAGGGCTTCGGGCATATCGAAGAAAAACAGGACATCGTTTGAATGCTCGTCTAATGGACCTGAGACTGAAGAGATGCCGCGCTTTGTTGAAGCGGTACGCGGGAAAAAAATATCGGGAAATTCTTTTTTCAGATGAAAAAATTTTTACCGTAGAAGAGAGCTACAACAAACAAAATGATAAGGTGTACGCACACAGTAGTGAAGAAGCGAGCAACCGTATTCCGCGTGTCCAACGAGGTCATTTTCCATCCTCGCTCATGGTATGGTTGGGAGTTTCTTATTGGGGCTTAACAGAGGTACATTTTTGTGAGAAAGGTGTAAAAACGAATGCAGTTGTGTATCAAAATACAGTCCTGACGAACCTTGTGGAACCTGTTTCTCATACCATGTTCAATAACAGGCACTGGGTATTCCAACAAGATTCGGCGCCAGCTCATAGAGCGAAGAGCACACAAGACTGGCTGGCGGCGCGTGAAATCGACTTCATCCGGCACGAAGACTGGCCCTCCTCCAGTCCAGATTTGAATCCGTTAGATTACAAGAAATGGCAACACTTCGAGGAAAAGGCGTGCTCAAAGCCTCATCCCAATTTGGAGTCACTCAAGACATCCTTGATTAAGGCAGCCGCCGATATTGACATGGACCTCGTTCGTGCTGCGATAGACAACTGGCCGCGCAGATTGAAGGCCTGTATTCAAAATCACGGAGGTCATTTTGAATAAACTTTAGTGTCATAAGAATCTATGTTTTGTTAAGTTCATTTTGGTATATAAATGGTTACATAATGAATAAACTTGTTTCAATTATTTTATATTAAACATGTGACAGAATTTATGACCTGACTAGGTAGTGTAGATAGTAGTGTCAACGAGATCAGAACCACCTCAGCCAGGGTTAACGTGATAAGAATAATGTGCCGGTATCCTCATTTTGATAAAATCGTTAAGCCTTATCACATCGTCGGACAATCTAGATTTCTGTATGTAAGCGCATGAGATAAATGCAATAAGCCTTATCACATCGTCGGACAATCTAGATTTCTGTAAGTAAGCGCATAAGATGAATGCAAAAATGGACACGGTCACATGATATTTTGCGAAGTAACGTCGGTCATGTCCATTATCATCTGATGTACTTCAATTGTGTTTGATACGTGAATGAATATGGTATTACCGAATTCATGTGATACCCCAAGCCAATCTGTTAGTAAATATAGATTTTATCAAAAGTAACCAACTGTTGCATATTGATGCCCATATAAGATATATGACCTATATAGAATTTAGATTATTTTATATTTATGAATTGGCATACTAGCAAGTTAGTCACCTGTTGGTAAGTGATTTCCACGCTTTGTACACAGTACCAGTACAATCATGAGTACGTTGGAGGTCTTAAGGAACGGATAGGTATTGGAAAAGTATAAGAGGCATCAACGGTAGGCAGTGGCTTTGCTGTGCCCTGGCATTGCAGAAGTCTATGGGCGGCGGTGTCTACTTACCATCAGGTGGCCCGTCTGCTCGTCTGGCTATGCATGCAGTTAATAAAAAAGGCATTTGAGCCTCCGAAAATATCATGCACCGTCCGTAGGGCTATCAAACTACTTTACGTCTGCAATAAATGTTTTAGACTCTCGCGATTTGAATACATATTATGGTGTGTGGTGGGAGTATCGGTAACCAGACGAAAGCCCACCTTACGATGACGGCACTAAATTCTCACTCAGTCAGCCCGTGACCAGGGCCGATGCAACTCGGTCGAAACGTCGGGAAATAATTGTGGTATTTATACCATTAAAATATTGCGCGATTAAGACCCGTTCCTAATTTTATAATATACTTTACGTCTGATTTCTGTGAGACAGTGATACTACCTTGGAACTGGCTCTGGCTGTAGACCACTATCTGCAGCGTGGTTCTACTTCTAGATCACGGTACCATTTTCTAAATACATCTTAAACGGCAAAAAAAGATATTCTAAATACTGACTGCTTCGGTGGCGCAGTTGCAATTGCGTACGCGGTACGACTACGGTGCTGAAGTCTCGGGATCGATCCCCGAGTCCGATAAAAGTAATATTGAGTTTTCTATCACGAAATACTGAGTATCAGCCCGGAGTCTAGAATTGTACCCGGTATGGCGATAGGTTCGCCCCCTATCACATCATGGGACGGTAATAAACTCTGCGAAATGTATTTATGTACATTTAGGTAGGTGTGTATGTATATGTATGTATATTCTAAATACTATATATAGTACTTATATATGTAGGTACGCATGTTCTTATATACCTAAATATGAAAGCAAAGATCAAATATCCCGAAGACATTTTTACAGTTCAATTGTGAAGATAAAGTTTTAATATTATGGAGAGACAATACAGACTGGATAAATCTATTACACTAAATATTCTAACATGCTCAAAACACAAGTTTAATAAATCTATTCTATTCAAATCCGGGCCACTTGTTTTTGTTATCCCAAAATCCGTCCAATCTTCTTTATCAAATTGTGGGCGCAGATGCTACTTCTTCATTACCTAAGCCCCATCCCAACTTGGGCCAAGTTATGATACAATACATTTTAGTTTAAAGGCCAAAGCTTAACGACATAGGCATAACTTCAAATTCGGGCAACATTTGTTCAGGCTGGTTATTAAGCCAGTTATTTATAAAGAGTATAAATTTAAACAGAGGAAGTGCTTAGCTTAATCGAGTTGAATTATATAATATTTAAGATTTGACGCGTAAGTCATAGTTGGGCATTAGATGAGACAATATATAACTTTCAATTGACTATTTTAATTTCGTGCACGTTGAGCTATATGATATATAGTCTATCATATAATATTATAACAGAGAAAATAAAAACACTCATAAATAATAAAATTATAATCATATTTTATAAGAGCCTTGACTAATCTGTGCCACTGCTTGGCACAGGCCTTTTCGGCTTCGGAAATGCCCGCTGGTCTGAGAAGAAGCACCAAGAAACTCAGCCGTAGGTCTTTTATATTTTCAAACTACTAACTAAAACTATACCATCAAGCTGTTAACAGTTTGCCAGCTTCCGTGTTCCCTCCTTCCTATGATCCTGGGTCCTTAAGTGTGAAGAAGCTACACAGCAGGCCGGCATGATTGTGTCGAGTAGCGGAGATAGTGTCTCTCGCTACTTGATACTCTAATTGGACGCACTACGACCATCAGGTGCAGTGTGGCAACTTTGCCGTGCCAGAATAATAATAAAAAAAACTCGCCACTCAACACAATCATGCCTGCTGTGTAGCTTCTTCACACTACGCCTAAAGGACCCAGGATTAAACGATGGAGGGAGCACGGTAGTTAGCAAAATGTTCCATAACTTGATGGTGCAGAGATACAAATGACAGTGGTTAGACCTTAGTCCACGATGTGGGTTGGTGCGGGTTAGTACAAACCTTCGAAATTCTTATGAAGAATTCTCAGGTGTGCTGGTTTAGTGTAGTTTAGTGCAGTAGGCCCTCGCGAGGTTTTATTTAGTCGTTAAAACCGTGCAATGATTAATGTATATGAGTTCGAAAAACACGAGGTGTGCTCTGGAGACCCTTTCCATTTAAAAAAGTATACAGGAAAATTCGGATACGCTATTAACACGGAATCAAGTATTTGAAGCTATTCGTAAATTATTATATTTCTTACCTAATTATAAATTCTACAACACGCTCGAAAAATGTATGAATCCTCTCAGCAATTGTTAACATGATGCTGCTGCTATTAACTCAAAAAAATGAAGATAAAAATTTATATTACCTAACTTTATTATTTTAAATATGATCTTTTTCTATTGGCTCCGATGTCACCTTTTATAAAAGTAAGCAAACAAAGGCCTTGGGCGTGCTGTCTCAACTCGCTAAACGGTCGTTTTGCTCGTTTGCTAATTCGAAAGATTTCAGATGCAAAACCTATTTGTTTTCTATAAACCTGCGCGCTACAGACGGTTTGAATGATCATTTTATTATTTCCAGTGGCAGTGAGTTGATTTAAGCGCTTTGTTAGCCCACTCAATATGACTTTGTCACTTGTAAAACTAACAAAAAGAGTGACTCATTGGTCTAGTTATAAAGCTGGCTGTGAAACATCCTGGATTTGACCCCATTACTTGAATAGCCAAATATTGATCGTTGGTTATTAACTGTAACATTATTAAAACTCTGCTATGGAACTATTTTTTTTTTTATTCTGGCGCGGCAAAGTGACCACACTGCGCCTGATGGTAAGCGCAGTGCCGTCCAGATAGAGTATCAAGTAACGAGAGACAGTCTATCTAACTAGGATTTTGATATGATGTATTTTATCCATTAGTGGTTCGATTTAATGCCGTGGACGAGACGTTGCTCCTACAGCCCATTCAGGTATATAGTAACGATTTTTTTAACTTGTTACCGTGATATAATTTTACGAGATTGTTGACTCATATTAACTACTTCTTCACGACTTACAATAAGTACAAGGTCAATGTCAATTACACTTTGTCGTGTAGGTACAATTTCTAAGCTGATACGAGGTCGATGGTAAGGGCCGTCGTATTCTTGTACGTACACGTACAGTTCTTTTAGATATAAAAGAACTGTACGTGTACGTACAAGAATTTAAAAAACAATAGACATATTGTTGTATAAAATGTGTTTGTATGTAGAGGTAGTTCAAACAACAGAATCGATTCTAAAAATTCTTTCACTAATAGAATGCATTATACCTAAGTAATCAGGGTTTACGAGTATTAAAAATATCCTTTTTCTAGTGTAAGTTTTTTAAAGAGACAAAGCCCTTTTTTCCCGTGGGGAAAATCTATCTTACGGATACCTTCTGGTCCTCGGGGTAGGAGATATGGTTATGCCGGAGTTCACCCGAAGTACTACTAGATCGGGACCCTAACCAATTTTCCTACGCTGGTGTCCCGACTAAAAACCCCGCGATAGCCTTCTGTAGAACACGTGGGACGACCCAGGGGATCCTGAGTGTACTCTGGATTGCTGCCGGAACTATCCCTGCGCGGTGCCTTTACGGCCCGTCTTTTCTTGGACTAGATGTCCTCCACATTCTACAGCAGCAGCACGATGATTCGCGCCGCCACCCGTATCAGGGTCACGCTATGAAAATATATATTAAAAACCGCACAGCCCCCGCTGTGCAGCCGCGACCCCCGTGATCCTTTTTAGTCGCCTCTTACGACAGGCAGGGTATACCGTGGTAGAATTCTTCAGAGCCCCTAATCCACAGAGCGGGAAAGAGACAGAGCCCTGGGCATAAGCTGGTATATAATTATTATTTTTCTTATTTTCATAAAGAAGTAATTCAACTTATAACGATTTTTTCTGAACAGTCGTTCTTTTAGTTTAGTTCTTTTAGCAGTTTAATGATTTCTGACTTTCTGTCGCCAAACGGATGTAACAGTATTATTGAATCTTGAAGTAAGTTGATCTGTCTTTATGTAACTTCGAAATAAAAATATGTACAAAATAAATAATAAATTGTGTTTAAATAACTTATTTCTTTTTGTATCGTTTTCCTCAATGCGGTATTTTAGGGAACTCTCGAAATCAATGTATTCTATGGTTATAATGGTTCTTTATTAACTTTAAATTTTCCTCGTGTGAGACTACTGAGGCGATGATAATGAAAGTGAAGGATGCTAGAATCAATCATTGTAAGATATGGTTATTTTGTGTCATGGGTACCAGGAACTACGGTGCCTTTGGGTTTCACAACAATTAGACCAGATACAGATATTTCAAATTAAATCAAATCATTTATTTAGTAAATTACGCCACTAGGGGCACTTTTTACAGGTCAGGATTATTATCAGGTACAGATTATTGTATATCACATCAACATTTAACGATAAAAAGTTTTATCCAGTATTTTTTAAGTTCAATAAAATTACGTGCCACAGGTGTATATTTTTACTAATAGCATTGTTCTATAAAAAGAAAGGGATCGTTGTCATAGTTTGTTATATTATAACTTAACCACGTGTTTTAGTGAATGAATCATAAATCACTTGTTATCTGTATATATAAAAGAAGAAACTGACTGACTGACTGACTGACTGATCGATCAACGCACAGCCTAAACGGCTGGGGTTAGAGACTTGAAATTTTGACAGTAGGTACCTTTTATCACGTAGGCATCCACTAAGGAAGGGTTTTTGGAAATACCACCCCTAAGGGGGTAAAATAGGGGATGAAAGTTTGTATGAAAATCCGTCATTTTTGAAGTTAAATTAATGAAAATTTGTATTTGGCTTTTAAGTTAAAAATAAAAAATATATGTTTCAGGATTTTTGGAAATTCCGCCCCTAAGGGGGTAAAATAGGGAATGAAAGTTTGTATGAAAATCCGTCATTTTTAAGTTAAACGCATGAATATTGGTATTGTATACTTTTTCTCCCAAACATGACCTCCACGCGGGCGGAGCCGCGAGCAACAGCTAGTGTTCTATAGAGGAATGTGAGCTTGTAACATTCATGGTGTTAAAATAGATGCTTTCGACACTACGGGATGGTAATAGTGTTATTTAAAGCTTCTTTGTCTCCTTTTCTGAGAGAATGTTTAAGATTTATAATCGAAGGAGTTGTGTTTACGATTTTGTTCTGGTGTATTTAGTATTTCAAATATTTAATTTAATTTCATGTGATGGTGACGACTCTAGGTTATGACAGAAGAGTAACATCACAGTAACAATAATATATGTTTTGTCGGAGGTCTAGAGTTGGGGTACGATGTTTGGCCGTTTTGCGGCCTTCTGAGTACTCTGACACTAACTCTCGACCGCTTCTTCACTTTCTTGCCCATGGCGTAGTGTGAAAAAGCAGTCCGTCACGATTGTGTTGAATAGCGGGCGAATTATTGGCTCTTATAATAACCTAATACTCGATACTCTAATTGGACGGCACTGCGCTTACTATCGGGTGCAGTGTGGTCAATTTACCGTGCCAGAATAAATAAAAAATCACACAAGTGTCATGCCAGTAATAAAACAAAATTTTACAAGAACCGTACACAAAAACCAATTGTAGATACTTAATCTACGCGTGTGGTGCGGAGAGCGTGTTCAAACCTCATACAAAAACAATAAAGACTTTTGGGTTAGTATTTTAATGTCATTTAAATACACATACTTAAGCTCATTTGACAGCTTGGCGCAGTAGGCGAGTAGCCGACTGTGAAACGGGAAGCCGCGGGTTGGATTCCCTAAGGAGACAAGTTTCTGTGACTTGTATTGGCTTTGGGTAGTAGTCCCTCTTAGTTCTTGATATAGGTTTGACCTAGTGTGAGCACAGAACTAAGTGTGTGATTGTTGTGACTATTTATTATTATTAAAACCGGCTATTTAAAGATGCATAAAGATGCAAACGATTTTTAATTCAACTGTTTTTATATTTTCTTGCCAAAGGCTTAAAATTTCAATTTATTTAATAAGAAACTTTCTATCTAATTTACCAATTAGAAGACAAAATGCCTTTCAAACACAATTTTCAAGAAAGTTTAGTTTCGTAACAAGTTAATCCAATTTTCTGTTTGTAATACGGTCGGCAACCCTGAGCTCGACTTATATTTTCTTGAATCGAATATTACATGCAATAATGGCTCGTAACTCGTAAGTAATATTTTATAAACAGTCATGTTTTTATAACATACGTGATTCATCTATTGTGTGGACGGGTGTTAGTGAAAAACACTTCGATATTACGATTGTAAGACTAATGGACTACGTGATGAAATAATTGCTCTAAACTATAAGTGTATATATAGTAATGATTTATTATATCATAAATATTTGTTACTGACATCTATCATAAGGTTTCCCTTCCATGGTAAATTGCTTTATTTTGGAATTTATAAACACCGTTAGTAAGGAATACATTTCGTGTATTCTCAATTTAGATTTTTATTTTAGTGCAGAGACTATCTCATCCAAACTTCAGAGGAATGTGTTAAACAATTTGCTCCATTAATTTTGAATCCAGTAGGTATTTTAGTGATTTGATGACAAAAACATTACCTAGTGTATAGAAAGTAGTGTCCAAGAAGTCTCTGTTAATAAGGACCGTTGGAAAAGTTAATCTCGGATCATGCTTCTGAGTTTCTGACCAAAACGTTTAAACTGGAATCGTTTGTCGAGGTTTAGAAAATGTTTTATTAATTAAGTAGCGTTTTTTCCGTTGCGTACGCTGCGTTAACGGTTAAAGTTACATAACAATCATGTATGACGAAATTGTTCTTCTTAAAAAGTTCTAAAAAAAAGTCCATGATAGCATACGTCCATCTATTTCGGCTGGCTAACTATAGCCTTTTTAATGGTTATCGAATTTGTTCTGAAACAATGCATTATTTGGAAAGGGGTTTTTATAAAAATGGTATTAATCCTTATCCAAATAAATACTTTATTCATCACAAGTATTTAATTTTCAACAAAGTTGCCCTTTACGTCATTTGATTTCAATGAATATCTCAGGAGATATTACAGTTTTAAAATATCTCCGCAGCAAAATTAATATTGTTGTTTGTATGACTAAACGGGTGAACGAATCCTAATGAAATTCAGTAGAGGGATAGATTATATCCTAGGGAAGGACATAGGGTATCTTTTGTCTCAAAAAATTATCTTGAAAGGGGTGTAATAGAGGTTAAAAGTTTGTATGGGCAATCCGTAATACTTCAACTTAGGGATCTGAAAATTCATATTTAGGCTTTTGGTAAAAAATAAAGAAATACGTGTTTCAACGTTTTTACCAAATCATCCCTTAAAGGGCGAAGTGAGGAGTTAACTTATGAGGTATTCTTTAAATGTAATCTCAAGCTTCAGGCACAACACTTTTTTTTGTCGCGGGGAAAGCATTTTATTACTGCGTCCGCTTCGGGGGGAAGCGGAATGAGAACAAAACGGTTATGCTGGACTAGCCGGTCTTACGACCCAGCACCCCCCCGCCCGGATGATGGCTATCCGGGCTGCCGCTGGGCCGAGTCCCTACTACTTATGTACACCCAACCGGACACTACCAGCTAAAACCCCGCGGTGGCCTTCTTCGACACTTACGGAGTGATCCCGGGGTATTATAAGGAGTGCTAGAAGTTTAAGTTAGGAGTTCTGCCTGTCTAGCCATCTAGACAGTCACAACACCTGAGATTCAGGACGATCGCTATAGGTGTCTCAGTGCAGAAGCCAACTCCTTGCATTGATACTTCTGCTCCCGAAAATAACCTAAACGGGGGCGGAGCCGCGAGCAACAGCTAGTGGAAATATAAAGATGAGTTGGAAATAGGATTGTCCACATCCATCCTTAGTAAAGTGAGAGAGAAAATAGTGAACAAAAGAGGTATTAACATCAGGAAGGTATTAATATCATCATGTCTAGGGTGCATAGTATACTTGCAGGTAACCCATATTCATAATAACAATTTACAAACGAAAGTCTTGCAATCACTTGAATGGGTTGTGTAAATGCAGTAGTAGTAATCAGTTACTATATATGGTACATGTTGATAAATGTGGATTTATTTACCTTCATGCTTCAAGAATAGAAGTGATCTGCAAAACAAATGATCACTCATTACTGTGCAGGATCGCGTTATTCTCGCATCGACACGTGATCATTGTGACTAATGAACGGATTGATTTGTTATTATGAACTTTTCTATGTCTTGTGACGATAGACAGATGACTGTGGTTACGTTTATAAATCTTTAAAGGTTGAATGTTTTTTTTTTTTAATCGAAATAGGCTTGCGTTTGACCACTATCTCGCCTGATGGAAAGTGATGATGTGGTCTACGGTGGAGCACGCTTGCCTAGAAGATACCTATTCACTCTTGACTTGAAGATACCCAGGTTATAATTTTCGGGAAATATAGACTCCGGCAAAGAGTTCCACTCTCTAGCGGTGCGCATGATAAATATACTAGCAAAACGCTTTGTGCGCACTGGTGGAATATCAACCATGTATCGATGACGCTTCGCCGAGTCTCTTGTCGTCCGATGATGGAAAGGGGTTGGGGGAATTAAATTATGTAATTCCAAGGCACACTCGCCGAAATGTATCCGGTAAAATACCGATAAACTAGCAACTTTACGTCTGTGTTCAAAATAATATGACAATATGACATATTATGACATATATTATATCGTATTATTGCGTATGGTTTAGTTGAAACAAAGAATCTCGAGGTGAATTTGTAATTTGAAATATTGACCATAAAATTATATGGTTTTGAAAATCAATCTTAATTTAGTAATTATAACAATAACTTTGGGTGTAATTTTAAAAAAGTCTGTTGCAAATTATTATTATAAAATCTAAAAGATTAGTTAATTACTGATATTGTTATAGTTGCTCTTACAATTGCTTATTTAAGCTTAACTGAGGAAACGGTAAGACCATTAGATGTTATTGTAACGCAATGACTACAACTCGTTTTTGAATCAATCACAGTTGTTAACAATAGTTGGTAGCAATGGTTTTTTTCTAGAGTAGTTTTGATATATAAATGCTGACGAAGCAGGACATTTTTCCCAACTTATGCTTATCTTTAGATTAACCTCCACGAAGGCTGGTGAATTCTTGTGACATACATTCTGACAAAAAAATACCATGATTACATACCATAAACATACGTTATTATTTTCAAAATACACGAAAATTGCCGACGCGCATATTTTAAATCGTGGTACTACTGTGCCTTTCAATATATGAGATATAAAATATTTTATAATAGAAGAAGTCCCAGATATCAAAACTATATGTGAACTTCTGAAACATTTTGTTATAAATCTATATTTATAACAAATTACTGTTAGACTAGTTGTTAGATATGATATTCTGGCCAAACCACTACATCCCATTAGCTTGATTAACGACAGAAGTTACTGTGGACATAACCATTTGGATTTTATTGCCCTAAGTGATCGCTAATTATAAAATACGGTGCAGATTTCGTCGTTCTAGTATCTGGAATGTTAAAAGGTTCTCGGATTGCCTCGAGCTGTCTACACGTCTCGGCCTCAACTATAACTGGCTTGTATGTATTGTATTATGCTTACCAATTATTTTATATATGTACACGACATATATAAAATAATTGGTAAGCATAATTAGGATCGTAGACAATTATAAACTTTAATTCATATTTTCTGTCGGATTAAATTCTGTGTCTTCTAAAGTGGTAGAACGATGCCTTAGATCGTTTTGCCTACAGCATGTATGGGTCGACTTGAACTGGTTAGACTCACCGTAACAAAAAATGACCTGATGATTATTGTATTTCATACTTTTAGTAAGATTCCCGAAAGTACAAATCCTCTCCAATCCTTAAGGTCGGCAAGGGAATCATGATTCTTCTGATATTTTGGGTATTCATAGGCGGTGAAGATCCCTTGCCATTTATTATCTTAGTGACCTAATTGCCGACCTTTGCTATAGAAAATATTGTAATACTCTTTGCAACTGTTTAACTTTGCAAATTAGTAATGACTAAGTGGGTGCAAAAAGTTTATATGTCCTCATATATTGTATCATTACTTAATCATCAATTTATATATCTTGGGCGAATAATATTAGAGAAATTAAAACAAAGTCTTGGCCGACTTGAATATATTTGTCTTCCCGATTAACGTTCAATTTATGTTGCTACGTGACGGGGGAGGCGATTCTACTAGTTATAATAGCTATCTATAGTTTTATCATTATCATCGTCGAAATGACCAATAACGACATATGGATGATTATTCAGTGATCGACCTGTAATATTATTTTTGGACACAAAGTGATCGATGATGCTACTACTGCTGCGGGATTTCAGCTAAAGCTAATTCTGCGAAATTTGCTCATACTGCTATAATGATACGTGTATATTTAGCGGATACTGTCTCCCTTGGCCTTAGCGTCCACTATTTGAACAAGATCTGATTTATTCACAGCACTAACTATAGCTATGTTGCCTGTTTATACTGCAGGTGGTTTACTGCTAAATAGGCCTAAACAACGTGATGAGGAGGTCGCTCGCCTTCTGGTAAACCTGCCCTTCAATAAACACTAGCATCATGATCCAACATTTTTACAAAATACTGCGTGGTACTCGTCACGACGCTTTTGTTTGGCGACTGCTACATATTATTGCGGTGGTACGTTCTACCAAGTACAACACCCAGATTTGAAACCTAGCGAAAATAGCTTTGAATCCAATTTGTCGCCTGTGCATACTACACAAGACCCTTTTAATTAAATATAACGTTTTAATTTTAATAAATAGTAAGTTTAAGCCTTTATCCTCTTAAGTCGACAATATTTTCAAAAACAGGCAACGATAGGCTCGCCCCCTATCACATTATGGGACCGAAATTCGGCGAAAAGTGGGTGTAATAGTGTACACCTCTGCCTACCCCTTCGGGGATTGCAGGCGTGAGTACGTGTGTATGTATGAAATAGTTTAATGTCTAAAATCAGCATTCATATGGCTATAGATAAGAAATAACACGATAAGGTCCTATTTTCTAAGAGATGTGTGTAAATTTAAGATATTATCATGATCTCATCAGATAGTGGCAACACCATGTCGCAACACATTCTTATTGATATAAGATGTGATAGATTGTTTTTGCTCCGATATGACCTTTAAAGGAAAAACCGGTAGGTGATGTTTGGTAATGGTCTGCAATAAAGACAGAAGAAAATTCTATAGATAAGAATTTTCACGTGTAGCAAATTTCGTTTTTGGAATTTTTCTAAGTCTGTCTTGTTACCTAATGAGGACCTTGTCAAATATGAGTAAATGACTGTTGTTGTTAAATGTCCGGCACTATTGTGTTGAGTAGCGGGGGATAGATTGTCTCTCGCTACTCGATGCTCGATTGGATGGCACTGCGCTTACCATCAGGTACAGTGTGGTCACTTTGCCGTGCCAGGATAAAAAAAAATAACATATTGTTCAAATCTCTGTTTACATTATTATTTTTTAATTAAATTTTTTTAATCATGTTTAAATACAACGTGTCTACACGTTTCACGAGGTTGTATTCAAACTTTGTATGATATTTTCAAATCGAAGAAGTAATCCAAATACAACACTAGGAGTAGCGTAGTGTAGGTAAGGCGTAAAATTGGACAGTATTGCTATTTTTCCACAAGCTTAAAATGGAAACCGATTGTAAGATTAAAACTATTCAGGAAATATCATCGTACATATTTGTTTGGTAAGAAACTTCAAGATAAGGATATTTCGCAAATCATAATGGTAGTGCATCATCGCTATTGTACGTCAGTCTATATTTTGTAATTAGCTCAAGATATTAAGCAGCAAAATTCTCTTATGTGACACCGCACGACAATAGAACAAAGACGGCTGATGTTTTCTTGAACGGTAACTTTTCCGATAAAGCATCATTGTTTGTGTTCTGAGATTTTGTGCTCCGACCAGTTTGTACTTATAAACTCGTTAATAACATAGTGATGTTTACTTGATTTCAGGTTACACGCACCACCAGCCTGTATTCATCACTGCCAACTATTCCGCCCCTCAGCGCGCTTAATGCCGCAATGCTAGACACGATAAAAATTAACAATAAGAAGACAACGCAATTGTATAGAAGATTCGAGAGCTATTGGTGTACGTGACAACGGAGGGAGTCAGAGGACAGCGCCATGAGCCAGTCGCACGATGAGGCCAGAGCGGCTAGGATACAGAAGTACAAAGAGGAGAGAAGAAAACAACTTACGGCTAGGACAGCTACATTGTTCTCTGTCAATGTCACTGAAAGGTGAGCATTGTATTTAATTTACTTATGTTTACCCTATTACGTAAATAGTGTTTATATTTATAATTCTTATTAGGTTAAAATTTTTTTTTTTTGTTAAAATTTCAGTCGTCCAAAGAAAGCAACCGATCGGACACCGCCCGAAGATCCAGCCACTCCTCTCAAATCCTCTTCGGAGCTAAATCTCAACACAGCTTCAACTTCGATGCCTATTAGAACAACTCGTGCTTCACGTTTAAGAGCCGCAGCAGCAACTCAGTCTGATTCCTCTTCGTCCCCGAGAAAGTCCAACAGAAGCTCTTCAGCGCAGTCCATGCTTGACGATAGCAAAACAAAATCACCCAAGAGTTCCAAAATAATAGATAGAGATAAAAAAACAGTCACAAATAGAAGACAGAGTAGCGAAAAAGAGAATAAAAATACGTCTGATAGAGAAATTGGTGCTATTAAAACGAAACTTAAACATTCCATTAATAAGAATATTTTAGAAAAAGACAAAATCAATTTTATAGTGACTAGTCCTAAAAGAAGGATCGTTGACGAAAAGTTTAAGCTAGACGACACCAGGAAACTGAATTCCGCGAACAACGCAAAGAAGATAATTGTGAAAACCGATGAAAAAACACCTTTACTCGTTAACGGCGAAGAAGACATATTTGACGAAATCCAGAAAGATCTTTCGAATAGTTTAGACACTGATAAGATTGACGATTTATTTAATGACCTTGTTGTTGACGATGTGGAATGTCAGAGCGTGGAATTGAGAATAAACGATAGCGTTCTGAATGACCAATCGGGGCTCAAAATTAGTTACAATAGTTTTACAAATCCTGCCGATGATCAAGCAATACCTGTTAATCATGTGAAATTAGATGATAGTGTAGTGCCAAAAGTGAAACAGGATGTTGGGGGACTGTTGGGAGCTGTATGTGTAAGAAAAGTAGAAAGATTCAGTGAACTGCTCAGTAATTTATGTTCACCGTGCGAAGCTGATATTTTGTTTGAGGACATTTTAGTTGAAAATGGGATAAATGGCGACGATAGCTTGGTAAGTAAGCTAATTAAATATTGACGCATGCTTGTGTTCGTACGTAATCTAGATGTAAGAACTGTCTCAAGAAATAGGTTGTATAATATTTGAGTAGTACGCCTTATATGTATCTACGTGCTATATTTATTTTACGTATTATGTATTTTATTTGTTCGTTGATGACGTTAATCGTATAGTCCTAATTTAGGTGGTTTGTTTAATGTTTTTGCACTTTTATGTGGTTGAATTTCTTACGAAATTTCTACTTAAGAAAATTTCTATTTCCAAATTGGAATCTCATTTTCTAGAGATATTTTTTTTTAAGTTTTAAGGAACGGGCATAATGCAAAAGATAGATATGTTATCTGATCTTAAATATTAATTATAGTCATATTTTTTTGTACAATTTGATTTTCTTTTAACCAGAGTTACTCTTTAATATTTTTATTGCGATAGAATGACGTACTAATTGAAGCAGAGACAACATCACTGGAGATCATCGTTTGTTTAAATAATATACCATGACACAAGTAAAGGAACTTGGGAATCTATGTGGTATTATAAATGATGTTACGAAGTTTGAAAATATAGACAATAAGGTAGTAATATCCTTGAATAATAATATTTTCAATATAAATGACTGCCACTAGGAAAATACATTACGTCAAAGCATGTATATAAAATACATTTTTGAATTAAAAATTTCTTTAGACGGGTTTGACGATTTTTGTATGGGTATAATCTTGAGTTCGCGGCACCAACATGCTGTAATAGCAATAGTAATAGTATATATATGTATGTAGCAATATTTTTATTTTATGTACATAATAGGGTAGTTTCCTGTGTTTAATTTTGTACATTATTCGATATGCAACAGAATATAATATTCAAAAGAAAAAAAAAACAAATCTTTTGTGAAAACAGAATCAAATTTGCATAAAAAATTAGTTCGCAATATTTATTTTAAATATTAGTATGAGCAAAAATGGGTGCTCTGTGGGTACATCTCACTATCGTCTTCGCACAACGGCATAGTAATGGCCATGACGTGACGAGAGAGGTGACGTAGTGGCTCATATCATGCATCCTTTTACTGTCATTTGACAATTCCAGCAGATTTGAATAGCGTCTACTTAACTTATTTTTGTTCGGATTTATAAAATTCTTTTGATAATAGGTTTTAGGTTGTGTAACTAGTTGATGAAAATAATAAAAAAAATCGTGTCAACTACCCTATTCCGGTACTGATCACAGACTCGATTCTTTTTAACCAACTTCAAAAAAGGAGGAGGTTAACAATTCGTCGGATTCTTTTTTTTTATGTATGTTACCCGATTACTCGAGGACGCCTGGACCGATTCGAGAAATTCTTTTTTTGTTTAATAGGGTATACTTCCCAGGTGGTCCCAATGGCACCAAGTCAGGATCTGATATGGGATCTTAGAAAAATCAAGGGAACCCTCAAATTTTATAGTGACGCATAATTTGTTTTTTTATTGAAGTCTGTGTACTTTTTATGAATTAAAAAACTTGCTGCTGGTGGTAGGATATTCATATCCGCCCGGATAGCGACCACCGTACACAGGGCGAAAAACCCGCCATAGTGGCACACGCAAGTGTGTCGCGTTCCGGGATCAGCCAGTGTACATCCGGTTTTTGTCGGGGGTCTGGAGTTGGGGTACAATGGCCATTTTACGGCCTTCTTAGTACTCTGACACTAGACCCTCGACCTATTCTTCACCTTCTTGCCCATGGCGTAGTGTGAAGAAGCAGGCCGGCATGAGTGTGTTGAGTAGCCGGGGATAGATCGTCTCTCGCTACTCAGTACTCTATTTGGACCGTACTGCGCTTACCATCAGGTACAGTGCGGTCATTTTGCCGTGCCAGGATAAAAAAAAAAAAAAAAAAACTTTCATTAGTAACATCCGATTCAAATTTAGTGCTGTCTTATTGAATTAAAATTTTGTTCAAAGCAACAATAAGAACTAACATGTAGTCTTTAATAAAATAAGAGTAATTTTATGATATTTTAATTAAGTAAGGTGTTCAATAGAATTGGCACGTCAGAATGTGTCCTGCCGGGGAAAACGATGAAACTACTACTGTGGGGATTGGTTATCACTCATCAGTAATAATGTTGTATATAGTAAGATCAGTGCGTAGTATGATTTTTTTTAAGTGCCTCGATACGCAGACGAGCAGACGGGCCACCTGATTGTAAGTACTCACCGCCCACATAGACTTCTGCAATGCCAAGGCACAGCAAAGCCGCTGCTTATCGTTGAAGGACTACTACCCGGTATGGCGATAGAATCGCTCCTATCACATTATGGGACCGTAATAAATTCGGCGAAAAGTGGGTGGTGGGGTAACCAGTATGGTTACACCGCTTGCCTATCCCGGTAATTACAGGCGTGAATGTATATGTATGGAATGTATAGTAAGATTAAAAGTTCATGCAAGGGGCACGTCATTAAAACATTCAATGAGATATAATGGATTAATTGATCTTGTATTCAAACATACTTGATGGCATTCTAAAAGCACCGTATGAGTAAATTTATTCACCTTTAAATATTCTGAATGTCATCAATGACATCATTATCAAACATCATCAACCATTATATTATTAGTAACTTAGCTAGTTTTTTACTTGGTTTCTTTTTTTCAACACAATTTATTATTTATTGAACTTCAAATAGCACGGATTATTATAACTTCGGAATTCATGACGTGTAATATTTTGTAAATTGAAAACTTTTAAAATAAATAGAATCTAGACTAGAAAGATATAAATAAATATAAGTATGAGTTTTTTAATTCATAAAAAGTACACCGACTTCAATAAAAAACAAATTATGCGTCACTATAAAATTTGAGGGTTGCCCTTGATTTTTCTGAGATCCCACCATCAGATCCTGACTTGGTGCCAATGCCAGTATACCCTATTAAACAAAAACAAGAATTTCTCGAATCAGTCCAGGCGTCTTCGAGTAGTTCTTAGTAGTACTTCGAGAAAAGGATATTACGAAAGGTACGATGCAGCGCGAGCGTGCCATTGTAAATAAATACACCCAACAGTCACACACATAGTTCTGACTACACACTAGGTAAAATCTGTATAGTGGTTTTTTATTTGTGGAAAAAGGGGTCAGACGGGTAGGAGGCCTATCTGATGAAAAGTGATCACCGCCGCCCATGAACATCTGCAACACCGACGGATGTCAAGAACTACGAGGTTATATCACACAAACAATTTTCTCGGTGCGGGAATCGAGCCCACAGTTTCTCGTTTCACAGTCGGCTACTCGCCCGCTGCGCTACGGAGGCTGTCAATAATATTAATAAACATTCAAAAGTCACACAAATAGTCCAGTAGCTCAATCATGAGTTTTCTCACGTATATTCCTTCGGGACAACGTAAAATATTTATATGAAAAATATGTATGTATACAGCGCCGCTAGCGGTTGCGTGAGAAAATAAATTTGGTATTATAAGAATGATACATTCCCTACTTAAAAAACAACGCTAGCCACTTTGTATACCTATCGTAACTTTTTAACATAAACTAATGATTGAGCTACTGATCCTACACCAAGCTACGAGTCAGTGGGTACCAGGAACTACAAGAGATTAGGTCTCTCAACACCCAGACCCGAAACAAATATTTGTAAATCACACAATTGTCTTGATGCGGGGATCGCACCCACGACCTTTCATTCACAGCTGACACATTGAGCCACGGAGGCTGACATAGTACTACCATGTAGTTGTAATATGTTGGATATCAATAATAAAGTATCCAATCTCGAAATCCGTTGAAGAGTTATAGTAATAGTTCTTGACAAACCCGTTACCCAGTTGAAGTGGTAATGGGTAGGACACTTGGATACCGATATAACCGGTACACAAAAGCCGTAACCGAGTGGCCATGTGAAGGTGTGAGAATACAGGGTAGACTACCAGCTCGGTGGTCAGATAGCTCTTTTTTCCTCGGGGAATCCATTTACGGATCGTCCAAGGAAGTATGTAGGATTCACCGGTCTGGACCGTCCTACCGACTATATCCGGCGATGTTCCACTCTCTCGTTTAAGTCGAAAGCCGCGGGAACGCAATAGATGGAGGCCGCAAATGCTGACGTATCCGGAAAGTTCTGGATGCGAGTGGCATAGTACTTTTTTATCCACGGTAAAGTGACCACACTGCACCTGAGGTAAGCGCAATGCCCTCGAATTAGAATATCGAGTAACGAGAGGCAATCTATCCCCCGCTACTCAACACAATCATGTCGGCCTGCTGTGTGGCTGCTTCACACTACGCCATGGGCAAGGAGGTGAAGAAGCGGCCGAGGGTCTAGTACTCAGAAGGCCGCGAAACGGCCAAACGTCGCACCCCAACTCTAGACCCCCGACAAAATCGCATGATTGGGGGAGTCCTATACCAACAAGTAGGTAAATGTCGTCTGAAAGTGATGATGATGATAAATGTCGTTTACATTTGCATGACAAATGTCCAATCTACTTATAGATTACCTCGAAGTGGTCTTTCGAGTTTGCTTCTTTCTCGTAATTAATAAGTTCCAGTCGTTCGATGTTCAATTTTGCATACTTTCGCTGTCCATTTCGCTAACAAGTTTATCCAGTTTACAAGGGATACTAATTTGCATAAAATTGAATGATTTCTATTTCTAATTGCCGACTTGCGTGGTTTTTAAAACGTAATGTCTTGGGTTCGTATTCCAGGTCTTCCAATCTTTGCGTTGCACGTTTCAAAAATATTCCAAATCCAACATGTATGAAGAACGTATATCATCATCATCATCATTTCAGCCGAAGGACGTCCACTGCTGGACATAGGCCTCCCCCAAAGAGTGCCACAATGATCGGTCGTATGAAGAACGTATATAAGTATATATATTTACATTGATTTCATTTGTTTAGTACCTATTTGAAGTGCATATATATTTTTTTTATACTGGCACGGCAAAGTGACCACACTGCACTTGATGGTAAAGGCAATGCGGTCCAATTAGAGTGTCGATTAGCGAGAGACAATCTATCCCCCACTACTCAACACAATCATGCCGGCCTGCTTCTTCACACTACGCCATGGGCAGGAAGGTTAAGAAGCGGTCGAGGGTCTATTGTCAGAGTACACAGAAGGCCGCAAAACGGCCAATCATCGTACCCCATCGTATCGTTCTTAGTGCCAGTGGCCATTCTTGAGTGCCAGTGGCCATTCTTGTGTCAGTCTGTCCGTCTGTCACGTAGAATGGTTCGGGATTGCGACCCCGGCCACTCGAGCCGTCAGCGCTACGTTCCATCACTCCCCCCGTGGCTCTGATGTCCTCCTCCACCCTTTCCCGTCCCGTTACTGGTGGTAGGGCTCAACTGTAAGTGAATTTTATTTACTTATGGTTGGGCCCGAACGGATTGGTACCACCGTCCAGCCTATTTCTGCCGCGAAGTAGTAATGCGTTCCGGTGGAAGGGCTAGAAAGCCGTTCCTTCTGTCCTCTCCTTTCCCTGGTGGTACAGTTTGGACGGTACCCGTGATATGTGGAGCTGTGGTGTTGGTCGTCGCGTGGATCTCATCTGTGGGGGGCTGGCGTGGGGTACAGGGAGACCCGATGGGAACGGCCACCGCCGGCCGCCTGCCGGTCAGTAGGGGACCTGAACCCGGGGATACACTTTTTAAAAATTCCCTCCCCGGGAAGCTGTCCCACCAATCGGCGAAAATCCCGTAGTCCGGTCGTCGTGCCAGTGTGGGAGACTGGAGTGGATCCCGGCGACTGTACACGGGGGGGCATCGGGGGCCCTTCCGTGCCTCGCGCCAGCTCCCCGCATTACCCACGTGACCACCGTGCACCTGGCTCTGCGACTATATGTTGCGAGTGCCGTCTAAATTTCACTGCCCCCTCACATCTCCTCTCCTCTACTACAGAAAAAATAAATAAAATGAAGGCACAAAAAAAAAAGAGTAAGCGTACTTCGGCGGATCCTACATCCACTTTAACAGTAGACTTTTGCAATGTCAGGGGTCTGCACAGTAACCTAGACGCCGTACATTACCACCTAGAGTCGGCGCGGCCTGCCCTGCTCTTTTTAACTGAGACGCAGATATCTACCCCTGACGATATCTCGTACCTCAACTACCCCGGTTACGTGCTGGAACATTTGTTCCTACGTAAGGCCGGGGTGTGCGTTTTCGTCAGGGATGATATATGTTGTCACCGCCTTCGGGGCCTCGAGCATCGGGACCTGTCAATCTTGTGGCTATGCGTACAGTACGGGGGTCGTACCCGAGTCTACGCTTGCCTTTACAGGTCCCATGCCGGTGAAGCGGGGTCTTCTCATTTATTCGAGAACGTCCAAGTGGGGACTGACCGATCTCTAGAGCAGTACCCATCCGCGGAGGTGGTGGTCCTTGGAGACTTCAACGCTCACCATGCTGAGTGGTTGGGTTCTCGGACCACCAACGCTGCGGGTCGGTCTGCTTATGAGATGGCTTTGGCTTACGGTCTCACACAACTGGTAACTCAGCCCACCCGAGTTCCAGATGTTGAGACCCATGAGCCCTCTCTGTTGGATCTTCTGCTGACCACCAATCCTGAGGGATATAGGGTAGTGGTCGACCCCCCTTTGGGGTCATCAGACCACTGCCTTATTCGAACCTCAGCCCCTGCGGTTTATCCCGATCGCTCTTCAGCGACTGGGTTCCGCAGGGTTTGGCGGTATGGGTCAGCTGATTGGGAAGGGATGCGTGAATTCTTCGCGTCCTTCCCATGGAAGCGGTTCTGCTTCTCTTCCGAAGATCCTGATGCTTGTGCGGACCGCGTCAGGGACCTGGTGGTCTTGGGGATGGATCTGTTCATCCCCAATTCCAGGGTACCTGTCAGGCGGCGCAGCCGGCCCTGGTATAATAGTACCTGTGCCGAAGCTGCACGCCTTAAGCGGTCCGCATACGGGGCGTGGAACGAAGCCCAAAAGCATCAGGGTCCAAACGCAAAGGAGGAGAGGCGGAAATTTAATGCCGCTTCTAGGTCCAACAAAAGGGCTATAGCCAAGGCCAAGGCAGGACATATTGGCAGAATTGGCGAGCGGCTAGAGAGTTATCCGTCTGGCAGTCGGGCTTTCTGGTCGCTTGCCAAGGCTGTCCAGGGTAACTTCTGCCTGTCCAGTCTCCCACCACTGCGTAAGACCGATGACAGTTTGGCCCATAGTGCAAAGGAAAAGGCCGATATCTTGGCCCAATCCTTTGCCTCGAACTCGACTTTGGATGACGGGGGAGCTACTCCACCAAAACTTCCCCGGTGCGAGTACTCCCTGCCTGAAATCCGCATCAATCAGCGTGCGGTCAGGCGGGAGCTTAGGCTCCTTAACATCCGAAAGTCGAGTGGGCCGGACTGCATCCCCGCAGTGGTTCTTAAGACGTGCGCCCCTGAGTTGACCCCCATTCTCACGCGCCTTTATCGTCTTTCGTACAACTCCAAAAGGGTTCCTGCTTCGTGGAAGGTTGCTCATGTCCATCCGATCCCTAAAAAAGGTGACCGGTCGGACCCTTCGTGTTATAGACCGATAGCCATCACATCCTTGCTCTCTAAAGTCATGGAAAGAATAATTAACGCCCAGCTTATGGGGTATCTGGAGGAGCACCAGCTGATTAGCGATCGTCAGTACGGTTTCCGTCACGGTCGCTCAGCTGGTGATCTTCTTGTTTACCTCACACATCGCTGGGCGGAGGCTATAGAGAGCAAGGGTGAGGCTATGGCCGTCGGTCTAGACATCGCGAAGGCGTTTGATCGGGTATGGCATGAGGGCCTTCTATCGAAGCTACCATCATATGGAATCCCCCAGGGACTCTGCAACTGGATCGCTAGCTTTTTGGATGGTCGGAGCATTAAAGTCGTCGTAGACGGCTACTGCTCCGACGCTTTGTCCATTAATGCTGGCGTTCCACAAGGCTCGGTGTTGTCGCCGACACTATTCATTCTGCATATCAATGACATGCTGTCTATCGATAGCATGCATTGTTATGCAGATGATAGTACTGTCGACGTGCGATACACCGGCCAGCAGGGTATCCCTCGGAGCACTTTGGAAGAAAGACGGTTAGAACTTGTGTCGGAAATCGAGAGCTCTCTAGGGCGGGCCTCTGAATGGGGTGAAAGGAACCTAGTTCACTTCAACCCCACGAAGACACAAGTTTGCGCATTCACCGCAAAGAAGGACCCATTTGTCATGGCGCCACAGTTCCAAGGAGTCACTCTCCGGGTTTCCGAGGGTATTGGGATCCTCGGCGTCAATATATCGAGCTTGGTCCAGTTTAGGAGTCAAGTGGAGGACAAAGCCAAACTGGCTAGCAAAAAATTGGGGATCCTGAACAGAGCGAGGCGTTATTTCACGTCGGGCCATAGATTGGCGCTTTATAAAGCGCAAGTCCGGCCCCACGTGGAATACTGTTCTCATCTCTGGGCAGGAGCCCCGAAATACTTGCTAGACCCACTTGACTCCTTACAGAGGCGGGCCGTTCGAATTGTCGGGAATCCTGATATCACGGATGGCCTGGAACCGTTGGGGCTGCGGAGAGACTTCGGGTCTCTCTGCTTGTTCTATCGTTTGTTCCACGGGGAGTGCTCCGAGGAACTGTTTAAAATGGTGCCTACATCTCCATTTTATCATCGCACCACCCGACACCGCAACAGAGTTCATCCATACCACCTGGAAACGATTCCGTCTAGCACGGTTCGTTTCCAGCGTTCATTTTTACCACGTACGTGCAAGCTCTGGAATGAACTCCCTGCTGCGGTGTTCCCTGAGCGCTATGACATGTCCTTCTTTAAACGAGGCTTAAAAAGAGTAGTCCTTCAACGGTAGGCAGCGGCTTTGCTGTGCCCTGGCATTGCAGAAGTCTATGGGCGGCGGTGACTACTTACCATCAGGTGGCCCGTCTGCTCGTCTGCCTATCAAGGCACTAAAAAAAAAAAAAAAAACCCCAACTCTAGACCCCCGACAAAAACCGGATGTACACTGGCCGGTCCCGGAACGCGACACACTTCCGTGTGCCACTATGGCGGGTTTTATACCCTGTGTATGGTGGTCGTTATCCGGGGGATATGAATATCCTACTACCAGCTAAATTAAAATACTTAACTGAAAAAAAAAATTGTTTAGGGATCCTTGCGATTAAATAAAAAAACTCAATACATTACGTGTTCAACATTCTTAACAAAAAGTAAAATAAAACCACAGACAGAAGGGAAAACTTAAAACTTTGGAGTTACTGTGTTCTTTTTTGGAACAGCGTCCATGAAGAAGTAATTTTTTTGTTTATTATTGATTGTCAACAAGTATAGAACTTAATAGGCGTGCTTATGTCAGCAGTAAAATAATCTGAGCATGATGGTCAAGCGAGTGCTTTATCCCCATCCCAAAAGTTGCTGGACGGCAGATGAACGAACAGCGGTCAAATCGTCAAGCTTGTTGCGTAGGTTAAATCTGTATATATAAAAGAAGAAGCTGACTGACTGATTGACTGACTGACTGACTGACTGACTGACTGACTGACTGATCGATCAACGCACAGCCTAAACGGCTGGGGTTAGAGACTTGAAATTTTGACAGTAGGTACCTTTTATGACGTAGGCATCCACTAAGGAAGGGTTTTTGGAAATACTACCCCTAAGGGGGTAAAATAGGGGATGAAAGTTTGTATGAAAATCCGTCATTTTTGAAGTTAAATTCATGAAAATTAGTATTTAGCATTTTAGTTAAAAATAAAAAATATATGTTTCAGGATTTTTGGAAATTCCGCCCCTAAGAGGGTAAAATAGAATGAAACTTTGTATGAAAATCCGTCATTTTTAAGTTAAACGCATGAATATTGGTATTTTGTATTGTATACTTTTTCTCTCAAACATGACCTCCACGCGGGCGGAGCCGCGAGCAACAGCTAGTAAAATTATAAGAAACCTTAAACAAAATTACCTATTATTTTAATTCAAAGGGTCTAAAATAATATTGAATATTATTTCAACGCTCACAGTTAGTATAAATAAGAATTAAATACACACTATGCGGGAGCAATGTACATCATACTAATGACCTGACTAAGAATGGTCCTAGGCTAGACAACTCAATTAAACAATTTTTTTTGTACATTTAATTAAAATAGAAACGGCACGCCGCCATTTTTAATGATGATATGTATATCCTTCACCTTTTTGTATCTTCTACATTATAATCCTGAATTTACTACGTGACTGACATTTTTAAAATATTGTTGTTTGTGTCATTTTGAAGATGAATAATGTAATTTATACGGATGTTTTTTTTTATCCGATTTAGAAAAAAGAGGAGGTTCTCAATTCGACGTGTATTTTTTTATGTTTGTTATTTAATAACTAGTGGTCCCGGGCAGACCTTGTCCTGCCATAAACCGATTTTATAATGAAAAAATAAGAGACACAGATCTCGACAATAGCTCCACCTATCGGATCTAAAACTATCCTATCTTTTAAGTTGGTACCAACAACACGCGCACACACACACAATTTTATTGAAATCGGTTGAGTGGTTTCAAAGTACATATATAGATTACTTAAACGTTCCGCATAGTGATGAATTAACGTAGTATTTTCAGTACAAGTAAAAAAAGAAGATTTACGCAAATAAAGGTCAGGAAGCAAAAAAATTTGATCCGAGGATCTGCCTGTTCCTTCTCTTTATAAAGTGACTAGATGTTGCTCGCGGCTCCACCCGCGTGGATGTTATTTTCGGGAGCAGAAGTATACAATCCAAAGAGTTGTCTTCTGCACTGACGCACCTGTAGCGACCGTCCTGCCTCTCAGTTGTTGTGCCTGAATATTGAGATTGCGTCTAAAGAATACCTTATAAGTTAACCCCTCGCTTTGCCCCTTTTAGGAATGATTTTGCAAAAACGTTGAAACACGTATTTCTTGCCAAAAGCCTAAATATGAATTTTCAGATCCCTAACTTGAGGTATTAAGGATTGCCCATACATACTTTCAACCCCTATTTCACACTTTAAGATAATTTGTGAGACAAAAGATAGCCTATGTTCTTCCTCAGGATATAATCTATCCCCCTGCTGAATTGAAATACGATCCATTCACCCGTTTAGTCGTGAAAAAGTAATAAACAAACAATATTCATTTGGCTGCAGAGATATTTTAAAACTGTTATATCTCCTAAGAAATTCATTAAAATCAAATGATGTACGGGCAAAATTAAATTAAATACTTGTGATAAAAAGGTGTGTATCTGGATAAGGATTAATATGGCATTATTTTAGAACAAATTTGATTACCATTAATAAGGTTATAGTGAGCCAACTGAAAAACATAGACATATGCAATCACGGACTTTTTTTTAAGAACTTTTTAAGAGGAACAATTCCGTCCTACATGATTGTTGCGTAACTTTAACCGTTTACGCAGAGCACGCAACGGAAGCTCTCAAAACGAAAAAAAATCCTCGTATTATATTTTTCTCTGATGCTCCGCTCCTATTGGTCATAGCGTGATGTTATATAACCTATAGCGTTCCCTGATAGTTCCCGAGATTAGCGCGTTCAAACAAACTCTTCAGCTTTATAATATAAGTATAGGTAGATAATCACTGTGGAGCTGCTCGTATAAAACCATTTGTAACATGTCGAGAAATATTTTTAATTTTTTTTATTCTTACAATAGAAATCACGTTTTACAGTAGCATGCCGGCACACGCGATATATAGAACTTACCGACATATCAACACGATTTTTACTTGCATTACATAACATGCCGTCACACCTGTTTACTTGAAAGGGTAAGCATGCAACAGTGCAATCACATGACTTCAACTGCATTTCCGTCATTTTTAATATGTAAGAAATCAAAAGTTGGAAAAATATAAAAAAAAACCGAACGGATACTTGATTTATTTAAACTCAACGGTAGGCAGCGTCATTGCAGAAGTCTATGGGCGGCGGTGACTACTTACCATCAGGTGGCTCGTCTGTGTATCGAGGCACAAAAAAAAACTCGGCTTTTAAAAGGACACGCTCTGTAAACGACCTATATACGTGTCCCAATGACATGACACTGTTCCAATGAAGCTTTTTAGTAATTTTCTAAGTAAATTAGAATCTCGACGGTCCCATTGTGAAACCAAACCAATCGAGAATACAAAGATCAAAGAACTTTTAGTCTAGAACAGAGTTCAATAATCATACGCCAACATGCAATGTTCTCGCTTTGTCTAGACTAGTTTGAGTTAATCTTACGATCGTCTTAAGTCGTGGCCTGGGGATCGTCTGCGATGTGCTCGTACTTTACACAATGAGATAGGTAAGGGTTTATGATGTTGCCGTAGGTCAGTTATATACATGTAGAATATGGTTATCTTATATTGATTTCTTTGTGTAAATTTATAATTTCTTTGTTTCTTAGATCGACTACAAAACTAGTTTTAGTATAATTGATTCGCAGTAAATATTTCTGATCTGTATTGCAATTGTGATTTCAATGAAATTTGAATGTAATTAATTAATTATTACCAGTTTTGTATTATTTACACTGTCCTACTGCTGGACGCGGCCTCCAATACTAATTAGAGCGGTTAGCCCAAAGCTGGCTCAGTACGAATTGGTAGAATTCACATACCTTTGAAATTCGTACGAAAAAATCTCAAGTACAAGCGACAATTAACAATAAATACCCAAGTTACTTTACAAAAGTTGGAGATGGATGCCATTTAAGCTGGTTTCGAACGTACGACTTCAGTCGTCCATCCATACCACTCTCAACTAGGCTATCGCTGCTTCTTTAAAATAACTAGCTAATTATTATAATATAGCTAGAGAACTTTATTTGCCATGAATGTAATGAATAAAACACATCCAACAGTCGTGCATATCAGACACTACGAGAGACTTCTGTGTCACAGCCCTAGTCCCGAAAAAAATATTTGGGTTACACAAACCTCGTCTCGGTACGAAGATCGAACTCACGATTTACAGCTGAGGACGACTACAACGAGTGTCATTACTGTGATATACGATACGCTCTTTCGTACACAAAGCAAAATCTAATCTCGTCCCGTCTCGTCAATTTGCTCGTGATATTGACTGCAATTGGGTCAAGTCTTTACATTGACATGTTCCTTCCTGTTATATTGCGGGGTCAAACACGTTATAATTTTAGAGGTGGATCAACAGAATTGAATTTACGGGAGCCGGACAAAACGAATAATACTTATTTTATATCTCTAAAAACAATCACGATTACTGACATATTAGGTATGAATAGACTAGTTTTAAAATCGTGACTCTATGAGTTACCATTTAAAACATTTATTTTTCCACACACAATACAGAAACGAAAAAAAATATATAATATCTAATTACATAATTTGGCGATTTGCTGCAACATGTGCGGTGGAAGGGGCACCAGCTCAGTATACGCTGCTGAAAAACAGCACTGATTTTCAGCTGGACCCCACCGTCGCTTCATCATAGCACAACCATTCAGACAGACGTGCAAACATCAACAATCAAAGTTACATAAAAAAAACGCAAATTCTAAAAGACAAACAATTACACAATTGTTGTTGTTACTATTACAAGATTCATAATTCGTTAAGTTTAAATTAATATATTTATATCAGACGACTATATAATAGCAGCGATAGCCTAGTTGGTTGCCGTACGGACTGCCAAGACGAAAGTCGTATGTGCGAAACCCAAGTGGCATACACCTCTGACTTTTCTAAAGTTATGTGTGTATTAAATGTTAATTATCGCTTGCTTAACGGTGAAGAAAAACATCGTGAGGAAACCTGCATATCTGAGAATTCTTATACGAATTTCGAAGGTATGTGAAGTCTACCAACCCGCATTAGGCCAGCGTGGTGGACTAAGGCCTTACCCCTCTCATTAGTAGAGGAGGCCCGTGCCCAGCAGCGGGACAATATTTAATACAGGGCTAGTATTATTATATTATATCAGACGACTATTAACAACGTAAAAACTACTCCAGAGACCAGACAGATATATGTGTAATAAACATCGTAGTCAAGTGTGTAATCTGTGACCCTATGGTGCTTCTAGAGTTAGTTTTACGTATGACGTCATGTCTTACATATTCCCGATGTATACAAACCCGTAGAGCACCCCTAGCGGACTGTATTGAAAATCTATGAACTTACATAATTTTGTATATACGAATGACGCAAAGTCATCCGTTAAATCGCACTAGCGTTAACTTTTTTGCCCACTATGTTACCACATAACAACACATGTTAAGATATCAGCCAAACGTAAGCAAAATGCCAGTTCTTGCCGTACAATACTTGCCGACCCGAGCTTTTTTAAATATCTCATCATTAAACAGCTTCTGTAATATTAAAGCAGATATAAAAACGAGAGACATTTCGTTTCATACATACTGTAGTGCTTGCCAAGTCTATTTTATGACAGCCTCTGCTGCACATCGGGCTAGTAGCTGTGAAATGAGAGGCCGTGGATTCCAATCCCGCACTGAGACAAATATGTGTTATCCACAAACGTTTGTTTTTGGTCTTGGTGTTGTGGCACCGTAGTACTTCGTAGTAATTGATACCCACAATATAAGTTTGACTTCGTGAGATTAGGACTAGGTGTGTTAATGTTGGATATATTTATTTTAATAACTTCGGTTTGTGTGTGCTCGTTGTTTGTTAATCTACCCGTCGCCGTAAGGACTACTATGTACATTGGTCGCCATTTTTTATATAAGACTAGCTGTTGCTCGCGGCTCCGCCCGCGTGGAGGTCATGTTTGGGAGAAAAAGTATACAATACAAACAATTTTTCATGCGTTTAACTTAAAAAATGACGGATTTTCATACAAACTTTCATCCCCCATTTTACCCCCTTAGGGGTGGTATTTCCAAAAACCCTTCCTTAGTGGTTGCCTACGTCATAAAAGGTACCTACTGTCAAAATTTCAAGTCTCTAACCCCAGCCGTTTTGGCTGTGCGTTGATCGATCAGTCAGTCAGTTTCTTCTTTTATATATACAGATATCAACACACCAACCAAATGCAGCTTCGTGGTGAAATTATACGTACCTAATTCAGGGAACTTCATTTCGGGTCCAATTAAGGCTATGTCAAGGTCCGCAAGCCTTAACACCTGAGCTCGTAATAATACTGTGACCAAATAATTCTCAATGCGGGACATTCGTAATACCAGAGGGCAGCGTGTCTTTTTAACGGGTATAATTTGAAATCGCTTATAGGGGAAAAGTGTTTTGATCTATTTCGGTCCATGATCAAAGATTATTTATAAGTGTTCTTATGTCATGTATATTTCGCTCATTGTTGATATTCTTATTTAATATCGTAACAACAATATAAATCGTGATATCATAATTTAAATGATAGAGTTACGTGATATACAATTTTGTCTATAGCAAGAATAGGCCCGCTTGACCGAGGTTTTTTTATTCGTTTCGTACTGTAATCCCCCTCCTCTTAATGATCCCCATGGCTTTCGTTTAGACCGACAACACACCCATGGTTCTTTCGGTATTAGTAAGTGTTCATGGGCGGTGGAGATAAATTACCGTCAGGTGACCGGCATACTCGTTTGTCGATGAAAAAAAACTTTTTATGACTGTCCTCCAAACAACAAATATCATGGAGACATTATAAGATGAGTATATTTTTTAATATCTCACCTTGTAATACTCCAAGCGTTGTTATCTTACGTAATAAAAGTAAGGTCCTGTGTAATCTCCGGTAAATTGCCATGGTGGACCAATGTTTGAGATAATATTACTTAATTACATTAAGTATTTTGTCAGCATCCGTGTCACAACGGGTTAGTAGCTGGTTGTGAAACGAGTGACCTCAGGTTCCATCGTTGCGAGACAAATATTTGGTTTATCAACAAATATTTGTTAAGGGTCTGGGTGTTGTGGGGCCGTAGTCCCTCGTAGTTCTTAATACCCACGATACAGGCTTGACCCAGTGTGGAGTTAGGATTAGGTGTGTATCTGTTGGGTGTATTTATTACGCCTGGAAATTTGAATTAAAGTGTAGTAAATATTTAGGTTCTTTTTAAAATAAACATATTACAACGACATCAGTTTTAGGAATCCTGCTATATTACTAATCATGTTATCCTAAACAACCTCTTTGATTTCTACTGATTAAATTTAATAAATGCAGCCTTGTATTTGCAACACTGTTATGTTGTTTCACATTTAATATTCTCATGGGAAAGTATAGACTTGTTTTATTTTAACCCATGTCCAGTACAGACGTCGCAGAAAATATATTGTTCTTATTAATAACATTACATTCATACACACTCACGCTTGCATCGCATGGGGTTAGGCAGAGACTATTCAGTACCACAAGTTACTATCCAAGATTCTGACACACTTCTTTAGCCCTTTCTAGTTAAATATCAGCTAATTAGTACATTAGTAACATTTTATATATATCTGGAACTTGTCACAAAACGAAAAAATTTAATAAGCTCACGTCTGTAACGTTTAAATGGGTAGTCATTGTACTAAACGTTACACCCACGTTCGAGCTTTTTTCAGTTCATAATTTATAAAGAGCATTCGGTTGATGATTGTCCCGGGTAACTTACGTGTGTTTATTGAATCTAAAAAAGCAAGAATTTTAAACCTAAGACACAAGGTCGGCTAAAGCTGCGCCTTGCTGATAAAATATGTAAATATAAAAAAATGAATAAAAAACATATTTGAACGTTTTCAATTGTGGTCAACATCTGCATGCAAATAACGGCCACGTCATAAAATATTATTTACACGAAAAAAATATTAATCTATGCAGATAAATATTATTAGAGTTAGTAGGTAACTTTTCACTGTGTTCTTACTTGTTATCACTTGTGACTCTTGTTAAAAGTACCTACAGGCTACAATAACTTATTTTTGTTTGTCAAATGTCAATATGACATTAACATAAAGTGTCCATTTTAGGCTATAGTCAATCGACCATACTGCCTAGTCTTACGTTTAATTAAAGTGTTCAATGACGTTAAGGTTTCAGTCCGAAACCGGATTCATATTGTTTATTTTTCTTTCACTTGTAGATTTTTTATATATTATGTCTTTTTTTTTTTTGTCATAACTATTTATCTTTGTTTATTTTAAGTGTGGGTCAGCTGGCGGGTGGTGCAGAGATTATAGTTTTGCGCCTCACTGGTCAGCCCTTTTATATTTAATTACTTTTCGTTTTTATCGTATTTATCTATAACTATTATTTATATTTTCTTATTATATATATTTTATATATACACATACACTCATATAGATTTATATATATATCATGTTTTCTGGAAATGAGTCATTTTATTCAGCAAATGAGTCTGCAACTTCGTCCGGTGACGAAAGTTTTTGCTCAGCCAATGATGGCCTCGGTGACTTGATACGCCAAACATTTAATCAACCAACTGTTAAAGATTTCGTTGTGTGCCATATTAATGCGCAAAGTGTACCAAGTCACTACAGCGATTTATTGGAGGCTTTCAGTGATGTCAACGTCCATGCTGTTCTGATATCTGAGAGTTGGCTCAAACCTCATCTTCTTTCAGCCCTATACCCTCTTCCTGGCTTCATTTTAATCAGGAATGATCGAGTTGACAGGAGAGGAGGTGGGGTTGCTGTTTTTCTACGTAGCGATTTTAAATATAAAATAGTTGCCTCGTCCTCACCTTCTTGTTCTCCCTCTGCCGAATATCTCTTCCTTGAGGTTTGGGTCCATGGAGTGAAATCCTTACTTGGTGTTGTCTATTGTCCCCCGTCTCTTAATTATTTCTCCAGTCTGGAATCAGTTCTGGAATCTATAGGATCTGAATATGCACATCACATCATCATGGGTGATTTCAATACCGACCTCCTTACCCACCAATCCACGCGGTCCCTTAAGCTTCTTGAAATGCTTAATTCCGTTAGCCTCCATGTCCTACCATTGCATGCCACTCACCACAATACTGATGGGCATGACACTTGGCTTGACCTCCTCATTACCTCAGATCCTTCTCTCGTTTCCTGTCATGGCCAATTTCCTGCTCCTGGCTTCTCTCACCATGACCTCATCTACTTATGCTACGCCCTAAAACCTGCTAAACCCCATCCCAAGGTATTGCGCATGCGTTGTTTTAGCCATATGGACGTGGACAGCCTCGGTAGGGATGCTGCTGAGTTAAACTGGAATTCTCTTTTAGCGGCCACTTCAGTTGACGATAAAGTGAAAATTTTCAACACCAACGTCCTCGCACTTTTTGACGTCCACGCCCCTTTCAAAAAAGTTAAATTGAAGCGTCCTCCTGCACCGTGGATGACACGTGGTGTTCGGATGGCGATGAGGCGAAGGGACCGAGTTTTTCGTAGATATAAGAAGGACCGTTCGGATGAAAATTGGTGCCTCTTTAAGGCTGCAAGGAATCGGTGTAATCAGATGGTACGGGATGCTAAACGCCGTCATATCCTTAATAATATCACTTCTTCTTCCCCTGCTAGTATATGGAAGTTCCTCAGGACATTAGGAATTGGCAGGGAGAAAAGCTTGGACTTTCGTGGGGCGACTATTGGTTTGGATGATATTAATGTTCATTTCTCTACTGCTGTCTTAGTTGATCTCCAAACCAAACGTCGTACCATGGATCTCATAGATTGTCTCCCCAGGCCTGATATCGACCCTTTCCAGTTTTCTCCAGTGCCGCCAGATGAAATCAAAAAAGTTATCCTTTCCATCAAGTCCAATGCGACTGGCTACGACAACATTAGTCGTCGCATGATTATTCCCATACTGGACCATCTTCTCCCTACCATTTCCCATATCATTAATGTCTCCCTCTGCACTGGTGTTTTTCCGTCCTTATGGCGGAAAGCCTTTGTTATACCTCTTCCCAAAATCCCTAACCCCTCTTTGGCGATGCACTTTCGCCCCATATCCATTCTCCCTTTCCTTTCCAAGGTGCTGGAGGCCTGTGCACACAAGCAGTTGACTGGGTTCGTGCACCTAAATAACCTAATGTGTCCTCTGCAGTCTGGCTTTAGGCCTGGCCACAGCACCGTTTCCGCCCTCCTCAAAGTGACTGGCGATATTAGAGCGGGCATGGAAGATACCAAAGTCACCGTGTTGGCTTTGGTTGATTTCTCTAATGCCTTCAATACCGTCAGTCATGACATCCTTTTATCAATCCTCTCCCATTATTTGATCTCTCCGGCAGCACTGGAATGGTTTTCCTCTTATCTTCAGGGGCGCCAGCAGTCGGTGCGCCTTGGTGATTCTTCATCAAACTGGTGCGATATTGACTCTGGAGTCCCTCAAGGCGGCATACTTTCCCCATTGCTATTTTCAATCTTTATTAACCTTATAACTCAAAACCTTCAGTGTGCGTACCATTTGTACGCTGATGACTTGCAAATATATTTTCAATCCAGAGTCGAATGCGTGGCCGACGCTGTGGAAAGGGTAAACTCGGACCTAGCACATATAAAAAGCTGGCCTGACAGTTTCGGTTTAGCTGTGAACCCCACGAAATGTCAGGCCATAATTTTGGGTAGTTCAAGGATTACAAGCAGATTGGGTTCTATGACAATTCCGGCTGTTGTTTTCGATGGCTCAGTCATTCCTTGGTGCCCGAGTGTTAAGGACCTTGGGCTGCACATCGACTCCACTTTGAGCTGGCGGTCCCAGGTGAACTCTGTAAGTCAGAGAGTCACCGGTACCCTTCGTTCTCTTTATCGCCTGAAGAATTTTCTCCCTGTTAAAACTAAGACAATGCTCGTGCAAGCCTTAATCCTTCCGATAATCGACTATGGTGATGTGTGCTATTATGATCTGAATGCAGACCTACTCAACAAACTTGACCGTCTTCTTAACAACTGCATTCGATTCATTTTTAATCTTCGTAAATATGACCACGTTTCTGTCTATCGCTCGCAATTAAAATGGCTACCGATTCGCCAGCGCCGATCTATGCGAGCACTAACTACTCTTTTCTCGTTACTTACGTCTGCTACACCCCCCTCTTATTTATCTTCACGCTTTCAATACCTTTGTGACAGTCACAATAGAAATCTTCGCTCATCTAGCAATCTTCTCCTTAAGTGTCCCCCTCACAGCTCTGACTTCTTACACTCTTCTTTCACTATCCAATCAATACTTCTCTGGAATTCGCTCCCTCTCGATATCAGATCGTGCACCAGCCGGTCGACTTTTAAGCTGAGAGTTCGCCAATTATTGCTGAGTGGAGTGGCAGAATCATCTCACAATTAATGTATGTTATATATTTTATATATTTATATACATAAGTATATATGTAGTTGAAATATATTTTATATTTATGTCTATATATGTATACATATGTTATGTATTTGGATTTATTTATGTATGTATTTACATATTATTGTGTTAATTCGTTTTTTTTGTTTACCATTTTCCTCTATATCTTATGCACCTACCTTGTTCATCTCTGCATCACCCTAAGGTTGACTGGGAGAGAATGCCTCTGGCATTAAGTCCGCCTATATACCTTGTATATGAAGTGTATAAATAAATAAATAAATAAATTTTATTTGTACATATTTTGTTACGGTGGTTGAACTTTTTGGAATTACTGTGAGAGCGATCGTCTGGTCTTTGACATTTCGGTTGTGCTCTAGGTCTTTTACGCCTGACCGTCTTAAAGGTCAGTTTATATATTTTATTATAAACATTATTCTTAGTAATTGAAATTGTTTTTTTTGGCGAAATCATATTATTATATTAAATATAAAATTGAAATACACCCAACAATCACACACATAGTTTTGACCTCACACAAGGTCTACCTCTAAAGTGAATGTCAAGAACTATGAGGACTGCTGTCTGACAACACCTAGACCCGAAACAAATATTTTTGGACCACACAAACATTTGTCTAGGTGCGGGCATCGAACCCGCGACCTCACGGTTCACAGCCGGCTACTCGCACACTGCGCCACAAAGGCTGTCAAATTATAGATTGTAAGAAGGTGAAGCGCTTGTTGCTATTTGAAAACGATAAACATCGAATGTTGTTGCCTGCATCTATTAAACTCAATTAGAGGCTTGCCGAGACGTGACTCCCTGGTCCCGGGCGGTGAACAGCGTTCTCTGTGGACCGAATTTTCGTTGAAAATCGGTTGAGTGATTTCAAAGTGTATAACTGCCATAAGTAGAAACAATTTTTGTGTTGTATAAATAGATGATATTTTATTCTGTTTATTAAATATTTTTGCGAAGTAATGAAACGTCATTCGGTTGATGGTTATTGTATTAATAAAAAACCTATACAATATTTATTATAAGGTCGCGAACAATGAATAAGATAAAGATGGTATTGTAAGTTGTTGTAACACAATTACCCTCAGCGCAAATAATTCACCTTGAATGAAATTGACACATTGTCACTTTAACACCATTGTTGTCACTTGCCCACCTTGGTACACAAAACTGTGGAAATCTTGCCAGTCCCATTATTTTGACCTCCCACGTATCGCCTTCGACCTTATGCGGCAACTTTTTCAACCAATCACAAAAACTTATATGATGTCTTGGATTTGTCATACGAATACCTATTTTGGTATTGCCAACAGTTTGTTCGAATGTACGTAACATCTTGGATAAATGCAGCCGACCTCGGCTCCCATCAAGATCGTATCATATTTGGTAATGTGCTATCGGACGTCTTAACTGATGTAGTAGTAACTCGGCTTCCATTGTGCGCGCTGTCCAAACTCGTTTTTGTTTTTTTTGTGACAGCACCACTTCAACTGATGGTCAACGCAGTGCAGTCTAGTTAGAGTATCAAGTAGCGAGACAAAACTATACCTCGCTACTTGACATAATCATGCAGGCCTGCTGAGTAGCTTCTTTGAGAAGCTGTTCCAGAGCTTGATGGTGCGGCAATAAACGAATTTGTAGAAACCCGAAGGTACAACCTCGGTTGTAGACACGATGAGGCTGTAGCTCCGCAAGCCAGTATGCGTGGTTCTATTATTGTAAAAACGAGAAATATTATAATCAATGCGGTATTTTGTATGGCGCCATTCACTCCGCTACCCTTTTTACTGTCTTCGACGTCGGCCTCCTAACGAAGAGGTGAACATATTGAACGATCAAGAATTAAACGGATTCTGTATCGAGAATAGCCAATTTATTTGTGATGTATTACCGTATTATTAGTTCGAAATCTGACTCCTCGTATATTTTGTGCGCACATGTAGGAAATCTATTATTCATGATCAATACCTAATCTGATTGGATTCCCGGCGAGCTTTATTATGGTTCTTTCTAGCGGAGTAATAAGGTTCATAATGCGAGTTAATTTGTTTTCTTTCACGGGTCATACTCACACCCACATATCGTCTATCTGAACGAAATGTTTCATTACGATGTACATAATACGATTCCCCATGCCTGTTGCTATTGTATTTTGCCAAGTATATTTCATTTCATTTTAATTATTTACCAGGTATATTTATATAACTTTTATAAATGTCTTAATAAGCATGTACCTATTTACCTACCCAGTTATTGTTCAAAGAAACCTTGTTTTGACTTGTTCCTAAACTCAGCTTTTACTTTGTAAACAGTAACTTCGAAATTATTATTTGTTTGTTGGGTTCGTACGTTATTAGGTAACTTCTTAGAGTAGGCAACCATTGGATGTACATACTACTATGTATGAGTATTATATATTGCTTTGTTCAGTTCAATTTAGACTATCCACATAGTGTTTTGACTCGTTAAATATGATAGGTAACTAAGTTGAAATTATCCTTTGCACTATTCGTGCAATTGCATAATGCAATGGCATAATGTATGTGATAATTTAAATCAGAGTTTTTTTTTTATTTTGGCTCGGCAAAGTGACCACTCTGCACGTCATGGTAAGCGCAGTGTAGTTCAGTTAGACTATCAAGTAGCGAGAGACAATCTATCCCCCGCTACTCCACACAGTCATGCCGGGCTGCTAATTTAGGATTAGGTACACGCGTTAAAACATCAAATTATTTGACAGCCTCCGTGGCGCAATTGGCGAGTAGCCAGCTGTGAAACGGCCGTGGGTTCGATTCCCAAACCGGGACAAATGTTTGTGTGACAAGACAGATATATATTGTGCCCGGGGTCTGGGTGTTGTGAGACCGAAAGTTTCTCGTAGTCCCTGATACCCACAACACAAGAGTCGTATCTTAGTGTGGGGTCGGGGCTATGTGTGTGACTGTTGGGTGTTATTTATTTATTTTGTTTTAATTACCACCATCGAATCTTCTAGATTTGCCCAATCAATTCGCTTGGAATTTGGCATTGTGAATGTCTTTTCGTAGTTTTGCGACACCATGGTGTTACAGTATCATATTGTATTGAAATAAGTTAGTAATATTAGTTAGGACGTGAATTTCAATATGGCATATCGATATAGTTTAGTGTAATTGAATTTGGCTACTATAATAATTACAATAAACGAGTTTGTTTTAATAAATATATTTTATGCAGGTTTTTAAATAAATTGCATGTCATCGCGTAATAATAGCTGGTAACATCTCATCATTTTCCCACTTCAAATAATTACTTTTGTTTTTTTTTGTAATAAAATAAATATGAATGTGTCTGGCGCACCGTGTCTACGAACCTAAGCATTTAATGGGTTTTAGTCATAACTGAGTAGTGTATAATTTTTATTAAATAATACTTTCAGACACTCACGCCATATTTACAGTGGATTACTAAAAAATCCTTTGATATAAATTCTGCCTAAATGCCGCAGGTTTGGAATCAGATGAAATACACATAACTTTCTGATATTTAAAAAAAATCATATATGAAGTATATCGATACCTGGACTTATTGAATATATAAAAGTAGAAACTGACTGACTGACTGATATCAACGCACTGCCTAAACGGCTGGGTTAGAGACTTGAAATTTTGACAGTAGGTACCTTTTATGACGTAGGCATCCTCTAAGGAAGGGTTTTTGGAAATATCACCCTAAGGGGGTAAAATAGGGGATGAAAAATTGTATAAAAATCTTTAATTTTGTAAGTTAAACGCATGAAAATTGGTATTTTGTATTATATACTTTTTCTTCCAAACATGACCTCCACGCGGGCGGAGCAACAGCTAGTTAGAATATAAGGTGGGTAATTTTGATATTATCAGTTCTTCAAAAGGGTAGGCGGGGGTAATAGAAACCTACATTGAATTACGACGAACTTCGCTAACCCCTCAGCAATACATTATATAATGATTATCATAAAATATAGTTCTCAACACGAGACATGCGTAGGTAGCTTAAATTAATTGTGCGTTTCCAATCAATTACTAAACAATTATCGATATGTCTGAGTTCATTTATAGTTGATTCTAAGAATACATTAAATTCGTCGAATCATTAATATTAATAGTGATGATGTGTGTTTAATTATAAAAAAATGGTTTTAGATATCTTCAAAATAAAACTAGAAGTAAAGCAATGTTCTTTGTGTTTTCGCGTGTTTACGTAACATGTTTTCTAGCCGCGTAAAAGTATAACGTCAGGAAAAGCCCAATCTTGTACAACGTCCTGAAAAAAAATTACATTGATAGCTCTGATAGTTTATTTTTTATGTTTTTTTTCTTTGATCACTGCGAATTGAATGAAAAATACAAAAATTGGTCATAACTTTGAACCGTAAAAAATTGCACCAACATTCTCAGGGTAAAAAATTTGGAAATGACCTTGCCCATACCCCTATTCGATTTGATCCATACTTTCAGGGACACCCTGTACAGCACATTTTTATGTATTTATAAAAAAATCATAGGAATGACAAAAATTATACGATTGTATTGAAAAGTTATGAGTTGACGGACAAGGCGGTCGCGCGTAGGAGTACGCCATATCGAAACCTGGCGTGAATAATTGAATGTCTTCAAGTGTGTGGTTACGAGCTGTGTTCATAGTGAGAGTTAGACATAGACTGTAGCATAATTTTTTTATTGCTCACGGCAAAGTTAGCACACTGCACCTGTTGGTAAGCGCAGTACCGTCCAGGCAATGCCGGGAGTCCTGGGATTGTAATTTATCACTAAGTTTGAACAAGCTTGCATTTTCCATATATACGCTCACGCCTGTAATCCTCGAAGGAGTAGGCAGAGGTGTAACTCTTACACCCACTTGTCGCATAATTTATCACGGTCCCATAATATGAAAGGGGGCGAGCCTATCGCTACACCAACCAAACGGAATATTCGAATATTTTCTTGTTATCCCACTCTGCTATAGAGAAGGTTTGCGTGTGCTTGTTGTTTGTCATTACATTTCTAGAACCGTGTATTGTCACCAACTCAGTTGTACCATACCCGACGGATACCATATTATCCTATAAAATAATATGGCGATCACACAAATTATGCTTTCTTTGATTGTTCCAGTTGTTTTAACTATTTAAGATAAACAGCCATCACTTTTCATCGTTGTCATTCTGCAGTCCAAACTTAAACAAAATTCATTTATTTCACCCTCAAGGGTTCACTTTCTAATTATTTTGTACTTCAACAAAAAGCAGCCAGATTCATAAAGTTTTCAAGACGCAACCCAAAGTGAAATGGTAAATTTAAATTAGATATTGTAAAAGTTTTATAAAAATTGCTTTTTGTGGAGATAAAGTGACAACCTGTAGAATATATCTTCTTTATTATTATTTGTGTCTCTTGTTTTTTGGAGAACATTTACATGTTTGCGTCTCCCAATGTTGTCTTGTGGTAATGCCTCAGGTGTTAAGACCATCAACAAAAAATATATCAAGTAAAAAAAATACTCTTCAATATCAATGCTCAAATTAACATGACAAATGTGCACACACCTTAGCATATCGTGCCTAAACTGATCGAAGTGAAAGAAGGCTGCGCCCGCGCCGCGCACGCCAACCGAGCCAGTTGCGAATGCACCAAGCGCTGGTATACGCGCCCGCGCCATCACGGTACCACCGGTGATCTGTTATTAAAAATTCGTTAATGCTCCAATTAGTGATATCAAGTTCCCGCATTGAACGTAAAATGTATCCGGGGAAGTGATTGTGCGATAAATCATCTTGGTTTTATTGTTTTCTTTTTGCTTTTGGTCGTGAGAGAAGACATGGTTAACAATGATTGTTAGATATTTCGACGATTAGTGTAACGTAATATTTGATTGTGTAGTCATTTCTATCGTTTTCGCAATAACAGTCTTTTGTACTTGTAATTCGTCTCTACACTACGCCTTACAGTCTCCGACGATTTTATAAAAATGTCTTAAATTCTTAATATTATGTGTGTTTTGATTATGCTTGATTACATACTGAATTGTATTTGCACAGTTTTCATTGAGATAAGTAGATATAATATAGTTAGATATAACAGTCCGACTAAGTTTATTCACTGCAGAGTAGCAGCGTCTAAAAACAGGATATTAAAGCCAGTAAATTATTAAGCAATATAATGATCAGCTTAACTTCTTATGAGTACAATGCAATGCCATGCAGTACTTTGCTATTCTAAATCCTGGGTAATGTTGCCGGTCATATTATCAAGGGATGTTACTAATGTCAATAACGGACAGCCTTCGTAGCGCAGTGGGCGAATAGCCGGTTGTGCAACGAGAAGGCGTGGGTTCATTTCCCGGACCAATACAAACGCATGTGTGACAGACAGATATTTGCTTCGGGTCTGGGTATTGTGAGACTGAAAGTAGTTCCTGATACCCACAATATGTGACCTAGTGTGGGGTCAGGACTATGTGTGTGACTGTTGGATGTATTTATTTATTCATTATTATACGCAGGCGTGCTGATTACCGTTATATGAGCGCTCTGCTTCTCGTCATTCAGGCGAGTTAAAATAACATATGCATTTGTATATGAGCTATAAATGTACCTTCATATTTATTTGTAAAATTATTAATTCCAACTTCATGGTAAAGTCAGTGTAGTCCAATGACAACGATAATCGTAAGTGGCTTGCCAATCATGCGCGTAATGATGGTCTATTAAATAAATGGATACACCAGTTACTTTCGAAACGGGACTTCCAAATGACGGTTATGGTGCATATGGTTATGACAACGATGCAGAATGAACTTAGTAATAACAAAAAATCTACTTAGAATAGAAGAGAACGAGACAGAGATTTGAAGAAGTGTAATACAAACTGAGATACAACTAGGGCAGTGAGAATTTGCGAACTTATTTCATATGTAGTAATAATTGTCGCCATATAGAGCACAGTTGTTCAGTGTCGGATTACGCATGCGTGATGTTGAAAAGCGAAAATTTTGGTTTTCCGACTTGGGATGTGAACCTTAGACGTTAGACCTCACCTGGTTCTCTGTATCACAATACTGTCTCTAGACCAGTGAGGCGATGATACTAATCCCTATTGGCTGTATTGTACTGGCTTTCCCCTGAATTGTAACCAGAATACGAATCTAACAAAATAACTCATTCTAATGAAAACTAGTGTTCGATTAGTTTTTGATACCCACTATACAGGTTTGATCTAGTGTGCGTTGTGTTGTGTGTTTGAACCTGTATCCCCACGTATCAAGAACTACGAGGGACTACGGTCCCACGACACCCAGGCCCAGAACAAATATCTGTCTCTGAAACAAATATTTGTCTCGGAGCGGGAATCGAACCCACGGTCTCTCGTTTCACAGCCGTCTAATTTTATATCGTTGTTTTACAATATAGAGAATTCGGCTAATGAGTGTCGCTAACGAACTATTAGGATCATTGATGTTATTTTATCTAAGGACGGACAGATAACAACAAATCCATTTCACAAAATGTTTCTCTCTCGCAGGCTCACTCATGAATTGGAACACGAGCTTCATTCTTTATAGTATTTCGCTTGCTTGCGATTCCTCCTGCATACATTCGCGTATAAATTACCGGTGTGGTTGAAAGAAAACTTTCCTTGAACTTGTGTACGTTTTCCGGTTCAACGTTACGTAGTACTGTTTAGCATTGAGTGATATATCTCTATAAGGACAGTCGGAAGTTGTGTTATCAGCGACCTTCTGTGTGCGGACGTGTCTTCTATAGTTCATTTGAATGATGATTGATGGTTTCTACTTCGGTTTTGACCAGATGTATCTGGTTGCCTCTTGATTCCATCCAGCAGCAATCTGAAAAACTACATACATATACACTCACGCTTGTAATCTCCGAAGGGGTAGGCACAGGTGTAACCAGTACACCCACTTTCTCCGATTTTATTACGGTCCCATAATGTGATAGGGGGCGAGCCTATCGCCATACCGGACAAAATTCTAGACTCTGGGCTTATACTGAGTATTTCTAAATAGAAAAACCCAATATCAGTCTAGTCTTATACGACAATAGACTTAATTGACAATACAACAAATTAGTTAATTGTACTGTCAACAGATGGCACTGTTGTTTTCCATATTTTTTGGCAACACCTATAATTATAAAACATTTGTCTATGTTTCGTTGATAGCAAATATTAGCATTAAAATTGGGTTTGAATCATTAAATTTGCCGAAGAATTATGGAATTTATGGCGTACCGACAAACGATATAAAATGCATGGGAATTGAAATAGCAATTATAAAATAATCAATCCACACTTAGCTTAAGAATTGCCACAAATATAAACAAGAAATAAAGAATGGCATTATATTTGCCACAACAGCCTAACTAGGTAATCAAATAAGCAAATGATTAAACGAATGATCTTATACAGGAATACTGATCATTTGTATGTCGTGGGTATGATTGGTGACCACCCAGGATTATGCCGTGCGCCGCAGCACGAACCACAACCCACAACGGATTTACATTAGTCATAATAAAAACCAAAAATAAAACGCATCGAACGGAGAACCTCCTCTTTTAGTAGTTAGTAAAGTAAAATCCAATTTCTATTTCTTTTTTTTTATTTCTTTATTTAAGGTCGCTTTTTAATATCTGAAGTCATTAGCGACAAAAGAAAATATTACAATCATTATTCCAAAATTACACTAACTTGTAGACATCGATGAGTTTCAAAAAATATATTGTTTGCTTATACCCATCATTTGTATTTCTATAATAGATTTTATCATAAAAACAATAAGGCTTCAATCTTCAGCATTGTAATTTTCTTTAGAATATAACATTTTCAGTTAAAATTTACATACGTACGTACATATAAGGCCAGGAGAGTTGTAAAATAAGTTTGTATATTGTTTTATTAAATGAAATTGAAATTACAGTCCCTATAGAGATGTTTTTACTTTATAAATCTTGTTTTGAGTTTTTCGATAAATAAATTGTAGCCAGTCTCTGGAGTACTCTTTTCATCTTTTTCGACACTAATTGAAATTGTTTTGAGGCCAATTTCGTACGTGTTCTGAACAATAAATAATGTGTAGAAAATTGTGATGTGGAAGGACTGTTTAAATTGGGAAAGTTCATTGTAGTTTTTCAATAGTTTGAAGCGTATATTTATCTATATATTTACAGGTTATATTTAATTTGTATAAACATCGGCATTGAATGTTTGTCCCGCAAAGCAATTAACAAGAATCGCCAGTGCGTGATATATAACGATTATCCAGTTAAAACACAAATGGCTCAAAAATTACGATATGGATATTCTGAAGTGAGCAGTAGTTCCAGAATTTATGAATTTCGAATCTGACTAACTTCACCTAATCATATGTAAGAGTCAAATCTTACTAATGAATTTAATTCGGCTCCACGAAACCGATTAAACTGAATTCGCACCATTTTGGCGGTGGTGACAATACAATGTAGTATACTAATGTTATTTTTTAAAAATGGCCGCTGCTCTTTTGTGCGGATACACTTCTTTGCAACCCTCTTGACATGGATATCAAATGAAAGGGTTTCATGAGTAAAAAAACAAAGTAAGTGACGTCATACTAAATCCAATATGGCAGCTGCCCTAAGGTGTCGAACGTATTTAGGTGCCACTCGTTTAAGTGGGTGAACACAGATTAAATAACTTTTTCGAAATTAACTTAATCCGATCCAATAATAGAATGGAGTGCTAGTAGTATTTGTTATGAAACTGAAGGCAAGTAACTACTCGTACATCAAACAAAGCGCCGAGTGCCGTTGATTCATCAAATGTCTCATTTCAAGGATTATCGTGTATCGATAACGTTCAATCAATTTTAATAAATGACTTGCAATGTCTCGTTTATCACATTCAATACTGAGAAAATGAAAGTGGAAAATATGATAATCAGTTGGTGTATTTTAATTAATTTCGATATGATAGAAATTATTTGATTGTTAACATCGATCGATTGTAAACAATTAGCCAACATTTGTTAAGCGTAGATATGTTATAAATATTTGATAATAATATCATTATAACATGAAAAGATAATGAGGACATGAGTAATTTTTTATTAGGTATATTTAAGTTGACGATACACAATTTCCTTGAAATATCTCGGCAATGTGGAATTTATGAAATAAAAGTTTATGCGATTTTCAAAAATGTTTTCTTCAACGTAAGCTAGCTCCTGCACCTGCGTGATAGTCGATTTGTTATTGAATCATCAATATTAATACAATAATTTAACCACTCAGAGATAGTGTCATGCCATTGGTAAAACAATCAGTTCCAGAGATTATCAAACTCATTGACAAACTTTACCCATATAATAAACTTCTAAAGCAATGTTCCGTTTTACGAGATTTCTTAATTACATCGATGAAAATTTCAAATTTATAGAAGTCGTTCTTATAGTTGTTATTGTATCGAAAATTCCATTTACCGACCCTTTCGTTCCTAATTCGGACAATTGCGATTGTAATACGTTACAATTAAGGTTTTAATGTGCTTTCATACTGGCATTACGTTATATTTTATGGTTGATATAAAACTCTTATATTTTCTATTTTGCCAAATAGTTGAACAAATGATTTTTAAATTTTATTATAATGTTATATTTGATATAACGTAAGTGTAACAGCTGATTTAAAATAACTGTATTCCATGTATTTATTTTATCATAAATTAATGAAAACAAATGAACGCTTGGTGATTTTTTACACATCCGAATAGACGAGTTATCAACAGAGTCCTTTCTGTGTTTTATTTTGTACATTACTATTGATTACTGCCTCGGTGGCGCAGTTGTAATTGCGCATGCGTTACGACTGCTGTGTTGAGGTCTCGGGTTCGATCCCCGGGTCGGGTAAAGTGATATTGGGTTTTTCTAACTAGAAATTCCTCAGTATTAGCCCGGAGTCTAGAATCTGTGCCCGATATGGCGATAGGCTTGCCCCCTATCACATTATGGGACCGAAGTTCGGCGAAAAGTGGGTGTACTGGTTACACCTCTGCCTACCCCTTCGGGGATTACAGGCGTGAGTGTATGTGTGTGTGTACTATTGATATACATTATACAATAGAATATAATACGAAATAAACTCAATCGAAAAAATAATCAAAACAGACCCAAAATCGAGGCCACAGTTATTATTATAAATATTTAAATGGGAGCAATGAGAACATTTCTCACTATCTCCTTAGCGCGACTGTATTTGGTTATAGGTGGGTATAAGATTTGGGTGAGGAAACTTATTGATTAAAATTATAAAAAATAATGCGTCAACTATCCTATTCTCATATTAAATTAATATTGCGACTGAATTTCATCGAACCGATATTAAATTATGAATTAACAAAACTGTTTTGTTCGTGTGTGTGACGTTTAAAAAGGCATTGCAATTTCTATCAACTTTCAGCACCTATATTTTTAATCGCATTTCAATATAATGTCACCATTACCGTTGTATTCAAATAGTGATATTCTTCATACTGAGGCTAGATCGGAATGATGTTTTGAACATGTTTAGTTACGCAAATTGACCTTTGTTTGAAATTGTAGATGGTATAGTATTGACAGCTACTGTGTATGAAAGCGTAATAGAATGCAGCTAGTCACCGGTATATAGTGATTGCATTCTTCATCACTACCACAGGATATACGGCACCGGCTACCCGGCAAACGGGACGTGCGGAAAAGCCGTTTCGTTATTATTGTTTTCCGTATCTGTGGAAGACTCCCAACTGTCATTACTTACCTCTATTGTAATTTAATTGTACGCCAATTACTTGCTAATTGTTCGTGGTAATTTTGTTCAAGCTTTTAAGTATACTTTAATGTTTATGTATACGTATTTGTGTTTCATACTAATTACAAAATTTACTTTTGCAATAATTTTAAGGAACTTAAATACTGGCATTTAATGCAACTTAGGCATTGAAGCGTAAGGATTTGATTTTACCTTGATACAGGAAAGTGATTAATTACATTACAGCTGTAAATGCAGTGAAGTCCAAATAATATGTAATTGTTGCTTTTTGTTGAAAAGGTCAAAATATCAATAAAAAAAGTGCATTAACTTCAGTGTATTTTCAGTATCATAAAGTTGCTCTGAAAATATTTTTTCGTTGTAAAACTAATTGACTTTTCTAAGTAAGAGCGATAGGCGCGCAAGCCTCATACATCAGTCTGATAGCAACACAGAGAAAAACTTATAAATAAAAATAAAGCTCTTTTTTCGCTTCACTTGCACTACATCTGAGTTAAATAAAGATTTACAAATGTGTATTTAATCTCTAAAATGCTGCATTGATTTTAGTGAAACTCTTCACAAAGGTTTTTCAAGTATTTATTACCTATTTGATTTTCTTTGTAAAGGGATGTTGGTTAGTATATGTCCATAATTAAAATTACATTAAATTAGTAATAATCAATATTATCAAGGGTAGCCATGATGGTTTCTTAACATGGATATTTGACAATTGTCCTGATACTAGTTGAGAATGCTCAAGCCCAAAAGAATTTCTAACTTTTGGCATCATAAGTCATTTTAGTTACAATATCTCATGCTTTTAAAGCATGTTTTCAATACAAGTGGCAAATCCCGTACGATACAAATGTTTGTGTGACAGACAGATATTTGTTTCGAGTCTTGTGTAACGTATGTAATTCTTGATACCCACGATTCAGGTTTGACCTAGTGTGCGGTCAGGACTATGTGTCTGACTGTTGGGTGTATTTACTATATTATAATTTATCTTCTCTCTCTATCACCCATAGGCAGACTGGTAAAGAATGTTTATGGCATTAAGTCCACTTTCATATAAAGTTTTAATAAATGACGTAGTGTACCAGGACTGACCCTGTAGATTGACTTTGAACTTAACTGCACTGAACTAAAAATTATTTAATTTCTTGTTACTTTAGTTTTACTTTAATCGGCGAAAAAAGTATTGACTCTTATATATAAGGGCAAATTTGTATTTAATGAATATTGCGACTGAATATTGATCAAACTGAGAATAAATATATATTACCTAAACATGGTATTCATGGGTGAGTCCATTAAGAATGTGTATTTTTTATAAATTTTTGGTTTATTTTTAATTTAATTATAATACAATGTCATGATCGCATGCCCAAGGTGACGTTTTTGACAGTGAAACTAAATTGGAATGATAATTCGAACATTTTTAATTATGATAATTGGTCTTTTAATTGTACGGACAGATTTAACTGTTGCACTTTGGCGTGGCGGTTCTGGTTATTATTATTTTTTTATATTTATTTTGTATGTTTTCTTGAGAATTACGTGCATGAAGGAGTTCGTGAGTGATCGCATAATATAAAAATATTAACTCAGCGCGCCTTTCGTGACATATTGAATTAGATTTCAGAGTGTGATGTAAATATTTGGCTTGTAAATTGTAAGTATGTAGGTAGTATTGTTTGCATAACTTGTTTATAAATTAACTAAAATATGTTCTTTAATATTATAGTTTACTGTTATGTTTTAAATTGCTCTATAATAGCAAAATATTTTTTTTTGTAGTGATATTATCTAAAAATAATAGAAATAAAGTATGTAAGATTTATTCAAATAGGATCTTGCAGGTTTTCTGTATTCGATTCCTGTAAAGCCTCAAGAGCACAATCTGGTATAGATATGTATACTATTCCATCTCAGTGTTTATTGTTGGTGGAATGAGATATGACGTTAGTCGCAACTCGTACGAATCTAGTAAACATATTTTTTGTCTCGTTGCGGCCAAACTGACTTCATTCATGTATATTATGACAACAGTCTTGTAAGAGTATAATATTTAAGTAGGTATGTGTGTCCTTTGATCCTATGGTCTAGTATTATGTAGAAGGAATACACAAATTTATGAATTATTCTCGATAAAAAAAAAACAAATTAGATGTATCTTATTAAATTTTCTGATGCCAAAGCGTATTGCTTAAAAGATATTTAATAAAAATTTACTTTAAAATATAGATAATAATATACTTAATACCATACCGATGTTTACACAAAACCATATTAGATTTTATCAGCAAGATAGCTTTGATTCATACGTCTTTATATTTCAAGAGCATATAATAGTCATCTCTTCTTTTCTGTTTTAAATTTTAATTTAATCACTCACACAATAGCTAGGTCAAGCGACGCCCGTCTAGCTATAATTTAGTTTCGCGGTTGCGCCTTAATGTAGACCGTCTATATTCAAGCGAATGGATTGTCGTATAACTAACTAGTCATAAATAAGACTATAGGTTACAAAATTAGATACGCTGTAACGAAGTCTTCGCATAGTTTAGGCGCATGCCAATCTGTGACTTAAATCGCTGCGTAGGAAACCCGGTTAGGTTACCTACGTAGATTAGACATTCTATCTGGCGAAGCAAGGCTGACTTGCGTCGCTGTCACTAGATTTAGATTAAAGCTTGCGAAATGGACAAGTCCATTTTCAGTTACTTTAGGCTTTACATAAAGTTGTCTAAATTAAACATTTACTTACATACATACGTCGTACTCACGCCTGTAATCCCCGAAGTGTTAGGCTGATGTGTAACGAGTACACCCACATATCGTCGAGCTTATTACCGATGAGGCGAGCCTATCGCCATATATGGCACAAAACCAGACTCCGGGCTGATACGCAGTTTTTGGTGATAGAAAGCCCCATATAAATTTTAGCCGACCCTGGGATCCCTACCGCCATACCGGGCAAAATTCCAGACTCCGGCCTGATACTGAGTATTTCGTGATAGAAAAAACTCAATTTCACTTTTACCCGACTCGGGAATTGAACCCGAGACCGCACTACAGCAATGGTACCGTGTACGCATTACAGCTGCCCCACTGAGGCAGTCCAACTAGATATTGTGTTTATTATTTCCAAATTCAAGTACGCCTTAGCCTATCTAGCTTTTAGCCTATTATTTATGATCTGATTTGATATCGGTACAAATTATTTCAACTTATTGCTTTAAAATGTAATTTTGTTGGAATGGTTGATATTTCAATATTCAAAACTTAATGCTTCATTTATTAAAGGATTCTTGAAATAGACGACACTACAGCGTGATTAAGTTAAATATTTACATTAGACTCTACTTCAATTATCGAAAGTTTGTTCCGAACTGCGGTGGTATTTTGCATTCGGATATAATTTGTGGAACTTGTTGCCTATAATTATTACAAACGTTGTTAGATAACAAAATAACTGTGCTTGACACAATATCCAGATAATAATACTCGGGTCAGTATAATTATTCAAACCAAAGTGGAACTCTTTTGTTCGCTTAAAACCGGAAATACTACCTCGGCGTGGAAAGGTTTTATAATTCTATTTTATGAAATTCATCACACAATTGTCGGGGCTTTTGAATATAGTCTAAAATGGCATATTATATTAAGTCTATCCACATTGTATCAATAAAATTTTCGTCAATTTGTTACGTAAATATAACGAAATGTTATTAAAAGTCTCTGTCTTACATTATCAGTGTTTGATTCAAAGGGTAAAGTTAGTGGATTAAGAATATCCGCTATGTTTTCATACATTTTCTGGTTTCATGTAAATAATCTTTCATTACTTCTTCTGAAACCATTTAATTTAATTACGTACAATTTAATTGCACTTATCCTTGCTTACAACCTCTTACATTCCGACGGAACATCAACGAAGTATTCATATTAGCATAGGCGCAACCTCATAATGATTATAACAAAAACTCTCTACTTACATAAATGTGTCAACTTTCCGTGAACAAAGTTGTAATTCTGACCCGCCACTTGAAATACCATATTATGGTTTGTTAAATTCTGTAGCACTACACTTAGGAGTACCTTTTAGCCTAAAGAGGCATTTCTTGAAAGCTAAGGTCTATTTAATCTGGTATTGTTGAATGTGTGGTACAACGCCATGAGCATTTCCTATTTTTTAATTCATACATATTAATTTAATTCCATTTTTGATGTATGGCGAGTAATGCGGATGCCGACAATTCTGCCAATGTCATATGTGCGATGAGTATACTCTTGTGTTTTGTTAAATCTATGTTTTAGAATTAAGTTGATTTTAAAATCGTCAAAATGATCAAATCTATTAGATTCAATCTATTGCATACAATCACATATTAATTGATTATGTGTCTGGTATTCTTTTTTGATTTCAAAGTATTTTGTCAGAGTATAAAAGGAACTATAGATTTCCACAATCACGTACATCTCGTGTTTTGTTTTCTTAATTAATTTATTTAATAATTTAAATTTTTACAATTGTTGACAAGTACTCATGATTTTCCGTGTCGTATCTTGGTCTTGGTTCGTCATGCGATCTCACTTTCTATCTGCCGATAACTTGGTATATAATGGGTAAGGCATATTAGTCGTTGGTCCACTGCATGGCTGTCCTTCAGCGCGATCCTGTTTCTTCACCACAAAATGTATCCTATAACCAATATTGAATCATCAGTCGGTTAGAAGATCGACATTTGCAAATATAATATTTGCTCACGTGAATGTAACATTTACAAGTGTAATTCCGCTTTGGTTTATGTAGTAAAAGTTGAATAGAATCTAATTTTTTACTGCTTCAGACTCATTTTCCATATTTCTTTCATATTGTTGTTTTCATATATTTGTCTTTTGTCAATGTTTTTTATTTCGTTTTTTAAAGTTGGGTGTTGGATTCTTTTTCAAATTAATAAGCCTTAGACTAGAATTTTGCAGCATCAGTTTATTTTGTTTTGCTATAATATATGAGTGAATGAAATCAGTGTTAATGATCAGTGGTCGATAAGTACTCTCGGTTTTATGTGACGTCATAAAATTCATGAGTTGATCGCCCACAATGAGGGTGTACTTCAGAGATTATAAAGTGAAAGTGGTAAGCTACTTTAAAATTATTTTATTTATAATTTGTTTGTTTATAGCTGGTTTATATTCACTACTTGCCCATACACCTCATTCGTGCTTGTTAATATTATAATATTTGGTTTCAATCTCGAAACCGCAATCTTGTTCATAGGTGGTCTGTTTAATAAACCTTTAAATTTTATTACGTTTAATTGCCTCGGAAAATAAATAGGCAGAATTAAAATAATAGGTTTGGAGTTTACGCTTCAAATCAGCTTTTAATTTGTCTCTTATTGGTTTTAACAATATTAAAGCGCACTTTTCAATGGATTATTTACACTATATGATATCATATTCTTTTTTTAATGTGTTTGTGCACTCACTTCTATGTACCTAATTCAAAATACAAAAATTAATTTTTTCACTGCTAAGGAATGAAGGAACATTTTTCAACGAAAATACATGATAACAAAATGCGTTCTATGCTTTCAGACCTTTAGGCATCTATGTATATCCACAGTAACGGTGTTTGAGTGACTGCTCTTGACTCCCTAACGGCCAGTTTCAATAATCTTGGTCTAAAGATCGGTTCCAGAAATGAGGCAATAAGAATAAATTTTCAATGCCACGCCATTATTTGTTTGGTTTATTTTCGGAATCGATCTATACATGTGGTTTGAAGTTGTTTATTGTAACTGGCTGTAAGTGACGATGAAATCAACGATACGACACCCATCCTTAACTAGGCTCTATTAAATTTAGCTCTATTTGTATCACCGGATTACAAAGTGCATACAAAATAGTTTTTTCAAAAACAATAAATTTTTACTTTCTACTTTCCGATCCAGGCAATAAACTCTGAAAGGTTTCATATTTTCAGGACTTAAAAGATAGAAGTGAATATTCATAAACAAGGTCATGATTACATGTTAAAATAATTTATTTTGTTACAGCGCACAACAGCACCGGAATGCACTCCGCCATGTCGTCGCGCTCAACCCTCGCCTCGCACTACACCGAAGCGGTCTCCAGCGCAGTCCGCATCGTCAGCGACAGATGACTCTGCTGGTAAGTACATATTATCAATAAAGAGGGGCTTTATATAAATGTACGTATGTAAAGTGTGATGGTTTATAAAAATATAGTTCCATACTTTACATCTAATACAATCTGATTTGAAATCTTCCCGGTAAAATGCAAAATGATTTTATAATAATACTTCTTATGGCGGACATATTATATATTAGGGAGTTGGAGGGATTTTTTAAGTCGGACGATCAGCTTAATTTTTACACTCTTCGAGATGTTAGTCCGATATTAAATTCATAGATAATTAGCGCAATGGCGCTTTAATGGTGAAGAATAGTAAAATTGCAACAGATTTGACTAATTAAAAAAATCTAAGTAATGTAACTAATTAGTTGTATTTTTATGATTTTAATAATATTAATGAGTAATTAAATTTTATTGAACTTGATAATACTTCCTTAACTAAATAAATAAGTATACTCTTCATTACTTCCACTCTTGGACTTGTTTGATAAATTTTAATTACAGATAATAAATTATGGGGATGGTGCAATCAATTATTTTGTATTTTGCTGTGTTACCGCCATACCTATAGTCAACGTTATTATTTTCTTGTAAATAAAAATGAAATGGAACAATAAATCATATTAGGTATTTTTGGTTACCAAATCCAAAGTCAATAAAGTGATATTTATTGAAGATGACAATCCAACGCAAACCAAACACAAGGGAATACTTAGAAGTATGAAAGAAAGACATGAAAACACAAATCATATTAACTATTTATGGTGACCAAACCAATTGATACAGTAATATGTATTGAAGATGACAATCGAAGGCTGAATATACACAAGGGAAATACGTGGAAGTATTTACAGCCAAAAACATATTTGAACTACTTATTACATATTATTTATAGGAAAAAGTATTACAACTGATATTGTTACGCGGATAGTTTTGAGGTTTTTATTTAGAAAAGTTGGTTATATATTGAACTCAATAACTGATCTTTTGAGATTTCTGTTGATATTCATACTGTAGTTTTTGCTATTAACCAAACGAGTGCTATATGTTTTAAACCAAGTTTACAGAGGTCTTACGCACGTATGCAAATACTTTTGATTGCTTTTGAAAATCAAAACAAAGTTGGAATACCTTGTTCACATCTTCAGAGAATCTGTAAAAAATCATCTAAACAAAAGAAGCTGTCACCAAAACCTGAAGAGTACTACTTCATTGCACTTATTTATTTTCATTCATATATAATTTAACGTTAAATACTTAAAAAGCTCGGTGCAATACAAAATTATATTACATTTATACGATCAAACTACTTTCTCCGTAGTGCAGTTTTATTTGTTTAGTTATCCATCTTTATTTAGAACGATGTTTAAATGAAGATTAAATGGGGATACTGTTGAGACCGCTGGGATTTAAAATATGGCGAGATTTTGTTTGGTGCGTAATGTTTGAGTGTTGCTCTTGTGGATGAGATTTTGCTGTATGGAAATAGATTTGAGTCTGCGAGACATTTGGATGAGAACATTTAAATTGAATAACTTGGCGCTAATACACACTTGAATCGGAATGGTTTCTTGTGTTTACGCGAATATAACACATAAAAATAAAACTATTGTTTTTTAAATAAAATGCAAAAAACTACTTTTATTTCAACAGAGTGTAAAAAACATTTATTTCTATTTAAAATTTCAATCCAAAAGGCATCATAATTCTTTCGGTATTATCAGATCAGTTTATAAAAAATCAGAAGATAAGTTATTTTATTAAAGGGATTATATAGACCGTTCCCCGTGGAACTTTGCACAACAAAAATAACAAATAAATAATCTTTATCAGCAATACTAAAAGTTTGCTCTTTTATACCGTTCATAAAGTCATATTGTGCTCTTTACAAGCTGTTTGCAATTAAAGTGATTTATTAGGTAAACGCCGCCGCTCCATGTTGTTTATATAACATTGTTTACTTCCTACACTTCGTACATATTAGAATCCGAATTCCGAACGGAGATTAACACCTTTCAAATATCCTGTGTTATGTGTGGGAATTTTGTTTTCTTTATTATGTTCTATAAGTCTTTACGAATGTTATTCAGTTTTCTTATTGAACGTCATGTTTCGCACAAAGTGGAGATTGGAATTGTATTCCTCCGAAGGTAACGTCTAAAGTAAGAGTTCGACACTTAACAGCACTGACGCAGAATTTTTTTTAAAGATTAGGAGGCATGGTCGCCCGTGCATCATCTGATGGTACCTTTTCCCATAACATCTAGAATATGAATTAAAAACGAACAATAAATCATTGTTTCCTACACCTCGGCAATAATAATTTATAAATACATATATTCATTAATATACCTCGTAACCGATATTTATCGACAGGCACTTGTCAGATAATAAATGAAAAAGTAAATAAAATATATATAGATCCTTGTTCTCTAATAATATAGGTAGGCCACGTGAGATAAATAATGCTCAGTATTCATGCTAATTAGATCATCAACGTTTGGTCACGTTTTACTTTGATAATAACACCTTTATTAATATAGAACAGCTTTGTACGCCATAGCCCGAGGGTTGTAGTTACAATTTAGTTTACCAATACCCGGGGCTGAGTTTATTTTGCTAACAAACTTGTATCCCACCGGTGTATATCTTGTGTAGAACGAAACTACTTTTAAAGAATGTATTTTACATTTTACTGTAAACGAAGTATATCGTTCGGTCCAGTGCCGGTATATTTGAGCTGTGAAAAGTAGGGTCATGAGTTCGTTTCTCAGATAGAGGAAATTATAAATGCTTCTCGAACTTAACTCGAAATTGTTGATTAAAAACCTACTACTTACAAATTAAATCAAAACACACTTAAATATTGTATAATTATATCCAATAGTAATAGTATGACCATTAAAGTGGTTTATTATGTCAAGAGTTTCGGCTTAATACGGCTTCTGACAACCACTGTTTACAGATTATTGCCTCATGTAGCCAAACATCCTAATACATATTAAACAGTAAATTTATGTGTACATTATATTATGAACTTATCTCGACTTATCGGTTTAGTTTGTTTCATCAATTTAGGTTAAAGTATTATCATAGTTAATTATATATTTTTTTATATTATACTTGGATAGTCTTAATTTTTTTAACAGTTTCATGTAACTATAACTATTTCATGTAATCATAATGAACTTTATATTTGAGGCCGTCAGCGCAAAAGTGGCCTAAGCTTGAGACAATGAGTATGACAATAATGGGGTTTGTATGTTCATGAATTTTAAATCAATGTGCATAAATGCAATTTTTGCAATGACATCTTGTTGTCATCATATTGGCAATTGGTGAAACTAGAGATAGGCCGGTTTTGCATTAAATTTTCGCACATTTTAAATCATTTGTAGTACATAGGTCAGATTATGTAGGTAGGCAGCGGCTTTGCTGTGCCCTGGTATTGCAGAAGTCATATGGGCTGCCTATCGAGGCACTAAAAAAAATATATATAAAAAATAAGGGTTAGGCCACTTTTGCACTGACAGCCTCATTTATGTGTTAAAAACCTTGCCAGTCAAATTTTACCAAGTTGAAATAATGAGGACTTAATGTTAATTGTGTGATCGCATAATATCGTGAAGGTCTTGGATTTGATTAAGCGGTTAATCCCTTGTTGCTTGCATTTTGAAAAAATAGGACTTGTTCTGTTCTGACTTTTAAAAAAAATTAACACAGTCAGACTAAATCATTACTGCTAAGTGAAAAATAAATACTGGCTACAAAGGACTATAACAAAATGACTATTAAAGAAAGTACTCAAGAGCAAATACTTACGTAAAAGTACTTGAAGCTTAAAAAAGCACTTACTTAATCTTATTACTTGACGAACTAACAAGGCTCTTTACAACTGTAATCATACAATAGCTGTTTGATAATGGATTAATGGCAGTGTATTCGAGATAATCTACATTATCACCTTTTGATGTGTTCTCAGAAAGCTTGATGTTCGCAATATGTAGTTTGTAGCATTAAAATTGCTAGATAAAAAAGTTTAACATAAAACTATGGCTTTAATATATTATTATTATCACCCATGTAATAAGAGTGTTTAAAAATAAAACGACATTTTTTAAAAATGCGATATTGAAAAAAAACGTTTTATTAACCGACTTCAAAAAAAAGGAGAAGGTTCTCAATTCGACGTGTATTTTTGTTTGTTACCTCAGAACTCCGTCATTTGTTGACCGATTTGGAAAAGTATTCTTTTATAACAGAGAACATGCTTCCAGATTGGTCCCATATAATTTCTATCAAAATTGAGTAGTTTGGTTTTAAAACCAAAATAACTTGAAAACATATGCTGTCCGAATATACGAAACTGCGAATTTTGCTTTTTTGTGACTTTTTCAGTGGTGTTTTCTTTTGGTACTCTATTCAACGTACCTATTTTATATTTGTACCACAAAAAAGCAAAAATAAATTATTACTTTTTAAAGAAAAATAAAACCGCCCTCAAAAAAACCCAGATACAACTAAAAAGCAAAAAATTATTGGTTTCATTTACATCAATTAATTACATACAATTTAAATCAATTATTTTAGTCGGTGCCAGCCAAACCATGGAAAAAACAGAATAATCAGGCATACAAAAAATATAAAATAGATCCATACTTGGTTTTAATGAATCTAAAAGTAAAGAAAACAACACCGGCACCGCAACACACGCACACGCAAGTGTGTCGCGCTCCGAGATCAGCCAGTTTTGCCGTGTTGTGTTGAGTAGCGGGCTATAGATTGTCTCTCGCTACTCGATACTCTGACTGGATGGCACCGTGCTTACCATCATGTGCAGTGTAATCATTTTGCCGTGCCGGAAAAAAACCGTAAAATTCTCATGCAATACTTTTAATAGAATAATAGTCTCAAGCCATCTGTTTATTTCAATTCTCATACAAATGTCTAAACGAATTTCGACGAACATTTAACTGTGAGGTATTCGTACATACTTAAAAAAAATGAGAATTATTATACCAGAAAAAATATTGTCACCGGTGTGGATCTGCGAACAACTGGTATTCTCAAATTATAAACCACTTACGAATACTTCACTTTATTTCATGATAAATGGTCGTATTAACCGTAAGCAATAATTTTTCACGCCTCGAACTCGATGCGCACTAAAATATCTGCCGATTCTAGTAAACAGCTGCTAGCTAGTTCGGCTATATAAAAACCATTTGAGGCTGAAAGCTTGTTTCAACTCGATTGAAATAACTACGTCTTGTTTACTGAGAGTTTCAGTTTGTGCTACTCGAAGTTATCGTCTTTTTAAGGTCTTTAAATACATCAGTAATAAATACGCTGGCTAAAGGATTTCGAAAACCATTTGATTGCAAGTTGCATTACCAATGCAATCAACTCCTTCGCAGGTTTGCATCCAAATAAACACAATAAAAATTATAATGCTGGTTTCACTTGCTTTGCTAGTGCTGGACATTTGAAAATAAATTCTGGTTAATTTGTCGAGGCATGACAAAAAATAAGAACGTAGTTAAGAATTCGTTTGACGTATAAATATTTGTTACGCTGCGGTAATTGAAGGTTTGCTCCACCCTGGCGAGCACCCACTCCTTGAGAGTTTTCTTGTGGTAAGTGAATTTGATCCTCAAGCTACATTTTATGAAGAAAATATTGGTCGCGATGCGGGGATTGAACTTGCGCCCTCCTGTTTCACGGTCGCTGCTCACCCACTGAAAACCAAATAACCATAGCTTTGCTTACGATCCAATACTATACTGAAACTAGCTTTGAGTTTACCGTACTAGGAAAATCTTATAAGCTTTCCCAAAATCCGCATCTTAACGTCTTATTCCATCTTAGCAAAGTCATTGTTGTGCCGCAATGTTGACGCAAGAGCTCTCTGTACGCCACTCTGCGACGAAAACATATTTCGCACGGAAGGGTTTGTAAGAGTGTACCTCAAATTTCACTAGCTCAATTTACATGACCTCATTACTCTACTACCTTAGTATGAAATTTTTATTTAATGCAATGTACCGCTTAATACAGGACTTTATTTTACTTATTTGAATGGGTTTATTCGTACTTGTTTTATAGGTGAAACATGAACACAAGTTGACACCTATATCACCTAAGAGGCAGACGGAGAGATGGTACACTCACGGTTCGTCGAACTTATTTTCATCCCATGGAAGGATAGGTAGCGAGTCTGTTGCCAATCGGCCGCAATTTCCAATCCAGAGCAGCTCATGTGTGATTTATTGAATTGAGAACTTTACCTTTACCAGAATTTTTAAAGATATAATTCGGTCAAATAATCGGAATGACTTTTTGGCACGTCTTAAATGGTCCGACAATTTCGCTAAGTGATTTTATGAATTTACACCAAATACTTATTGGAAAAACGAAATCATATGAAGCGGAATGTCGGTCGAGGGCACGGAACTCTGGATACAAATTCAATACGTAACTTTCTTGATAATAATAGTGCAAAAAGAAACTTAAAATATCGCTATTTAATGACAGAAAAACGATTTTCTCAGAACATTAAACCATATCGTGTCACTCAGCAAGAAACTAAAAGTTATTTACTGGATATAAATTGCCACGGTGCGTGTCTCGTCAATTTCGCTTCGTTATAATACATTTATCGAGCCGGTCGAAATTTTAATTGTCAAGCCGTTTGTGTTTGAAGTAAACTTGTTGATTATTGAAATATTTAAACGATTCTATGTATTTCGGTAATTAATCGGAATGCGTTAAAAAACTTATACGAAGAATTTTGGTTTTTATTAATCTGATATATCACAAGCGGCAGCGATAGCCTAGTATAGCAGCGATAGCCTAGTATAGCAGCGATAGCCTAGTATAGCAGCGATAGCCTAGTATAGCAGCGATAGCCTATGGTTGCGGTACGGACTGCCAAGACGAAAGTCATAGGTTCGAAACCCAAGTGGCATACACCTCTGACTTTTCTAAAGTTATGTGTGTATTAAAATGTTAATTATCGCTTGCTTTAACGGTGAAGGAAAACATCGTGAGGGAACCTGCATATCTGAGAATTTTTTGAAGGTATGAGAAGTCTGCCAACCCGCATTAAGCCAGCGTGGTGGACTAAGGCCTAACCCCTCTCATTAGTAGAGGACGCCCGTGCCCAGCAGTGGGACAATGTTTAATACTAGTATAGTATATTATTTTATTACCACAAATGGTTCTTTAAATCATAGAATATTAAAGACAACTAGATCCACTTTAATGAATAAGGAATCTACTGCTAAACATATTATAAAATCTGAAAGTTCGAAAACCAAATAGAAATTTAGAACGGTGTAGCCAAGTTGGCGCGACGCTAGATTCTTTAAATAATTTTACCTATCTAATGATATATTTGAATTTTATTAATGTTTACAAATACACCCAATAAGTATACCTATGGTTCTGTATAACCTGTATCGTAGGTGTTATGAGCTATAGATTGATGGTCCCACAATACTTGCGTGGATACGTTGGATGCGTGATAACCCTCGGCATCTTTTATAGCCGATAACTCGCCCGCTGTACAAAATAGTTTATCAAACATTAAAAAAGATTTATCAAAAACATAATTTTATTAAACGGCTATAAGAACTTATGTAAAGTGTGACCAGCCTCAGATTTCTCTTGCCCTTCGCTTAACCGCCGCCTTTGTATGTCAGTATAATTTTAGTGCAATAACTCTAGTTACGGATACTGTGGATTCGATGTTAATCTGATACATTAGTGTCGACTTGCATAGTTTGTGGCACTTAGTTATTAATACTTTGACCTGTAAAAGATTATCTGCAATTTTTATTAAACACTTTATAGCTTTAAATATTGGCGGACTTAATGAATCGGAGACGTTCTCTGCCAGTCAACCTGAGGTGGTGCAGAGATACAAGAAGGTAGGTGCTAAAATGAAATTCCACGTTAGAAGAATACATTATTATATACAGATATACTATATAGGATGCAATGTGCACTGACTGCCTCGGTGGCGCAGTTGGAATTGCATATACCATACGACTGCTGTGCTGAGACCTCGGGTTCGATCCTCGGGTGAAGTGATACCGGGTTTTTCTATTACTACATGTTCAGCATTAGCCCGGCGTATGTAATTGTGCCTGGTATAGCGGTAGGCTCGCACTATCATATCATGGGACGGTAATAAGCTCGGCGAAATATGGATGTACTAGTTACACCTCTGCCTACCCCTTCGCGGATTATAAGCGTGAGTGTGTATATACATATGTAATGTAGTATGGATAATTTTGTAATTCATATTATATTATTCATATAAGAATATAGATTCAACTACAATTTTATGTTTCATTTAATTAGTTCAATATAAACGAGGTATAAAGGAGCAATAAATAGACCACACGAGTATGCCATGTGAATGATGACACAAATATAACAAAAGCTGTTAATAACACATACAATTTTACTACAGCTTCATTGAATGACACCATAATCATTACATGGCGTATATGTTTTTTTAACATAAACTTATTTTCACACTATGTAACAAATATGTAACGTGTGTCGGGGTTGGTTTAAAAATAAATGGTAAGAAGAAAACCATAACGGTGTTTTAACATATTAATCACTTTCATGACTAAGCAATAAATAAACGCCATATTTTCTAAAAACAAAGAGCCCCCATGAGACCATATTAAGGATTTCTTTGTCCTTCCTTTTCAACGAATTATTAACATAATCTAAATGCAAGGATCCTTGAGTTCACGTGCCAGAAGTTTGGTAAGCTAAGGAGCTTCTATGCCGCAGCGATATTAAAATATCTGACGAAGCACAATATGTCTGGATGTAAGAGAATATTTCTATTATTTTACACTATCTACATTAATAATATAAAGTGGTAAGGTTTCTAACTCTTCTTAGAATCGAACCCCTATATTATCTCTCAGTGCTATTTGGCTATTGTGACAAAATGAGTTTTCCGTAATAAATTAAAATTTATACTATTATCAATATTGTTGAAATGGCAACTAATTTATTTTTGATTTTCATTTTATTTGCGGAAGATTGTCTCTGCTCTGCTTTCTTTTAAAATCGGATTTGTAAAACGTAGCCTAACGTTACACCGGGATTATATTAACTAGTTGCTATGGAAACCTACAGTAAAATGGGGATATAAACCCAGTTTAAATTAGTCCATGTTTCGTAATGAGTCGCGTTTAGTTGTGATTCAAATATATGTTCACTGGTAGAGTTAAAAAACTGCTTTATGAATACAAAGTTTGTGCCTACGCTTCGTCGAAATAATTCAGGCGTATTTTATGTAATCCATTTTGAATATTTTTATAAAGTCAATCCCAAACGAGTTACATAATGACATTTATATTTCCACAACGTACACGTAACATTCGCATGAATTATAGACCAGTCCCGGTAAGTTCTCATATTATTTACGCGGTTTCACAGAGACCGTTGCAATATTGAGCTGTTTGCTTAGCTCTAGGAACTCTATGCATCGGCTCGCATTGTTTAACTTAATAAACTGCACCAAAAGTTTGTCAGCCAATATTCTTTAAATTCTATATTAAAATTAGTTCTGGTTCTTAATGTATAGTATTTGTTATGTATTTAGTATAATCCTACTAATATTATAAATGCGAATGTTTGGATGGATGGATGTTTGTTACTCAATCACGCTACAACGGCTAGACGGATTTGGTTGAAATTTGGCACAGAGATAGATTATAGTCTGGAATAGCACATAGGATTTTTATCCCGGAAAAATTTACAGTTCACGTGGGATAGTTTAGTTTTTCACAGACTAAGGGATCGACATGATTTTTTTGCATAGTGGCAGTTTAGTGATCAGAAAATGACACAGGCCACTTTTTGTCCCGAAAAAATGAACGCCTATGGGATAGCAAAATATAGGAAGGTGTAATATTTTAAGATGTCGCTATGGATTGTATACCTTTTCTTCTAAAAATAACCTCCACGCGGGGGGAGCCGCGGGCAACATCTAGTGCTTTATAAGAGCAATGAAGTATTTTTGCAATATACTAGTTGTATCTATGTCTATTGTTTATCTCTTCCGGAATCCGAGCGGGAGTGTATGTATTAATATGGTAATTTTATATGTTTTGAAGAATAATACACGGTTTACACGTATTATTGAAATCGCTTCAACGTTAAGATACTAGCTATTACCTTATTAAATTTAGTTTTCCCTAGACTTGCCCCGTATTTTCATAAATATTAAACAATGTAGGTACAACCATTACTAAATTAGTAACAGTTGCCGGTGCAAGCGAAAAGCTTAAATATATGTACATAACGTATTCCCAAGACTAAAATATAAGACTCTGTTCCACCAATACATTGTGACCTCAATTTTAAAGTATTAAAACGTTGAGAAGTTCACCTGTAAAAGCTACAACATATTATTATGTATGAATAGACGAATGAGCACTTTTACAACTCTACCAAGATTGGTGATATATTCCAAGCTTTTTTTACGCCCCTCAGGTTTCGGGAATGGCTGTTTGTTGATGGAAAATGTTCATTGGAAATCTCATTTAATCTTGGGAGGGTATGGATCTTCCAGGAATCTACAATTTTATGAATAACATTGAACATAGATGAGGCCTGCGTGTTTTTTTTGTATCAAAGGCCAGCAAGATTAGGGAAATGCAGGCCTTATACAATCTCTGACCGTTCCAAACGCAACAGCAAGCTGACATTTCAAGTCTGTTTGTGTGACTGTGGTGCTGGACTGGACGAGCCGGGCCATTCATACTGATTCAGATTTCAGTATGATTCTTCAAAACGTCCTTTGGTCGATTGTGTAACTGTAATTTCTTTGCTTAGTAAAATGACTATAAAGGTTTTCTTTTATTCTGGCATGGCAAAGTAACTACACTACACCTGCTGCACCAGATGCACCAGATGCACCTTATTCTTCATGGAGAAATACAACATTTTCTATAATGAAAGCGTTCGTTCCCTGTAGAAGATTGTAATAGCGACAAAACTTAATCACACTAATGGTTATATTCAATGCGGTAGCTACTGTTTTTTGTTTCACGACTACTTGGGATTTATATCGTACTAAATATCATACTGCATATGAGGAAAATAAAAATATGTTTAGTATAATTGTAATTTGGAAGTGGCAGAGCCACGCTGTAGCCATATTTGTCTACAGCATGAATGGTCCGGCTCGACCGGGATAGTACCATTGTCTCACAGAAAACCAACGTAAAGTGACAGTTCACTGTCGCGTTTCGTATGGTAAGTGTGATATCCGGAGGCCCACATTCCCCCTTCCCTTCCCTAATCCCTATTCCTGTCCTTTAAGGCCGACAGCACATACATGACACTTTCGGTATTGTGGATGTACATGGGCGGTGGAGATCACTTCACATCAGGTGACCCACTGGCTCGTTTGTCGGACTATACTGTAAAAAGAGTACATTTGAATTTATAAGTCTATTTCGGTACATATATCAACCTTATTGAAACAGACAGAACCCGATATTTCTCTTTGCGAATACGATATCCTATAGTTTTACCTTTTTACCATGCCTGGTTTATACTTCATCGAAATATATGTCATGAAGACAGCATATCAAGTAGAGCATACACGTAATATTTTCGCCGTAAAGTATTGCGAACGAGTGATCTTTTACGAGTAGAATTTTATGTCGGTAATGCACTTCGGCACGAGTGCTTCGGATTTTATATAACAGTATAATAGACCTTCACTGTATTTCATATTTATATAAACAGTTTATTAGTATATAGTCGTGATTACCCTTATTATTTGATATTTGTTCATTTCATAATTGGAGATGTTGCGGTAGAGAAAGAAGCCTTGAAAGAACATGGAGGACATTTTCAATTTGATTGTATTGTTGTGTACCTTATATGTCCACCAAATATAGATGGATTTGATGATTATTTTTGTAATAGGGTTGATATAGGTTTGTTTAAGATATTATGGCTGGGGAACATGGTACACTTCTCAACGGATAATAGAAATCGATATTTTATTTGGGTTTTGAATATGGTTTATTTTTTAGATTTTCATGAAACTTATGATAATTTCACCTAAATTGTTTAGTCTATCAGGCCACAGACATCACTGAGCAACATATTTTAATGAAGTAAGAAAGACTGTATGAGCGATTGATTCGTTTACTTATTATGACCTTATGTTTAATTAAATCTGTATTAATTTTTGACACTGCTGAGTGACCAATGCACCGCAACTAATTAAATTCGGTCATTTCGTACGGATCACCATTAATATGATTCCGGAGCGAAGTTAAAAGGTCGCAGTGCACGTAGCAGGTGAAATGGGCCAAGGTCGGGACCTCCGGTTCGTCCACACCTGCCAGGAAAGAATTAGGGCTGTCACGCGTAAAATTTTCAGATTCTTTGATTTTTCAATTAATGGAACGCTAAAGTGTTTTTTATCGTGATAAATGATGTTTTATCGTGATAAGTTACTTTTCAATTTTAAGTTGCGTGTTAGCTACACGTCATTTATAATTTTGATTGAAAATGAATAATCTATCTTTATTAGTCAATCGAATGGGATCGCTGGAGTAAATGCTTTTTTAGTTGAGACTGGATTGATAGATGAATTCATCAAACGTAATATATAAGCTTCGATATATGCAAAGTGATTGGCAAAAGTTGTATCAATAGAGCCGAGATTCAGACCCACTGACATGTTAGTCTCAGATTTAGATCCAACGGTGAATTGACATTATTTGTTTATTAGTAAGATTGATAGCCTCCGTGGCACAACGGGTAAGTAGCCGGCTATGAAACAAGAAGCCTCACCAAGAAAAATGATTGTGTGATCAACAAATAATTGTTTCGAGTCAGGGTGCTATTCGGGTTCGATTCCCGCACTGAGACAAATGTTTGTGTGACAGACAGATAATTGTTTCGGGTCTGGGTGTTGTGGGTCCTTAGTCCCTCGTAATTCTCGAAACCCACGAAACAGTTTTGGCCTAATACGGGCTCAGGACTTCTATCTCAGGACTATAATTTATTTAAATTTTATTAATTTTGACAACCCTGTAAATACGTGGGACACCAACTTTAATAACAATAAATGGACGTAGTCAACATTACAAGGTTAATAGCAACAACATTATGCTGTATGTAATCATGATCTCGTATCGTAAGGTTTTTTACAACCGCAGGACGTTATGTGAGATGGCGTGGCTATAACTTCGTGTTAGGTATAAAAACTGTTGATACTAGTTTCTGTCACGCTACGCTATGTTTTAATATTATTAAGGATTTTGTAGACGACTCGTGAAAATTTGTCTCTGTATTTTTTTCATAAAGCTTTGTTGTCTGCGCGTAACCTAAGCATTTTTTGGAATTATCAGGTACCGTAGTGATATAAAACATCTCGAAAACACCCCATTATGCCCAAAAGATAACCATCGTTAGTCGTTTTAAGAACAAAATAAAGCAACAAGTTTATCTAACGAGAAAGTCGTTGAACACAAAGCCCGCAAGCTAATCCTCTATGAAACGAACAACACATAAAATGGCGAAATGAAAAACATTTATGTAATTTTTTATTTAAAGCGCAAATCCAATTTAAAAGCGCTTAAGAGCTAAACTCTTGAAGCTGAGAGTTGATTTGTCTTTCAACTATGAGGGCGAGGCTAAGGATATTGATTCTTAGTTAAATATTGATACAAATTTAATCGTTGCGTAATCAACCATTATGAGAAATAAAATACCGATTTTGCAAATCTTATACAGATAGGGTGATTGGGGTTTTTAGTTGTTCAATCGCCTCTTAAGAAGAATTTTATTATAAAAAAATATTTCTTCTAGCGTGTGTACGAAATCCTACGTACAAGTCTACATTTAAAATATTTTTTTTATATTGATATCATACGCCTATCTGTGATTAATACTTGCTCGCTCTCTGAGACTCGCATTATTTGAGATCAAAGGAGGTGCTTCTTCATCGTCCGACTGAGCGGAACTAACCGATTGTATGGGTACGCTCACGCGTTTATGTACGCCTGGTAACACGATCAGCGTTCGATCAACTCTTTTTCGTTTACGCCATTATTTTTGAACTAATAATTAATAAATAAAGTCACCCAACTATCCACACATATAGTTCTGACCCCACACTAGGTAAAACCTGTATCGTGGGTATCAACAACCTAGAAGACTAGAGTCCCAAAACTGGCCATACCTAATGTAGTGTTAACGACGCTCTTTGTTATTATCGGGTGTACTTTGCGTTTTTTATTGGGTGTAAAAATACTATTATAACGTGTTTATAAACAGTGTAAGTGATATCCGTAGAATTGAATACAGTACCATTTTATCCACAGGAAAACTAAAATTGAACAGTATAAACGATATAACAGAACATAATACCAAAACGTTCTTTAATCATCATACACAAACATACGCACTCACGCCTGTAATCCCCGAAAGGGTAGGCAGGGGTACCAGTACACCCACATTTTGACGAGAATTACCGTCGCATAATGTGATAGGCGGCGAGCCTATCGCCACACCGGGATCAATACCAGACTCCGGGCTGATACTAAGTATTTCGTCATAGATAACCCCAATATCTCTTTACTAGACCCGGGAATCGAACACAAGGCCTCAACACAGTAGTCGCCCAATTACAACTTCGCCACCAAGGCAGTCTTTAATCATCAATATAGCTAATAGAATTTCATTTCCAGTAAAAGTTCGATATGGCTCGCTCGGTTTCACATCGCGCGAGCCATACAAGTTCCAAGGCCGACAAGGTCACTTGGTCCTTTGTGCATCGTAGATACAAAAGTCGAACGGGCCATGAATATAGCTAAACTTGCCGCGTTTTGTGATCAAAATCCTTAGAAAATTTTCACTCACGATTTATGATTTCGTGACCCAGATAAATCTTATACGTTCGCACGCATTGTGTGGTGATATATTGCAGCTTTGTACGTTTTCTAATATTTAATATTTATAGGCTTATGACTTACGATTTATATAATTGTATAGTTTGAACGGAAGAATACAAAATAACACATAATAGTCTCGCATTGATTCGATTCTTCTCAATGATATTCAAGCCAACTAGAACTAAAAACAACAAGTAGTTTGTTTCTGATATATCTGATACCAATCAATACAAGTATTTACATGAACAGAACATATTGGCATGATTGTGTCGAGTAGTGAGATATAGTTGTCTCTCGCTTCTTGATACTCGATACTCTAACTGGATGGCATTGCGCACCATCAGGCGCAGTGTGGTCCCTTTGTCGTGCGATAAAAAAAATATCCTACTTTGGTTAGTGCTAGAGCTTTAGTTAGAACGCTAGGTATTTATTATATTGACTGTGGTCTAGAAATTCTTCAACCTCAAGCCTGTATACCATAAAAATCATATTAATCGCACAATTTATTACGTACAATCGGATTTAGGATATACATATGTACACAATACTAGACTGATATTTCCCAAAGGGCTGTATTACAATATAAAGTAAATTATTTACCTGAACCGAAATTATGTTTATCAATGTTCCTATTTGTGTATAAAGCCTCAGTTTATTTAAATGTGTGTGCCCTTTCTTAATAACTTAAAATCTCCTCAGTATGTAAAGTACAATTTTGAGTTAATCTACCAAGACAACGCGACGTTCTTTTATACACTTACGAGTAAACAAAAGGTATTGATTGACTTTTATCCCAATTCTTTTTTTTCCATTGCCGTTTAAGTATACATGTTTTCTTAGAAAAACAAGAAACCCTACTGCGCATAAATTAACTAAAAAGAAAAAAAAACAAGCGCTGGAAAATAAATCTTGAATGTTTATATTTCAGGCGTGGACAAACAATAAACCTAGAATTTTACGCTACGCTGGACAAAGTAGTAACTAAATATATTCATTCAGTAGTGGTCTTTACTTGATAATATATTAAAATGTTTATAACTTACGAGTTTACTCGACTGTATGAAATTTTTGTCTGCGGTAACTAACTCACAATTAATATTTTAGAGCTTAAAAGCTTATTTTTCTTTTATCAGTTAATTATAATTTTATATGCAGACACGTTTATTGTGTTTTTTTTTTCAAAACAATATATTCTTGTTCTCTATTTAAATTAAAACGAAGTCACAACAAGTATGGTGCAGTCGTAATACAATCACGCTATCATCTCGGTACGTTTTTTGTCGGACGTCATTATGCAGATGCTTTTTCACGCTTCTCTAAAAACTACTCCATAACCTAATGTCATGCAAATGTTGTGAACTTTTTATGAGTCATACCTGGATGAGCATCCTGATGATAGCAGGTATTGTGTTTCATACTGATCCTATCATATACAAAGTTATTTAAATATAGACTTTGCGAGTCATGGCTATAGAATTAAAAATATAATACATCCAGAACAAGAAACACCTGCATTAATAAACGGAGTCCGTTATAAGAGGTTGATGCAATGTATACTAATTACTATGATCTTAGTTGTCTACAAGCCTTTTCTTTCCTTCATTCAGGACACGTATACACGTCCTCTGGTACATTTTATTATGAGCACGCTTTTAAAGAAAGAAAAAGTTTAAACCGTCGTTGCTTGATTTATATTTAAAAACGTGAATATTTTTTTCTAAAATATAATTCCGTTGAAGCCTTAATTTATTGATTTGTGCGTCGTCCAGCCGATTACGTCGAGTCTGGAATTTCTAATCGCAATTTAGTGTTTCTCTAACCAGCTGCACATAAGACTATGAATGAACACATGAGACTATTAATTTGCATAGTTCAATGGCATCGAGACGTGAATGGTTTATCTCTTATGTGGTTTTTTTTTATTTATCTCCTTGGGAGGTGTTTTATTTTAGTTATCAGTGTACGGTCGACAACTCGACACATGTGTTTTACGGTAGAATGACGCGTGCGCGAGCGCAGGTCGGTCGCGGTTCGTTAGCTACGCGTGCTCTCGCATCATTAAAATTAATCGATGTTGAAATCGTCGATAGTTCTCGTTTACCATGAATAATATATAACTATACACAACAATCAAAACATCTATCAAAATCATTAATGTGTTTCATCGACATTATTCGATGTATAACAAATTAGAACAATATGATTGTTATTTTTTACTGTGTTTCCAAAAACAATTAAATCGTGTAATCCGCCCGGTGATTTGGATGTCGACTCCCGAGCATGTGCCAAGCGTTCGAGGCGCATTTCTTTAGTGTCGAACGATGACATCGGGTCCGTGCGTCTACCCCGCACGCGCGTTGTTTTTTTTATTTAGTGTTGGGAGTACAGTGTTCCCACAGTGTTTCTGTAGGATCGTCCTAGTACTTTGATACCGTAATAGATATACACCGCGTGTCGTGTGCTTCGCGTGACCGTCGAAGTATTTCGCCAAAAGCTGTGTTTGTTTATACACACAATGGATACGTTATTTGTGCAAGATGGACCGATAGTGATATCGTGGATTGTTTTTCTTGTGTTGATATGTCGGTGTTATTACCAAATTGGATATATTAGTGCAAATGGTAAGTACTGTTTCTAACATGATGTGTCGGCGACAAATTAATTGATCTGTTTATATAATGCTTAATTTACTTTGGTTACGTGTTTAGTAGCAATATATGTGTCAATTCTGTTAGCACGACTAATCTGAAACTGCATTCCAATTTAGCTCAGTTTTAGTTCAAAGTTAATCTACAATATTTCGTGGGTAGCAATATATGTGCAACAATCAATTTGTCAACCAAAATTAATACAGTCTTGTAATGTCATTAAAAGTATCGCAGTTAAATTTAATACATAATAAATTAATCAAAAAAGGGAGAGCTGCAGAATAAAAAACCCCGAAAATATAAAAGTTGAATTTTAATTATTATATTATTGAAAAACTTTCATAATACGTGGAAATAAGCTTGTGAAATGATTGTAACAGTCATTTGCATTTCAAATATTATGTATTTTTATATGTGGTTGCAATATATCTGCTACGTGATCATATCTATATATTATCTATATTAAAACATAAACCTACTAAAATACATAAATAATATGGTTATATTATTATGTATCAAACGCATATTATCCTACTTTGTAAATCGCATCAAATAATTGAGGGTAGATTTTGTTTTTAATTTTAGTTCAATTACAGTGCTGATAAATAAATACCCGCTTAAAATATATCTCGTCAAATAATAATTGCTTTATAAAAACTTCAGCCAGACAATATATATAATAATATTTTTTGTGCTTCAAGTACAATTTGTCAAAAATTATAACGAGTCGTTCTTTTTTATCTCTATAGGTATTCGCGTGCCTAATTTATCCGCATAATATGATAATTTCGCTAAATGGTGCCGTTTATCATTATTATAATGTCATAACAGTATAATGTGAGGTGGGGAAATATCGAGGCGTGCTTTCGAATCAAAATTAGTATTAACGACGCCATGATGGAATAAAAAGGTCGCGTGAAATTGAGAATGTATGTAGTGATGCATTTTCTAAATACTTGTACTAAAGACAAACTTTAAAATGTTATTGGATTTGTATAATTAAGTTTTTAGCTACATGTCCCGCTAATTTTGCGATTCTTTTGGAAGAGTATTTCTAATATTTAGCGTCTTTGATATATTATAAACAAACATATATTACCGTAATATTGTTATATGTTAGTGATACCTACCTAATTTTCCAATGGTCCAGTATTCATATAGTAACAAGGATTTTTGCTGGTTAAGATACTTTCGCCAAAACTAAGGAAACAATATCTGCTGTTAAGAATATTGAAATAATGAAATTTAGTCTGAATTTCCTCAGTTCGTTCTTAGCATTTCGAGATGAATAACATAAATATACGCATACAAGGGGCAACGGCCCGGGGTGACTCATTCTTGTGATTTGCATTTCGGGATCATCAGTTGTTAATAGAACAAGGGAAATAAATTAAATTTTATTTATGAAACGCTTGGTTCATACAGGTGTAGGTATTTTATATTTTTACCTCAATGACTAGACGAGGAGGTCGCTCACCCCATAGTCACGTCTAGGCTCATAAACAGTTGCCAAACCACCCAAACTTTAGATTACAATAAACTTTTTATTACGCTGGTCACCCCGAGGCATAAGATGGTAATTTCCTTGGATGAGATGGATATTAAAAGGGGTTCTTTAATACGTGTAAAATTATGTTTACGTAATTGGTTGGTTTTTGCACCAAAAATGATTAATCAATAAACTAAACAGCGATATAATTCTTAAAATTCGAATTATTTTAATGTTTAATATTCGCATAAACATATGAAACCATTTGATCAATCAAATGTACTGAATTGTACACATAACAAAGGATTAACTTAACTTAGTTTTGTTCTCGAGTATGTCATTTCATGGGCTTTAATATGTCAATTTCACAAACGAATGGTACCTACACGTCGTGATGGCTATATAAAATCATAAAATATACAAAGCGTTCATTCTACCATAATCTAACTGATATTTAACGTTTTTATACTCTTTTTCATGTAGTTTTGTTTATACTAATATAATATAATTAAATTATCAGTCAGGCAATCACAATGCATGCATTAATTACTGTCGGAGACATAATAATCAACTCCAAATTCAATATTCTAAATACTTTTTTAGAATTTAACGGTAGGCAGCGGCTTTGCTGTGCCCTGGTATTGCAGAAGTCTATGGGCGGCGGTGACTACTTACAATCAGGTGGCCCGTCTGCTTGTCTGCCTATCGAGGCACTAAAAAAAACTGAAATCGTGTTATTCTACAGATATATATTCTAATGTAGCCCTTTAGGATTTGAGTCATTACAATAACTTACAATACCTTCCCATTAAATTCAAGATCAAAGGCAAAGAATTTGTACGACTTAGCAAAGCTTTGGAAATTAGTATGTTCTCTTGATTGATACGTGGCTAGAGATATAAAGAGAACTATCAAACCAAATCCTGTTAAAGCAGGTCTTGGAGCAGCATCGTAGTGAAAAACATTTGGCTGTCATACATTTTGTATGTAGCAGGCTTACGATATAGCCTATCGTGCCTAAAGTTACCGTGTTGTTAGTCATGTGGTTTTATGTGTGGGAATTGAATAGTCTTACTTTTCTAGAATTCCAATAAACGATTTATTGTTCTATGTCATCGTTTTTCAATTTCACTGGTCTAATAGAACCATCAGACATAGATGCTGTTGCAGTGATTTTAAAAAAGATGTTTACAATTTTCGAATATCGGATGATTTTGTGTTTGTTATTTTATAAAAAAATATAACACCCAACAGTCACACACATAGCCCTGATCCCACACTAAGATACGAGTCTTGTGTCGTGAGTATCAGGGACTACGAGAGACTTTCGGTCTCACAACACCCAGCCCCCGGACACAAATATTTGTCTGTCACACAAACATTTGTCCCGGTGTGGGAATCGTACCCACGGCCTCTCGTTTCACAGCCGGCTACTAGCCTACTGCGCCACGGAGGCTGTCAAAATTGACAAAATATAATTCTAATATGTATCTTGTATAAAACAAGAATGTCAGTAAATAACACAATTTGTCGATACGGGCGTGTGCCAGCGTTTCGTCTCATCACGCAATGCTGCGTGTTTTCGACATTGTTCGCCCATTGTCTCCTCATTCCGTGCTCACATCAATGTTGTAAACAGCATCTGTTTGTTTCGCATAAATCTCTCAGTTCCTTTCGTAAACCGCACAATATACTTGCAATTTTATCTTTGTTTTGGTACTTTTCGTCTAAAACGATAGCCGAGTTCACACGTCATTAAAAGTGCTGAAAACGTTCACATTGAGACGATAAGCTTTCAGAATGTATTTTTCTTATTTTTTTTTGCTGTAATCATTTCCGTTTGATGCGTCTACAAATATTTATGCTTATTTTCGGTGTGGACGAGTAAACGAAACGCTCCGTACCTTCCCACGCCAGATTTTTTACACTATTACACGTTTTGTGCGTTTGTTTATCCATTTATGAGCTTTCCATAAATCGTCTCCATTTAATTAAAATCTAATAATTCATTACACAAAAATATTTATGAAACTGAAATGCTTTAGAGTCTAATCTTTTTGTCGGGGGTTTAGAGTTGTGGTACGATATTTGGCCGTTTTGGGGCCTTCCGAGTATCAGAGATACTAGACCCTCGACGGCTTCTTCACCTTCTCGCCCATGGCGTAGTGTGAAGAAGCAGGCCGGCATGATTGTGTTGAGTAGCGGGGGATAGATTGTTTCTCGCTACTCGATACTCTAATTGGACTGCACTGTGCTTACCATCAGGTGCAGTGTGGTCACTTTGCAGTGCCAGGAAAACAACATTTTAATTGATTTTGTTCGTCCGCAATTATGAAATATTTGGCACGCTTATGCTGTTCTTTAACTCCGTTAGTGTCTTGTGAACGTAATTAGAAGATGATTAGTGTTTAAATGGCAAGAACTCTGTTTATTCTATCTTTTGTAGTAAGACCCCCATTTTTTAACATGGATATAATAAATGTATAAATAAATAAATACAATTACACCTGACACACATAGTCCTGACCGTATCGTGGGTATCAAGAACTACGAGGGATTACGGTCCCACAACACCCAGACCCGAAACAAACATCTGGCTGTCCAACAAACATTAATCATGATGAGGGAATCGAACCCACGGCCTGGCGTTTCACAGATGCCTAATCGCCCACTGCACATGGAGGCTGTCATGACTTACTATTTGATGTGGTTAGAAATATTCTTTCCCTCCCAGTCGTGTCTCAGTAGGAATAGCTAGATAATCATTAACACCGCCAAACCATCACGTCAGTTATTATAGATGCAGTAATCTTGCTGCCGGGTATTATGTCACGTACAGAATTCCATGTCGGCGACGGACCATTGTTTTATGACCGTCGTTCCGATGTGGGTCGGCAGGGTATAGCGAAAGACGATATTATAATTAAAATAGATACGGTGCACGTGTTCATGGGAGCATTTAATTTCTGTTGTGGTATGCGAGCAACACGTGTCAAGATAAAATATACCTTAGACTAGCTGTTGCTCGCGGCTCCGCCCGCGTGGAGGTCATGTTTGGGAGAAAAAGTATACAATATAAAATACTCATGCGTTTAACTTAAAAAATGACGGATTTTCATACAATCTTTCATCCCCTATTTTACCCCCTTAGAGGCGGAATTTCCAAAAATCCTGAAACATATATTTTTTATTTTTAACTAAAAGGCCAAATACTAATTTTCATGAATTTAACTTCAAAAATGGCGGATTTTCATACAAACTTTCATCCCCTATTTTACCCCCTTAGGGGTGGTATATCCAAAAACCCTTCCTTAGTGGATGCCTACGTCATAAAAGGTACCTACTGTCAAAATTTCAACCCCAGCCGTTTAGGCTGTGCGTTGATCGATCAGTCAGTCAGTCAGTTTCTTCTTTTATACACAGTCAGGTCATAAGTATTGTCACACAGTAAAAACTGAATGCTGGCCACAAAAAAGTTTATTGAATTCGAATTTCAAATTGTTCATGAAAATAAAAATGTATACTTTTTAGAATTTTTCTCATTTTTAAATATGGAGTGGACGCTTAAAGAAGACCGTGTTGCAGTAATTGCGTTGCATCGTTGCGGTTACGCGCCAATTCAAATTTTTGACATACTGAAAAATTTGAATATAACCAAAAGATTCGTTTATCGTACCATCAAGCGATGCAATGAAGACTCTAGTGTAGATGACAGGTCAAGAAGTGGTCGCCCTCGGTCTGTTAGGACTCCAGCAGTGATAAAAGCTGTGAAGGCGCGAATTCAAAGAAATCCCAAACGTAAGCAGAAACTGTTGGCCCTTCAGATGGGGTTAAGCAGAACCACGGTGAAAAGGGTGTTAAATGAAGACTTAGGGCTTCGGGCAAATCGAAGAAAAACAGGAAATGTGACCTATACACACAGTTATTACGATGATAAAGTGGCTAATGTGACATGCTAATATAAAATTTTATTACAACAAAATTCCTAGATATTGCGATAATTCTGCTAAATATATCGCTGTGTCGTGTGCCATGATGTAATCCGGTTTTGTTTATTTGACGTAAAGCTTGATTATGATAGACTAGTATCGGGTTACGTAACGCGTCGATACTTGTTACATATAGTCCTGACCTCAGACAAAGTAATATATGTGTCTGGGTATCAAGAACTACGAAGGACTACGGTCCTACTACACCCAGAACCGAAACATATATTCGTGGATCACACAAGCATTTGTCTCGAGCGGGGATCGAACCCACGGCTCTCCTATTACAGCCAGCTGTGGATGTACTGGTTACACCTCTGCCTGCCCCTTCAAGGATTACAGACGTGAGTGAGTGCAAGTGATTCAGTAGTGCTCAAATCGTAAATCGTCATTATCACGGTATACAACTTAAAAATAAATGAATTCCGACATTTAAGTAACAGTCTATGTAGCAATGTAAAAACAATTTTAAAGATTCAACGTGTTTACGAACCGAATCACTAAGGAACAAACCTGTTTTTTTTTCTTAGGCATATATAAATTCTGTTATTGTAATCTAAGAGTAAATTTACTTAAAGTTGTACACTTCTCAAGCGAATGCAATTCATTCAACTAAGCAACTGCAGGGAATTCAACGCACGCCCGCTCGTAAACAAAGTGTATATCAAAAGTGTAACTTTCGTGCACAATTTGAGAATCGTACGCTATCCGGTGCAGTTGGTGTTGTCAGGTATTAGATTTGACCGATTTCAAGATTTTTTTGTACACCTAATGTTTATTTATCTATACAAAGTGCAGGTATAAAAGACCTAGTGTGAGATGTCAATTTTATTTTGTTTCGTTCAGAAATTACGAATATATTTTCTCTAGTATCGTAAAAAAACTAAACTAATTTTTGTTTGCGCCCACGTAAAGTTTATTGCATTATTTAATCAATTCCAACCATATTTTTTTTATTTTGACAACATAATCGATGTTACCCTAATATAATAATCAAGCCTACATAAAAATCCGTTTAAACGTACTTACATCTTGCGCGAACAAATAGGCAGGCAGACAAGAGGCTGCATTTACTATTTGATTATACGTATACAAATCTTTTTGTATTCCATCAAATTCATCAGTGCCATCTCATTTCCTGGGAACAGATATGTTTATAAAATGCACTGAAATTCTCGCTTCGTGACATCCTTGGCATCCTATCTCCATGTTTGGCGCGCAATCGTCTAAAACACATTTCCGGTAATTTACGTGATTCGTTCTGGCAACCCTATCCGTATCTAGACGTCTGGACGTGGAGCGGTGCGCGAGATCTGGGTGACCTGGTTCCCGGAGACTCGCTGCAACCGATGCGGATTACGAAATTGTACACTTTAACGTGCTATCTATATTAATTGCAGTGGAAGTTAAAATAGTCGGACAGTATCGTGTTTTTACTTTTGGCCTATTACAAAGCACGTAACTTCGCAAACAAAAGTCGCCTGAAAGAAATGAGATTCTGGCTGATAAGTTTCAAATTACTACCTAATTGTTTCATAAAGAGGATTGTGTCATTGTGCGGCATGTCACTTATGGTCATAGATGATAAAGTCGATAGCAAAAATAATAAATCACTTACTAAATTGTGTGTACATACTCATCTTATACAATAAAATAATATTCTGATGAAGTAGTATTTGTCTCCCAGAGTAAAACTGATTATATTTTATTAAAATAAAAGTACATTTTATCCTCTATTACCTTTTGCCCGCTGCCACCCATGGGCACGGGTTTATCGATACCTGCTATACGGGTTATTCGTAGTGGACTGAAATACCACAGTGAAAGTACTTAATATTTCCCGAATTTTCTCAAAACCTTTTCTTCCCTAGTAACCTCATTCGTATTATAATAGAATATACAAATAGCCAAGTCGGTCCAGCCCTTACCGACGGACAGCATTTAATTCTCATTTAAAGCAAAATCTTAAATGTTTGGTGCGGTATTCAAGTCCGCGGGTTGAAATGTATAAAAATGTTTGTAAAAATAAGATACATAATGTAAGTCAAAATCGATTACACTGGCTTAATAATTTAATTTGAATAATCATTATATTTTATTATAGCAGCGATAGCCTAGTTGGTTGCGATACGGCAGCCAAGACGAAAGTCGTAGGTTCGAAACCCAAGTGGCATACACCTCTGACTTTTCTAAAGTTATGTGTGTATAAAATGTTAATTATCGCTTGCTTTATTGGTGAAGGAAAACATCGTGAGGAAACCTGCATATCTGACAAATTTTCGAAGATATGAGAAGTCTGCCAACCCGCATTAGGCCAGCGTGGTGGACTACGGCCTAACCCCTCTCATTAGTAGAGGAGGCCCGTGCCCAGCAGTGGGACAATGTTTAATACAGGTCTAGTATTTAATCATTATATACAATACAATATTTTATTAAACGAGTTTCGACGCGGCACGGACTAGTAGCATCGCAGAATGCAATGAGCTAGCTATCGACAGATAGATTAATTGCTTCCGTCGTCAATTTCTTATCGATTATCTTTGCTATACCTTATGCATTACAAATTAACCGGACGGATGAATTTAATTAAGTATTCTATCAGCATTTTTAATTAATTTGCAACAAATAGTTAATATTTCCGGTGGTATTGATTTATTTAATAGCTATAAAGTCTTTGTCGTTATACTTTTCTGTTTCTACTAGCTTAATGCGCTATTCTCGATCAATACTTGATTCAAATAACTCTGATCGAAAATCCTCTAAAGATATACATGACACCGTGTAATTATCAGATCATGGCACTGCCTACTCTTTTGGGGCATCCAGACGTGAGCTCGTTATGACCCTCTTCTTAACATGGAAAATATTTATCTACGTAAATTACTTAAGCAGATATTCACCTAGACATTTACTGCTTCGATAAGCATACAACTACAACATATTAGATTTAGTATTAAAGTTTAGTAGATCTACATTTCAATAATTAAAAACTTTTATCCACAATCAACATCTTAAATTCTGCTCTTACAACTTTTGAGATAAATTAAGTCCATTTGTAGTACCAAAATAGAATTATTCGTTCTATCTTAGTTCGAATAATTCCAATGAAATTATGGGCTACGTGAAAAGCTCATGAAGTTATTTAATTCACATTTTAGAAGCATAATGAAACGTGAAAGCCAACAACTTGCATCGCTTCTGACATTGATGTAGAATTAGATTGAAAAGTGTTTCAAATGTTTGTTTATATTTTTGCTGTAGTGCTCATTGCTAAGTCATTAAATAATGTGGTGCTATAGTTATCATCAGTATGTGATTGTAATTGCGTTTCATCAGGTATAGAATGTTGGTAGAGTGTATTTTAGAGCGTTCAAATCCTGGTTGAATTAATAGATGTTAGTTAATTTACGCAACTTATTATATAAGTTCAGCAAAACAACGTGATAAATTTACATTTCTTACGCTATAGCCGGAACAAGGTTCGCTAAAAGCGACCTACTAAATTTGAATTTTGCGTGCTTCACCCAATTACTGAGCGTCTCGCAGATCGTTATTCCGACTTTCTAGCCAACTTCCCACTGTGAATTTTCGGAACGTGGTCTCCAAGTAACTAGTTTATCTCGGCTATTATCTAAAATATATATAATGCTCTCACAGGTTTCTAGCTGTTAAACTCTACCGGCTAAATCTATTGGAAGTCTTAGGAAGATAAAAGCGAGAAACTTAGCAGTTAATGGTCTTCTGTAGACAAATTATTTATCCTGACCAGGCTGTTTCGGGCTTGACACATTTGACTATATGCACCACTTGTTGTAAGAAACAGTTCGACTTCTTGCAACCAAGCTTAATAGTTTTGTTAAATCAAGCTTTAAAAAACTTCAACACATATCAGTACTAGTGTATAAAATACAGATAAAATTCAAGGAATCATCCGCCAAGTTTCGTAACAACGTAACAAAATTCTCAGCGATATTGAATCCGGGAGTGTTATAAAGTTGAACTTTATACTTTTAGCTATGTGCTTATGCGAGCCAGGTCAATAATGCAACGACGAGCAACTACCGGTATCAACAAGCCAAATGGGACTCTAAAAATACTGAATGCATTTTGTATGGACGTCGTGATAGAGTTTGGTGAACTAATTTTGTCGTCTGGTATTCCCAGCCGTTTGGTCTCTATGATTTTGACACACATTTTTTAGTATCGTTCCGTGTTATTCATAGCTTTTATTGTATCATTTAGATTTACTGTGTTATTGTAGCTTTCAATCATGTATTCTTTATTTAGTTTTCCGGCATCAAATGGGCGTCTTAAATCAATGGTTTTATGTGTATACATATTTATGGTGTGGTGTTAAAGGAATCTGTATGTAGTAAATTTATAGCAGTCGGTACCAGTAAGGTATTAAATGACGGTTATTTACATCACTGTGAGCCATCAAGCTGTGCTTCATTAAAATTGTTTATTTTATTGCAGTGGTCAAGCAAGTATGTAGTTAAACATATTTAGAAGTGAATTATCGTATTATTTTTTGTTAACATGCTTACATTTATCACTTGAAATGATCAGAAATAAATTATAACTGTTGTTTATGCATACAGAGCTCCGCCCAGCTTTTGATATATCTTAGACATGGAATGTAGATGCATAGTCCTTATTTTGCATCGCCAAACAATTTACTAAAGTGTTTATAATAGGGTTGTACCGATTTTTTATAATGTTAGATAGCAATAATGGTTAGAAGGTTTTCCAACAAATTTAGTGGAGTTTTTATAATATATTGTAAAGTGCCCAAATGTAAAAAAAACATAGGCAGTCATGAGGACAACCGACAGAAGTGAAAACTTAAAACTTTGGAATTACTGTGTTCTTTTTTGAAACAGCGTCCATGAATTAGTAACATTTTTGTTTATGATTGCTTGTCAATAATTGCAGAACTTCATAGGCGTGCTTAAAAGTAAAATACCCTTAGCGTGATGGTCACGCACGGTCAGTGCTTTTTCCCCATCCCGAAAGTGCCCAACGTGCCTAGAGAAATGTACACTTCAAATATCCTTTCTCTGTATAAACAGCTCGTATGTTACTACTTTCGTACAACTATTCGGACATTCATCCTCCTATAGAAAATGAATGTCCTCGAATGAATGAATGGCACGAAAGACCAGAAATTTCGTATTTGTACGAAGAATATCGTACGTTTAGCAACCCTGTTTATGCGTCTCGTCCTACTCTGTCAAGTGAAGAATATTTATGAAATATTTGTGTATTTGCACTTATATTAAATTCTCTGTATAGAAAATTGTTATTGAAAATATTGGACTGGATGCCATTGAACTATGAAATAGTTATGGTTACTAAGGTAAAACATTTAGTTTAATATTTAAATGATCACGTGCTCGAACTTGGCACGTCCAAAAAGTATTAAAAACATATGTATGGTTTTTTCTGCAATTCAAATTTAAAACTTTATTAAAGTTACACCTTGTCTAGACAGAAACGATTTCGGATATAAAATTGTTATAATAAGACATTTACGCGTGAATGTCCAAACTTTAATGTCTTATGCATTTTCTGTGCATTTATCCCGTCGCCTTTAGATTACGTAGTACGTGCTCTGACTAGAGTCCGTTTTATCGATTAACTTTTTTATGAGTTTTGTGTCTCACTATAGGGCAAAAGCCTTCCTTCTTTCCACTCATCCTTATCGAGTACTTTAGCTAAATACAAATAAAATTTATAGATAATTAAATAAAATTATAATTTAAATTAATGCTTTCTCGCTTGGAATACTGAGAAATTATTGATTTCCATTCGTTAGATGTGAACATGTAGTGGAATTATCGAAATGATCAAATCTTTGTTGACCATTTTCGATGATACAACTTTTTAAATAAGTTGTCTGGCATTATATTCAATACGATTATTAATTTACCACCGATTATATTATATTTATATACCATTCATATTTATACACCAAATGTGCATATCTAGACATAAATATATGTTTCATAGTAGTTTCCTAGCGTCCGCTTTCTCTAAAATTAAATGAATTTGTAAAATATTGCGACTACGGAAAAAGACACCCAATCACACTTCATACTCTTGACCCCACACTAATATCAAATCAAGTCAACAAGTAACAAGTACAAGTCTCGTGTCGTCGACATCTTACGGTAAAAGATATCCATACTAATACTATAAATGCGAAAGTAAGTCTGTTTGTTTGTTTGTTACCTCTTCACGACTAAACGGCTGAACGGATTGTAATGAAATTTTGTAAGGGAATAGATTATATCCTGGAGAAGGACATAGGCTATCTTTTTCTCAAAAAACAACCTTGAAAACGGTTAAATAGGAGTTCAAAATTTGTATGGGAAATCCATAATCCCTCGACTTACGGATCTGTAAATTCATATTTAGGCTTTTGGTAGGAAATAAAGTATTTCGTGTTTCAACGTTTTTGAAAAATAATCCCTAAAAGGGGCAAAGTGAGGTTAAACTTATGGGGTATTCTTTAGATGCAATCTCAAAATTCAGGCACAACACCTGAGAGGCTGGACAATCGCTACAGGTGCCTCAGTGTAGAAGACAACTCCTTGGATTGTATAATTCTGCTCCCGAATATAACCTCCACGCAGGCGGAGCCGCGAGCAACAGCTAGTATGTTTATAAATCGTATAAACATTTATCGCTTTGCGAAGATAGAATCCAAGATCTGGTTATGCAGTCGACTACCCATCCACTATGTCACGGAGGCCGTGAGGCAATATCTAAACTTTGTAACTAACGAAAATAATAAAGCTTACTAATTAATATTTCGCATTCTATTATACTATATCAATATCAGCCCGGAGTCTATTATTGCGCACGGTATGGCGATAGGCTCGCCCCCTATCACATCGTGGGACGGTAATAAGCTCGGTATATAATATTAGCCTTTGCTCGCGGCTTCGCTTCAATTATGCCGACCTTGAAACGTGATTCACCGGAACGAACGACTGACGGAACCGCCATAAATGCAGGTCGATATGCAGTCGAGTACCAACCATCAATGATTTCTTATTACTCACACACGTACACTCACGGCTGTAATCCCCAAAGGGGTAGGCAGAGGTGTAACCAGTACACCTACTTTTCGCCGAATTTCGGTCCCATAATGTGATAGGGGGCGAGCCTATCGCCATACCGGGCACGATTCCAGATTCCAGGCTAATACTGAGGAATTTCTAGATAGAAAAACACAATATCACTTTACCCGACCCGGGGATCGAACCCGAGACCTCAGCACAGCAGTCGTAATGCATGCGCAATTACAACTGCGCTACCGAGGCAGTCTCTTATTACTCAAGTTGAAAAATATACGAATCGATTTTTATAGTATGGGATTAAGGCATTCCGGATGCATCGCGCGACAGTCGGTGACGTCACTGGCCCAGTGGGGCGGCCTTCGCGGCCGGTCGTCGACCCCGCCGTACCGTTAGCAATGCAAATCACCCGCTGATTTGTGTACAATCAACGCCAGCTATGGTAAACAGTATTGTTGGTTTTGATTTATAGTTAACACTGTGTCGAGATAGATGGGTTTGTAAGCTATTATAGTAATACATTATTATATTACTGTAAGCTATACGGTGTGAGTACACTTTTAATATCACTGTTTAAATTGCATTTAAACGCTCAGTAATATTTTGATGTTAATTTAATTTAAGATTCAAGTAGTGCCTTTATATTGTAGTTAGGTTTATTTCTATTTATTCTTCTTATTGCATTAATTTATTAGTTTTTAATGAATATGTTACGGTATGTAATCCTCTATGTGGACAGATTTGTTTAATCAAACTTAATATGGGTGATATTTATTTGTAATTGCCAAAAAGTATTTTATCCGAAGCAAATTAGCTTAGTAAAATTACAAAGCTGTATATATTGAAAATAAATTGAACCATAAATGTTGTTAATACTAACTACTTCTATAAATTAGCTTTACCTGGAAGTTCTCGAACGAAGCTGCAAAGGTTTCACAACTTTTACACATTTGATAAATGCATTATGATGCTCATGTGAAGTTCAGTTGGAAATAGAGTTATAATTACAGCCTCCGTGGCGCAGTTGGCGAGTAGCCGGCTGTGAAACGAGAGGCCGTGGGTTCGATTCCCACACCGGGACAAATGTTTGTGTGACAGATAGATATTTGTGTCCGGGGTCTGGGTGTTGTGAGACCGTGCATCTCTCGTAGTCCCTGATACCCACAACACAAGACTCGTACCTTAGTGTGGGGTCGGGGCTATGTGGTTGACTGTTGGGTGTTATTATTATTATATTATTACAGTCCTAGAAACGGTTGTGTAATGTTTTTGGCCATTGTGTCCGAACATAATCAGCAGCTTTGAACTTATGGTGGTAACTCGACACCTACTCTCACTACTCGTGCAGTGCATTCCAGAGATTATATCGACCGACCAGCGTTGCATTTCTCGACGGTCGCGATAATTATGCAGGCATGTTTTATTGCTATTTCGTGTAAAGTAAAATACCCACATAATATGAAGGTAAATAGAAAATAGCTACATAATTTAACCAAAACTAATCTATTGCTTATTATATTACTTTTTTAGTCCCGACATTACGAAAACTTTACAGCTTTCATGGTCACGGGGCGGAATGACTTGTATGTCGTAAGGAAAGTATAGAGTTAGAGATAAATTAGTTGTTAAGTATTTTGTAAATATGTGGGTAGATTGTGAGGGTACGACTTATTTATTAGACATGTCGAGGGTATTCCATAAATATCCGTGGGTAGATTGGCGATAATTACCAACTGAGTGGGGTGAAGAGTTGCTTTAAAAGACGGCGCTCGAACGCTCCACACTACGGTCCGTTCTGGGACTGTCTACAGAGTTATGCTGTCCGTGCGCACTTGATAATTGGTGACTAATTGGTATTTGGTACATCTAGACAAGAAATTGTTTCTTATAATAGTTTAACCTTTGTACCTACAATTTAGTTAACGTATTAAAAATAATATTACTAGCCCAGTATTAAACATTGTCCCACTGCTGGGCACGGGCCTTCTCTACCAATGAGATAGGTAAGGCCTTAGTCCACCACCCTGGCCTAACACGTGTTGGTAGACTTTACACACCTTGAAATTCGTATGAGAATTCTCAGGTATACAGGTTTCCTCACGATGTATTCCTTTGCCGTTAAAGCAACCGATAATCAACAATTTATACATAGAGGTGTATGCCCCCTGGGCTGGTTTGGAACATACGACTTTGTTCTTGACAGTCCGTACTCCGTACAGCAACCAACTAGACTATCGCGGCTAGTATTAAACTATGTTTATTGTTAGTCCGAGATATGCAAAAAGAGCTCACAGTTTCTACATGATGTGTTTGTTTCATTTCAATATATAATATCCGTGTAAACCATGAACTATATTCATGTTTTAGAGCGTTAATGACTACTATGTTCGTACCACTGTCTCATGTAAAACCTACATGCAGGTGGTTGCTGTGGCGTTTTGTATAATGACGGAAATTTTTAGAGGGCTAAGCAAAAGTCCCCGTTCTATTCTTAAAGATCGGGGTTTTTTTCTAGTATTGTACTAGTTCATACATCAGATGATCCATTTGTTCGTTTGCCGGATCTGCTATACAAAAAACCTTATATTATTACGTGTACGGTACAGTAAAACATGTTTTACTACTGGAATTGAATCATCAAATTATACTATCAAATAATCGCCCACATGCTATGCTATAATCTGTATATATAAAAGAAGAAACTGACTGACTGATCGATCAACGCACAGCCTAAACGGCTGGGGTTAGAGACTTGAAATTTTGACAGTAGGTACCTTTTATCACGTAGGCATCCACTAAGGAAGGGTTTTTGGAAATACCACCCCTAAGGGGGTAAAATAGGGGATGAAAGTTTGTATGAAAATCCGTCATTTTTGAAGTTAAATTCATGAAAATTAGTATTTGGCATTTTAGTTAAAAATAAAAAATATATGTTTCAGGATTTTTGGAAATTCCGCCCCTAAGGGGGTAAAATAGGGAATGAAAGTTTGTATGAAAATCCGTCATTTTTAAGTTAAACGCATGAATATTGGTATTTTGTATTGTATACTTTTTCTCCCAAACATGACCTCCACGCGGGCGGAGCCGCGAGCAATATACTATAAAAAGACTCATTTAATTGTGTCATATTATCGAAAATCCACATGATATCACGTCAATTTCAGCATGGTTGTTATAATTTTTGTCCCTATTTTTATATATGCTTCGGTTTGAATTAAGCAATATTCCTTAGAACCATTTCTATTGGCACCCTTATTCCCCAAAGTGTCCATCAATATAGCTTTCCTCTTCCCACCGTAATAAATATGCTGCATATGTTAATAAACACGGCGATTGAATTAGATGAAGCTCTGAAGAAGCTTCTGGGGCAAATGTTACTTGATACTCTCGCGAAAGTGTTCTCAAAAATACACACGTATTAGCGCATCCACCTCCGATCAACACAATCATATACAGCTAATCACTTACGTTCAGGGGCCTGTTAAAACTCATGTCATGCAATGTAACATTGTAGTGATATATTACTTTTTAAATAAAATAAAACCGCCTTCAAAAAAACCCAGACTCAACTAAAAAGCAAAAAATACACGTCGAATTGAGAACCTCCTCCTTTTTTTGAAGTCGGTTAAAAATGATGATTATTTTCTTGTTACATATGTAGTTGATGTTAATATACACACAGTAAAATTCTGCCTCAGTGGTTTAGGTTTATGATACAAGGCAACCGAACAGATGGTCGACTGATGCTAAGTTATTAACGCCAGCCAGACATCTACAATTCCAAAAATGTAGTCTGTGCATTGGCGGTGTTTGAAAAAATAAAAGGGTTTTCTTGAAGATTCTTAACTCACATTGTCCACAAAAGTGTTATACGACTAAGAAAAATCCGTGTAAATTGCATCGTTGAGGAACGCCATACATCTAGAATCTAGATGATGGGTATGGAATCTCAACTTGTGAAACGCTGCCACAGCTATCAATCCAAACAATACCTCAAAAAATATTCATCGTGACATATTTTATAAATAATAATACAAGTCCTGTATTAAACATTGTCCCACTGCTGTGCACGGGCCTCCTCTACTAATGAGAGGGGTTAGGCCTTAGTCTACCACGCTGGCCTACTGCGGGTTGGTAGACTTTACATACCTTCGAAATTCGTATAAGAATTCTCAGATACGCAGGTTTCCTCACGATGTTTTCTTTTCCGTTAAAGCAAGCGATAATTAACATTTAATACACACATAACTTATGAAAAGTCAGAGTTGTGTGCCACTTGGGTTTCGAACCAACCAACCAACCCGCAAGCCAACCAACTAGGCTATCGCTGCTATTCGCGGCTATATTATATATATATTATATTATATATTTTATAAAGGATGCAAAAAACGCAATGCCTTGTCGACGATTCAAATAGCTTTACGTAAGATGAGGTTAAATGAAAAGAGGTAGGTGTACTGGAGTACACCCACCGAAAGATAAAATTAGTACTCGATATGAGGCCAAATTTGTACGTCATAGAGCTGACGACGATCGGCCAGCTTGAAGTTATGTCTCGCTCTGCTGAGCACGCCAAGCATTTTAGAAGCCTCGCTTCCTATGGCACATGTATATTTGGTTACTTCGACCTGACAAGTTTCTTGCGGCCGAAGATAGATTTAACTTATATGAAGGTTCAAACTATATAATAATACAATTGGAATGTATTTACCATGTGATGTAATTTGGTTAATACCAAAATTGTTACTCCATGACGAAAATTTATAGGGAATCTATATTCTCCTTCAATTTAAAATCAACGATTAATTCTAAAAATATAAGACAAGCAATGTTATTAATTAAAACCAAGAGCACTCATTAACCAATGGCTAATTCTCACTAATCTTCGTTTTAAATCTAGCCATTTATAAAAGCTGCACGTAATTTAATCTACACCCACACGCGCCGACTCCCGGTTGCGAACATCAACCATTCGTCGAAATTCAACAATTTTAAAGTGAAGTGAAAATGCGGTCGACTTGTAAAGTGCTCTTGGGACCGTACCTGACGTAAGTAACGAGACGTGCCCTAGATATCTTGGCTTATACATATTTGAAGGAATACCATTTTGTCACAAAGGTAATGTACCTTATGAAGATTACATGAACTTGTGAGTGGTACAGGCAACACGTGTAATTACTTATGGATTTTACGATCATTGTTTAAAATGTGAAAGAGGATAATCTTGTTTTTTATTTATTTATACAGTAATTTCATCTGGTCGAAGCTGCTGTTGAATACCCCACAGTTAAACGACCATCAAATATTTTTTTCTATTTTCATATATTTCAAAATGCACATGTTATCCTTCTTTGGCTCCTTTCAACCACTGAGTTTAGAAGTGTCATTGAGTCAAATCAGCATATTAACAATACTCTAGAGAATAAATAAATCTGATAATTTAATCTTTGTGGTATGAACACTATACAAACTAAAGAAGCTTTCACACTAATGGACCGGTCAATGGATATTGCACGTGTCTGGATGAAAATCCTTGCATAGTAATTAATAGGTTTGCGAATTTACGTTTCTACCTCGAACGAGCTAGTTGAAGTTAGTTGTTGCTTAAACACTGACTTTTTTAATAAACGGTGCGACGCGACGACTTTCCTTATATTAATGAAAGTGACACATTTATTCATGAGTGAGATGTGATCAGAATAAGGAAATTGTCATGTTTCGAATCTTTCACTTTAACACTAGAAAAAAACAATAAAAAGTAATTCGAATTATAAGTATAGCATAGTTGGAAGTGGTACAGACGTGGCTTCGAAACCCGTCTAAATGGCATATACCTCCGATTTGTTGAAGTGACGTGTGTATTACTTTTTACCCGACTACGGCTAAGTAAAAGGGAGGCTTATGTTTTTGTCCGGTATCTGACTATGTATATATGTTCATCTGTTCCCTCATAACTTCTAAACTACTTATAATAATTTGACAAATGAGGTGTCGTTGGAAGCGTATTGTCTGTCCGCTGGTTATAGGCTATGTGACGTCACATTAAATTGAATATGGCACCTTTTAGGGGGCATGAAGTCGAGAACAAAATAATTAATAATCGCTTACTTAATCGGCGAAAGAATTATCGTGAGGAAACCTGCATACCTAAGAATTTGAAATATATGAAGTCTGCCAGCGTGGTGTACTAAGGCCTATCTCTTCTCATTAGTAGGGGAGGCCTGTGTCCAGTAGGAAACAGTGTATAATACTGGGCTGGTATTATTAATACGAATTAGAACGGCTCTCATAACAGTGTTGGATTAAAACAAATTCAGTTCGTATTTATTAAGCACAATTCTACTTACGAGAAATTGTACAAAATAAATAGTAATTTACAGTGAAATATATTTATTACCGAACAATTTCTTGCGTTTTCCTAGAATTCCCAAAAGGGTAATTGAGTAACTCTGCTACCATACGAGTATACACCGCTGCTACGTTTAAAACGATCTAGGGATGCTCTTTACTATTTTATTTTATGTTAAACTAGCTTTGCCCGCGGCTACGCCCGCGTGGTAGTTATTTTTGGAAGAAAAGGTATAAAATCCATGGAGACCTCTTAAGCTCTTACATCTTCTTGTATTATGCTATCCCGTAGGAACCGTGCATTTTCTGGTATAAAAAGTATCCTCTCAACTAACACTATGCAAATAATCATGTGGTTCCCTTGCTCTGTCTAAAACAAAAACAAAACTATCCCACGGGAACCGCACAATCTCTGTGCCAAATTTCAACCAGATCCTTCGAGCCGTTTTAGCGTGATTGAGTAACAAACATCGATCCAACCAAACATTCGTATTTATAATATTAGTAGGATTATTGATAAACACCCGATAGAAGAGTTCATATAAACTTTCATCCCCTATAAGTAAACTCTCCTTAGGGGCGGAATTTACAAATATCCTGAAAACTATATTTTTTATTTTTAACTGAAAGGCCAAATACCAATTGTTATGCCTTTAATTTCAAAAATGACGGAGTTTCATACAAACTTTCTTCCCCTATTTTACCCCGTTAGGGGTGGAATTTCCAAAAATCCTGAAATATATATTTTTTATTTTTGACTGAGAGGCACAATACCAATATTCATGCGTTTAACTTAAAAATGACGGATTTTCATACAAACTTTGATTCCCTATTTTACCCCCTTTGGGGCGGAATTTCCAAAAATCCTGAAACATATATTTTTTATTTTTAACTAAAATGCCAAATACAAATTTATATGAATTTAACTTCAAAAATGACGGATTTTCATACAAACTTTCATCCCCTATTTTACCCCCTTAGGGGTGGTATTTCGAAAAACCCTTCCTTAGTGGATGCCTACGTGATAAAAGGTACCTACTGTCAAAATTTCAAGTCTCTAACCCCAGCCGTTTAGGCTGTGCGTTGATCGATCAGTCAGTCAGTCAGTCAGTCAGTCAGTCAGTCAGTCAGTCAGTCAGTCAGTTTCTTCTTTTATATATACAGATAATTTTACCCAGCCGATTATCAAAAAATGGCTTTCAAATAAATGGGGTGTGTGAATGTAACTTTTTGAATATATTTGTAACTTAATCAACGTTGTTGTTCGAATAAAGACGACAGTTTCGAATGTAGTGGAAGAAAAAAAAAAAGAAGAAAAAACGCCATACTATAAGATTTGTGTAATAAAGAATTCCGTGGATTTTTTATCTTTTTATTATATCATCCGCCTATACAACAAGTAGTCACTTCTATTAACTTAGAGTTAGTTTGAATAGTTTACTGTGCTTATATCAAATTACAGGAGCATTGCCAATTAACTGGAATTTCTCATTTTGGACTTATGACAAAAGTCATGGTTCTAATGTCGCTCGATTTCATTAATTTAATTGGCTAGCGCTAAATTCCGATTAATATGGATAATAATGTGGTGTGACACCGCCAGGGCCGCTGACCTTTGCCCAGCGGGCCAGACTGCTTTTAGAAATGCTGTGACATTCGACCGGTCTGTGTGAACAATTCGGAAGTCTGGCTCTATTGATCATTTTAGGAATCTGGAAAGTGTATTTTTGGAAAGACTGCCTAAAATAGCAGCATTTTATTTAATTATCGGATAAGGTTGCCGTGTTATAATAGGCTAGTGGTTGCATATTAAAGGATACACGAATGTATTCCGTTAAATAATAAATAATAATAATTCCGTTAAATAACAGAATATTATTATGATTTGAATTGATGACGGTATTGATTTAACGGTAGGCAGCGGCTCTGCTGTGCTCTGGCATTGCAGAAGTCTATGGGCGGCGGTGACTACTTACCATCAGGTGGCCCGTCTGCTTGTCTGCCTATCCAGGCACTAAAAAAAAATTATGTTATGAGTTTTATCTAATAAACCAGTGGGTAAGTACAAAGAATATATGATATTAATTAAACCTACGTTCTGCTTGGATTTTACAGTCCTAATTTAACAAATTTGCTGACTTTTAAGCAAGTATTTTTAATCACTCAGCTCCAAAAACTCGTGTCTAATGAAATGTAAACATTCCCCGCCCTTAGCCATGTTTGCTTTTAATTTACTATCAGAAATCACTTCGGTATTTTACTAAATGAAAATGTGTTCACATATCTGTACTCTTTAGTGACTCATCCACGAGAATTACCCTTTTGTTGACTGTAGGTGTTTATAGACTGTATTGGATTCCATGGGTAACGCCTTGTACATTGTCTAGGATGGTGTCTGTTTCTTTTTTGCATTAAATTATGCCATTATATTAGATCTTTCTATCTAGAAATTCTCAGTATTACCCCGAAGTCTGGAATTTTTGCCCTGTATGGCGATAGGCTCGCCCCTATCACATTATGGAATCGAAATAAATTAGGCGAAAAGTGGGTGTACCTGTTGCACCTCTGCCTACCCCTTCGGGAATTACAGGCGTGAGTGTATATGTATGTATGTATATTATGGCATTGTGATGTTCATTATGCCGTTCTGTATTACATTATTCTATTCCTTTTCTCGCACTGCAGACGCTCGATAGCTTCATTTCGGTATTGGTTTGTATGGTGCGCATAGCGCTTAAATCGCCAGTCATCAACATGGGTTGCCTTATCGAAAGTAAACGAAACAAGTGCTTATATGAATATCACAGGAATGAGATATAATTTAAGATCTGCCTTTCCTCAAGAAGCTTTATAATATAATTTATGTATGTATGTAAACTAAATTTTGAACGAAGCCGTGTTTTGTAAAAGATATTTTGCCACAGTAATTTCAACTAAGCCAGTGGAATATTACTTTATATTGTGCGTATAAGCTTTAAATCCTTAAGCCGATGCTCATAAAGTAATGATAAAATAACAGTTTCCTTATCCGAAGCTTCTAAAATAAATTCAAATATGATTAATGCCGATATTATGAAGAAAAGTGAATATTTGAGATTGCGTCGATAGTAAGTATATAGTAGACGTCGTACTTGGTACAATGCATTGGTTTGTGCAAAATTATTATTTTTGTTCAGGATACATGAATGTAATCACAAAGTGTTTCTTATTTAGATCGGGGTAAAAAATAAAAAGTATATTATTTATTACAGTGACATCTATCGAAACAAGTATCAACCATGAATAGAGTATGGAGAATAGTCAAATAGTTCAAAGTACGTTTTTTTTCGTCAACTGAAATTATCTTCTCTCAGTAATAAATATACTTAAAATTTACTTTTTTATAGCAAATAATTATTAACTTAAGTATAACATAATTATTAATAAGTAATACGGGTTTCTTTTACTCGTGTCTGATGGTTATATCTATACTAGGCTTCAATAAATCTAAGGTCTAGCATAGATCATACATAGGTACGACAATGATACTACGTTTAACCGTTTTCCCCTTTTACTACTAAAAAGATTTTTGATACCCGATTCTATTGGAATTTTGTTTTCATATTGACAGCCTCCGTGGCGCAGCGGGCGAGTAGCCGGCTGTAAATCGAGATGCCGTGGGTTCGATTCCCACACTGAGATAAATGTTTGTGTGACAGACAGATATTTTTTTCGGGTCTGGGTGTTGTGGAACCGAATGTCCTCATAGTTGTTGATACCCACGATACAGGTGCTACCTAGTGTGAGGTCAGAACTATGTGTGTGACTGTTGGTTTATTTATTTATATTTATATACATTACGTAATACATTAGCGATAACGAAGTGTAAATCTATATAATCTTTAAGAGGAAATCTATCAAATCTGTCCTTATCGTTGATTTGTTTCTGAGGAAATGTCAAGTAATAAAGACAAGGATGAAATTCATTCGAAATTCAAACTGGCAAAGTTAAGATAATACTTGACAGTACACTTGTCTAAAAAGGAAATTTTGCTTGAATTACTTAATATTATTAATGCCATACATTTAATTTAATTTTAAGACTAATGACAGTTGTTACGATATAAACGTCGCTTTCCGTGATATATAAATAATAATAATAATACTAGCCCTGTATTAAACATTGTCCCACTGCTGGGCACGGGCCTCCTCTACTAATGAGAGGGGTAAGGCCTTAGTCCACCACGCTGGCATATTGCGGGTTGGTAGACTTCACATACCTTCGAAATTCTTTTTGAGAATTCTCAGGTATGCAGGTTTCCTCACGATGTTTTCCTTCACCGTTAAAGCAAGCGATAATTAACAAAGAATACACACATAACTTTAGAAAAGTCATAGGGTTTCGAACATACAACTTTCGTCTTGACAGTCCGTACCGCAACCAGGCTATCGCTGCTTTCCGTGATTGAATATATAATATTAAATCACTTTGTGAAACAAATCATTTTCCTCAACTCGTCTCATGCTGTATTTCATCTCATTCCCAACACACATTAAACATGGCACAAATGTTATCAATACAAAAAAATCTTGTGCAATATCATTAAACTTTGCCCTAATTTCAAGAATCAAATCTGTTACTTCCCTGTTTACGTTCGCATGTTTGAGGCCGAAGGGATTAGGTTTGATGATTTTTATAAAATTTTTGAGCGCCAATTTCATGTTTATTATTTATATGAAACTTATACGATTAGTGGTTGCGTTAGTATTGTTATTGTTCAAACATGTATCAAAGCTCGTAAACTTAATTGCTCTATACGTAACGATATATCATTGCAATTATGCGATATGATTTGATATATACTTACGTCTATAGCAGGGGGGAGGGGGGACGCGAGCTGCATGCGGCTCTTTGAAGGCTTATTTGTGTCTCTCGATAAATGTACCCGTGTTCCCTTTTCATTTTTGTGCTATAGTTTTAAAAAAATATTATTTTTCCGTATGTGTTTCAAAATGTCTTTGAAATTACTGAGAATAAATATGAACTAAGTGCAACGTTATAACAAATCTCATTTCCATCCAAGTTAAGAATATACGTATTTAAATGCAGCTCACGAAAAATTACAAATTTTTAAAAATGTGTACTAACGAGGAGCTTGACCACCCCTGGTCTATAGCAATAAAATTGCATACAGTAATACGAGCCAATTGTGTAGGTATATATTCCATTTTGTGCCCATCATATTATGGAAGAAGGTGTAAACGTGCTGATTGGTCAACTCAGAGTACGTTAGTATTGTTTTATAAACATCTATATCAGAGAAATCGTCGGTATATTGTCAGCTAAACTAATAAATTCTTGTGCAAAATTGAAACCTCGGGATGAGAAACACAGATTTATTTTTTATCCTGGCACGGCAAAATGACTTATGATAATGCCGTACGTCCACTATGTAATTCAAAATTTTGATTAGTATCAATGATTCTTATTGTTTCTAAGAATGTCTCATCAGTCGAGGAACATGTTTTTGATGTCGTTATGTTGCATAAAAAAAACAAAATGGAATAATTCTATTTCTCTTCCTGTTAAAATGCAAGTCATGAAAAAATATTTGAATCTGTATATATAAAAGAAGAAACTGACTGACTGACTGACTGACTGACTGACTGATCGATCAACGCACAGCCTAAACGGCTGGGGTTAGAGACTTGAAATTTTGACAGTAGGTACCTTTTATGACGTAGGCATCCACTAAGGAAGGGTTTTTGGAAATACGACCCCTAAGTGGGTAAAATAGGGGATGAAAGTTTGTATGAAAATCCGTCATTTTTGAAGTTAAACGCATGAAATTTGGTATTTGGCCTTACAGTTAGAAATTAAAAACACATATTTCAGGGTTTTTGGAAATTCCACCCCTAAGGGGGTTAAATAGGGTAAGAAAGTTTGTATGAAAATCCTTGATTTTTGAAGTTAAATGCACGAAAATTGGTATTTTGTAGTGTATACTTTTTGTCTCAAATATGACCTCCACGCGGGCGGAGCCGCGAGCAACAGCTAGTCAATAATATAACTGCTACATTTCATCTCGTTCTAGATCGTTATCCCAACAAAATCCATCTCGATTGTAAAAACATATGACCCACATTTTTTATACGTATCATGAAAAATGTGAATGCGTTAGTGGTGCGAGGATTAATTCTTTCGTATCGCTGCATGTTGCCGTGCTCCACGAATATAAATTATGAACGACGACAAAACAAACCGTTTCATAATAATATTGTTCACTTGGCTCCAATTTCCTAAATGTTGCGGAAGTTGTATAGTTTTATATACATGAGCTCACGACTGTATTCTCGAGGGGTTTGGGTAGGTGGGTCATCCGAACTTATTTCCGTCCCATGATATGATACGGGGCGAGCATAGATAGATCTTCATATCGTAACTAATTCTATTCCACAACAACTCGACATAAGCATTTTTATATCGAAAATCTTTTATTGTTTCTGTAACCCAAAATTTACTGCGTACAGTGTATTACTGTATGTTCTGTTATCTTGTTCCCTAGTTGTAGGTTCATTTTTATGGTACTCTTTGCCGTACTCCCGTTTCTTTAGCGATGCTAGAAACCTTATGTCTGCTCTTTTCACTTCTATCTTTTTCCACATCTGCCTTATTATTCTTTATTTCTTTCCTAATTATTGTTTGTACTATGTTCTGTTATTTCTAGAAATTTATTTTGTCTTACTTCTATTTGCATACTAAAGTTACAGATTTTGCTATTTTCAGTTGACCTGGAACCGATAAACATCACGCCATATCAAGCAGCAACAGTTATAAAGTGTCAATTAATTGGGTCAAGCAATTATTTTCGATTTTTTTCTCGCATACTGCTGTCGATGTTGACCTGATTGCTTTATAAAATATTTTTTTGGATCTTTTCTGCTGTTATGAAGTAGGGCTATTAATTTAATAGCTCAAAGTTTTCTATTTGTATGACAATTTGGATACTTAACTTTATGTATACTTAATCAATGTCACAGCTATGGAGCAGATATTGATTTGTAAAACTATGACCTTACTAGCCTCCATGGCGCAAGAGTTTAGTAGGCGGCTATGAAACGTGAAACGAAAGGCTACGGATTTAATCCCCGCACCGGCATAAATGTTTATTGGATCCTCAAATATTTGTCCCGTAGTTCCTTTTACAAGATAATTGTATCTTACTGTCGGGTCAAGACTACGAGCATGATCGTGGGTGTGATTTATTATTATTATTTATTACTAGAATTTTATCATAATTAATTGCAACAGTATTGACCAACCCGCGATTCTGTAACTTTTGAGTCACAAGGTATTATTAGTCTACAAGGAGCTTCCATTTGAGTATTACAATGTATAGTTTAATAAGATTTTTACACGTCACTGAACAGGATCTTGTTTGAATCCCATTTTGGGCGAATTGCCTGGTATAGGTCGATGCACTAGTCTAACACATGCCTGAACTGTAAAACCTAACTAATTTAAATCTTTTCAGTAGACATTAAAGAAGAAAATTAAATTCTTAACGATTTCTAATTATAATGCCTGTGCCTTAATTCAGTATGACATTTTAGATATCAGGAATAAAGCTTCCTACGCACAGTGTCATATCTTCAAACAATAAATTGTCAGATGTCGTCACTCATCAGTCACTAAATACTTGCGTATTTATTGATGTTTAAGTCTCTGTGCCTTAATATAATATGAATAATTAACAATTCGTCGCTTTGTAATTACGCTATTGTAGCACAAAATTGAGGCTTTCATTTATTAAATTTTCCCAAACTCTTGTAGGTCTTCAAAAACATGATCAAAGTATTTTCAGTAAGTAATTCGAGTTCAAAAGTAATTTTTGATAATAATTACTTATAAAGTTTAGCAAAGAATGTTAGGGCTTAGTATATTGAAACTTAAATTATTCTGGCTTAGAGATGTTAGTATAAAAATATTTTTGTGAAGGGGTTACGAGACCATTTTTTGCAGTCGTCACGTATGTTATACTTTGGTTTGCAATCTAACAGATACCGTTAAACTGTCATGACGGATAGACACGCCGGCGGCGCGTACACTAGCAACACTCGCCGTTCTTGCATGCAATTTTTAACTTTAATGCTATGGAAATAAAAGCTTGTTGCTTTACTCCCGACTTTTTTTTAATATCCTTCCTGACTGGAGGGGTTAATATATCTTAAGTCACAATCATATCTTGAAACAGAATGTCATTCAACATGGACAAAGTGGTAGAAATTGGCATATAATTAACGTCTCGAAAACTCGAAATATTATTATCTGTCACTAGCGGGCCCGGCAGACGTCGTTCTGCCCGTAAAAGCAGCGCCACACCGACTGCAGCGCCATCTGCCGAGTTGATTTGTGAATCTAAACCATCCAGGGGCCCACCCAAACGCATTCAAAAACATCATTCAAATCGGTCCAGCCGTCTAGGAGAAGTTCAGTGGCATACACACGTACAGTAAAATTATATATATAAAGAAGATATACATATTGTTATATCAAGTCTTTTGTGTAAGTGTAGTGTTTCGATAAGGGAGAAAGACTATCATTGGGACCATTTTCAGAAATACTGTAACGCCTTTAATATAATTCTATAAAATTAGGGATCTCAATCTCTGAATATGATCAGACAACATTTCGTTTCTTCTTTAATAGTAAAAAGAAAATATTGTAAAACCCCATTTCTTTAAGACCGCTCTGTTAATAAAAACATTATTGGCGGATAAATGAATCGCCCACTCTCATAGTGTATACGCTCGGCTGCTATTTAGGGGCAACGGAGCGGTGGTCAGTTCACCGCCCGCGTTGCAGCGTCCTTGTCCAATGAAATGGGGAGTTATACTTGTTATTACCACAGTTTATGCTAAAGCTAGATCGCTAATGTTTGGATAATGCTTATAAGAATGTTTGCTGTAATTCTATGCCGATATGGACTCCTCGTTATTGTCATTGATAGCCTCCGTGGCGCAGATGGCGAGTAGCCGGCTGTGTAACGGGAGACCGTGGGTTCGATTCCCGCACAGAGACAAATGTTTGTGTGACAGACAGATATTTGTTTCGGGTCTGGGTGTTGTGGGACCGTAGTTCCTCGTAGTTCTTGATACCCACGATGCAGGTTTTACCTTGTGTGGGATCAGAATGTGTGTGACTGTTGGGTGTATTTATATACTCTAGAACCCTCCAATAGAATTTTGTATTGGTTATTTGCAGTCCATAGTGCAATTGTCCAAAAAAAGCGAGCTCTTAATTCCTCCAGATGAGGTCGATGTTTGAAGTTTTTATGTTGCACGAATAATTGATTACTTACCTGTCGTTATCTCTCCTTGAGTTGCTATTTTATTGTCATTTACTTTTACACTAATTAATACAAGGTGATTGCTGGTCTTATGTGTTTCTATTTATGTAAATCTTTTATTTCCTTTTACTGAACGAGGTATAAGTTCTAACAACACCGCTTTTACTGATAATCAATTTTATAATTGAGTGTGCACGAACAATTTGAATACACGGTTTTATTCATTGTTTGTTTAAATAACTATTGTATTCTAAAGGTCAAGTTTAAAATAGTTGTTTTAGTGTGACCAACAACACGACGTCGTAACATTTTCTTGTTTAACTTTTTGTTATTGTGGAGTTGTTCCAGGGCATGGTTTTAGTGTTTTATTTGGCCAAGTAATTAAAGGAATAGGCCACGTTTTATCTGGTATCTGCCTTCTATATACCCTCGCCGAGACGAAACTATGGGCGTTGTAAATATTAACCGACCGCTTTATGAGCTTCATTTAAAGACAAAGAAAACTTGTGATTTCGTGATTGAAACAAAAATAAATAACCAGACGAAATACAGCGCAACTGAACTCATTTCAGTAATTTTTTCTATCCTAAACAATTTTATTCGTGGACAATTATCATTTTTATACTATGTATTTATTTTTAAAATTATCATCAATATAAAAATAACTGGCTTAGTATTAAGTTCTTAATTTGTATTTGGTTGCTTCATTATTTTTTCCTTATCCCCTTTTTCATATGGAGGGGTTCTATGTAATAAGTAAAGGAGCGAGCTACAAAACTATGTCAATCGTTAAAACAAGTATAAATAAATAACACCCAACAGCCACATACATAGCCCTGACCCCACACTAAGATACGAATCTTGTGTTATGGGTATCAGGGACTACCAGAGACTTTCGGTCTCACAACACCCAGACCCCGAACACAAATTTCTGTCTGTCACACAAACATTTGTCCCAGTGTGCGAATCGAACCCACGGCCTCTCGTTTCACAGCCGGCTACTTGCCAACTGCGCCACGGAGGCTGTCATTTAAGCCGTTTATAAATTTAGAATTGCCAATATATTGTAACGCAAGGATTGCTAGTTTGTTCAAAACCTGAAACGGCGCACGCTGAGTGCTGACACAATTACAGCATCTGGCAAAACTTGACACGATCTCATTGTACTGCGGACAAAACATTTTGGTTTTATTGCATTTGTGTCATGTCATATAGTAGGGTTGCCAACCCCGAAATTAAAATACCAGGATTTTTTGTTTTTCAAGTTAGAATACCAGGACAATTCAATTTAAAAACAGGACGCATCTTTTGCGAGCCGAAACGCACCCCCCTCCCCCAAGATTGCAAAAGTGGTGTGCTAATTTTAAAATACAGGACCTTATCAGGGCGCTTTAAAAACCCAGGACGCTGTTTAAAAACCCAGGACGCCGCTTAAAAACTATCCAGGACGTCCCAGGTCACTCAAAAAACCAGGACATGTCCTGGGAAAACAGGTCGGTTGGCAACTCTATCATATAGGACCGAACTATGCTTTTGTAAAAAGAAGACGTATAAAGTAAAGTAATTTCTAAGGATCTCGTTCATTGTCATGTTCATTTCCGGGCGTTGAAGCAGTTGTTCTGTTCATGTTACATGTGTTATGGCGTGCGGTTGACACAAAACGTGTCATTACCGAAGCCGCATCAATTAAACTGACAAAGTTCAAACTCATTGTTAGCCAGTAGCCACTAGCTGTGCCACCTGATGGTTCTGCAGCCGCGAGTCGCGACACGATCTCGGCGCCAGTGTTCAGCCGGCCGTAGACGGAGGCGCACGCCCTTTGTCCCCCGCTGCGTCACCGCAAACGCGACCCTTTGAATGTTTCAAATATTTTTAGTCCACGGAAATCGCGTGTTGTTCACCTATTTTCAATCGGGAGTGCACCAACGACGTTCACCTCTTTTTATTACCATTGGAGTGATCGGGATGTGGTACACTGGTCACTGACGCCGTGAGGTAAGTTTGTTTATGTGCGGATCAGCTGTGATGTACTGACGGCTCTCGAATATGTTTATAATAGTGTCAGTGCTTCGATACCAGTATTTAATATAATCTGATGTGTGAATAACATACGACGCAACAGACCGTTACTTGTTTTGAATACTTGTAAGACGTTTGTGGTGAATCAACAGGAAGTTGTAACAGAAAAGTGTTATCTGACGACGTTTGAAGTGTAAGTTATGACTTGGCGGGTGCATCTGTGTGTGCTAGCTTTTATTTTGGAGAATATGATGTGATGAATGTTGATAAAACTTAAGAGCTAATAATAACACAAGCTATATTGGGCATAAACCATAATAATCCAAATCTGAAGTAAACATTTGATGACTTGGTCAACGTAGATATGTTGCAACATTTTCGTTTATCAAGATTTATCGTACCAAAGTTAATGTCGTTTTTAAACTAACCTGACCTGACCCAAGCCACTCTTCCATTTAGTGATTTAATTTAACTCAAATTGCAGACAGACTCGTTGAATTGAAAATTACGTAATTTTAAACGGTGCAGTGTATAATTATAATTTCGAATAAGAAATACTTTCAGTTCCTAATATTCGATTCTTACGTACATAAAATAGATTTCTGATGCGCTCACTGACGTCATTTGATTATAACTTCGTGCTATCTTATTTAGAATGCAGCCGAACTCACATTAAAAATAATAACATGCACTTTGCCAGACAAAGACCAGTTTTAGTTCTAATGTATGCTTGTTTGCCAAAATATCCGCGAATTTTTGGAGTTCGTAAATATTTCTGCATATCTAATCTTTTTTTACATGACACTATCGTCTGCAGTATGCTTCTTATCTCCGGCATCCGTCGATTTCACATAATCCAATGTCTCATTATTATCGAGATTTATACTGGGTCCTTTAGGCGTAGTGTGAAGAAGCTACTCAGCATAATCTTTTTTCTTTTGCTACTTGATAGCCTACCTCGACGGTACTGCGCTGACCATAAGGTGCAGTGTGGGCACTGCCGAGCCAGGGCATAAAAAAACATTCTCCATTACACCATAGAGTTTCAATGCGCTAAGGTTTCTAGATTATCCTATTGCTGCAATGTAAATTCTAGTAATTCAGCGAGATTTAATTAGATAACTTGTTCTAAATAAAAATGTTGAGCCATTCTGATTCTCAAGGAACACGGGAATGTTAAGTGTTTTGTTTTATGCAACATGCTCTTGGTATTTTCTCGGGAATATAAGGACGTTTATGAATGTAAGTGAACCTGTTACCATTCAAAGCGTGTACGGTGTGTTTGTTGTTATGTAAAACTGACGATGTCAAAGTAGTAGAATTATCAAGTAGGTGCATTTTTGGTTATTTTTGAGGCCAGATTTCCAAAAAAATATTACGATTCATAATTTGTGATAATATTATTGATATTGTTCGTCTTTAGCCACAACGACTATCTGGTTTTTTTTCGGATAAAAAATTCTAATGGATACTGATAAAATATTGTAACATCCTATACAGCAACACAGTACTTCGAGCCCGTAAACCTTTAAAGACCACTTGTCATTATGATAACACAAGTATTAGTTCACAAGTTTGTTTGTTTCATTTAGACGTTATTGCATTGTAAGATAATAACTGTTTACTATTCACAATACGATTCTAAACATTGTGATAATTTTCAATTCTCTAAATATAGTGCGATGATGACGCCAATGGGTATTGACGAGTAGTTCACTTACACTATTGGTAATATTTGCACCAATATTGGCGCTAAATTTAGTAGTAACGGAGCGGAACATGTACGGTCTATATTTAGCCCAAGAACTAATAGCTCTATAAATATTAAATCCAATATAAATCAGATCTTATATATGATTGGTATATCTGCGTTGGTTACCTTTAGTTGGGCAATTGACTCCATATTTATTTTCTCGCACTATATTTTTACTTATCCAGTACTAGCCATAATATTCAGTCAAGCAATATAAATATAGTTCTTCACTGATGCATTGGTGATACTATGATTGCACTAATGCACAATTCCTTCTGCCAGGGTTATAATATAAAATCTAATAGTTATTGCAATAGACTCAAGGTGGTTGAGAATGTCAACAAAAACACATTGTACTTGAAACTCCACAAGGTCTGCATAGATACGAACGTTTAATAATGAATATGTTAACTATTGTTCCATCAATGTGAAGTTAGGTATTTACGTTTCAAAAACGGAAGAGAAGATCCAAAATGTCGCAGACGATCAAGGTCAGTTTATAAGGGTTGGATGAAACGATGAATCAATTGAATTTGAAGGGAGACGTCGTAATTTTACTCGAGTTTTTATATCAACATAAAATATTGGAAGTTTTGATTCTATGGTTTATTTTCAAGTTTTGAATGGTTACAGTGTTTTCACATTAATGCTACTTCAATTTTAAAGTAAACGCTTTAGTTGTCAGATAAAACATAAATGACAAAAAACAATTTAACACGAAGCGTATATCAACTAGTCACTTCCTAATTTAGCTATATTGTGTGTTTAAAATTTTATCGGGCATGATACAATTGACCCTCAATATATTTAGGTTTAATTATTGTTTAAGCTGTTGACAAATCAGAACTTTACTAGAATTTTATGCTTCTGATGATTGTGCTTTTTATCATGGAGTGAATTAGTTGAAATAGTTACGTCTTCCTTAATTGATTTCAAATTGGGCAGCTTAAGCCCTGATTGTCATCAATACAAACTGTAAATGAAATTTTTACTAACATATGGGGCCATAAAGTCGATAGTAACTTAATATAATAGGATGATCGAATCTGCTTATGTTTTTGTAAGTCTATTGATGACTGATTAAAGTTGTTTAGACAACATTCCAACTATTTAAAGGAATAAGTAACATTTAAGATGCTGGAAAATGACACTTCATTTCTAAGTAACATCCTTCGCAAGGATTAATTATTGTAGAGTGTCGGTTGTTGAAATAACCTTTCAAATTGAATAGTGCGATTTGTCTATTTATTTTTACGATCATCACTCGGAGAAAAAAACGACGGAAGCTATTAATTTTCTCATATGCATTTACTGTCAACGTTAATTTTAGAAGTGCATTCGTTTGCCAATCGGTATGCCAAGTTTTTATTTCACTATTGTCTTTTTAACCGACTTCAAAAAAAGGAGGAGGTTAACAATTCGTCGGAATCTTTTTTTTTATGTATGTTACCTGATAACTCGAAGACGCCTGGACCGATTCGAGAAATTCTTTTTTTGTTTAAAAGGATATACTTCCCAGGTGGTCCCATTGGCACCAAGTCAGGATCTGATGATGGGATCTCAGACAAATCAAGGGCAACCCTCAAATTTTATAGTGACGCATAGTTTGTTTTGCTATTGAAGTCGGTGTACTTTTTATGAATAAAAAAACTTTTACTTATATTGACGTCTGGTGTTCGGACTTAGGTAATCAATTGCAATTTTTAAATAAATATGTACAAATATTCAATTTACTATAGCTTGCAAAATACGAATTGGATTTTATAATTGCGGTTTTACTTTATTAGTTTAATTAATTAGTGGATGAATTATTTGAAATTACACTTACGCACAAAGTTACACTTATGCTTGTGCTACAATAAATAATGTGTAATGCTACAACATGCCCTTAAATAAGGAGTGGACTGAGTTAAGAATATACTTCTTATCTAACCTACACTTCTTCTGCTATGATACTTTCTATGAATATTTTATCAATATATATATCTAATCTATCTAATCAATATATCAATTTTATCAAAATTGATTAGACCGTCCATAATTTATATAAATACATGTAAGTAAAACATCGCTTATTGGTTGGAAATCTAAAGTAAATAAATAGTGTTTGCTTTCAAAACAGTTCATTTTATGTTTGTTTCAAATCGGCAGTAGTTAAAAACAAATGTATGATATTGAATAGATCCATTAGTGTTTAGATATATGTTTGTTTTGCTGACATCCTTTTTAATCGAATATACAGACAATTATAGATTTATTTAGACCCGAGGCAGTCATTAATTTTACCTAATTTTAATAATATCATTTTTAATTTGATTTATTTTATTACTTAAATATTTAATTACCTTAGTAATGGTTGTCGATGAAGGCTGTATAGAAAGCTTTGACATGATGACATGTCTAAGGTCACACTGTTTCAAACTGACCTCCGAGTGAGGATGGCGACATGAGACTGATCCGTTCATATATATTACCGGCACTAATCGATACTTGTTAGCTTAAACGTTAGATTGCGAATATCAAAATATGTATTGCAATTTGTACAAATCACAAGTGAATTGCTAAGATTGCTTTAAAACATGTCTCACAGTCTCTGTGTCTATATATACATATTACATACCTACTATACATACATACACATTACACACAGTCTATCAAGTGCCACAAGCTACGATCCTGTCACACTTATTGCGCTTCTTCCAAATTCATATCGTCTCTAATAAAAAAGTTAATTATATTACTTTTTAAAATAAATCGATAGTCAATTTTCAAATATAAATTGTAAATCGTAGTAGGTATAGATTTCTAAGTATTTGATTTATGCTCAAACTTCAGTCACCACGCTATACAAAGCCAATATGACAGAAGTCTTTGATCTATCTAATACATAAAACCAAAGAGATATAATCAAACGGTGATATGAATTGATTTGTATTCAGATTGGCCGTTCGAGGCGACACGGTTTCTACATTCATAGATAGTCCTTTTCTCATTGAATAAAGTGGCTTATTAGAATAATATTTTGTAGAAAATATGGCATCTTTTAGAATGTTTAGATAAATTAGAAAACTGAAAACTTTCAATGAAAAGAAACATTGTTAGAAATTTTAAGATTCGCACAATATATTGCAATATTTGGATCGTTAGATTTATAAAGTACAAAGAATTATTATTCATTGTGTACGTAGGAGTTAAAGTATTATATACAAACTCGGTTTTTAACAAAGTTTTACAGGTCCCGCTAACTAACGGCAAAAGTTTCTCTGGGGCTACATCCTGTTGCCCCGTGAAGAATGTGTGCTAAGATCCTTTTGAAATAGTGGCGTAATTGGATTTTGTCGTTATAACACATTAGATCTGATCGTAGCGTATTTATTTATAGAACACTGTTTCAGTCACTATGATAGCTACATGGTTTGCATACAAAATTTCGAAAAATTAAGTAATAAATTAAAACTCCGAAATATGTAAAGTATTGTTATTTAAGTGTAAGGTTCGTAACATAATTCGTGGTTTTTTCGCATTTTGTCATTTTTTAACGTCTAACTACAAACGCAATAAAGTTCTTGTACTCTAATAAGAAAACTTATTGCATATGTATACTAAAACTAATATGAATACAATATTTTCTACAAAAAAATAAATATTTATACTACAAAGTAGATAGAGCAGGATCGTGTTAAACAATGCAAGATAAATATTTTACGTTCACATTTGTTTTACATCGTGTTTATCCACGAGGACCTTTTTCACAAGGCTTTGTTGTCAACCGACGTGTCACCTTTTGCCTTCACCATTTTTCAAAACGTACAGCCATCCTTTGCTTTGATCCCGGCTCTCAAGGGCCCTATGTAAACTATTTAATTACATAGTAGTTTTACAACTACTGGTCCTTCTCTAGGGTCCCATTTCAACTTTACAGTTACGTTTTAATAGATAACCCAATAAAAATTCGAAGCACTTCGTCAGTTGTCAGGATTTTAAATTGTGTTATTATAATCTCCAGGATTTTAATTGCTACAAAATATTGTTATGTACGAGGGAAGTTTCCAGACGTGTATTTGTGTTTTGTAAAGTTATTCCATCCTCAAGTCGGGCAGAGTGCCTCCAGAGTCCCGACGAAAACACTTGCAAATGGAATACATTGACACACTTTTGTTATGGTTTGTTTGTTTCTACTTAGCTTGGCTTATAATAACATTAAAATACTATTACGGTTCCAGAACATGTTTGTAGAACTTTTTTTATGGGTAAGTAACAATAATTGAATGTAAGCAACAGGAATGTCTGAAATATCTCTTTTCTGATTTCTATCATATACAATTACTTGATTTATTCTAGAAAGTTCTTATAAAGATATTTTATTTTATCTTTGCACGTTCTAGGAGTGCATAAGCTTGCAAATGTGGAGTTTTGATATGTGTGACAGTAAGGCATCATCCGTCATTAATATAGTTACAATCAAATTCTGTCATTGTCTTTCTACACATCACACACAAAGCAATATTAACAAAGATGAGATGAAATAGATATGAGGCATTAAATACTCAGTACAAATCGTAAGTGACTATACAACAAGAAGAATTTTAAATCGAAGAAGAAACATGCCATATAAATAATAAATTCAACATTTAGGAAACGTCGTCAAGTTTTACCGCAAATGTCAAAAGCGTCTAGGTCGTAGTGTTAATACCACATATCTTAGTTTGCATAATGAATAATGTTGCAAGTCATAACACAGCCAGTGAATCTTTTTATTATACCGGTTTTGATAATATCACGGACATTGGAGGTTTTGCTTTCGTACAACTGGACAATATTATTTACTAACTTTTGCCATCAGCGTTGTCTGCGTTAATGTATCAGTTGATAGAGACAATTAGCTAGTATTAAGCTACCCGTACATATATACTAATATTATAAAGAGGAAAGATTTGTATGTAAATATGTTTGTAAGGAATTGGCTCAAAAAGTACTGGACCGATTTTAAAAATTCTTTCACCATTTGCGTGAGCTTAAGATGTCTCCATGGATTTTATATCTTTAGATGAACCATTGAAAATTAAGTTTCATATCTGGAAGGTGAAGTCCAAATACCTCCTAAATGTCACTTTTTTTCGCGAGATTCACATGTTTTTGTGATTTCTGCTAGGTATGTTTTTAGTTGCATCAACGTCAAAAATATTCTTAATAAAATATCTAATTTTCAAGTTTTCAAGAAGTTAAATGGTTTTTATTGTTTGTGTAAAAAAAAAGACTAACAATTAGGAGTTTGGCACTCGCCGTCGATCCAATCGGCCAATCGCGTGCCATGCAAAAAACTGAAAATTCAGACTTGATGATGTAGAAACTGAATAGTCAATAACACTGCATAGTAGACTGTAAAGAAGAAAATATTGGAACTGAAATTTGCATTTATAGAGAAAAATCTGTCGTTTCTAACGTATGCTCGAGACTAGTTCCTTATAGACGATGCGATTCTGCAGCAATGTGGTTATTTGAAAAAGCAACCGCTTCTGTAGTTTCCTAGATTACATCGATCAAATTTACAATCTAAACTTCCTTATTATTTTGTATTTTAAACTCATCACTGATGTATTTTTAGATCTACAATATTTTCTACCTTATATAACAAACCGTGTAATACTTACTAGTCTGTCCACAGATACCATTCCAATCAGACTCTTAAATTAGAAAGTTATCTATCAGCTTCTATATTTGTTGCATTAAATTTAATACCACGGTAAAGTAAACCAGTCTCAAATTAATGCACAATAGTATTGCCCGGTCGGCCGATGCGTTATCATACCCAACTGACAATTTGAATACAATGAATTGCCTCCCTATCTATATTTAGATTCTCGACGTTAATGTCATTACATTGTATTTACGATTATATGCGTCTTGTTATCATAATTACGTGCTTTCATATGTTTGAGTTCTCCGCCCATGTTATGCTGCGTGTTGTGCGAACGGTTTCTTCCATAGACTTGGATTTCTATTGATAAATATCGTTTGATATTTTGTCGATATGATACATATGAATTGAGCAATATGGGTGTTTTTTTCTGTGCGGCATCATGTCTAATTGGTACGAAATTCCTATTGTAGCTCAAAATATCTGTATGCTATGTAGACATTTAACAAATGCATAATTATAATCGACAACATATGTGGTGCAGTGTTAATGCTGGCTCTGAAATGAGAGGCCGCGAGTTCAATTCCTGCAACAACTGTTTGTGAGTTGTAAGAAATATCTCGTAGTTCTTAATAACCCATGTAATTTAATGTAATTATAGATTAATTTATTTATACCGGCATTCAAAATAAACTTGGAAATAACAATCTGGGAAAAAATTATGATGGTCTCAAATGTCGTTTTGATTGATTTAGCCATTATTTCAAATGATTCTAGCCAATAGACAATCAAACGGCAATATTCGAGGACAAAACTAAACAACCTTCAATAGTCGTTTGTTTGCAATACGTTGCAAAGGAATATAACGTTATGTTTATATAACATCGCCTCGTCAAACTAAGACACTTTTACATTTATACGTTTTTATTACTATTGAAATATTGATATTTCTCACTAAGTAGAGCTATTGAAATGGCGCGAAAAATAAAGATTCTAATTTAAATCGTCATTAGTTTGTATATTAAACAAAAAATGTTTCTACCTACCTAAGTCTATTAGATATGGAATCCGAAACTGCCGCAGTGATTTTAATGACATTTTCAAGCAATCTTAAGATAAGCCCGGAGAAAGTTCCTGTGAAGTTTGGTAGCTATCAGATAGGTGGCGCTGTTATCGAGGTCTAAATTTCTAAACATTTCAACGAAAATTTATGGCAGGACAACGTCTGCCCTGGACCACTAGTAAAATATAAAGAAAAAAATATAAAAAAAATCCAGCCATGGGAATCGAAATAGAAATTGATCATGTGTGATAGAACACACATTTTTCAGTGACATATTGAAATCAGTACGACACTGTAAACCGCATTTAAAACTGTTAGTAATTGTGATTTAGCGTGTACAATAAAATCTGTTTACAACATTACTGTACTCGTGTTACCCATATTACATTAAACTGCTCGCGGCTAAGGTTTTTATTAGCATATATGTTTCCTGAGCATTTGCGTCACATAATAATACTTGTGTCGAAAGTAGTCCATTTTACGTGATTCACGAACAAGTTAATAGACAGAACATAAAACTATTTAATTACATGCATAGATGTAAATAAGTCTATTTAGTACACAATTGGTTCGCTCGTGACACGAAACACGAGGTCACACTACTCGTTAATACTTTCCGCATCTGTAACTCTACCAGTAGGTATGGATAATATTGTCCCCCCAGAAAATGCTAAAACAAAACGATTACTGAGTAAATAATGAGCCGATCACGATATAAATAAAAAATAAATACACTCAAAAGTCACACATATTCCTGACCCCACACTAAACCTAATCTGTATCGTGAGTATCAAAAAACCGAGACTTACGAGACACAACGGTCCCACAACACAAATATTTGTAGATCACACAAACATTCGTCTCGGTAAGGAGATCGAACTCGTAGCCTCACGTTTCACAGCCAGCTACTTGACCGCTACGCCACAGAGGCTGCTATATTTCTACTAGATCGGTAGTCACTCTAAATATTTACCAACTTAAACTATTAAAGCTGGCTTTCATGGCTTTAAGAGAGTTTATGGCGCTAGCGGTCTGTTGCAAAATGTGTTACGAATAAATTATTCTTGCAGCTTGGCGTTTTCTTCGGTCCTCGCTTTAAGTGTCAGATGCTGTGTAGTCACTTCGCTATGCAACTACTAATAAAAGAAGCGTAGTTGCCACTTTATGAAAAGATAGGACATAATCTTGCAAAATAATACTACTGGGAATATTGCTAGAGACGCTTTTGTCTGGAATAAAATCGCATGCACCCGTTTCGTAAAAGTTTAAACTTAAGTTTTCCCTTAAGTACAATATTACCATACATTTTAATAAATAATTCCCACACGTGTTCGAATTGATTTTGCATGCTCCTTGTACATCGCAATTCGATGTGCTGTTTCTGGTTGACTCTATTCTGTATAATACTTATGTTATTGCCGGTCAGAGTATCCATAATGACATTAATGTTAATAATTATTTATTGATTTTATTGGACTGTTTAATCTGTATATATAAAAGAAGAAACTGACTGACTGACTGACTGATCGATCAACGCACAGCCTAAACAGCTGGGGTTAGAGACTTGAAATTTTGACAGTAGGTACCTTTTATGACGTAGGCATCCACTAAGGAAGGGTTTTTGGAAATACCACCCCTAAGGGGGTAAAATAGGGGATGATAGTTTGTATGAAAATCCGTCATTTTTGAAGTTAAGTTTATGAAAATCAGTATTTGGCCTTTTAGTCAAAAATAAAAAATATATATTTCAGGATTTTTGGAAATTCCACCTCGAAGGGGGTAAAATAGGGGAAGAAAGTTTGTATGAAAATCTGTCATTTTTGCAGTTAAACGTATGAAATTTGGTATTTGGCCTTACAGTTAAAAATTAAAAACAAATATTTCAGGGTTTTTGGAAATTCCACCCCTAAGGGGGTTAAATAGGGTAAGAAAGCTTGTATGAAAATCTTTCATTTTTGAAGTTAATTGCATGAACATTGGTATTTTGTGTATACTTTTTGTCTCAAACATGCCCTCCACGCGGGCGGAGCCGCGAGCAACAGCTGGTGTCTAATAAGGTGGCTGACCAATAGATAAATTAGTGCCCTTATCTAAATTTGCCTTGTTATTTTGTTAAATTTCTATTTCTGGTTGTTGAGAGCATCCGTGGTGCAGTGGACGAATAGTCAGCTATGAAACGAGAACGGGTTAGAATCCCGCACAGAGATAAACGAAAGCCGGTGGCGCAGTTGTAATTGCGCATGCGTTACGACTGTTGTGCTGAGGTCTCAGGTTCAATCCCTGGGTTGGGTAAAGTGATATTGGGTATTTCTATTTAGAAATGAGTATCAGCCCGGAGTCTGGAATTGCGCCCAGTATGGCGATAGGATCGCCCCCTATCACATTATGGGACGAAAAGTGAAAAGTGGGTGTATTGGTTACGCCTCTGCCTACCCCTTAGGGGATTGCAGGCGTGAGTGCATATGTATATATGCATGTATGTATATATAACAACTACAAAATGAACATGTTTTATTTTATACATTTTGTCATTTATTTTAGCATAATGGAATTAGAGAGTGGCTATACATGTTAACAACTTTGTAATTTGAATCCTTTGTCACCTACACGTGATGAAGACAGTAAATAGGTCACGGAGTTACGTGGGTAATTTACAAACATGTCAGAACTGCAGCGTTTGAAAAGTAATGCAGTTGTGAATCTAAGAAATCGTCAGAGTAATCTATATGTATATATAAAAGAAAAAACTGACTGACATTCAACGCACAGCCTAAACAGCTGGGGTTAGAGACTTAACATTTTGACAGTAGTTACCTTTTATTACGTACTACGTAGGCATCCACTAAGACGGTAAAATAAGGGATGAAAGTTTGTATCAAAATCCGTCATTTTTGAAGTTAGACGCATGAAAATTGGTATTTTGTATTGTATACTTTTTCTCCCAAACATGACCTCCACGCCGGCGGAGCGTCGAGCAACAGCTAGTAAAAAATAAATTGTTCTAGTAATGATGTGTGGCGGCACCCAACGCCCACCGCAAGTTTATCAAATGCAATGTCAAGCAATTCTGAGTCGCGATAGAAAAAAGTGCGTGACGAAACACGTATACAGAAGTTCCGAATTTCAACGATAGATGGGGTATGAGCGGTCAGGCACAACTCCCGCCTGACTGAAGCTCTTCGCCTTCGCTGGAAGAACACTGACATCCGTTCCTCTACGGAAGTATTACTTACATAATGTTTTTGTTTATAACTCCGTGCCACATGTTCTCTTTTGTGTGACGTAGGCTGTTGTTTAAAATGTGTGAAGATTATAATTTCCCAGCAGTTTCTCACTTGTCCCAAGGTCACCGTATTGTTCACAATAATGTGTAATTTGTGCTCTGTATAATCACACGTTAAAATGATTATTGTTCTTCGCATCTACATACAAACGGATTTCATTGGTTACTTTGAATGACGACTTAAATATATTTTAATTATAATATATTTTGTGACGCGAAAACTATTCACATTACTCTATGTTTTATGTTTTTTTTTTATATATCATAGTCTGACAAACGAGCCAGTGGGTCACCTGATGTTAAGTGATCTCCACCGCCCATGAACATCCACAATACCGAAAGTATTATGTATGCGCTGTCGGCCTTAAAGGACAGGAATAGGGATTAGGGAAGGGAAGGGGGAATCTGGGCCTCCGGATATCTCACTTACCATACGAAACGCGACAGTGAACTGTCACTTCACGTTGGTTTTCCGTGAGACAGTGGTACTACCCCGGTCGAGCCGGCCCATTCATGCTGTAGACAAATATGTCTACAGCGTGGCTCTACCACTATCTAATATGTAAAAAGATTAGGTATACTTAGCGTTTATGTTACGCGTTAATTTTAGATCTTGAAGTAAGATTAAATAAATTGTGTTTGCTTACTGTATTAAAAACAGTTCAATGTAAAATAATACTGCGATGTATTCACATTTCATCTTCATGTACCCTTCAAAATCTTAGTCTAAAACTGAATTTATTCTCAATACTTTATTTATATTTTTTGCCACTTATATACTTTATGAATTCTTAGTCTTCTTCTACTAAACGTCTTCTTACTCCGATACCTAAAAGTACTCTTATTATATGACTTGAATGAAACAAAAACTGTTCACTTAAAAGGAAAAATCTTCGTAGCGCCGACCTTGTACTAACTCTCACTCGGGTTCACAATGAATGATCGTTTATTAAACATTAATTCAATTTGGCCAAATAAAACAAAAGTGGCGAAACTATGACGCAAACTTGAGCATCATACGTGATGTTATGTGTAAATAGTAATGTGGCTCGTTTACCATTATATATTTATGTGTTGTTCCATCGCTCTTGGTTACTTGCGAAGTCATTATTTTACGATTCAGTAGAACTAGTAACTGAAGATCATTCTAGAATGTTTAGCATAAGTTGGGCGTTTATAATTTCAGCCCTGTTTTAAACTTGTTTCACTGCTAGGCAAGGGCCTGTAATAATGAGAGGGGTTAGGTCTTAGTCCACCACGCTGACCTAATGCCGGCTGGTAGACGTCCCACAACATTGAAATTCTTAAAAGTTCTGACAAGCCTTTGAAAGTTACAAAGCAGACATTTGGTTAAACTGTAAATAGTTTTTTGGTGGCTCTGGTTGCGATGTTTCGTGTACTATCATTTCAGATATAGAAATTAATAAAGCAATTGAAATAGGTCATTAAACTTGAAATAGAGCTCATTTGCCCTACATGCAAATTATGTTGCGTTAATGTTCATCACAAATTCTCATTTTATCTATGCTGACATTGTCTGACACTAATACCGAATGGCGAACTTTGCTCTATAAGAGACTTTGAACTATAGATTTTGCGCTTATTAGTTCTATTGAAAGTATAGCCACGGTATACACCCATGGTCCATATGTAACCCACTTGAAAATATATTGTTGCATGACTCATATTTCTTTGAATAATATTACAGATATTAGTAAACTTGAAAATAACTATAAATAAATAAACAAATTGCTAGTGTGTTGACAATGCGATGTATGTATAAGTTGATGTGATTTCTTTATTTTTTATTCTACTGACTTCATAGGAGCTATTTAATTGCCTACATGATCAATAAATGATATCATTTTCAATGTTACACATCTCTTACTTCTTAATGCTTAACACACAAACTTATTCCATTATAAGCCCAAAGTTAATCGAATTTCAAATTTTTAGTGCCCATATTCAATGAAAGTTACGAGTGCAATTTGATAAACAATAAACATCCGTAGTTAAGTTTATATGGTAAGTCGTAAAGTGTCGAGAACCCCGCGTCCAAACAGAAGTGACTCCGAAATGTACACGTTACATCATTAATCCTAATCTGGTTTTAGTTGAGACTGAGTTTTTTCATTTAGTAAGTGTATTAATGCGGATTAAAGTAAGCGTGGATTAGTCTGGGTTGAGTAAATACAAATAATTTTGAGTATCTGTATTTAAGTCATTTACATTTCATTATTTATGAGGTTTTTATTTAACAAAACAAAAATTGATATAGATGCCTAATTAGTAAGCTTTATGCCGATAAATAATTGACAATATAATTAATAATAAACATAATGCAATAAAATACAAGTCTCTGTTGTAATTTTATCTCTTATATTAATTGCGCATTAAAGAAACTAAACTGGCTTTGAATAAAAGTTTCTCTATCATGTCGAGTGAACTTTAAGACAACATATAGTCTACTAGCTGTTGCTCGCGGCTCCGCCCGCGTTGTGGTCATGTTTGGGAGAAAAAGTATACAATACAAAATACTCATGCGTTTAACTTAAAAAATGACGGATTTTCATGCAATCTTTCATCCCCTATTTTATCCCCTTAGAGGCGGAATTTCCAAAAATCCTGAAACATATATTTTTAATTTTTACTTAAAGGCCCAAATACTAATTTTCATGAATTTAACTTCAAAAATGTCATTTTTTTCATACAAACTTTCAACCCCTATTTTACCCCCTTAGGGATGGTATATCCAAAAACCCTTCCTTAGTGGATGCCTACGTCATAAAAGGTACCTACTGTCAAAATTTCAAGTCTCTAACCCCAGCCGTTTAGGCTGTGCGTTGATCGATCAGTCAGTCAGTCAGTCAGTCAGTCAGTCAGTTTCTTCTTTTATATATACAGATAAAACTTAGTATTTATCCTAGCATGGGATTGGAACCGCGAACAAAAACAACTAATACCAAAATATTTTAAAATGAAGAGACTACTGCTAGCTTGATAAAATACTTTTATTAAATAGAATGTAAACTGGTCCCTAGTTGACAAATTTCTAGCAGAAATCTGCATTTCTATGCTATTATGTAAAACTAGCGAGTAGGGTAATTAAAGTCAAAGTAACATTTTTTTTAACAGCACTACTTTGAAGCTTCGCTATATTCAGTCATGATTTTTTTCAGTGTGATTTTTAAAATAATGTTTTTTTAAATAATTCACATTAAAAATAAAACCAACCTGGATTCAAAATATTTTACAGAAAATTGTTTACAATTCCGACACAGCCATCTGAAGTATTTACAAAGTTTTCATAACCAACACATCCAAAACCTCATAAATCTTATACGCACCACGCATTTGTCTTAAAACGTTATTAGCTGTTACACGCTTTAAATAACATACCTCAGTAGGTGCTCATGTGTGCCACAATTAATATAATAATATAATAACATGTTATTCATATTCATGTTTGCACAGTATGTATTATGTCGGTGGAGTTGTAACTAGTGGGAATGCCTATTAGAAAGTTATAATAAATATCTTTGTACCTAGATTTCAATAAGCAATAAACGTCGTACCTTATTTTGATTCGACTGAATTTGAATTCGTCCTACGACTTTTTTTATTGTATCCTGGCACGGCAAAGTAACCACACTGCACCTGATGGTAAACCTACGCTTACTCGCTACTTGCTACTCCAACTGGATGACACTACTGTCATCCAGTTAGATTATCAAGTAGCGAGACAACTATATCTTGCTACTCGGCAATCGTGCCGGCCTGCTGAGTAGCTTCTTCTCACTATGCCTACAGAACACGGGATCGTAGGAAGAAGGGAACACAGTAGTCGGAAAACTGTTTCACATCTTGATGGTGCGCAAAGATATGAATTTGGGAACCACATGGTTCAGGCCGGGGCGGAAGACACCATTAAGTTGGAACCACAGCCAGTACTTGTAACAGAATTTGTAGTATGATTGCAGTAATTCTGCATTTATTCCAAATCTAGAAAGTAATATTTCAAAATATCAGGTACTTTGAGAAACATTACATAATAATCGTATAGTTCGTTCGTAACTTGTTTAATTAAAGTCTGAAATCTCATGAATCTAAGACCTTACGGACAGATAGGGATTTATAGTCATATGAAAACGTCAGCACTAAACGTGTGTACGTAAAATAAACTTGTGTAATTTGTACGACAGTTATCAACGTAGGTACGTGTAATGTTTTCGTTTTTTATCTGATTGCTGGATCAATTTATATAATTGACTCTAAATGAATACTACGGAGTACGGAGTCCACGTACAATAACAATTCGTAAGAATTTGAAAGATTTATTTTACGGTAGAATAGTAAAAATAATATTTTTCACAGATAACTGAGGAACATGCTTAGGTACAGAAGACAAATTAAGAAAATTAAATGTGTAGAAATTGCCGGCTGTGAAACGAGAGGCTGCAGGTTCGATCCTGGCAATGAGACAACTGTTAGTTTTGATGTCTGGGCGTTGTGGGGCCGTGAGCCATTAGGTTATACTAGAATGTGGTTAGGAATAAATTTGTGACTGTTGTGTGTGTTGTAATTATTTTTATATTCGAAACGATAAAACGCTATACCAAGCAGATGCGCGTCGTGACCCTGACATATACCTCACTCAGCATAATGCAGTGCTGCAACGCGAGTCACAACACAACTGATTTGCTATAGTCACCTTAGGTGACGTAAGCCAGCCAATATAAAAAATACATATTTCATGATGAAAAAGAAAATACCTATATAATTAGTCTAGTGTCATGGTGTCGGTACTAGCTTATACAATATCTTGATAAAGAGCAATATATTTATTTGAGTTAATCTCTCGTTAGTAGAAGCGGCCAGTGCCCTGCAGTGGGACAGTGTATGGTACATATAATGGTATTTATATCTATAAACCCATAATTGCCGAATGTGCCGAAGGTTCACTTTTGGTATCTCAAACCACTTAAGTACTAGGTCAAACATTACCTAGGGTGTAAGGATCCAGCACAAACTAAAGAACTGGGACCCCTTGGGATATTGAAAAAATAATCTTATAATATCAATGAGCTTCATGGAAGAATAACCCAAAGCATATGAATTTGGTGTGGAACCCACGTTATGATACTTACATTTCTAGGATTGAGAGTATTCAGAGGCGTTTTCTACGACACCTGCAGTTTAAAGCGAAGATTTACCTTGCCAGAGGTGTAAAAAATTCCATTTTCTACCGCTTAAAGAGCGAAGGGATATTGCTGACTTATGGTATCTATTGAATGTAGCGAATGGGACAGTTGATTGTGAACAGAACAGATTAAATTACGCACTTATACTATGTATTTCGTAGGCCTAGTCTTCTGTATGTACCGCTGGTGAGGACGAACTATACGCGGAACTCGTTTATATTAAGAGCAGGCAAACCATTTAATAACATGTTCACTAATAATGATAGTAAAACTTTAGATTTAGATTTGTTTAATAAATCAACTAAATGTCTTAAAAAGTCATTGAGTGATTTATACTTTGGATAACTCTAATTAATAGATAAACCTTAACTTTAACTGGTCGGCTATTTATTCACACAAGACGGTTACGTATAAAATATGCATTTTATTAGCCTTTAGTTATATAATCTTCTATTTATAAATGTATTAGCTGTTGGTTTTCCTAAAATACTAAAATAAAATATATAACCCTAAGAGTGTGAATTATTCTAGACTTTCTCAAAGGAAAGAGATTCCCGAGAGCTTTATACAAAGACATACTTCATAAATAAATAACTTATACCTACCATATGTAAGCTGGCAAACAAAAAATGAATATTTATACATATACTAGGATTAAAATCCTCCTATATTTTAATGTTGGTTAAAATATAATTATTAAAATTACGGATAGATAACATTTAAAATAAAATTAATATGCGAATACAAGCTGGATTTACACTGTGCTTTAAAAACAACCAAACCTGACCTGTAACCTGTTCTAAACATTAATATTTCGCGTGTAGTTCGCAATGTTAACATATCCATTAAAAATATGATAAAATATTTTTTCATATTATACAACCTTAGCTGTATTTAGTAGTAACTGTTTAAAAAAAAGCGGCAAATCATCTGTATGATATGTAGCGTATGTAACATTGAAATTATATACACACCACTACACATTTGTTAATATTTTATTTTCTGGAATTAATATAGGTGTACACCCACATTGTCTCGTCTTTGCTTCTCCACAGGTAGATTGGTAGAGAATGCCTTTGGCATTTAATCTACCTTTACTCGTGTTGTGTGTATGAAGTTTAAAATAAATAATACATACCCTTCTTAGAATTCATTTCATATAAATAATTTGCTATATTTCCGCATGGATTATTACGATTAAATGGTTCTCGCAAAAATGTAGGCGATTATAACTTACATATATACGTGTAGCCAGAAAGTTTATAACATAAATAGCGTATGAGGCGCGATGATGTGTAACATTGTTGATCGTAAATACCTACCCTGCGTGGGCGAGAATAACTTAGCCATAAAATTAATGTAACTAAATTATACCAACGTTACTAACAAAATTATTTTCTACGTTACATAACTGATGTAATTAAATAAATAATGCCTCACGTTCATAACCCTTTGAAATTAGCTCGACTGAACTAACAATCACGTGTTTGGCACGTGGACAAAAATAAGTTTTATAAAGACGTAGAGGCAGCCGCAAACAGCGAAAATAGGTTTTAGCTCGGTAGTTTTGTTCTTTTCATTCATAGTATCGCAAAGTAATCCAGTCGCCGATACGTGCTTCACTGATTCTGATTCTTTGATGAAGGCTAATGATTTTAATTTCATAGATCCACTAGTTTGTGAGTTCGGCTTTGTTAGCTAACTAGCTAGTAACCCGGGGATCCATCCGCGTGGAAGTTATTTTTGGAAAAATACAATATATATATGTATCTTAAGCTATTACATCTTTCTATATCTGCTTAGTAGTGAATTTATAAAGTAACAAATATTTTTTTGGGATAAAACATATCCTATGTGTTAATCCAGCTAATAAAATATCTGTGTACCAAATTACATCCAAATCAGTTCAGCTGTTTTTGCGTTATTGAGCAACACACATCCAAACTTTTACATATAATATTAGTAGGATCTGCTACGGTTGGCGACTCACTCGATCACGTTGCGCTTAAAGTTTGCTAGTCAACAGTCAGCAATAAACTGTTTACCTTGTAAAACATGAAAATATAGGGCTTTGATTTTCCCGACTATAAATAAATTCAACTAGATAGGAATCGGAACATGAGTCAATCATCCAAAGTATTCTAGACATCAAAACTGATGTTTAAAAAGAATAATATTTTTTTATTCTATGCCCTCACATAAATCAACTCATGCTCGTATCTATACTTCAGCATTCACATTGAAATTTAATGAAGGCTTAATTTTTCCACCACAAAACACATTTTCAAATTATCTTTTCACGTATGTTTCACAGATAAGGCACGTGAAAAGAAAACATAAAACGCGATAGATTTACACGCGGCTGGATGAACGAGGCGCGTTTCGGTCATAGACCTTCGGATTCGCTGACTCTTTAAAGTAAACATAAAGTTCGCACTGAATATATTTAGTGCACAACATTTTTGTGAACGATTCAGTTACAACTCCTTCGAGAGTAATAATCTGAGTTGTTCTTAGTTTGATGTCTCAAGGGTATAAGTCCAAGGTGCGTCTGAACCGATAAGAATTACTATCAAACGATTCGATAAGTTCATAAAGTTATAAAGCTCTTGAAAGCTCGTCACAAATGTATTTTGAATTTTAAACGATTTTGAAATTTAAGAGTCTAAACAAATAATTTATCCATTATTATTTTCTAAATTAATAAATTTTGTATTCATCAGTTGAGTAAATAGGGCGGTTTGCGATATTTTCACAATTTTATACGTGGGGTTAATGGCCGTGCGGCCGGGCTACGAACTTGCGACCCCGCGTCATTGAAGCCATTAGTTTCGCACACAGGGACAACTACCTCCGTTGCTCATTTACTTTTCACTTTCTCGACTTTGGGATAGACGAATTTGATTATCAACGAAAATCGGGGTTTTTGTCGCGTTAGTTAAACCCAACGTTGGGACATATTGGTTTTATTTATTTCTAAATATTTTCTCTCTGTACTATCCATGATTAACTTGAACACTCGCTTTGTATATTATCTACGTTGTTTAACTTGAAAACCGATTATGGAGTGTTTATTTAGTTTTATATTAGTAGCTGGCTTATTCAAAGATATTTGTTTGAAAATCGATTTAAGTTTCAATATGAGATGCTTGGCAAATTTTCATTAGTGTTTCATCGTAATCAATTGGAATATGATTTTACGACAACAATTTTAATTCTGTTAAAGGTCTTCAGGTGAAATTGTTTATTTAAGTATAAATTAAACAATAATACCAGCCGTGTATTGAACTTTGTCCCATTGCTGGGCAGGAGCCTCTTCTACTTCCAACTGGGCTATCGCTGGAGTATTTATCACTTAAGAGAAATAGTGTACTGGGGCGTGAGACCAATTTTATGCGCTAATATAAAAAATAATCTATAAATGTAACTGCGCCGGGTCGTCCTAACGTTGATCTCTCCAGTTTTATCGCTACAAAGTTTATGGCACATATTTCTTCCAGCTTAATGTCCTTTCGATTTTATACTTACATATATTTTTTAAAGGAAGTATTTACTGGGATTTTAGCGGTGCTGACCTCTTTTCCTTCATTGATTTTATTCGTTTGACATAGATAATTTTATTATTTTTAACGAGTAAACATTTTGTACCTATAAATTTTGATTTATTTATTTATATTAATTATTTCATACCGAAAGCCCATCGATTAGACTGTTTTTGAAATTTCACATCAACAGCACTTAAACCATCTCCGGCTCCAAAAAGACTTGTGTTTTCTTTTGTACATTAATAATACCTAAAGCTTTGGACATCTTAAACAATGTACCCTTTGTTTCCTTGAAACTGAAAGCATGATACGGTTTTTTAATATTAGATAATGTCGTTGCATAGTCTGGTAATGTCATCTTAGCATTCTCCACTGTGGAGTTAATTGCTTGTCCATTAGCCTTGGCACTTGGAGTGTATTTAAAAGATTCAGTACTAAAATTTGTAAGAAGGTTTATAGAGTCTCGTATCAGGAGTATAGTTTTGCCTTTTTGGATCACAGCCAAGTGTTACTACTATTGTTTACTTGCATCTTTTATCTATTTTCTTTCGTATAGTTAGTTTATGTTAAAGTTTTCGTGTTTATTTCAGTGTACAATTAACTATGGCCCATGTGATTTAAGTTATCGGGTGCCACTACTTCAACTATTAAATGTTGATGTAAGTTCTGACCATGCTGTTGTGTACATAACATTGTATTATACATGAAACATGAGTATTCTTTAATAGGTCTTATTTGAGTCATAACAATCATAGTCTATCAAGGATAAATTCATAATTGTAATAATTGTTGTCTAATAATAGATAAATAAATTAATAACACCCAACAGTCACACACATAGCCTCGACCCCACACTAAGATACGAGTCTTGTGTTGTGGGTATCAGGGATTACGTGAGACTTTCGTTTTTACAACACTCAGACCCCGGACACAAATATCTGTCACAAACATTTGTCCCGGTGTGGGAATCGAACCCACGGCCTCTCATTTCACAGCCGGCTACTCGCCAACTGCACCACGGAAGCTGTAGATATTTCATACTTAATAATGATAATGATGGCCTTACTTTACCTATACCTGACTTTTATTAGGCTTAGATCAACAAAGTCCTTAATCACTTATTTGCATTAATATTCTATCAAATATTGATCAAAAGCACGACCAGAGTTAAAATTACAAATTATACGTACTGTATAATAATTAAATTCGCAGATATTTTGTTTTTCATTATTCCAAGAAATAAGATCAATTAAAAATCTAGTTACGCGTTCGTGATGATCGTAAAAGTTTACGTCCACACATAAAACTGGGTATTATATATTTTATTTCAAGATATATTTTTGTTTTTACGTTAAGATTTCTTAATATTTTTTCGTCATACGACTAGTTTAATTAATTGAAGTGATTAATTAAGCGTTTCAATCAAAACGTAATATAATTGGTAATTCTTAAAGAATTATAAGAATATCTTATGATAAAAGTGATTCAATATTAGATTTCAACCTTCTGTATCTTTTGTATCGAGTAAACATCTAATCAAAATAAAAGATATAATATTAAAGCCAAAATCTACAAAAATTTTGTAATTTGATTTTGACAAGAACTAAAACAGACTCAGATTCATCAACCGTTTCATTACAGTTTGTATACATATTTAATTTGTAAATGTGTTTTGCCTAAAACAATCTCCCAGTCCAAGGAATATTTTTTACATTCGTACAAAAGACCTAACTGGGAAATCGCACATTCTGGTTCAGTAAATTGCATTTACCGATAAACAAAACCACAAACAAATCCAATTGCTTTTGCGAATTCTTGGGACGACTATCTACTGGGTTAATGAAACGCTTGTATTTGGTCCACCACGAAATGTAGCCTACATTTCTCAGTTCGTTACCGCCCAGCCATTTTTCTATCACGAAATGTTCATTTTATACTTTTTGAGAAGACTTACCTTTGTCGGCTACATTCTAATTAATGACATTCTAAGTAATGACATCGTTCAATAGGAAATTATTTTATTTTACAAAACAAAAATTTAATTCAATTCTGATTATATATTTTGTAAATTAAAAGTAAAATCTAGTTATATTATCAGCTAACGTTCAACTTCTATGATCAATCTAGGACTTTGCTCATACGAAAAAAGGGTAAGCGATTACTTAATTTCTCTAACATTAATCATCTGTCTGACGTTTCCCGGCCATTGGCTTTCTGCTTAATCTGTTATTCGATTCTTAACAATCTCTAGTTATGGAAAGGTGATTGGTAAATATAAACGAAAACGAAAATAATTAAGGCGATACAAATATATAGGTAAATGAGAAATCAGATTGAAAAGGCAATCAGTTATTTTATGGGAAAATTTTCCTTTTCAGGCTAATTCTGCTTTCCATGTCCCATTCATTTGTATACGGAAAAGGTTGTCATCTAATCAGAACGATAAAAATCTGCGTTTTCGTATAATTTCGATCGACGTTGAATGAGGAAAATGACGTTGTTTTGGTTTTAATTTATCCGTGATCCTTTTATTTATTGAATCGGTAATTTTCTTGCTCAATATACCCAGCATTTCATTTTATTATGTACAGTACCTGTGCATCTATTCTAACTAACATTGATGACGTATCGATTTATAACTTTATTCCCTTGAGATTAGATTTCCGCATACCTAGTTTAGTTATCTGTGCTATTTGTTATTATTTATTATCATTTTGTTATTATGGAGCTTATTTCAGCTATATTGATTACAGCTTGAAGAACAGTATCGATAAAACGTTTTTAACAAATTCCTAATATTAAGTATCGTAATGTAAATAAACAAAATATTGAGTGTTTATTTATAACAGATAAATCATCCCTGACTTAAACAGATTTAACTAATGTTTATACATCTTAAATTAACTCGTTAGATGCATGCCGTTTTTAAATCATGACCAAAAACAGCCAAAAACACTTCGGTATACGTTGCCTTCGATAAAATATAGTCGGATCCAGGGAATTCTAAAATTATTTCTTTCAAGTCAGCCACGTTTTTAACTCCAGTTTAGTTTGTACAGCTGCCAGCGACTTCGCCATTTGTCGACCATGCTGTTTGTTTTGGGTGTAACAAACGTTAATCTTGTTTTGACTGTTACGGCAGCGTAGTATAGCAAAGCGTACGACGGAACGTGCGTGCATCCATTACGTTTTATGTTCTTTTTATTGGCAGCCCGTTTTACTGCTTATGTGGCTTTTCGCACATGGACATCGGTTCGAATGGCCACGATAGCAATTACATTTCACATCATAAACACGTATTACTCATACCAATACACTAATGTCATGTTACTTCTTATGGTTACTTTTGACCTATACTCGATTCTTGATTAGAGATTGTTTTTTTTATCCTGGCACGGCAAAGTGACCACTGCACCTGATGGTAAGCGCAGTGCTGTCCAATTAGAGTATCAAGTAGCGAGAGATAGTTTATCCTATCGCTACTAAACACAATCATGCCGGCCTCCTTCCTCACACTACGCCATGAGCTAGAAGGTGTAGAAGCAGTCGAGGGTCTAGTGTCTAGAGTACTCAGAAAGCCGCAAAACGGCCAAACATCATACCCCAACTCTAGACCCCGGACAAAAAATTGTTACTCTTATTAAGCAAATGATTCTAAATTTTAAAAAAATAAGTATTACTATATGCACTTAGACTCATACTCATTGTTTTAGTAATAAATAGACTATGTTTTAAATAAACATTAGAGATTGGACCATTGATGTCTATGATGTTGATGAACATACGTTTTTTGAGACATGGGTATTTTATTGTAGCTACCATTTTAATATAATTTAAATGAGTGTTGTAGTAGCTTTATATTTATTGACAGTTATGGAATTGTTAAACCTATTGAGGAAGTGCCTACTAAGAAGATTGCTTGAAGAGAAAAAAAAATCACATCCATAATAATGATTGTAGAAATTTATAAACGGTAAGGTAAAAAGCTCAAAACCGCACAATTATTATTTGCGTGCACTGTTATTTATTTTCACAACGCTTTCGTCGGTAGCTACCACAATCGTAACACTTATATTACAATATTTATGAGAATTAATGATGTTTTGAGATTTGAATGTATACTACATGTGCCGTCTCTTATATTGGTATAAGAGACGGCACATGTAGTATACATTAAAGGCTTGGGCCTTTAATAAAAAATAAGGCGTTTGCGAATGAAAACCCCGTGAAGCGCTCGCGATCATTATCCAAGGATTAGATGTAGACTTGTGGCAGTTTAAAATATATTTATTTCCAAGAAAGTGATTATCTTCATTTCTTAGTAATGGTTTTAAAGGCCGAACAGGGAAAAATATTTAATGATATTTAAATATTTATACGTGGTCTTTCGAACAGAAGAGAGTGTCTGGCTACAGTCCACCACTTTAGAGTTCCAGTTGGAATAGCGTTGGAGCCAATCAAATTACTGGGCATTATGAAATTAACATTTTATAGACATAAGATATGACATGAGCGAAGTGACAAGCACAGTACAATGGCACGGTCCAAGTTTTAATTCAATGTACTGGATAGTGTTAACTATTTATGCAGGCGTTACCCATCAGTCTAGTGACCTACTCGTCATTTGTGTGAATAAAAAAAGCATCCGTTCGAATTATTTACACAGAGATGACTTCCTTTAATAGTGTCATGGTGTTGTGACCTACTCGCTGACCCAATTACTTACTGTTAATGGAATTAGATTTGAGCTTGTCGCCAGCCTGTAATCATAATTTATAAGCTTCGGGTATTTCTAACAAACCATGATTATAGTCTGATTATAACCGAGGTTAATGGCTAAAGGCATTTTCTGAAATGTTCAGTATTAGTATTTTAGGTTATAAATGTTCTTCACCCAGCGTTCAAAAATATTATAGGATCACGCAGTAAAGATGGAATTGCCATTGCTTACAATTTTAATGTATTTCGGTAATCGTTGTTAAACTAAGGCATATATATTTATAAATTTGTAGTCAGTATCATTCTCACAGACTTTCTTTCCTATAATTACTAATGTCAATCAAAAAAAAAAGTCAAAGTATTTCAAAGGATCCATTTTGATACTAATGACTTTTTTTAACTAGCCTGTTTTGTGTCCCACTGGGCAAAGGCCTCCCCTTTATTCTTCCACTTCATTCGGTCTTTCGTCAGCTTCCACCATTGTCTTTCGAATGCATCCAGCTCGTCTCTCCATGTCTTTGTTGGTCATCCACGTTTCCTATGACCATCTAATTACTAGAGCAAATTAAAAACCAGTAGCTTTTATCACGACTAAAAAAAATCTCGACAAAAAACAAAAGTAACAGGAACATACTGTCAGTATTTAGATTACTGGTAGTTTAACTCCTCAGTTCTGAGATGAAGATAAAAAACGGACAAGCAATTTTGCCGTGTGGGCGTTAGGGACTCTCTTATCGCAGGACGTCTGTTTTAAAAAGACTAATTGTTCGATTATCTTAATTGTTGTTTTTATTTTTTATGTCAACAATATTAAGATGAAAAACGGCCACGATTATAGTTGACATTCTCAGAACATATAATTGAATAGTTCAATAATAATTACTACTTTTTAAATAAAAATAAAACCGATTCCAAATAATTGATTTCAATTCTATGTAATTAATTGACGTAAATGTAACCAATTATTTTTTGCTTTTTAGTTGTGTCTGGGTTTCTTTGAAGACGGTTTTATTTTTATTTAGAAGGTAGTAATTTATTTTTTGCTTTTTAGTGGTACAAATATAAAATAGGTACGTTGGATAGAGTACCAAAAGAAAACACCACTGAAAAAGTCACAGAAAAGCAAAATTCGCAACCGATTTTGATAAAAATGTTATGGGACCAATCTGGAAGTATATTCTCTGTAATAAAAGATAAATTTTCCAAATCGGTCAATAAATGACGGAGTTCTGAGGTAACAAACATAAAATAAAACACGTCGAATTGAGAACCTCCTCTTTTTTTTTAAGTCGGTAAAAAAAATTACAATCATTATTGAAGAAAACTTTGGTTGTAAGTGTTGTCACTTTATCGTAGAATAACAATTTTTTTTTAATTTATAATATTTTGATGGTTTTGCTAAATACATATGTTGTTTCTCTAGCTCAGAAGTAAATTTCACGCGATTTCGAAAAACGGGTATTACTCATGGTAATATAAATATTTCAACCAAATAATCCGTCAGTCTTGAATATTAGCAGCCAATAGTAGTATAATTTATGGCATAGTAACTTTGACACAATAATTGGGCACATTCAGGCATCTGGCAAACTGCCAACACCACAAAATCATAGAACAAACGCGAAGTTTTCAAATTATTTACCCCATAAATTAAGGTTTTTATGATATGGAATTCAGGGTACTGTGATGCAAACATTTGTGGCGACAGTAATTATTAATGAGGAAGCTGGAGTATTTTGCTATCCCTGTGTTAGGAATGTTTGCGACTTAGTTGCAAATGAGACTTAAATGTTATGGTAATGAGTGCAATCTTGTGTGGTCAAGTTAATCTTATTGCAGGAGATACCTTCAGGAGAAAACCTTCTCGATAAATCTGTATTAATTATGTTAAGAAATTTATTTTATACTAATTAGAAAACTTTTAAGACTAAAACATGAAGTCATGCTAAAGGTTAGTTGTCATTCGCAGTTGTAAAAAAACATATATGTGATACGCCAAACAAACCAAATCCATCTTCTGACTCCAGCACCAGATCAGCTCGATGGCGAATTATATTGTCTTACGGATTAAATATACATGCAAAGTTTCAAATCGGTACTTCAACAATCGGTACTTTAGACAACAACGTATCCTAATGATCTACACGATTTGTCACTATTTTAAAACTAATTGTCTAGATTGCTCTGAGGGACCACAAATTGCCTTCTATTTCGAGTTGTGTGAGTCATCTATTCTAAATTTATTACGGTACGTCTGGTGTCAATTCTTTAACACTTCGTAAAGTAGAGCAATCTTCTGTGTCCGACCTATATGCACACTCAGCGGGTTATGTAGGAGTATTACTCATATCATGAAAAATATTTATTTTATATCACTAATGTCCTACAATACTGTGTTAAGTTCAATTTATTTCAGGATTTTCGTGGTTTGATTTTATGCTGTACCCTTCACCACACTCTAATGCATCTTGTTCTTGTCAGGTGTGTAGACGTGTCGTTTTTACCTAGGTCAGCCCCATGTCAAGGGTACAGTCAGACGCTGTATATCGTATTGAATTATTGACTTGCCCGTGCTTACTGAGCAATAAGCCGTGTGCTGACCTCACAACTCGCCCTTATTGACTCGTAGTGGCAATTTACTGCTCTCGTCTAGGGCAATGACATGCACTGTTTTCATCCGGTAAATTGGCTTGTAGATTCGAGTTCGTTATGCTGGGCCAGATGGGGATTTATGTACCTATTCAACGTTTTTCTCGACGTCTGTCGTCGAAATATGTACCTACTGGCGCAAGAATAAGCAACTAATCTACGTGTTTAATGAAAAACAAATATTTTGATTCTAGTAGGCCTCCAGTGCTTTTTTTCCAAGGTGTAGTTTGGTCCTAATAAAAAATAAACTTCTAGTTTTGAAACATTCTTCAACATTATTATAAGAACGTGTTAACTTGTTTGTTATTTATTGATCTTAATCATTTGAGAAAATCTATTGATTTTTTGTTTTTTTTTATAGTATAGTCCGACAAACGAGCCTGTGGGTCACCTGATGTTAAGTGATCTCCACCGCCCATGAACATCCACAATACCGAAAGTGTCATGTATGCGTTGTCGGCCTTAAAGGACAGGAATAGGGATTAGGGAAGGGAAGGGAAGGGGGAATCTGGGCCTCCGGATATCTCACTTACCATACGAAACGCGACAGTAAACTGTCACTTTACGTTGGTTTTTTGTGAGACAGTGGTACTACCCCGGTCGAGCCGGCCCATTCATGCTGTAGATAAATATGTCTACAGCGTGGCTCTACCACTTCAAAACTTGATCTAAAATTATTATATATTTTTTTTGTTTACATTTGTAATGTTTAATTGTGTACACATGTTATTCAGAAAATATTCATAAGATTATTTATGAATATTTATTTACCTATTTTAATGACGTAGATAAAAATAAAATTACTGAAAGTTCGTAAAATTGTTGAAAAGATACGAGCTGGTTATATGTTATCGCGAATAATAAATTTATTTTTATAATACAAACCGTTGAACCAGCACGTGCGAGATAAACATTTAGAATAAAGTTTTAACTTTTTCGTAGATGTGACACGCGCTTTGTTATTTTAGGGCTTTGGTCGAGGTCCCTTATCACAAGTACGGCCTAACCTTTAGTCTGTCCTATCTATAGATACATAAAGTCATCGCCTTACATAAAATCATTTGTCTTGTGCGCCACTAAACTAATTTCTGTTAGAATAATATGGCTTGGTATTAATATTACAATAGCCAATGTAGTGATAATTATTATTTTAGAATTATAAAGATGTAAAGCTGGTTTTTATGTATTGAATAGGTAATCTTTCCATTTATTTTCGCGCAATATTTCTTTTCATTGATAAAAATCCACATTATCTACGAGTGATATAAGCTATTTTGTATTATGATAAATATCCAGTAAAAATCTCCTTTTACGCAAGATAGGCTAAGAACAAAAGCTAATTTAATTTAAGATTATTTCTATAGATATAATTGTACTCCCATTAGCATTTTACTATTTGATGGATACTGTGTCATACTATCGATAATATCACGTAAGAAATAGTTTCTGATTTTCTGTCCTTATTACTATAAGGTCATCTTTACCGTCATAAGACTTCAGAAAATAATTATCTTATTTGATCATCGAATGAATTTTGCATTTAGATAAAACTGTTCATGCTTTTTTTTTATACTGGCACGGCAAAGTGACCACAACTCACCTGATGGTAAGCGCAGTGCGGTCCAATTAGAGCATCGAGTAGCGAGAGGCGATCTATCCCCCGCTACTCAACACAATTATGCCGGCCTGCTTCTTCACACTACGCCATGGGCAAGAAGGTGAAGAAGCGGTCAAGTGTCAGGTAAGGTAAGGGTAAGGTACTCAGAAGGCCGCAAAACGGCCAAACATCGTACCCCAACTCTAGACCCCTGACAGAAACCGGATGTACACTGGCTGATCCCGGAACGCGACACACTGGCGTGTGCCACTATGGCGGGTTTGACACCCTGCGTACGGTGGTCTCTATCCGGGCGGATATGAATATCCTACCACCAGCAATTATTATGCAACTGCTTTCATATTATTAATTTCTTCAACTCGGATATCCGTTTCAACTCTCGGAATTAAAATAAGACATTTACAAGATGTTGTTACTCGCGGTCTTCACTATGTCGACGTTATTATGTCGTTGCCAGTACATAATATACTTCTAGGAAAATACATTTTGTCTAAATAATAATACGTAATGAGAAATTCTCAAGCATATTTTTTTTTTCAATATCTGTAATTAAATGAGACCTTCTGAGAAATAGATCATAATACCTTTTGTACAAATATATTTTTATTCATAATATTATCTACTAACATTGAGATCGCTTGAAATTATTATATTATCTTTTACAATATTTTTTGATTTTATTAAAGCTCGTTCAGAACGACACAAATCATTTATATAAATGTCTATAAAATAGTGATTCTTTTTGTTTTTCTGATTTAACAAGATGTCTAAGAAAGCAGAACTGATTTGTTTTGGTTAAAGTCTAATTGAGGGATGAATGAACAAATATGCAATTTAACTGAATTTAAATCAGACGCCGAGGCTACTGCGTATGTAACATGTTTTAATATCCTCATTAAACGTTTATGTACTCTCTATTTAATTATGATAATATATATTTAATTAAATAACATCGTATTTTGTTTATTCTTTTCTATGTTATAGTGATCAGTAGGCCTACTCTTGAAATCAATTCCAATCTCGAACGCGATACAGTTTCAATTCCAATCTAGAAGTGTTAGGACTCTAACTCACTCAACTAAATGAAATTGAATATTTACGAACTAGCGATCGTAAATACTCTATTTAATTTAGTTACTAAACTAAAAAATCCGCCGTATTCAGTTAAATCGTGCGCTGGTGTTGCTTTGAAGAGTGCCAATTGTACAGTTTTCGAACACTATCCCAATTTTAAATTGGAATAGAGTGTCAAGAGTAACCCTCCTGAGCTTCTACAGTTCGACTCATTAAAAATTATTTTTTATATTAATAGCCGTCAAATACGATAGAAGTACGATGATTACGTTTTTAGGTGTTGTGATACACATGTAGGTTCTTCATGAAAATTTATCTAATAACAGTCCTCTTTTTGCGCAAGTGTTAAAAATATGTGTTTACAAAGTGATTAGCGTATTTGGTATCTAGATTTTAATTGCGCTAATAAATCCAGTATCTCATTTTTCCATTTTAATTAATCATAGCTTGTTTGATAATAACAAATAGTAATATATTTCTTTCCATGAATATTAGCAACACCACCCATAATTTATTACTCTAAGACATAAGACCACACAGTGCTCAGTATTTTTAAGGGATTCAGTATCTAGAAACTAGAAACAGTATCTAGGAAAACAGTGTTCTCACATTGCTGTGTGGCTGCAGAAATAGACGAAGTTGGTACCCACCTAGACCATCTTAACGATTTCTTAGACCTATCAACTAGTATATATCTCGCATTGCGTTTGTAATTATGGTTTGCATTCCAGATCCCGTTTACTGCAACTGTAATGAGTTACTGTTAGGTTAAATACGGGGATTAGTATGTTCAATGTTACAGCTAATGGAGTCAAGTCTAAGCCACGAGTTACTAGTTCTATAAATATCCTACTGAATTAAATAATATTAAAGAAGGTATCAACGTTAATCAGTGGTGTTACTATGATGGTAAGGTTGGGGATGCTAAAAAAATATTCCAAATGTCATACCTCCAACACAATAAAATTTTAATCTTGTTATTTATATTTATGTTGATTAAATTTAAAGTACTGCATCATATTTTTCGTTCCTGGTGCGCCATAACGACTACACTACAACTCTGTGTCATTTTCACCTTCAGTGTAAGTTTTATCTTAGTACACACACTTCTAGTTCAATATCTACCATCTAGTTGTGGTTTTATAGATGACGTCGCGTAATCTGTATTCTCGATAACATGTATGTATATATTCTCACTATGGGCACTGATGTTAATTACGGTGCAATCCAAATACACTGTCGACTGTTCAGAGACGTAGTGTCTTTCGGCGAAAACCAGAATCATGTCAGTCTGAAATATCTGGATATACACCCGATGACCACGGATCGCGGCTCGCAGTACAAGGCACTATGAAGAACTTTCCAGATAGCCTTTACAAATATGTCTCAGGTACACTACCACGAGCAGCTTCTAAACGAATTCGTATTTTGAAGAATATAAAAAAAATAAAGAATTTAATTTTATAGTTTAATTCATTCTGCTAATAGCAAAAAGGGAATTGAGAGTGCGAAGGATGACTTACAAGGTCCTCACTTGTACTAAAGCAATAAACTTTTTCTCTTTGTTGGAAGCATGTCTGAAAGGCTTTTATATTGTGTTCTGGAAAATGTAGTACAAGGACTGTTTTTATTTTGTTATTGGCATTGTTTACATAGAAAATATTTAACAGAAATCAAAGTTAGACGACAAAGTAAGTAATAGGGTTAGTTTTTCTCGGGTGCTATTTAAAAATCCTTACTTTTATTCTGGAAAAATCGGTCGGTAGGGCGTGGGCCTTTGTACAGTTCAAATAATATTTTAACACTTCATTCGGGAAAATTAGTAAATTGAATTGTCGATTAGCTGGAGTTTATGTGATTCCCTTTTCAAATAATTACTTTGAACGTTTCTTGTAGATTAAATCCAATTTTGCTTTAGTGTGGCTAATTTTTATTATACTTAATTCTGTGAAGAATTTTTTATGCTTTTGACATCACGGTCTAGTTCTACTTATTGCGTAATACCTAATACAAATCTTCTGTCTGAAACACGATTCTTTACAACACGGTTACCTTTCCAGGTAGAAAGTTTATTTGGATCTTTTTATGTGCCCGTAAATACAGTGTTTTTTGATCATAACAAAAATTAGATTTCTAATCCGACCACACCGCAATACGACCTGAATACGACTCATCACATCCCGGCTATGCGTCCAGAGTTCAGATCCTTCGTCCAGGATTAACTACGGCTCCCCAGAATATACTTTATAAGAATGAAGTTCAGTCAACATGTCTGCATTCCGAAAACTTAAGTCTAGTTATTCCGAGAAAAAAATGTTTTGGGGGAAGTAATTGTTAAAATGTTTTTTTATCAATTAATATAATAATTGATAAAATTCTATGTCTAAAAGGACTTGATTGAATGTGGATATAGAATATAACGTATTTTTTCAATAAACATATTTGTAAAAAATTCTTAAGTGTTGGAACGTGTACTTAGTAAATTTATTTATTACTTAGTAATTTATTTATTTAGTACTAACACATTCACAAAACATATGAAAAATATTTATAATATTTGACTTGCTTTCCCTGTTCAATTTTTTTTCTGATATGATGTATTTATTGCAAAATCATCTTATGTCAAAGTGTATTAAAACTTTATTTCATTTTTATAGCCAACACACCCCTGAACAGTTTGATTTTAATTAGGAAACCCTAAACGTTCCTCTCCCCGTACTGCCCCAGTTAGAGAGCTTTGTATAGAGCAAAAGCTTCTTGGACGTAGTCGTACTTTAGTCTGCAACCGACTTTTAATCAATCAACGTCCATACAAATAGATTTAACCTTCCAACCTTCATTCGTAACATTAGCTACAGCATGAGATAAATGTATTATTCAGGCGCGAAAAATTTCCAAACCCCGAGGAAAATGTAATCGATCTGACCTTTAACGTTGATCGCGCTACGATGGCTGTAATTATTTATTTCTTAATAAAATGAAATCAGTGTTACTTTTAATAATATTTACTTTCTGTTCTTTGACTGCTTACTTTGTTGAATAAGCGAGCGCATTCTCTATTTTAGAGCTAGTCGGAAGATTATGAAAAGAAATAAAGATGGCTTTACCTAAACTATCCTACCCTTCGCTACCTGTCTAAGCGATGACAACCCGCAGAAGATAATAACATTTTAGACTTTTTTCCGTTATCAATTGTCACATTTTTTTAATATATCTTAAATACATTTTGGCTGCTATGGATTAATGTATGCACAGATACAGTGAATGTGATTATAACCTTTGGATTATTTATCATTATTGCAAAATTAACTTTATTTTTTCATACACCTATCGAGACTATTTATATTCACTGGCATCCGCCTTACGTATGCATTACTAATGTTCGCCACCTTTAACGGATATCCGCCATCCTCCATGTTTCTTCGCAATCTATTTCTTGAACCAGAATAATTTGTATGTAATTCAACACGTGTGTGTGAGACATAATATGATACACAACATAATCATGATGTATTTTCACGACGCGTTGAGTAAATTGTTAAATTAACTGTACCGCAACAATTAAAATTTACCTAGTCATTAAGGTTGTGAAATTACGAACATTAACGTTTTTACACTATAATTGTTTAGTATGGAAATATGTGTTTTTAATAGCATTGATATTTGGGAGTGGTACAGAACTCCTTCTACTTAGCGGTCCAAATAAAGAAATTTGGTCCTTGAACATTCGAACATTTTGGTTCGAATTGGTCAGTACTCCTACAAAACTACGTGTGTTACCTAAAATTCTTTGAAATATAGAACGTGATACATCTCCAATATTTCGTACTTGTGATGAAGTTGTACAATTTATTTAAAGTTTGAAATATTCAAAACACTGCCCTTGAAAGAAATCTCTTTTGATATAAATACTAAAAATTAGTTCGATAGTAAGTCTGAAATATTCGCTTTTAGTATTAGATTTATCTTTTATATAATTTATTCTGTTGCTGAGAATAATGAAAACATGACCTTTCTTTTGATCATTGCAAAATTTATATTATAGATGTCTCCTGTTTTTTTTATGTTACTTAATTGAGGTATATCCCATGCCGCATGGTGTCTCTTGTACTATTTAAAGGAGTTAGACCATAGTCCTCCTTGTTGGCCTGATACGGGTTGGCAGACCTCTCAAAGCTTCTTAATTCATATGGAGAAAGTATGAAAGGTTTTACATGTCCTTCACCATTAAGGGGTATTTAACTAATTTGGTAGCAATCTGCCGACTAATGTTTTTACTGTGAAAGTACAACCGCACAATGATGACACGGTTTACGGTGAATTAGGTTGAAATGTACGGCGACATGCACGCGAACCGGTTGCAGGAAATAATAAATGTAACTACATAACATCGGGGTTAGCGTGGACGAAACCTTTCAAATATAGGCAGTGCTGTCACGAACTACTGTACCTACACCTTTTGGACTTTTTTTTTTTTTTTTTATCCTGGCACGGCAAAGTGACCGCACTGTACCTGATGGTAAGCGCAGTACGGTCCAAATAGAGTACTGAGTAGCGAGAGACGATCTATCCCCGGCTACTCAACACACTCATGCCGGCCTGCTTCTTCACACTACGCCATGGGCAAGAAGGTGAAGAAGAGGTCGAGGGTCTAGTGTCAGAGTACTAAGAAGGCCGTAAAATGGCCATTGTACCCCAACTCCAGACCCCCGACAAAAACCGGGTGTACACTGGCTGATCCCGGAACGCGACACACTTGCGTGTGCCACTATGGCGGGTTTTTCGCCCTGTGTACGGTGGTCGCTATCCGGGCGGATATGAATATCCTACCACCAGCATTAACAGGACTAAACATTTTAAAGGAAATATGGAAGATGTTAAGAATCTTCCATATTGCCTTTAAAATCTATACTGTTCTAATTTTGAAATAAATTAAAACTATAGATTCCGATAGAGTTATATTAATGCTAAAGGTACCGAGATGGATCGACCAAACTATAATCTAAAGCATAACTCTTGGTGAAACTTTATAGTTTTCAGTAAAATAATACGATTTTGTCCCGTTTTGTGTAGCCATGTGTGTTTTGTGGGACAATGGTAATGTAAAATGCAATGTGTTTACATTGCATTTTACATTACTATGGTCCGATTCGAATTTCGGTTATACATATTTTAGTTGGACGTGATCTAAGTTACTCAACTTACTTCTTCTTTTTAATTTAATTCATTACAAAAATCCATCCATGTTTCATTTTATGTTACTCAAGTACTTACTTGTAAGAGTATTTTAATTTAATTTAGCAATGTCAATCAAATTTACTGTTGTTATAATGAGGTCTAAATATGATATAATACAACAAAAAAATAGCTTTCTTGACATCTCGTATCGGCTATATAAGAATTTTAGTGACAATTTATTTCAGTGAGATGTACAATAGAATCGGCTCTATTGTCTCATATGGACATTAGTGCAGTGTACTATTTGGAGTTGATGGTAATCTAATCTGCAGGGTCGCTCGTTAAGTGCTCTATGCAAAAGTAAGTAGGTATCAGGTGTCCTGACTAATGGACCGGTGTGATAAGGAATACTTGTATCAATGCATTCTTCATTAAGCCTGGTTAGACTATTTATGTAGGAATCTGATTGGGAACAATTTGATTGAAATCTATATATTATTTTTATTATTATTCGTCTAATTTTGATATTTTTATTTTGAAAATTGATTACAAAATGTATTATACTCTATATTGGGTTCGGCAAAGGACAATGGGCGAATTTGTATGAGCCCTGTCCCCACCCACCAACAGACACCATACATTATTATTAAGTGTACTATAAAAACTCTTACCACATCATTTAAATTTAATAAATCAATGGAGATTCCTTACAAAATAAAAAACATAAATTAAAAATGTTGTTAGTAAACACTGCTATTTTATTGCATTTTTTTACTATTTTGACATACTTTTAATAAATATATAAAGAAATATGGTCGCGTAACATTTTGTTACATTTGATAGGCAATTTCACCAGGAACTGTTCGCCAAGTAACTAAACCTTAGGAACTACCAATAGCTAAAACAGCCTGTTTGGATATTTGAGCTTAGAACCTTTGGCATACTTATAGTACAAAATCTGATGCTGATCTGATGATGGTAGGGAAAGGAAAGATAAACTGGATCTTGTAAAATGTAATAGTTGGAGACGTCTTGTTTGCTCGTATATGTTTAGTACTCTGTGTAATTGCAGAAGTTAAAATCTTTCCACAACAGATGATAGCAATAACAAAAATATTATCGGAGCTTGTGAACTACATTAGTTAAAAACGTCCCGTTTGGACATAAAGGTTTAAAAACCTAGGCAATAATAAAAACACCCTACATACGTGGTGCAACACGACCGCCATTCATAGCATGGATGGCATGAATACTTTTTAGTACTTTGTTTTTACAAATATCAAAAGAGATTTAAAATAAAGATTGTCTTATGAAAAACTATTCATTTATGGTTGTTCTTATTTTTTGCATATATTTTTAAAATATTGATATCAGGCGAATTAAAAACATAATACTATTTTATTATAATATTTACTAACGACCCCCCGGGTTTGCACGATTGTTGTCAACCTTTGGAGACAAGTACATGTCAATGTGAACTCTTTCTAGATCATTTTAAATCATAGTGCATTATTTTGATTTAGCCCTTATGGTTTAGCCGGGTAAGTTTTTTTTTGGTGCGGCAATGTGACCACACCGCACCTGATGGTAAGCGCAGTGCCGTCCAGATAGAGTATCAAGTAGCGAGAGACAGTAATGTAATCACCCGAAAATATAATTAGACGATACGATTATCAAACGTTGACTTTACTGTACATTCTACAAATATAATATGTAAGTATTAGGTATACATTTAAACCTTCGGGAAAAATATACAAATGATAATTAGCATGTCGAGGCTATCGAGAGGGTTTATACATCCCTCTCCGATCTTCAGATAGAGTATCACAATGCAATCGTGTGATAGTTCAGTAGAAATAACACAAGTTATTTAACAGAGTTAAACTGGCCAGAAACTCCATGGTCACGTTTTCGTGCAGGAAATCCCCGTTTTCTCCCATCCCCGTTCTTCAGGGTGTTCCATTCACAATGCGGAATGACCTTAGTGTCCTAGGTATGGATATCCGCTGCGATCTTAATCCAAGGAGTCACATCGAGGGCGTAATATCCGCCACCTCCCGCAGGGTCGGAATCCTGAACAGGGTGCGGCGGTTTTTCACGCCCGGTCAGCTTTACCGCTTATATAAAGCGCAGGTGCGGCCGGGAATGGCATACTGCTCGCACCTCTGGGACGGTTCCGCAAAATACCTTCTTGAGGCCTTGGGTGGGTTGCAGCAGCGGGCCATCCGCATTGTGAATGATGCAGACGTGAGTAACAGTCTGGAGCCGGTACAGCTGCGTAGGGATATTTCCTCGCTTAGCGTGTTCTACCGTCTGTATCATGGCGAATCCTCTGAAGAATTGTTTGATCTTATCCCATCCTCTTCCTTCCATACCAGAACCACGCGTACTGGATTGAAAGAAAGAAAAGATTTTTTACTGCCGAAACGAAAAACACATTAAAAAAATGCAAAAATTACAATAATAATAATTGATCCGACAATGGGGGTCCCTATTCAGCTGCATGCTGCAGTACAGGCTAACCCATACTGCAGCGCTGGTTTTCGATAGAACCCAACCAGTGACGTACACATGTTATACAAAATATAAACTCTTTAAAACTAGCCAGTATTAAATATAACCTAGTAACAAAAATAAACCTGAATTAAGCGTAATATTGCGGAGCCACAGCTTCGTGGTATCTACTACCCCGGCCCGAACCAAGAGGTACGCATACTCGTTTTTTTGCCGCACCATCAAGCTATGGAACAGTTTGCCAGCTACCGTGTTAACTCCTTCCTATGATCCTGGGTCCTTTAGGCGTAGTGTGAAGAAGCTAAACAGCAGGCTGGCATGATTATGTTGAGTTGCGATGGATAGACTGCCTCGTGCTACTCTATCTGGAGGTGAAGTGTGGTCACATTGCCGCGCCAGCATAAAAAAAAAGTTGACGAAGCATTCGTTAGGTCCCCCGTAGTCTCGTTGAGAACGCGAGTCGCTACCGCAAAACTGCTTGTCGGTTTTATGTAAGACAGCGGTAACATACCAGTTGAGGTAGGCCATAAAAGCTGTAGAAAAAAATGATTATAATGTAGCTCTACCACCTATATACTATGTTATAGCACGGCGTAATATAGTAAAACCATCAAAAATTAAATTATCTATATAAAACAAAAATGTGAATTTAAAAAAAACTCAATACTTTTCGTTGTTGTCGTCATACCAAAAAATCATCACCTTGCTAAGATTAATCGATTGAGACCAATTTCAAACCTGTTGACGGGTGGGGACACTTGACCCATTGTCCTTTACATTTAAGTAATATAAAGAACCTTCAAATAAGTTGATTCTGAAATGAAATGTAACATTATGAACGCAATAAAATGAACAAAATGCGAAATAAACAAATATTATATATATATTAGGCATGTACAATAAAGACAACTGAGGTGGTATTACCATACATTCGTCGATAGGACGAAATCGTGCCGACCGCAGCCTTCAACGTTTTGATTGTCATCTAAGATCGGCGGTGCATCAAGAACTATCGGACATAGCCATGTTTCTTCTCCGAATTTATCGTCAGTTAACGGTTAAACAGGGTGAATAGGTACAAAACTAGTAGGGCCTGACTATAAAACATAGACAAAATTTGACCAAGGTTTATATCTACTAGTTGCCATGGCAACCCTAACCTGTTGACGTAGACCTAATTTACAGTTAATCTAGGTTTCATAATAAGGCCTATAAATTTTTTTACCCTATAAATTCACATTACAACAACTGATATCAATTAAGGAATGAATAAACTTTTGTAATTTTTTAGTAAAGCTTAAGATGACAGTTTGGTCAAAATTTCATGTAACATATCCATAGGTTTATTAGAACAAATACGAGAAATTTAAATACATTAAACATATATACATTACTTAGTATGAAAATAATGAAAACGTCGTTTAGACAGGAAGTTGTGCGTGAGTCTTCTTTACCGGATGCTGATAAGAAAAGAAAACCTTGTATTCATTTGAATTCATTCTTTATCTTAGATGTACTTTTTATACAACCTTTTAAAAATAATGCATTTTTGTGTATAGAAGTATCTCTATTTCCTTTACTATATTTAAAGCAATTTAATTTTAATGATGCACTTAGAAAATATATCATAATATTATCGGGAATATGCTTTTTCCTTGACGTTATACTTACTATATTATTTATTCTATTGTTGTTACCTACCTGGAAAATATTATGGAGACTTAATTAAATATATACTATAATGATTTATAGAGTACATCGAGTTATACATGTTGATCTCTTAATTTTCCTCCCACAGCTGTCCACATAACATAATGGAACAGGCGTTACCCGTTTTCTGTTACAATAGCATGTATTAGGCATATCGTATAAAATATCACACGAATCAGTGTTCGCTCAACAGTCACTGAACCTGTGTAGAACAATACGAATATGCGGTCAACAACTTCCTCATCCGCCCTTACACGTCAACTTGTGTTTTTAAAAAAATGTACGCAATGTATTTATTACTGTTTTATTTTGTTCCAGGAGCCTCAACGAAAACAAAATCTCGTCGACCCCAAGAAACAGTACATCCCAAGACTGAAAACTCACTGCCGTCTTCCAAAGTATCTCCTAAAACTACTTTTAATTTATCCTACGGAACCAAGCCTACGCCTTCTAAATCCATAACTTCTAACACATCCATTCATAAGTCGCAAGAAAAGCGTCGAAGCATTGAAACTAACAGAGCTAGTTGCATACCCCTATCCAAGAAGCCCTCTGATAAAAATATTCGCAATTCTACGTCACCCGCTAAGCAGGACTTAGCCAAAGACGCAACCAATAGAAGTGATAAGTCGAAACTGGAATCACCCCGAGGAAGAGTTGTTCGTAGAAGTCCCGAGAAAGCAAAAAGCGATCCTGAAAATCGAATTGATAGAAGACATCGAGCTCAAAAAGATAGTGAAGGTCTTAGTGAAAAATATCATTATTCAAAGAAAAGACTGACTAGTTTAGAAAATTATTCTCCGAGAGACCCAAGTGATACTAAACATGTTTCGCCTAAACATGTGTTGAATATTAACTCGCAAGCTGGACGAAAAAAAGATGCTAATGCACGTGGCCTAGAAGATTCTAAAGTTACTGCTACAATGACTACGCTTCATGAAACTGTTAGACCGCATACGAGTAGCTCTAGACTTTCGCAAGAGATGGACAGCTTAGCTGCATTCACTAAACAGACATTAGATAGGGTTAACAAATTAACGAATAACTTAAATAGTAATAAGTTAAATGTAGACGCATCTGAGCCACGGTTTGACTCCTTATTAGCTTCTAAACCAGAAAACAAAAATAATAATCATACTTTTAATTATGGTCTTACTGGGGAACGACCAGCATACGCAAGAGGAGTAACTGAAAGATTGAGGGATATAGATACGGCAGCTCAGAGACTGATCGACTTTGAAAAGCAAAGTGCAATGTTTTCTGATCTCAATAATGATACGTCTAGTCAAAATCGCCGTGTTGATAATTCCTTATCGTCCTGTAGCCTCACTCCCGTTTCTATTCTTAAAAGAAAATCAATTCATGAAGACAACGCCACCGCAAACCCAACTAATAATAATGCTATTGCCTCCCCGCCAGTGACATTTTCACCCAGCGTTATAGAACTGCAAAATTGTCGCTCAGACAATAGACAGCGGCAAGGTATACTTAAAAAACGTCGTAGTCTCGATGAATCGCAAGTTGCAAGAAGACGATCTTGCAGTCCAGAGGTGTCATTTGCCGATGACGGCTCTTCTGATGTAAACAAACCCATTCTGAAAAATCGAAGATCATCTCTGGAAGACGTTATCAGGAATAGGTCTCCAGAAGGACAAATTCATGGCATATTGAAAAGAAAGATGAGCAGGGAGGATGACCTTCACAATGATGAGCTATCTCACAGTTCACCAGAGCCACATGGCATATTAAAGCGTAAATCAAATTCCAGTTCTAGTAGCAGTACGACATCTTCCCATGTTTCTATTGCTCAAGCTGTATTGCTAGCAGCCGCCGGTGGCGCTGAAATAGTTGAAGATGATAAGGAGATCGTAAGGCCCATATTAAAGAAAAAGAGCTTTTCTGAAGAACGACCGGGCCCCGATATTGGTGCAACAGATACTCCCAAACCGATACTTAAAAAGAAGTCTACAGAACATGACGATTACGAGTTTGATCTACCTAAGAAACCAATCCTGAAATCATCGAAAAAATTATCCGGTGACGAAGGACATACTTCTAGTTTCGATATGAGCGAAGACGACAGAAGTTCACGGCGGCCTTCACTGCTCAGGTCGCGGACATCTGATCATTCCGGATCGGAGTGTGAAGCGACAGTGAGACCTATTTTAAAGCAGAGAGGTTCGAGTTTGACAAGGGAACGCAGCCAATCGCCGCGCCCACGGCTCTCATTCTGCGCAGACAACGACGCAAACATCAGTGTGGCGAATATTAGTTGCGACGCGAACGACTTGTCGGCGGCTGGACCGCGGCGAGTACTAAATCTAATACCTGCAACCGAGCCGGAACAAAACTACCCCAGTGCAGTGCTCCGTCGCAGGAATCTACGACCGAAAACGAACCCAAGATCGAAAAGTTTAGCGTGCGATGTCAACGATGAATTACTGTCAATACTGAACAGTCGACGGTTAAAAGTGGATGAAAATAGTGACAATGCACGCTACGAACAGTGGCCCCATTTGCACAACGATGAAAATGAAACCGACGAGAAACCGAAATCTTTTCCGTCGATTGCATCACGAATAAAGAGTATGGAACAAGCTCTTACTAAAGATTTGTTATTAAGAGACCAACCATCGACCTCTAGAACAAAAACACGAGATAAAGAACGCTACAAAACACAACCCATCACTGTAGACGAAATGCGGTCGATCACTTCCAGGTAAGAACCAGATGGACTCGAATGCCTATTTTTTACCGTTTAAATATTGTGCTAATATATTTTTTACTTGCCATATTATATATTTCGACACCTGTAATGTAATACATTGCATCTGTCGACGATGCTATTTTTTGCGCGAATATATACACCGGCATTATTCAGATACAATATGCGTATTTATGTCAAATTCTGTGAGTACATTTCTCTTGATCGTCTTACTGTTTTCTATTTTTATAAAACTCCAGAGCAATGCCAGTCATAAATCTCAATGTTTATCAGCAGTTATTTTTCTGTTTCACTCGAACTATACCTTAAACCTGGGTTTTCTTGAGCAAAGGTGATTGAGCTCTCCTAGGTCTCGGTTTGTTACAAGCAAAATGTTGGCTCGGGGCCATTATTTTGATGTGCGAGCTTGCGGCGTGGGTTGCCACCAACTGTTTTGCCATCCAAATGTTCAGTTACTCATTGTGTTAGCATTTCTTTATACCATTACTTCCTGTTGTCCACTCTAGCATAAATCATGCTCAGATGTCTTTGGACAAGCATCAAGTTTAATGTTGTGGTTGTAAATATCTGTAAAAGTGTTAATAATGGTATTTGCTCCTTCGTATTAGCGACAAATAAAACGCGTCATAAAGTCGCAATATGAAAATAATTTCAAAGAACGTGGCTCAGTATCAAAAGATGTTTGTTCAGCCGTAAGAGCATTATTTGCTTTGAAACAAATACATCTGGATAATATTGTAAATGTTGTTCATTTAATGATAATTTGGGTCGGAATTCATAAACTTGTATAACTTTTATAGATGATATATCAAGATTTTGATTGAATAGATGTAGTATTAAATTTTTGTAGTATATATTTTTATAGTATCATTTATTTCATGTAACAAATTATGCCTGACTGGACTGGCTTGGCTGGCCCCACACAGTTTTAAAGACTTGAATATTACACCGTCTAAATTTCTTAAATCCTCGATATTGATTCAGTTTGCACAGACCAGTCTTCTCCCCATGACCAAACAATAACGAAGGTTTTGATAATTATCAATGTCATGAATGCGATCTCCACAGTTCGTGTTAATTTGCGTTTCGTTGGTCTGACATCATCTACATTGCTTCAGTTTACAGTTTGAATCATGTGCATTGCAGCCGTGTAAAAATGTGGCTTGTGCTATGTGGCCAGTATTAAATTCATTGCGCATCAAATAATTGTATGCAAGTTTACTTTGCAATGGATAGTTATGATTTGGATTTATCATTTGTTGATTTGTAGGTTGTCATATTTTATTTCATACCTAACCACTATTCAGAATTATTAGCAGGTCCAATTTTGTCAATACTTTTATAGAATTATACGTTTTTAACCACCGTTTATCTTTGTAGAATGTAATAGTGGGTTTTTATTTTCTTCGCCAGTGTGAGCTCTGCTATTTTCGGGTTCAGTTGAAGATTCTGCTTGGTTCAAATCAAATAGCTTACCATGCACATTTATTGGCTACTCATTGCATTTGTAAATTATAATAAAATAATGTATTACACTAAGCAATGTTGGAAATAAACTTCAAAGTCCCATATTAGGTTATAGCTTTACTAAATAACAGTTGTATTTTTTTTACTCGTTTAAGTTAATTTCGTTAGAAAATTTTCGTAACAGATGTAAATAGTAAATTTGAGTGCTTATATGCTTATCGCGGAGTGACGAGTTTTTTAAAATAATCTTTCATATTTATTAATTAAATATTGTAAATATGTAGTTAGATAATTAATTTATACAACTTTTGTAAATTTAAATAAAGAGTACCATTATATGTCATATCTGCTTTTCCTTTTTGACGCTTTATTATTATAACTGTTCGTGCCAGATATTCCTTTCATAGCTTAGTTTTGGCTACGTCTGGCACCGAATGCTAAGATAATTCTTTACCTTCGTTGGCTAGCACTACATTAAGTTTATAAATAAAAATGACCAATTGTTTTGCATCTACTTAGGTTTAATAAATATCAACTTATTTGCACATTCACACTGATATCTGGTGAAGTAAAATCTACAATCTAATGTTTAAATAAATATGCTTATTTATAATTAGACCTTGAGGAGCCGGGGTTTTGTAATAAATTATAAAAAAATATGCAAATATAATAACTATAACATATTAAGTTCAATATTAGAGCAAAACAAGGAAATCACAAATATATTTAATTATTCAATTACCTACTAGATATATGATAACAAAAAAGTTGTACAGGAAAATAATATCTACTTATTTATGCAATAATACTAAGTATTATCTTTATTAAAATTCACCACAATTAAAATTATTATAAATATGTATTGTAAAAATTACTGACTGCCTCGGTGGCGCAGTTGTAATTGCGCATGCGTTACGACTGCTGTGTTGAGGTCTCGGGTTCAATCCCGGATCGGGTTAAGTGATATTGGGTTTTTCTATCTAGAAATTCTCAGTATTAGCCCGGAGTCTGGAACCTGTGCCCAGTATGGCGATAGGCTCGCCACCTATTACTTTATGGGACCGAAATAAATTTGACGAAAAGTAGGTGTAACCAACACCCACTTTTCGACAAATACACAAATACAAACACACCTCTGCTCCCATTCGGGGATTACAGGCGTGAATTAGATTGTAAAAATCGAAAATATAAATAGACCACTTATAGTTTCCTGCCATTGCATTAAACCTATATCGATTAACATCGGTCGATGGAGTCGCCGCTCGATTCTGTATCTTGATGACGGAAATAAGCGCTCCAGCCGTTACTGGGTCAAACATTATTTCTGGATCTGTTGTGCTTCAAAGCACGCATAGAGTTTTATGTCCGACCAATCTGGTGCACGCATACACCCGTTGCCCTTAATGGTTTCGATTTAAACGGGGCAGCTGTTTCTGCTAGTGATGTTACAGATAAGGTAACTTTAGATGGCACGAAATTTTGTATCCAGAGAACACGATGAACAGTCAGCAATGTATGTTTATCCCAATCTATGTTTTGCTAATAACATAAAAATAAAAATCATCCACAAAACTACACAAATTACTTGCATAAACCAAACCAAAATATATGACCAATACACTTCACCGATAAACTGCTTAACGATCAAAAATCGATCGATAACACAGCAATCGAGAACAGACATTTAAATTTAGATTATATTGACGACAGTGTCAAACTTCCCTAAAACGATGTATTGGCGACGCCGATCCAATCACTCCCTACATAATTCATCTAAATTTATGAAGGTGAGCTGAAACAGCGACCATCTCTTTCTTATGTACCGATCTGTTCTACTTTAACGAGTTTCTTTTCTCATTTCGCAGTTTGGAGCCGGGCCAAGCGAGTTTTCAAGCGTTCGGCCAAGCGGGCTGTAGTTTTCCGAGTCATCCCGTCGAGTCCAGTGTTGCTTCCTCCGTAAGGGACGCTTTTCCTGTCTCAGGGGAACCGGAACGAGACCCTTTCGCGGATTTTGCGAAGTTATTGGACTCTCCACCCTTTGGCTCGAGCTCGTTTAATGTGACATCGCCGGTAGCCAACTGCAACTCAGACGGCAGTGGCACCAAGGACGACAGCATCGGCGAAGCTACTTTTTTGGATTTCGAAAATCTGGAGAGAAAACAATCAACGTTAGACGAAATTGAACAGGAAGTGAACAAAGTCCGCGTCGCTTTGGACGAGGACAGCCGTGCACTTGATGAAGATGAAAGACATCAGGCTGAAGCCGACAATTGGAGTCTAAATGTGTCTTGTGATAGCGGAGTGTACAATCGTGCTTCTTCCAGAGACTCCGGACCCCATTCTGGTAAGTAATCACGCACAGTTTATTCAACTCGTAAATTTATTTTTATCGACATTGGCGCGGTATGGAAATATGCGAAAACAACATGATACTTATTTAGAGCGATCCAAAAGTCACAACTGTTGCCGTCATAAAACAAACACAAGAAAGCAGTCAATCCGATCCAGTGCTGTATTAACTTGTGATTTGTTTACATTGTGTATGGTAAATTTAGAATTGCCGAATGCGCCGCTATTCGTATTAGGTTGGTTTTGAAAATAAACACGACATAACCTTGCTGATGTCTCTCCGCTCAATTATTTGGGTCAATGTAATGCACGTGTTCTTTGTCGTGGTGTTATTGGATTAGGTGGTGCAGTCACTCAGCCGTTAAGAAATCTGTGTAGCTTTTTACGGATCACCGTTTAGTTGGCAAGAAAAAATAACATTGGGCCCAATTAGTTCTAAATTAAAAAATGTAATCGGTGTAAAGATACTGTTGAAATTTTATTACAGCGTATCTATTGTTTAGAACTCGAATTCAACTGGATTTTAATGAATTTGATGTCCTAAAATTTTTTGTCACAATCAAGTTTAGAATTTAGTTAATTAATCACAAGTTAATTGTTTTAAATTGAATTTTAATGATCACCTAAAACTTTTTAACATAAACCTTTAAACGAATTCTCTATTCTAGACCTTCCAAGAATATCCTTTCAATAGTATAACGTTATTAAATCACGTTCCAGGTGAAGAACTAGGACTGGTGGAAAGCCAAGAGATCCGGGATAACCACGCCACTAATAGCAGCAGTAACGAGTGGTCACCATCTTCCATCGAACGCGGTCTTCTCACCATGGAAAGAGAGAGGAAATCCACTGAGAATGACGCCCTCATCAGTCCAGAAACCCAGGGAAGTGACGATGAAAATACCAGTGGATTCGCCCTGGGGCTCGTTAAAAGTAACAGTGTAGTGGCAAGGGCCAGTATGTGGCAGCAACTCCAACAACAAGCGAAAGGTATGAATCGATTTGTTTTTATTTGCAACAGTCTTGCAATTTTATACTATTTATAAATAACCCACTGGAAGTTTGCAACGCTTGCAAATACAAAGTTGTCCGCTTTTATTTTCTTCGTGGTGTTTAAAACTTTTATGTATTCTGAGAGGTTGTTCAACTAAGATGAACAGAGAATCTGGATTTTCTGACACCAATATAATAAGAATATTTTATAATAACATGTATTGAAAATATCCATTATCTTTATAAATTTATTGTCTTCTCTATTTCAGGCACTCCGAAGCCTCTGATTCGCCACAGTCGCTCCAAGATAAAGGAGGGTCCATCAGTGGTGGACAGGTTCAAGACCCAGCCCATTTCATTCGCGCCTCCAGAAGATCCTGAGGAACAACCTAAACCGGTACCTCTGGCTCAGTCCAAAAGCACTGCCAATGTGCTAGACAGAGACGAAGATGGTAAGTTCAACATCTTTCCTATCTAGGCAAATTTTTATTTATATATTTAGCATTAAAGTTGTCGTTTAATTTTATCTCTTGTTCAATCGAACGCATGTAAATTGCATTTATATAGGTGATAAAAGAATCGCTTCTTCATATGATCGTCGGCTTTTCTTTTTTGCATGTCCTCGACTACTCTACTATGTGTATGTCCCGGGCTCTTAAAATACACACACAACTGCACAATGTTATGTAAATATGCACACACTCACCGGTGGCAGCTAAGTTAGACGAGGACGATCCTGCCAAGATGTCGCTGTCGGATAAGATGAAGATGTTCAATGCGAAGCTTACCCACAAACCGCCAATGGCGGGACTACCGAGGCCTAAAGACGACCTTGTCCGGAGAACCTCAAGACTTCGGACCATGCCGGTGTTAGCCAGCCAAGTGCAAGAGGCCATGGAGCAAAACGAAAGACTAACCAAGTCGCTGACACACGAAGACGTGCCTCGTAATTCCGATTTCCAACTCAAAATGGAACTGTTCCGCTCCGCTAGTGCAAAGAACACGTCCTTAGAGTATCTTATGCGGCAGAACGCAAAGTTTAGAAGCTTAGGTCTGAATTTGTTTATTTTGAGTTTTTTGGTTTTCTTTGTCGTTTCTCGCTTGGGTCGTTGCGCTTTTGGTTTTGATCGGTACTAATCGTAGTGACTTAGTTATTGGTTATTTTTTATTTTAAGCATGCTGTATATATTGCACGACACTATCTGAGGGAGTTGGACTTATTGAACTGACACTTGATTTTTTTATGTAGTGTGTATACAGGTGGATTATTATCTCTCAATGATTTTGTAACATTTTGTACTTTGCAGCTGATAAGAAGTGTTTTGATGGGCGTATAACGCTTGTTTCACAATGATCTCGCATGCACACGCGCTTACATCTATGGCACATCATTGCCACGAACATTGTAAATCATTCTCGTTTGAACCGATTGAGTAACGTTTTATTTTGAGCCGCAATAATCCAGTTGCTCAGACTCATGATGTTTTCGCATGTTTTTTTCCCATGCAATTGTTTATAATCGTGTGGGGTTTGACATACAGCGAGCTTGTAAGGTCGCGGTATTACGTAGGCGTTAACGGGACTGGAAAATTCGTTTACTGCTCGGCAATATGTATTTAGTCTCAGCTATTTTTGTGCACACGCATTTACTCGTTAAGACCATGTTACGAAAGTTTTCGTCCGATTAAACATGTTTTTACGAGACGTGAATATGAGTTTTATGCAATGTCTTGTTGTTGACATTGTCAACTTTAGTAAGTAGTCTTTATAAAATTCTTGGAGCAGAGTTGAAATTAAACACTATTGTAAAATGTAGTGTAAAAACAAACAATACTACACGTCCCGTTCTCGCATCGCATAACATTCGGGCTTCACTAAAATGGATTTATATGAACCTGGGCGCTTGCACTTGGTGTCCCTTACTGTTGAAACTCGCAAATTTAACTGTACTTGTATTGCAGATCTCGAAGATGATTCGCCCACGGAACGAGCACAGAGAATGATCACGCCCGAGGTACGTGGCATACTGAAGTCTGGGTCAACGGTAATGCCGCCCAAACCGAAAGTGCTGGCCAAAGGCGAGAGCTCTGAGGTTGGTATGGTGAGCTGATGTTTTTATTATTTTTATTTGCCATTTTATTTTTAAAATGCTTGATTTTATTAGTTAATAATCGAACTTTTGATAATGTTGTTGAATACATTTTGTACATTAGACTGGTTTTTATATCGTAGTTGACTGAAATTTCATACAGTTTAATCCAATACTTAATATACCTATTGAATTGCACTTCGATATTATTACAATATGTGAATTAACTCTTTTATTATCCTGACACGGCAAACTGACCATACTGCACCTGATGGTGCGCATATTGCTCTCCAGGAAAGAGTTGGATTGCTTAATATAAGAAGTATATATAATACTCGTGAAAATTGACGACTTAATATCATTAAGTTAATATACAACATTTACAAAATGTTCTTCTTACGTCTTATTAATTTTGTATACCGATTCTGGCTTCTTGAATCTCTTTTTTTGTTATATCCATTGTATAAATATGCCATTTATCCTTCTTTCCAGGGTCTGAAAGATGAAGGCATCGACAGTTCATCAGACGACGAATCCGTCTCAGCCTCGAGCGTGTCGTCATCAGAGAAAAGCTGTTCATCATCAGACAGTTCCGATGATGTCCCACACGTTCTCCCTAGACCTGAGCCACGTCGCTTCCAACGCAAGAATAACAAGCTCAAAACGTCCAGAACCGAATCAGATATTACCAGACATCCTGAACCATACCCGAGGAAGATACAGCTACCAGGAGCTAATGAGTTCAAAGAGCGTATAGTTCAAGCGAAGAATATGGAAGTAAAAGCACCGCTGCTCGGTAAACTTGGGAGACGCCCCTCCCAAGAGTCGAAGGTTGAAGACGACCAAGCAAGGTACAGGAGGTTTGTGAAGAAAATGGATGAGCCCATACAATTGGGCAAGTTGAGAAGACCTCCGGAAAAGACTACGGCGACCGAAGAGTTGCCTCCGCCGGTGCTTAAAATCACCGCTTTGAACCAGGCGGCTAAGAACAAGTTCTTCGGATTGGACGGTACGAAGAGAGAGAAAAGTATTGATGAACTGGCAGCAGCTGTGAGAAAATACATTCCCGCGGTAAGTGCACACATTAATTTCTAATTTATATTATAAATCTACAGAGATCTGTTTGAACGCGCTAATGCCTGGAACTAAGGGTTGGATTTGAAAAAATCTTTTTGTGTCTTATAACCTATTTATAGAAGACGGTTATAGGCTATCTAACATTACCTTACGACCCATGAGAGCGGCGCAAATGTCTGTCACCCGGCAATAACGCGACCAACAACTAGAAATTTGATATCTATTGTCTTGCTAATAATTATCAGTACGTATATAATGACACAAGAATTGTGTCGATAGTTACAAGGCACAGGCTTACTGAAAATAACTTCGAAACATGTATTTTGTGTTACCCGACTAGTCGATTATTATTGAAATGATTATGTAATATTTAGGTGGCCTCGTTGGTATAATGGCAGTGTATGTTGGTTAACAAACCAATTCCAAGTCCAGCAATCACAATTTTTGTATATTCAATTTGAAATATCCAAATTGAATTGGCCAGAATTTGACTTTATTCGCCACCTGATTGGACGAAAATAAACTCTGTGGAACTATAGGCGTACTATAATACACTTCTCCATACAGTTATTGGGTAGTGTTTCTCAGAGGGATGAGGCCTCGCTATATAGTTATGTCTACAACATCAGCACCGACTCGACTGAGTTATTAGGACTGTCTCACAAAAAGATAACGTGAAGTAAAGGCTGGTTGTTGCGATTTGTATGATGAGTACGATCTGGAAGCCCGAATCCTTCTCCCCTTGTGTATGTACGGCTTGTTACCACTGTCGCACAAAACAAAACAACATGAAATAACAGATTGCTCTTGAGTTTCGTACGAAGTATGATATATTCAGGGGCCCAAATCCTTCTCACTATTCGTAGGTAATCTTCACTTTCAATCACCGGCAACCTATTATTATTCTAGTATTGTGGATATCCATCATCGGGTGACCTACTTCCATTTCATTCGATTGCATCGCTTGAATTTCAATGTATCGTACATTGGGTTCGATGCCCGCACCGAGACAAATGTTTGTGTGACAGATAGATATTTGGTTCGTATCTGGGTGTTGTAGGTCCGTAATCCCTCGTAGTTCCCGATACCCACGATACAGGTTTGACCTAGTGTGTGGTCAACTATGTGTGTCCCGCCCTGAGGATTAGGGGCTCTTAAGAATTCTACCACGATATACCCGGATGTGCGGCTTTTACCGCGCAGGGATGGTTCCGGCAGCGATCCAGAATTCACTCAGGATCCCCCGGGATTGTTCCACCTCGGGGTTTATAATCGGTACAGCGGCGTAGGCAAATTAATTAGGGTCCACATCGAGTAGTCCCTCGGGTAAACTGGGTCAGAAGGTCGTTGTGTCCGGCAATACCATCTCTCCTCCCCGAGGTCGAGAAGGTAGGTATCTGTAAGATGGACTTTTCTCGCGGAAAAAAACTATGTGTGTGACTGTTAGGTGTGTTTATTTTATTGCTGTCCTTTGAAAAAATCATATTAGAGCCTAGTGTTCAGTGTGTAAATGTTTCGTGTTCAGATGAGCAAGTCGATGTCGTCGCACGCCATGGAGGTGGCGGGCTCCGGTAGCGACGGGGAGAGTAGTGGCGGACGGGAGGTGAGACAGATCAACACACGAGTTCGACACAGGTCAGTGCTTTATATTTACTAACTTACTACAACTGCGTCGTATAGAAACAAAGTCGGCAAAGTAGGTAGTTGGGCAAAAATGAACAAAATATATGGCAATATAGGAAATTCAAATCTGCATCGAGTTTAAACCCGACTATGAAAGTTTTCGTTTTTTTTAACTGTAAATAATTGTCTCTCGATAGACGTCACTGCGAACCATCAGATGCGAGCAATTATTTATACAAGGTTTAACGATGGTAAGCGTATCACTTGAGGACACCTGGACCGAATTGGCTATTATTTTGTTTAGAGTTTAAAAAAAACTGGATAGTCTGTAAGTGTTTTTATCTATGGGATGTCTGTCTCCTATGGTATCGGTAATCACGGCAAAAATTTGACATATACCTACTCAAAAAAAATGTTTGATAGCTAAATCGGATTCCACTATTGCGAACAGAGCCATTGAAGTTTACACCAGTATACTGTATCCGATATGTTTATCGGAACGATGAATGTGTCGGTCGGAAGTGAATCATCTCGGTGTTCCAAGAGACTTGCCTAACTCCAATTTGGCCTTTGTCAAAAATGTGCCACTCGTAATCCTGACTTAAAAAGTGTAGATCGACGAGTTTTATATATGTGAGAACGGCATCTTAAAAATGATGCCTCCCACCATAACTTCTTTATTTTATTGGCAGTAAGATTCAGAAGTGAATGACGCCGTACGTAATATTGTATTTAACCCCACAAATTACACAGTTTACTAAAACAATACACAACTCTTATCGTAATGCAAATTTTAAGCAACCGTACCAAATGATCGCATTGCATTAGTTTTTGCACAACATACATAATCGCATTGGAGTAATTAGCAGATTTTTTGTGTACAACGATTAGGGTTACCACGTTTACTGATTTATCTTATTTTAGTATTTTTTTTTATTTTGACAGTACTAACAAAATATCTTTAAAGTGCTAATATATGCAATTTAATAAATTTTTGCCCAAAAAAAACAAATGGATTTGATTTAATTTTATTTTTTCTTTTAATTACATCTCTAGTATCAATATTGTATGTTCTCTAAGGACGAATGGCAACCCTAATTACGTTTCGTAGCGAACTAGCCGTCCGTATCAAGGTCATTTGCAAAACTATCATATGTGTACACTTGTGCCAAAAATGTATTTTATGTGTAATTAATTATAATTAGGTATTGAACTTATTTTCGTATTACGTTTGGTAACGTGTTTGCAACTGTTGCTACAGACTCGCTATTATTACACAGGCAATAACATGCTCTAAGGAATTTTTACTCTGTTAGACAATATTAGTTGTAGGATTGCTGCTGCCTGCTGGTGGTAGGATATTCATACCCGCCCGGATAGCGACCACCGTACGCACCGGTGTAAAACCCGCCATAGTGGCACACGCAAGTGTGTCTTGTTCCGGGGTCAGTCGGTGTAAATCCGGTTTTTGTCGGGGGTCTAGAGATGAGGTTCATTGTTTGGCCGTTTTGCGGCCTTCTGAGTACTCTGACACTAGACTCTCGACCGCTTCTTCACCTCCTTGCCCCATGGCTGAGTGTGAAGAAGCTACACATCAGACCGGCATGATTGTGTTGAGTAGCGAGGGATGGATTGTCTCTCGCTACTCGATACTCTAATTGGACGGCACTGCGCTTACCATCAGGTGCAGTGTGGTCACTGTGCCGTGCCGGGATAAATAAAGTTTGTAATGGATCCCTTCATTTTGATGTTAGTAATATTCTTAATTCTATGGTTGTGATGATGACCTTAATATTCCTATTAGTGGGAATAATTCGTTGTATCATAATATACATTTTAGATAAAAATATCTTATTATTTTTAACTATAAAGCAAAGCGGATGAAATTATTATTATGGAAATATAATGCAAAATAGCTTCTAAATATGTATATTACCAATATAACGCGGCGTAAAGCGCTACGCACTACGCAGTGTGGAGAAGAGTGAAGGTGTAAAACGTCTTTAAAATTATCATTAAAACGGAAAGAAATACGAATTTTAGATTGATTGGTTTATTACAATATGCCTCGATTTCAGTCCATTTATAATAATCAAAAAACATTGCAAATACCGGGAGGTGAATGCGACCTCACCGTCATTAAACTCTAAATTTTACTGGGGTCTAAGATTTGAGTCGGTGATTTTTTTTTTATCCTGGCACGGCAATGTGACCACACTGCACCTGATGGTAAGCGCAGTGCCACAAACACTGGCAACAATCTGTCCCCCGCTAGTCAACACAATCATGCCGGCCCGCTTCTTCAAACTACACCATGAGCAAGAAGGTGAAGAAGCAGTCGAGGGTCTAGTGTCAGAGTACACGAAAGCCGCAAAACGGCTAAACATCGTACCACACTCTAGACCCCCCACAAAAACCGGATGTACACGGACTGATCCCGGAACGCGACACACTTGCTTGTGCCACTATGGCAAGTTTGACACTCTGTGTACGGTGGTCGCTATCCGGGCGGATATGATTATCCTACCACCAGCAAAAAATAGTGATAGTGGTCTTTAAAGTGCATAAGTTATTCTGTACCTATTTTTAAAATAAATTAATATAAAAATCTACCACAAATATTGGTTATCAACAAACAATAATTTATGAAAGTCCGTCAATTGCTCAATCAGAACCGTACCTACAATCGTCAGTTGGGAAATCATGTGTAGCGGTGCGTAAAATGTGACTCGCGAACATTTTCTTGCAAACCATTAATTCAACTTTCGTATTATGCAACTATTATCCACGTAGTAATTGCTTTACGTAACTTATGGTCGTAGAAATTGTGCATCCATGGTATGGTAAATTAAATAAATTGGTAGAGTTTTGGATTTGTTGATAGAAGTGGTATTGAGAGATCGAGATTTTCTCGCCGCCTCAGAAGCAAGATAAAATTATAAATTTATAAATCAAATGCAAACATGATTTTATTGATATATCTATTAAAAAAACAACAATTATAATAAATTTTATCTGACAAATAAATTATTTTATTTTTCAGTTCTGTTCTTGTAACTTATATTCTTGTTATATCTAGTACGAAAAAATACTAAATCGAATGGAGTTTATTTTTAAAACAGTATATAAATAATAATTAAAATCGTTAAGTTATGCTGGCTTAGAATATACACAGGACAGTAATTCACATTTAACACATTATTAGTACTTTTTATTACTAGCATATTTTACAAATAATTATTATTAAAATAATATCAATGTAGGTCTTTCAAATTCCTTTAGAGAATACGCGGATATGCATCCTCGCGGTGCAGTGGTCTGAATGACCATTAAGAAGAGCATAAATAATAAATATAGACGTGCAAAACATGGTCAAAGAAGTTTGTCTGGAATTTGGAATCGAATCCTAGACCTGTCTCGTCAGTATGTTCTACTCCACGTTAGAATATCGCGGCTTATGTAATTATAATTTACTAATATTACGATATAAATATTTATGAATAAGACTTTTTATTTTTATGCAAATATCTCGAACATTAAAATATATCGCCCGCGAATTTTTGCCATGATGATTATGCAAAACATTGGAAAAATAAATAGTGTACGGATAACATATCTCACCGTCACAACTACGAAAGGGTAGGCAGAGAGTAAGAGTAATGCGTTTTGCAATATGACTAAAATAACGAAAATTTAAATGTTACAAATAAAAAACACACATATATATGAACCCCAAAAAATATAGTTTACCCGACCTAACTGTTTAACTATTATGATTAATTTGAAGTTAAAATGAAATATAAAAAATGCAGCTGTAAGAGCTTCCTGCTTAGGTACAGCTAAACTTTCTTCAGCAATATTATCTATACGTAGTACAACGGAAGTCGGTCTCTACGTCTGTCTGTCTGCTTGTCCGCTAACTCCTACTAAACCACGCGACTGATTTTAAAACGGTTTTCACCATCATGTAGATACATTTTCCGAAAGGTTTATGTGTATAGTACATCCTAATTAAAATTTCGTTTGTGTAAATAATAAAGATGACTGCCTCGGTGGCGCAGTTGTAATTGCGCATGCATTACGACTGCTGTGCTGAGGTCTCTGGTTCGATCCCCGGGTCGGGTAAAGTGATATTGGGTTTTTCTATCTAGAAATTCGTCAGTATTAACTCGGAGTCTGGAATCTGGAGGCTCGCCCCCTATCACATTATGGGACCGAAATTCGGCGAAAAGTGGGTGTACTGGTTGTAACCTCTGCCTACCCCTTCGGGGATTACTTTAGGTCCCACAACACAACCTGAAACAAATATTTTCCTGCTTACTGTTTCTATTCAGTCCTTAAATCCCATCGTTAGTATAGTTCTAAATGTCACTAACGTTTTCTAATCTTTGCGTACTTTTTATTCTGGCCGAGCTTTCTACAATGGAAAGTGTTTTACGATAATTTGATTGAAACGTCACTTTGTTACTCCGAACTCAGATACAATTGTACAACATGTAAATGTATTCAAATGTTAGAAAATATTCGAATGGGTATCGATTTGATTTCTTTAATCTCACTTTTTAACGTTTTGTGGTTTTTTAAAAGTGCTAATTGGTGTTTCAATTCTCTTGTGAATATTAAAATATAAATTGGATAAGCTGTGGTCATTTTTGTTTCATTGTACGTGTTTGTGAATTGATATATTATTTATAAATATAACACTATAGCTATGTATATTGTGCTATGTATTTTGTAGTCGGTAATTTTGTTATTATTTTCAAGAGGCTAACTAGTTATTACGCTAAATGTCATTGTTCAAATCTAAGTGTTTTGCTCTAAGAGCAGTAAATTTACATTTAAAAATGAATAAAATCTTCATTCCATTTGCCAGCAACAAGGAAATCCTTATGAACTATTTTAAATGAAACTAAGGATAAAACCAATAACTTTGTTTAAACTTAGGGGATTATCCCGTAAATTTTCAGTTTATTTATTTATTGTTCAGGACATAGCCCCTTATCTTACTGGTATTCACCATTAAATCAGAGCTCCCAAGCAGAACTATTATTAAAAACAATTTCTTTTAACACAACACTTAAAATTATTACATACTGCTACAGATCATTAAGTGAGGTACTTTTGTATAGATAATACGAAAATCTCGGATTATATTCTAAGTCTGTTATTACACAGATAAACATGACCACACAGTGACCACACTGCACCTTATGGTTTAGCGCAGTGCCGTCCAATTAGAGTATCGAGTAGCGAAAGACAATGTATCCCCCGCTACTCAATACAATCATGCCGACCTGCTTATTCACACTACGCCATGGCCTAGAAGGTGAAGAAGCGGTCGAGGGTCTAACATCGTACCCTGACTCTAGACCCCTGACAAAACACTGATGTACACTGGCGGATCTCGGAACACGACACACTTGCGTGTGGTACTATAGCCGGTTTTACACCCTGTGTACGGTGGTCGCTATCCGGGCGGATATGAATATCCTACCACAAGCTAAATTATGGTTATTGTCACTTTTAAAATAGAGATATTTATACTGAAATATACAAACATTCATCTCACTTTCCGTGTTACAGTATTACAGCATAAATCAAACTCGATCCATAATAACCTACTGACACAAAAACACGTACATAATAAATCTCACAGTAGTGAAATTAAACACGAGATTAAAAAACAACACCTTTTTATGATAATTGTACGTAAAAACGAACGAGTTACCGCATTTTTATTATCTCCAACCACGAAACGCAGAACAGAACCGTATGCGTTACCAAAAATGGGCATTGTCTATCACGTTGAACCTGCAAATAATGTTCACACTTATCACCATACAAATAAGGCTGCAAATGGAAAGCGCGGAAGCGAATCGGTCCAGTGACTTAGTTGCGAAACGGTCAGGAAGTCTGCCTTGTATGGTGTAATGGAGAACGGGTCAAGATCACAACGTCAATACGGTGCGGTGTCGTTTTATGGCAAGTTGGTAGAAGCACGTTATACGCAGTCTAGTCAAGATGAATGGACCGGGTCGACCGAGTCATTACCAGACAGAAAACCGACATGAGGTAGCAACTTGCGTTTCCTGTATAGTGAGAGATCTTAATTCTAATACCCATTTTTAAGGCCCGCAACACCTAAATATAAGATCCATTATCATCAGGTGCCGCACTTGCACGTTTACCCCATTATTATTATTAGCCATGGTTGTTCCACTGCCGAGCAAAGAGCGAGGGAGACCCCCTGCCTTCTTTCCACGTCGCGGTGATGAGGGCGGCCCAGAATACGATGGCGAGATGAGCTTGACTCCCACCTATGGAATTGGCATGTTGTTGCTCAAAATCGAGACATTTACCGATAACTGCTATAAAAGATTAACATCAATAAACAATACCCAATATAGTGTCACGATAGCACAGGCAGAGGTGCAGTTAGAGTACCCACATTTCAATAGCCTCTTTGGATTGCGGACGCTATGCCGGCTGGTAAATGAGAGACTGATTCGATTCGGTGGCGGCGCGATGTCTCGTACTACCGCGAATGTGGAGGGCATACAGCCCTAGAAGAGACGGACCGTAAAGGAACCGCGCAGGGATGGTTCCGGCAGCAATCTAGATATTCACTTAGGATCCACATCCGTAAGATGGATTTTCCCCGCAGAATAAAGGACTATGAGTATGAATGCATTAGTGGGTGTATTATTATATTATTTTGTCTAACTATTATATACATTAATTTTTTTTAAATTGCACGTATTCTAATCGTGTTGGTGCACTCACGCATTGTAGTAAAATCTACATAATTAAAATTAAATGTTTTTCGTTGTAAAGCGAATAAGAATGGCTGAATTTATTTGGCTAAATTTATTTTTGAATACTTTAATATTTCAAATAAGGTTTTCGATGAAATAATGTTACCCAGAAATTTAAAATATGCGGTAAAGTGAAGATGCTTTTCCTACGGGACTAGTGGCCCCGGGCAGGACGTTGTCCTGCCATAAACCGTACCTAATTTTCATTGAAAAATAAAAAAATCTGATCTCGACATCAGAATCACCTATCGGATCTAAAACTATCCTATCTTTTAAGTTGAAGCCAACCACACTTACACAAAATTTCATTGAAATCGTTTTAGTGGTTTCAAAGTCTATAACGGACATAGATAGAAACAATTTTTGTGTATACCTATGGTACCGATAAATGTAATCACGCATGTGAAGCAGCGAGAAAAAAGTTATTAGGTAAAAAATCTATTTGGTGAATAGATTTTTTACCTAATAACTTATATAACACAAAGTAATTGCAATTTCTTTTTAAACTCTTGTTTGCGCTTATTAAACTATGAATAGTATTGTAATCGAATTTTCAACGTATCGTATTCGATGTTCGTTACGAATGTAATTTTTCGGTATTGCCAAACTGTTTTCTAATTTCACCTGATTGATTAGTTTTTGTTATGAATGATTTGAATTTGTAGTAATAATGTTTAAAAACAGAGAAGTGGAGTATATTCTATGGGAATGACAAACGATTTAACAACATAATGATCTTATATTTTCATGAAACAACTAAATAAAGTAAAGTATAAAGTTTGTAAGAGCAGCGATAGCTTAGTTGGTTGCGGTACGGACTGTCAAGACTAAAGTTGTATTCTCGAAACCAGTACAAATGGCATACACCTCTGACCTCTAAAAAGTTAAGTGATATGAATGAATACACGCAATTTCAAAAAGTTGATATGCATGCCATTCGTGCTGGGTTGCAACCTACGACTATCTTCTGAGCTCTCGTTTCTACACACACAAACACATACACTCAGGCTTGTAATCCCCGAAGGAGCCAGTACACCCACTTTTTGCCGAGTTTCAGTCCTATAATCTGTTAGGGGGCGAGCCTATCGCCATTTCTGTCTCGTTTCTAGTTACGATAAAATAGTTTGTTTCAATTATGATATATCGAAATTTTAAAATAAAATATAAAAATAAATAATTTAAAAAAATAAAAAATCGAGAACAAATGCATACATTATTTATTATACAAGATGAAATCGAAAACAAATTGGACATAACAATAGAACAAAAACGAGAGTGATTTAACAAAGTGTAGCTGAACATTGATGCAACTCTATTGTTTAGAGCTAAGTAGTTAGATATTTTGAGGATCCAAGAAAACCGCTCTTGGCCTACTTTACCACATTGATTGGACCGTGAGATTGAATAATAATAAATAGTGGTAAACATACATGGATAAATGTACTTTTTAATTATCTTACACGTAGTTTTAGGAGTGTGAAATACAAATGTCGAATTAAACACTTTAATACTTTCTTAATAGGAATAAAAAGCATGTGCCTGAAATGTTAACAGTTTTTTTATCCTGGCACGGCATAGTGACCATACGTACCTGATGCTAACCGCAGTGCCGGCCAAATAGAGTATCGAGTAGCGAGAGACAATCTATCCCCGCTACTCAACGCAGTCATGCCGGCCTGCTTCTTCACACTACACCATGGGCAAGAGGATGAAGAAGCGGTCGAGGGTCTAGTATCAGAGCACTCAGAAGCCGCAAAAGGACCAAACATCGTACTCCAATTCTAGACCCCCGACAAAAACCGGATGTACACTGGCTGATACTGGAACGCAACACTTTTGCGTGTGCCACTATGGCGGGTTTTACACCCTGTGTACGGTGGTCGCTATCCGGGCGGATATAAATATCCTACCACCAGCAAAAAATGGGCCTATATAAACATTATATTGTTAAATGGTCGAAAAGATAGAAGCTATTACAGAAACTCTGAAACCTTAAGCTATCCATAAAAACCGTATAATGTTTAAGTCCCAGAAATTTTTACTTTTTATGACTGTTTCGAAATTTTAAAAAACGTCTTCAGCGTTAATAAAATCAATTTCCTACCGTCACCGTATCGAAATTGAGTTAGTAATTTCGTCACACGAATAAGTCAAACACACGATGTACCATCAAAAAGATATAATAGCTAAGCGTTTGTCAGTGAACGTCCCTGGATATAAATTGATTTCGCATCTATGGTTCAGCGTTAATCTTTAGATATTCGTGGTCTCTATCGACTGTTGAAGAGTAAAATAAAAGTGGTTTTAGTTTGAATGTTGTAATCAAACGTTTGTTATTATATTGTATTTATTATTTAAATTATTAGTATCAACCATCTTAGTTTATTGTTTTAAAGTCAATTCTTATATAAGGTATGAAGCAGTACTTGAAACTTGGCTTGGACCATTATTAAACCTGCATATTGTCTTGTTCATTGCTTAAATTCGTAAGCACACTTTAAAAGCTTTATATATTTGTTTATTTTGATTAAAATGGTGGAAAGGAATCTGAGACAATCAATGAAATAGTATTTTACAATCGTCTATACTGTCAACGCAACTCGATCTAAACGCATCGACTAGAAAGCGTCACCGCGCTTTCGAAACACAAAAAACGCCCACATAAATAATTATCGATGAAAGCCCTCCAATTAGAAAAGGTACATAATTCAGTATGGACGTACCATAAGTCATGCGTTTACTATTACGCCAAGTAACACAAATAATTATCGACTCATTACGGTGATATTGTATAGGCGATTCGATCAAAAGCCTCCCGAGAAGTGACATCGCCGGAGCTTTCACTCGCGTCTTATAACACGGCCCACTTGATTGTAGAGGATATGTTGTAATAAGTTATAGGATAAATTATCTCAAATCTACATATCACAAAGTAATAAAGGTGTAGCAATATAAAAAACAGCGACTGTAAAGGCAACCCATATTTCAAGAAATTGCTTTTTTTTCTCATTGTATAAATGACGTGACATGACATTTCTATTTGTCTTCCCAATACAAATTCTTGTTAAAAAATTTAAAAGCTCTATTTTTCTTGCTTTAACGGTGAAGGAAAACATAGTGAGGAAACCTACATACCTGAGAATTCTCAATAGAATTTCCAAGGTATGTGAAGTCTACCAACCCGCAATAGGCCAGCGTGGTGGACTAAGACCTTATCCGTCTCATTAGTAGAGGAGGCCCGTGCCTAGCAGTGGGACAATGTTTAATACATGGCTGGTATTATTATTATATATATTTCGGGATATTAAAACATTATCTAACGCTTTCAAAAATTAAATATCCACAATCCATCGAGCATATATCGACCCTAAAGTTGTTCACCGCAAGATTATGTTCAACATGACTCACAGCACAGTAACGAGTCTTTCCTCATTGAGACGAATCGGGAAGGCTTCTGTCTCTTTGTCTGACCCTAATACGCGTTTGAAACGATCGTTTCGGTCTTTTATGTGTGACATATGTGTGTTAACATTGTAATAAAATGTGGTCTCATAGACCTGTGATTTACAAAAAAATATTTTTGATGTTGACATATATGCATAATTTTTCATATTTGTATTCAGAGAACGTGACACATGTGATTTTTCTTTGTTTTGAGTTCAAAAGTTCCTAGTGTGTAATGCAGTCGTAAATGTGGTTATTAGAATTAGGATATTTCAATCGTCAAAGAAATGTTATCGTGTATAACTTTTTAATGATGATGTATTTTCTGTAAGGAGTCTATCAAAACATCAAAGTTATTCGTCCGTTAACTTATATATATAATTGTAAAATAGCTCTTAAAATATAATTTAAAATTACATAATATGTAAATTTTATTCTCCTAAACAAAGTCATTAAGTTCATCTATGGTAAGAACTTTAGAACTGCGTGAATCATCTCATTACTTCCATTTCTTTACAACATTACTTCCATTTGTCATAACGGAAGGTTAACATTTTGATTTTTTCATCGTTATCTCTCACAATCTGGCGCTTTGTGTTTTAGACTTTTTAGGACAATCCGACCCATATTAAGTAATACGAAATTACCACCTTTGTAGTTCTCTAATTGGTTAATAAACGGTGTCATTAAAACTGTGTTTGGAAAAATTATGTAAATGCTAATAGTTTTTAATTGGCATACGTTATGGTAAAATTAATCTCACCATGAGGCCGCCATACCGTATAAAGGAAAAACTAATTAAATATTTATGTAGCACTTTGTTAAGTAAATTTCTATGCGTTATATTATGGTAATTTTTGCGTTGTATAAATGTGTATTTTTTAATAATATTACGTAATAGTACTTGATTTTCGTCTGCAGTTTTTAGTAAATATTCATCGCGTTTGAAATATTTACCATGGCTTGAATGTGTTTTTACAAATTGACTTTTGTTTATTAAGATATCAGTCAATCTGATCATTAATCAGTTGATAAAATAATAAGCTGAATTTTAATTTATTAGTACTTTAAATAGTTTCCTCGCAGCTTTGGTGCACAGACCCTTCATACGCAGAAATGCAAAAAGCAATTGTGCAACAAGAAACGATATATCTATTTTTCAAACAGATGCCATCGGTAAATCACGACTCAGCAGATCAATTCACCTTTCTATTATAATAACAGTCCCTTTCCCGGATATAAAAATACACTTTGTCCACGCTGAACTCAATGCCAATTGTTCTGTTGTAAAGATGGATGGCTGGGCCTATCTAGGATTACAATATACTTTATACGTACGTACTGGACTTCCTGTATAGTTTGTGAGATATTATTGATATACAAACAGACACAGAAACCAGTCACAGTAATCAAGCTCATAATGTTTATAACTATGACTAATCTGACTTTCTTTCTCCCAGTCGTCGCTCGAAACATGTTTTGGATGTTTTGAATGACGCCATCACTTGAGATCAAAGATACGATCTAGCCACATGATCCAATGTTACTGGATTATTCATGAACGTAGTAATTTAGATAGCAAAAGTGTCATGCTACATTGATGATTTCGAAAGCCGGCAAATAAGCATCTGGGTTGTCTGAAAATTAGTAATCACAGAAACTTGGATAAGTCACCGATGTTCAATGAAATTTTGCAGCGGCCACTAATCTCAAATCTTTATTCACAATTAAACTCATTTTTATATGTTGTGTATATGTATACACAACTATTATATACAACAACATACAAACAAAACCTAACACAATTCACGCGCTATTCCGCGACCCAATTACATTTGCCGCATGCACACGCACCTACGCCGATGCAATTATACATTACACAAGAGTGCAACACAATGAGCACGCTATGTACGAATACTGCACACGACCGCCCCAGAAACCAGAGGTGTAATTACACCGATTTTTATCTCGCTACTGAAATACTGATACCGTATATTTGAAGACTTTTTTGTCGGCATAATGACAAGACAGAGGCTAATGTTAAGTGCGGTTCAAAATTGAGATATATCTTTGTTAGTATATCGAAAACTGAAGCCCTTTGGTGATTGGCCGTCCATTATATAATGGGGCCAAATATAGATATAACGTTAAAGATGACTAAGTGAATGTTCTTGTTTCTTCAATTACAAAGTCATTGCTTTTTAATTCTTCATAAAAAAACGAAATTTTCCATCGTGGTGATTCTTCAACTGAGCTGTTATGCAAATAAGTTAATTAATATGGAAACCGGATTACTGATAAAGTATTTTTACATTATATTACACCATGTCGGAGTTTATTTGCCCAATCCCGCATCTCTCTATCACTCGGTGTCGTTTTTCGCAATTAATATTTTACAATACAAAGCAAACAATAACCACCCTATCGAAGTGGTAACCGTATAAATAATAATACTTGACATTGCATTAAAAACACATTATTTTTGGACTAAAGTGGCGGTGTTCATAAAATTTCAGGAAATTGTTGTGAAATATCGTTAATTTGTCTACCAAAGTAATTAAATTTGATAATAGAATAATTACAGAGCGATATATAAACACTTCGCTAAAACTGCTGTTATGTTGCGTATGAACGCAAATGACTCCTGGATTATCACTAATCAGGGTTATCGTGTTAACTGTCGGCAAACTAAATACATTTATAATTAACAATTTCAATATTCTTTGTGTATTATGCGTTATGTATAAATCTGATTTAATTGGTGATCTATTTATATAATTTAATATTAATATAACTGATATTAACGTTGTTTTTGTTATTAAAACTAACACTACAAATTCGATTGATGCAAAGTTTGAAACATTTTCGTGTATGTATGATGGATGGGATATTGATTTACAATCGGCAGTGCTTTATAAAGTTAATGTGTTGAGTTTCAAAATTTAGATTTTCATGGAATGCGTTTTCGGTTTTCGATTCACAACAAGCAATAAGTCGAGAACAGCTTATCATATCTGACTGCTTTATTAAGTGTCCTTGTTGCTAACATATTGCTCCATTTAAGTATTTTTCGGGGTATAGAGTAATTTAATAGTAAATATAATAGTTGTTCTGGAATAAATTTATTCAATATTTCTTGATTTCTCTACTTCCTTAGATACACGTGATTACAGCTTCCCGAAATTAATTAATTGATTTTTCTCATCTAAACTCGAAGTGAGTTTCATCAGCAGTATTATCATTACAGCTTCCCGAAATTAATTATTTGATTTTTCTCATCTAAACTCGAAGTGAGTTTCATCAGCAGTATTATCATTACAGCTTCCCGAAATTAATTATTTGATTTTTCTCATCTAAACTCGAAGTGAGTTTCATCAGCAGTATTATCATTACAGCTTCCCGAAATTAATTATTTGATTTTTCTCATCTAAACTCGAAGTGAGTTTCATCAGCAGTATTATCATTACAGCTTCCCGAAATTAATTATTTGATTTTTCTCATCTAAACTCGAAGTGAGTTTCATCAGCAGTATTATCATTACAGCTTCCCGAAATTAATTAATTGATTTTTCTCATCTAAACTCGAAGTGAGTTTCATCAGCAGTATTATCATTACAGCTTCCCGAAATTAATTATTTGATTTTTCTCATCTAAACTCGAAGTGAGTTTCATCAGCAGTATTATCATTACAGCTTCCCGAAATTAATTATTTGATTTTTCTCATCTAAACTCGAAGTGAGTTTCATCAGCAGTATTATCATTACAGCTTCCCGAAATTAATTAATTGATTTTTCTCATCTAAACTCGAAGTGAGTTTCATCAGCAGTATTATCATTACAGCTTCCCGAAATTAATTATTTGATTTTTCTCATCTAAACTCGAAGTGAGTTTCATCAGCAGTATTATCATTACAGCTTCCCGAAATTAATTATTTGATTTTTCTCATCTAAACTCGAAGTGAGTTTCATCAGCAGTATTATCATTACAGCTTCCCGAAATTAATTATTTGATTTTTCTCATCTAAACTCGTAGTGAGTTTCATCAGCAGTATTATCATTACAGCTTCCCGAAATTAATTAATTGATTTTTCTCATCTAAACTCGAAGTGAGTTTCATCAGCAGTATTATCATTACAGCTTCCCGAAATTAATTATTTGATTTTTCTCATCTAAACTCGAAGTGAGTTTCATCAGCAGTATTATCATTACAGCTTCCCGAAATTAATTATTTGATTTTTCTCATCTAAACTCGAAGTGAGTTTCATCAGCAGTATTATCATTACAGCTTCCCGAAATTAATTATTTGATTTTTCTCATCTAAACTCGAAGTGAGTTTCATCAGCAGTATTATCATTACAGCTTCCCGAAATTAATTATTTGATTTTTCTCATCTAAACTCGAAGTGAGTTTCATCAGCAGTATTATCATTACAGCTTCCCGAAATTAATTATTTGATTTTTCTCATCTAAACTCGAAGTGAGTTTCATCAGCATTATTATCATTACAGCTTCCCGAAATTAATTATTTGATTTTTCTCATCTAAACCATCATCAGCAGTATTATCATTAATTGGGTTTGTCACAAAGGCCAGTGTCACGTCGGCCCAAATCTAATGCACTCCTTCGGCAAATTAGGTTGAGTTAATTGGCAGTAGCTTCTTTAACCTCAATTTACTAATAATACTTATAATTAGTTTTCATAAATTTGATAATGACATATTTGAACATAGTGTTAGCAATGAAGAATGTCGTATCTGCTTGCCCTTTTCTGTATGCGTCCTCTCTATTTTAAGTAACGCAGTCATTTATGTTAACGGCCTTTATTCAATTTAATTATCAAATTGTATTATAATTGATTAATAAATCAATTTTACAAAATAAAAATGGAAAGTGAAACAAATCGCTCAGTCATTACGAGCACAATCAATACATTCTACAAATGATCAAATGTCAATAAAAATTAATATACGCACATATTTGTTGCAAACCGGTCAGAAAGCTCGGTCGATAATAATTAAAATAAATTTCGGTCTCATCGATGATGCTTTCACGAGATGATAGGTTTTGACATTTTCGAACATTTTATTCGTAACCGTGTAAAATAGACGCGAAACACGCGATGATTTAAACATTTATAAATTTTTCAACGTCTACGCGTATCAAGTATAAATATTTTCTCAGATTGTAAACATAAGGTAACATTAAAACAATATTCAATTTTGTTCCAAAGCGACAACATTTAGATTGTTCTCTTGATAACATTTTATTTTTGACTGATTCACGGTCGTTTTCAGAACATCGATTTTAGAAAAAACGACATACTTACATAAGGTCATGCATGCATCCCCGAAGAGTTAGGCTGAGGTTCTCTTATGCGCCGAAGAGGGCCACCGTGGGGTTTTTAGTTGGTATTGCCGGTGTAGGGAGTTTGTTAGGGACCCGGCCCAGCGGTCGTCCGGATGTCAACATCTCTCCCGGACGACTTAACGCTGGGTCGTAAGGCCTGCGAGCCCAACATAACTGATACTTATCACCGGCGAAATGTGTGTGTATTGGTACACCTCTGCCTACCCAGGCGCGAGTGCGTATGTATGTTTGTTATATATTATACAATGTGATTTAACGATCTCACCGTTATGCGCATTTCTTATTCAATGATGATGATGATGATGCATTAGCTTCACTTACTGTTAGCAACGGTCTTTTTTGTTTTATCTTATCGGTCTCTGGAAGCCTAATTTCCATTTTCCATTCAATTGTCAGCGATATTGTTGGGTTTATCATTTACCGAAAGTGACTATGTTAATGAAGAAAGTCAGGATATTGAATCAAGGGTCCGAATCGGATGAATTTATCAAATAAATTCGCTACTAAGTGCGCGTCTCACAAGAAATGGGTCTGGAGTGAGGTGTTCCGAATGTGATTCATACTGAATGTAGCAATAAAATGCTTCCATTGTGTTTAAATTAAGTTTTGTACACGTTTTTCCTTTTATTTTGGATACTGCATCAACTGCTTCTTTGAAGTTGTACAGTAACTAGAATTTCTGTAGTAAAGGCATTTATACTTCCTCATTTGGCGACTTTTTTGTACCTATAATATCATCAGATAAAATAAGATGGATATAGATATTTTTGTGACTTAAAAACATTTTTCCTTATTTTAATTTTCCGACCGGTTATTTGACTGACATATTTAGATTTGCAGTAACCATTCTCAGGTGATATTAATACTATAATAATAATATACCAATACTAGCCCTGTATTAAACATTGTCCTACTGCTGGACACGGGCCTCCTCTGCTAATGAAAGGGTTAGGCCTTAGTCCACCACGCTGGCCTAATGCGGGTTGGTAGTCTTTACATACTTTCAAAATTCTTATAAGAATTCTCTGGTATGCAGGCTTCCTCACCATGTTTTTCTTCACCTTTAAAACAAGCGATAATTGACAATGAATTTACACGTAGCTTTTTAGAAAAGTCAGAGGTGTGTGCCATTTGGATTTCGAACATACGACTTTCGTCATGAAAGTCCGTACCGCAACCAACTAGGCTATCTAAGCTGCTATACTAATACTATTCGTTGATAACTTATAACTTCATAATTTATTTATTTATCAATGTAGCCATATTGGCATGTGGTCGGCGCAACAACGTAGGTTTCTTCCGTTATGACCATAATCAATTTCAGGAAGTTAATGCGCATGTAGCGCGAGACGATACTTAATTAGACATGGTGACATAGTTAATTGTACATTTTCCTTATTTTGTTCATGTTTGAACGAAACTGAAGTATTTTATGAAGTCCATACATATACCTTCACGCCTGTAATCCCTGAGGGGGTAGGCAGAGGTGTAACCAGTACACCCACATCTCGCCGAATCTATTACCGTCCCATAATGAGGCGAGCCTATCGTCAAACCGGGCTCAATTCCAGACTCCGGGCTGATACTGAGTATTTCTAAATAGAAAAATCCAATATCAGTTTACCCGACCCGGGGATCGAACACGAGACCTCAGCACAGCAGTCGTAAAGCATGCGCAATTACAACTGCACCCCCGAGGCAGTCTTGATTAGACATGTTGACATGGTTAATGGTGTTTTCCGTTTTCCTTATTTTGTTCATGTTTTGACGAAACTGAAGTATTTTATGAAGTTAAGAATATATAAATTGGATTTAGAGTTGAACAAAAAAATTGCAGATACTTTTACGATCATTCGATGTTACGATAAAACGAACGTTACCCATTTTATGATAATAATTTTGAAGTTAAAGTTAAGGTAAATCGCGATTGTTTTAATAGAATAAAATAGGCCCAAAAAGACAAGTCTTGTAGTAAAATAGAAACATATCTGAATACAATAAAAATCTAAAACGTGTCATCTCTACCGACAGACTAACGCCCAAATACTCAAACGCTACTCAACTGGCTGACCGTCTAACGACTTATACTGTTACACGCCATACAATTATGACAAAAAAGGGTCTGAAATATTTAACGCGTTCTTAAATGCTTGAGTTTAAGTATTCAAGCGTAAGACAATTACTATATCTTAAGTCTATTCCGTCGTAGCCGAAACGTCTCCATAGGGACAAGACCGCCACCACAACCGCAAACATGTCCGTAATGCAGGCATCTAAAGCGGCGGCGACCGCTTGTCTGCGGTTCAAATCAAATATTTCGGTAAAGTTTGAATTCAAGAGAACCTGTCTCGTTTGTTGTATGAAATGTTGTCAGTCACGGCTTTACGAATGTATATTTATTTTGGGCTTCAATAGTTACGGATGAAGTCTTATGTTTTAAGATATTTCGTATTATTAAATACACTCACAGTCACATACATAGTTCTGACCCCACACTAGATAAAACCTGTATCGTAGGTATCGAGAACTACGACGGGACTACGGTCCCGCAACACCCAGACCCGAAAAAAATATCTGTTTTTAATTTTTAAACAATGTTTGTTATCCACACCAACAAACTTTTGTACATTTCAGCTGTAAGAAGTTAAGTCTGGTTTATTATCTTATCCACTTTAATAAACATCACCTAAACATTTGCACGTTATTGATATAGAGCATAACATGAAAGAAGTCATTCACAATAACAATAACGCAAATCATTATTTCTGTCTATATTCCTAGACGTTTCAAAAACCTTATCAAATAATCAGCCCGTATATTTTACTTTCAGTGGTTGCATTTCGTATGCATTTGCCTCGTGCAATTTTTAAAAGTGCAGTTACGTAGCTGGCTCGGCATGTGGTGCATGTTTAATGGCACTACGCCGCAAGGTATAATGGTCTATAGTTAGCAGTTTGTAGACCTCACGCGTATAGTTTGCTGCATTGGCTTGTTTCTAGATCATGTCGTTGGCTTTGGAAATAATACTGATGCTAGTTGTTCCAGGAAATGTATAGCAGTAGAGGCTAAAGAAATAGGTATATGAAAAAACACGTTTGTATTATATAAGCAGGAGAAATAATGTTAGTCCATGTTCTGCATCATGGTTATATAGAATCGACAGGGGCTAAAATATCATTCCCCGCTGTGTTTTAGAAATTATTTGTCTGTTCAACACAATAGAAGTGTGGGTTGTCAATGACACCAAGTACCACAATACTCGCAATATTTATTCCAAACACAATTTTTTGAGTACGTTCACCAGACGGGAATATTGATTCAGCCGTAGCTATAAACTCAAAATCACAAGATCACCACCCCGTCCAAATCAAATTGTCTAGACTAAGTCTAGACAAAGTTTATTTAAGCCAAAACATTCGCACCAACTATGGCTTGGGACAAAGGGGATCGGACTACCGGGGCACGTTTATCGGCCGGCATAATTTCGTTATTTCATTTGCATTTCACTACAGTCATCTATTTGTTTGTAAAATAAATTTTATTTGTCTAGACTCACTCTGTGTATCTTTTGCACCTATCAATTTTGGAGTCATATGGATTGCATGCGGTCTCCTAATTATTACTTGTTGGTGTCATAATTGATAATTTTTAACGCACCGAAGCGTATCCAAAGTTAAGTTTTTGCTAAAACATATCAGAATCAATAAGGAACCATGAGATCTGTAAACTCACCTTTATTTCTTACACAATAAACACACATATATACCAAAACGAATGCTGAAATAAATTTTAAGTTTTTACGTATTCAATTTAAAATACGATTTGTTCGACAGAAGTGTGTGAATTGGCAATGACTGCTCACGGTGCACTGGTTTCTTACTTCATACGCAATCTGTTATGAGTTACGTTTTGTATGTAGGTTAATGTATCAGATACTGGTGTCGGTTGTTGGTCTAGCTACATACACGTTAAATGCGTTTTCGTTCTAGAATTAGAACTTTATTAATTTGCGTGCTTTAAACTTGTGCTACTCTTGTTTCAGGTACGTATCTCCAATATGTTTTGTCTGTTTCATGTCAAGTAAGATATTTACATAACGTTATTATTGTGAGCAATATGTTTCATAGATGGTATTTAAAAACATCCGTGGGAATTGTGAACACATCTCACACATTGTTGACTAACAATCTAGCTAAGTGGGGTTTGTGTTCGATGTTTAATTTATGCATCATTTATTTTCGGTCCCTGATTTACCGAAAGTCCATAAAAACTCGGTTGTGAGGACCACGTCGCTTCGTCGATGGGTCGGGTCAACGCACATTTCCCACGTTTCTTTCACGGCATAAGTCACCTTTTTTTCTAGTTTAGTAAAGTGATTTGATATCGATATATGTCACTCATCGTTGCTTGGCTTTTATACTTTAAAATATCTAGTTCTGAACCATAGATATAAATTAATATTTTTAAACACATCAAAATGCCTCTGTGTTACTAGTGATTGATCACTGCGCCTACTTTCGTTGTCTGCTATTTACTGTCATGTACTTGAACATTGTCAAACGTATGAAACTCGTCCGCACTCCGCGTTAGTATTCAAACCTTCCTCTTAGATGTTTTGCAAGCGCACGTGTACTGCAGAGGCGGAACGCAGCTCAAAGGTCACTCGCTGAATAGAGACGCTGACAGATGCTGCGCTCACAATGGAATTGTTACATAATAATAATTCTTGGGATCTACCGTGCTGAATTTTCTCAATACTTCTCCGCATCTCATCTATTGTTCGCTATTCCAGAATCGATTGCCTTTGTGCAACCTTTTCATTGTTTATTCAGAGCTTGAAAATAAGGCGCTGTTGTTCTAGCGTTCCTGATATCTTTATTGAATGTATTATTAATGTTATTCAACACGCCTGGAGTATTCGTGATTATTTAGTCACGTGTTCAAGCATAGTTTAGTCCATAATTATTCGATTTATTTACGATATGAGTATACCATAATAATTAATGCTCTCATTTAAAAACTATTAAGAATTGTTTATCAGTATTTTATTCTAGAGTGCCCAATTTAATAGAAGAGTTACAAATCTCATACCACGAAAACTGGCGTGATTTGTGCATTGTTTGCCTTGTTCCCTAAGTCGACCGGTTCTGACACAATTTCTCCGAATTCCGTTACTTTGACTTGACCTACGTTGTACGTGTTATTTTGACCTTAAAACTGTGCCTTTTTATTTCTAATAACGTAAACATAATTCAGCCTGGGAAAGAGATTGCAAGTATGGTAATGGTAATATATATTATAATTAAGAAAGAAAGAAAGAAAGAAAGAAAGAAATATTTATTCGTTGTAAGCAAATTAAAATTAAATTAAAACTAAACAACAAACTAGTAAAAAAAAAAAAAAAAAACAAACAACATGCTTACAACAAATACGGCCTCAACTCAGCGTGTACTGGTATAAATTACCAGTGCTGGTCTTCCGTTGGGCCGTATGGTGAATTCACGGGCACAAAACCGCTTCCTGCATACAACAGTGTGCGCCATGATTCTAATTTAAAACTATACATAAAGAACAAACCAACTAACAACAACTATAACATAAATTATTAATATTATTACACATAGATATATATTTTTTATATTTAATTTTTTTTGTTTTTTTGAGCAGGCAGCACTTATGACACTTGTCACCTGGACGTCTGAAGGACTAGTATCCATGGACATGAATAAATTAAAAAAATTGTCACCTGGTGACACGTGTCACAGACATTTAAACCATCAATACATATTACGTGGCTCAAACGTGGCATCGATATTTAAAATTTTATAGAGTGCAAAAATCAATTAATAAATCCGCCTTATCAGAAAAGTCACCACAAACGGTAGTGGAATAGTTATGAGCATTGTGCATTGTGCAGACAAGTGGGTAGGAAAAAAGGAAGAGAAATTAATTATTAGTAGAGAAGTAATTAGAAATATATATTATATTTACATATCGCTGTTTTAATTATAAATCCCGTTGAACCGCTGTAAACAAAATTGATTATCGTGAAATAATTAATGAGGCGAGCGTTTTCGTGATATGATCGATACATCGAAAGGCGTATACACACTTACCGTTCCGTGTCGAGTGTTGGGCACCCGGTGCAGTACCAACACGAGGTGCTTTAAAAAGGCGTGTTGTTTGTTTACGTATCTCCGTAGTACGTTCATGTGTAGGTAACGGGTCTGAGACACTAGCGTCGAGTCCGCAGTCAGTCGCGCGCGGTCGTCCCGCACGTTCGCACGACGTTTTTATCGCGCGGATCAGCTGATTGCCATTAATCACACACAAACATTATTAAAACTTCAAATACATAACTAAATATCACCTTTAAAAACAATAATGATGTACTCAGTGAAATAACAAATGGTTTAGATGGTACAGCGTGCTAGCTAACAGATCGATACCCCGAAAACGGGAAACGCTACGACATCCCAGCTGTAAAGCGAACAACCCCGTGCAATAACTTGCAATAATCAAATAAGACTGATTTTAGTGTTACATTGTTCATTATAATGTGTATGTGAGAATGGATTACCTTCATTGACTCTGATATTGAGTCAAGTTTTGACGTATTTATTACAACGTTGTTTGAGTGAGTAATATTTACTATATCTTCAGTTATTGTTCGATCTAACTTTAAAGTAACAGCTATTGGTATATTTTCGACTATGAAACAATTTTGTAAATGCTCCTCGTCTTTTAGAACTGAAAATCTAGTCAGTACCAAATTTATACGAAAAAGCCGTAGTTAATTTCATCATAATATTTGTTCTCATTTGGACAAATCGAATTGTGGGATTTATCATTATTGTGTTTGCCATTAATAATCATATTTCACAGATAAGTGACGTATATTGGTAATTTTGTTTTGATTGTGTAGCTAAAATCAAGAAATTCAATGGAATTTACGTTTTGTGTGATAACATCTGATTCATTACAAATCTAATAATAATGTCTCGCTATATGTGTTAAATAAAGCCTTTAAAAGATCCATGCGCTATTGTCTAATGGGAGCCAAATGTTTTGTTGCTCCTTTTGACCTTCATCAGGTCATAACCCTAATATACTTCTTACTTACTTCCCAGACTTTGCTTTTCATTCATTCTAGGGTATAAATATTCAATAGGATGTTCAATGAAATCTATTTTATTAAGATACACTAATGTAAACATGGCTTTGTTAGAATTATATAATAGTTTCTCTCGCTTAAAATTTTAAAGATCACTAACTGTTCAGTGATAGAGACTACTAATCTGAGTAATAAATACATTTTAAATATGTTTGTACCACCTGGACCTATTACCTTTTCAACAATCATCCATTTTACTGACATAACACATTAAAATTTCTATAAATCACATCTAATTGCAAATATGTCGTCTGCATCGTAGGTAATAACACTTCAATGTGATTTTCGTTCACATTCGGATTCTCACCCCTGGGGTCGACGGCATCCCGGGCGTGTACGATCTGAAGGGTGCGTTACCCTCCCTGGCTCAATGAAAACGCAGCGCGGTCGTCAAACCCTATCTCTATTAAATACTGGCGAATTGCGAAGATTTTTCATTGGTTCGGGATTACACGATGATGAAATCCATGTTGTTGTTGATAAAAATATTTATCTACTTTCATTAAATTCTACATCAATGATTGCAGATTAGCTATAATAATAAAATGAATATTTTATTTTAACGTACTGTGGTAGCGGAAGCATCTTTTTTAATATAGCAGATATTATTAGCAAATTGGAAATGTCGAAAGTTTCTGATTTCTTTTATCACATTTGATTTTATGCGATAGCCTTTACTTAAAAGTCATTAATGTAAAGACGTTAAAGATACATTTAAATTTGAAATATGTTTGCTTTAGGAAATCTCCTGTTAATTAATCAACATTATACCTTCAAACGATTATCTCTGGTATCAAATATTGCTATTGTTAGTGACTAAATCAGTGTTATCTCTACATGAATAAGTAGCGAGTTAGCTGGCGCTTGCTTTCTTGCACGCTTTCACTGACCACGTGCGTTATGTGACATGATATCGATGGATTTGGATTATTTAACGGGCTGTTCGACAATATGTCGAGTAACTGACGTTGTGGAAAAGACATGTGCAACTTCCTTTTATTTATAAGTTTTGTAAAGACTATTGCGGTTGTTTTTATTTTTTTTGTTTATGTTAAATATATCTTCGAATTTGAAACATGTTTAAAAGGAGTCGCTTTTTAATGAATTTAAATATTATTTAGCACATCTTTTGAGGTTAATGTTCTGACAGTTCTATAAGCGGACTCAGCTAATGAATACTTAAATGACAGTAATTATGAGTTAGCATTTAACGCTTATTAACCAGGGTTTGATTGCAACGCATTACGTACGCGATCAATTAGATTTAGCGTTGCTAATTATTATAATCTGCAAGTCCAGATGAATATAACTTTCACTCTCTGTGAATTATGCTTCAGGATTACTATTTATAATTGGAGTGGCTTTGTTTTAAACAACTTAAATAAAGCTGGTCGTCAGACTATCAATAAATTTGACAGCTTAAAACTTTCAATCAAGTTTATTCCACATCAATTTGTCCAGCCAGATATGGAAGGGCCAGTATAATTCTGGGCATCGTTGAAGTACTTAACGTCTCTCGACAGTTGAAAATGAATGAAAATATCGTAAAAGAAGTGTACTGCTTAATTTTTCGAACAATTTGAACTTGCTTAAAGATTGAATTCAAACTGCGTTGAGGTATAATCTTGTAGTTGTTATCACAGATGTCAGATGGGAATGTTTTGACTTTTTGTTTGATGTTATTAGATGTGCATTATTTGAAGAGGGAACCTATTAATAGATTTTATTTCTGAGGGTTCGATAAATTCCATCCTTCTTTTCCCTAATTCCTTATTAATACTGATTAAGAGAACAAAGTGATTGCTTATATTTGATATCAAATGCAATATTTATAATCTAAAATTTAAAAGAATAACAATAAACGAAATTTTGAAAACTGTACAACGAAATTTAAATTAAATGTTTCTCACAGATAAGATTGACCCTGATAATTTTGAGCTTGTATTTTTTTGTGAGTAAGCTTCGTGTCTTCACTGATCATAATAATTATGCCTTCTATCTGGCGTTTTTGTCCTGATAACGAGGTTCGCTTTCCTTTAACACACTTCTACTTTGCTCGGTCTTGAGCAACCATCGAGTTAGACCATCGAGTATTTTCATTGATTTCTTGAATGTCTTCAAAATTTCAGAGCATTTTGGACTGTTCACGGGAACGTACCCTGAGTATAGCTTGGCACATACATTTAAGACCAACATTCATGCGATTTTAGTTCATCATAATAATTGTTATGATTATAAAGATCGGCCCCAGCTTCGCATGCGTGATTACGTTTATGATCCTATGATAACAAGTGCATCCAGTTTTTTCCCGAAACATCAAATTTTCGGCCAGTTTATCTTTTGCTAAAAATCTTATTTGACTAATACAAACATTAAAAAATGCCAAATTGGTCCAGCCGTTCTTCACAACGAGCAGCATTTAATTTATTTCTATAGAGTTTAGGAAAATATTCCCCTTCTTTTAATTATCATGGTTAGTAGGTTACAAAAATTGCACGTACAAGGATATTCTTTCTACAAGTTGATTTACATTATTTTTACGTGTATCGTATACATTTACCATAAAACGGTCGCATCTGAAGTATATAGTGACCAGGGGGGCGTTTCACCTCGTTTCGTATTCCAGGAAGTGTTCTCGAGTGATGTGTAAGAAAGTGTATTATTTCCCGGTACAATAAGTACCTTATACATGCATAATGCAAGACTTTCATTGAAAAGGAACTGAGTCGCGAATTCGCGGTTGATTCACCTGCATTTGGAATTTTTCAACCGGTCTTTTCAACTGATTGTGGTTTTGTTAAATATCGTTTATACAATTAATTTTAGATACATATTGTGAGTATGTGGTTTTTATAAACTTTGCTTTTTGGAGAGTTCCTCCAATACTGTTTCAAATTGAGAGGTTCTCATTTGTCATATCATTGTCTTATTCATGCTGCTTGTTTTTTTACGATACATTTAAATTACGTAATACGTACTATCTTATTACAGAAGTAAATAAAAATCAAAATTCTAATAAATGATTCAAAGATAATTGTGAAGTCATGTCCACAAGAATAAACGAGTTCTAAGAAGGATACGGCTCAGTCTAACTCTAAATAAATATAGGTGCATTTGCCATTAGTGGCGGCCGGTGTCCGACCATATCTTCCTGTGGTCGTGTGCTTTCGAGCGTGACTCCTATTTAAAAAAATATATATTATTATACAGCTGATCTATTTTGCACTTTTTACTCTTGTATTAGGGCTTAAAGTCTCCTAACGCGGTGGGAAAATTAATTGAACATTGTCGTCGAAAAGTGTATGATCAGATTACGCTTCCGTATAATGTTTTGTTTATTTTTTTCATTGGTGAAGGATTGTAGTTCGTTCGCCTCATTGATCTAGTTGTAGTGTACTTAGACTGAGAAACGAGCAAGGTCCTTGATCGAAATGGTGTTTGAGTTTATGCCAGATATAACGATAAGTAATATCACAGTCAGTTAACACATCGTGAGACGGGAATAAATTTTACGAACTTTGGATGCACTTATTGCACCTTTGCTTGCCCCCTTTTTTTTATTCTCGGGGAAAGCGTTTTATTACTGCCGCCCGCTCCGGAGGGAAGCGGATTAAGAATAAAACGGGTATGCTGGACTAGCCGGTCTTACGACCCAGCATCCCCCTCGCACGGATGATGGCTATCCGTGCTGCCGCTGGGCCGAGTCCCTAACCCCTATGTACACCCCACCCGACACTACCAGCTAAAACCCCGCGGTGGCCTTCTTCGGCGCTTGCGAAGCGATCCCGGCGTATTCTAAGGAGTCCTAGAATTGCAGCTGGAATAGCCCCTGCGCGGTGCTGCGTAGAAGCCCATCTCCATGGACCTTTGCTTACCCCTGGCAAAACGTGCATGAGCTTACATGTCGCAGATTTTTTTAATAAGAATAATTTCAAAGTATTCGAATAATTATGGCTGCTTCGAATTACTATTAAATTATATTTCCAAAACGATTCCTAGCTATACTATTTACCCCCCGATTGTTTAAAGTTCAAGGGACTATCATTAAAATAATAACCCTATTATTGTCTGTAAATAAGTTATAATTATGACAAAAATAAAACTGTAAGATGTCTATATTTAAAACTACCTCAAATTTCAAACAAAGTTTATTTATTTTAGCCACAACAAAGTTAGTCATTGTTATCATAATTGAATTATGCTTGCCATAAAATATCAACGCGGTTAGCCATACTTCACTTGCGTTGCCACGATGTATCATTATCAATTGAAGTTCATTACATACAAGGTCTGCAAAACATTGACTACTTTTTTCATAACTGTAATTACAATTAGTCAGTATTGTGTTAAATCACCGGTGAAGGAATCTTTGTTTTTGATGTAGTCACGTCTTGCTTGTGATTTGTCGATTGTGTTTTTTTTAACCTTCGTGCCAACGTCAAAATGCTCTTCATCTTTGTATGTGTGGACGACACGTTAGCGAGCTTAAAATAATTCGTTAGTTACTGGCTAGTTTAGTGTTCGAATTTTGAATACTCTTTTCTTAAATTTGGTGTTCCATTGTTGCTATTTGAATTTGAATACGGGAAGTTATGAGATACCATTCGCTATGCAAACTAGTAGCGAAAGGTAACGAATTTAAAAGACAATCCCACACTAGATCGAAAAAAATCTACTGCACAATTTATTGTTACAGACAAGTTATTATTATAGTTTATTATTTTCTGCTTACTTCTTAGTCAATTATACCCATAAAATTATATGTTATGTTAATATTTGTTCATTTTTATCATAGTTACTGTTTGTCAAATTTACAAAGAAAATCCGAAAGGAATGGATTGTATAGAATCTTTATTAGTTATTGTTGTACTTATTCTTCATTACCAACTTTAATTATCACTTCATTGACTTATTACAGAATCTGCGAAATAATCCATTTAAAACTACATGATTTGAATATCCATACCTGTATCTAATCCATAGTTACAGCTCGACTCTAATTCGTATAATTTCAGCATTACCAGCTAATGCGCTAATAATACTTCAGTTCACTCAGCCTTCTTTACCTGCGAGCTAAACCTGTCCCGCATTTGACCTGGCTCCTTAATTGAGCTTAGTTCAGCTCACAAAGTGAACTCCAATTAAATTATTCGTATTTGTTCCATTTGCAAATGTCTATTTACATACTCGATCGCATCCACTTCAGTGTAATTCACTAGAGTTTAGGTTACAAGTGAACGCTCTTCAGAAGCTTAAATTTAAATCCTCTTGAGGCTTGAATCTGGTTTTCATAACGGGAGTACTTGTATGTAACAGTGTACTGAAATACGTTTACGAAGATACTGATAAGTATAATAGAAACATTTAGCCAATTATGGTTTAATTGCTTTACATTACAAAGGAGCACAATGATTTTACAATACCTAAAATGACGAAGAAAACTCAAGCAATATGACCAAATTTTAAATGTTATGCACATTTGAGGTACCAAATTTTACCCAAAACTAATCCAAAATTTCAAACGTGTTTATAACACATCCAAATGCCAAACGGCTCATCTCAAATATCGTAGAACATTAGTAGCTGCGATTCAAATATAGTACAATGAGTGGCTGAGTTGTCATGGCAATTAACGGTCCCGAGTTCGTTTCCGGTGTGGTTTATATTCGTAGCGTCGATAGATGAGAGTGCATCTATTTCTGTGAGGGTAGGAGACTATTTTCATTTTCACTTTTAAATGTGGGGTTAGATGGGATTTGTTTGAAAATATATGTGACCTTTCCATCCCTTGCGAGTTTAAATAGAATGGGGACGTATAATTGTGGGGTGTTTAATTTTATCATATGTGCGTTACTTCGTCTAAATTTCATTTATTGAACTAGAAAGATACACTTATATTGTTAATCTAAAGATTGTCCCTGTTTGAACGCGCTAATCTTTGAAACTACATTTTAGATGTGAAATATTCTTGTTGCATTTTATAGTCTGTTAATTGATAAAGATTATAGGCTATCTAACACCATGATCCAATCCACGGGAGTGGAGTAAATACCTGTCAAGAGTGCCAAACAGCTAATAAAAAAAAATTTTGTCTCAGAAGCTGATAACAACATAATCATTATTTGATTCAGTAAACTTGATATCGTCATGCGGACATAGCTTCATTAGAATTGGACAGTCTGAGGGGTACAGTTGGCAGTAGCCTGGTATGAAACGATAGACTGCTAGCTCGATCCCCGCTTCGAGAAAAATGCCCGCGAAACATATGATTTTGATATGGATGTTGTGCGCCGTTAGTGCGAGTTCCTCATGCCCATGATACATACACACTCAGAGTAGCAGAGGGCAGAGGTGTAACCAGCACACCAACTTTTCGCCGAATTTGTTCCATAATGTGATAGGGGGCGAGCCTATCGCAATAACGGGCACAGGTTCCAGACTCCGGGCTAATACTGAGAATTTTTAGATAGAAAAACCTCAGACCTCAGCACAGCAGTCGTAACGCATGCGCAATAACAACTACGCCACCGAGGCAGTCAACACCCATGATACAGGTTATCATATCTTTGTATGAAGTCCAATCTATGTTCCTTTGACGCTGTAGTTATTACAGATTACGGAAAATATGAACCATGATCATAAAGAACCACTTCTATCATCGCTTTTGCAATATAAAATATTGAGTTCAGCTATATTTAGACTGGGTCGTTAATAAGTAATAACCGATATTATCGTAGATGAAATGGGTTGTATTAAAGCTCACATACAAGACAACGCTTACTGACGTTGCGCACGCGCAGTTTACGTCCCGATATGAAAGAGGAGCATTTCTGTATGATTTTACGCTGTCGTAAAACCTTAATGATATATTGGAATTTTGATGAAAACATGGGTAATACACTTTCTTAGAGAAGACTATACACTGCCTGTATTAGAAATATGTTTAAATTTGTATGATGTATTAAAAAAAACACATAAAATAAATTTTACTTTTAATTAAGAATTACTTCCTTACCTAAGACTATTATTGAGTTTTCTGTTATTCACTGATTTAACTGTGTGTGGGATCAGAACTATGTGTGGGATCAGAACTATGTGTGGGATCAGAACTATGTGTGTAACTTTTTGAATGACAGAATACACTGAATAAAATCTTTATAGGCTCTTCCTAAAGATTTGGCAGCTGCCGTAGCACAGTGGGTGAGTAGCCGGCTCTGAAACGAGAGGCCTCATCTTCCCCGCATGGACACAAATGTTTGTGTGGATGACAAATATTTGATACGGATCTGGCTGTTGTGAAATGAGAAGTCTTTAGTAGTGATGATAATAATGATCCTGATACCCACGACACAAGATAGTCTTATATAGCGTAGAGTCACTATTGTGTTACTGTGTTATTTATTTATTATTCGCTCCTTCAACAAAATTTTGTTTATCCTTTATAACATTTGGCAACACGAAGCATGCCTCACATTTGAGATACTAAGATTAGCAGGTCGTCTTTAGACCCAGCACATACTAACATGCTATCTGCATAAATCTCTATTTATGGACCACGAGGAAACATTTCTTTTGCATGAACAATGTGTTAAATTAACTGTACTATGTCACATATTGTACTACCAAGCTTGAGTATAATGTAGATAGACCAAACTATAGTTATTTATCATATTATCAATCAAAGATTAATTATTGCTGAACATAGATATTCTTTTGTTTATGCCAAACATGACCTTACTCAGATAACTTCCGCGGTTTTCTGAATATGGATTTAATATGTAATAGCCAATAATGTAAAACGAATGTACAATTGAAGGGCAAATACAGTAATTAATAAGCTATCCGTTTGACGCTAACTTACTTGTGGGAAATGAAAATGTTTAAAATATTTAAAACTACTATTTTTTGCAATTCATTCGACATCCTCAAAACGTGACTAAAGCCGGTTTTATATGAGCGTTAGTAGAATTGTGAGTTGTCTGTTGTATCCTCTAGGTTTTTATCCTATTTATAAATAGAAATATTCATGGAATGATTTTGTTTTTGTCGATATATTTGCTAAATACAATATAACTTTATTTTACATCATGTTAAATATATGATTTTAAATCTGAATCTATACACAATTTTCTACTAGCTTGTAGAAAATTAATCGAAGTATATGACGAGCTACAATTAAGGTAATACATTTTTTTTAAATGATTAATGTATCAAGGTATTATTTGTACAAATGTTATTATTTATTGGACATCAGCTGTTCATATAAATATGTATCAATTATGATTTATGCATCAAAACTATTTTGTGTTTATAATTGTCAAGGATGTATGTATTTTCAATTATATATTATTGAAAATATCTCTTGAAAAAATATTTATTCAACGTCTGTATTCTAAATTCTTCTTATTCAATTCAACTGATTTGCATTCAGGGTTATGTAACAATTGCCCTGTTACAATACTATTAATTATATCACGCAGTTTTCATAGAATTCATATTTTATTAGTTATCAGTTGGGTTCCATTGACATTAACCTCTTTTCGTAATGGTTCGCTGTGGTAAGCTGCGGTTGGCGTCGTACCGTTATGAAATTACGTTCGTGTTTTAATATTTGTTTTCTTTTTGAGTTTGTCAACGAAGACTTGACCTTAAGTGAGAGGTAAACAGTTGTTTGCGAAGGTGGCGGCAAACGTAATGTCTGAAGGTGGATTTTATAGTGTTTTTAAAGAGGTCAGTTTGTTACTAAGTAAATTTTAAATTGTGAAAGAGACGTCGGAGCAACATTAAGAAATGCTTGATCATTAAACAGTCACCTGCATAGTCCTGATTTCACTGTAAGAATATATCTTGTATTGTAGGACTCAGAAACGAGCCATTCGTCCCCACAAAATTCAGACCCGGAACAAATATTTATATGTGACGCAAACTTTTGTCTCGGTGTGATGATCGAACACACTGCCTCTGGTATCACAGTCATGTCCTCGGTTGCACAGTTGACTCTAGAATCAACTCATAGAAATTCAGCTATTCAGCAATGATTACTGTCTTTTAGTACAGAGGTATGACAATCTTTTTTTGAATATATTTTTAGAAAGATTAAGTTATTACAAAACTCATAAGAACTTCACAATAAATCTCTTATCAGTGAGCAATGAAAAAATCGCCTCATTGTAGATACGAACATCAACTTTACCCGCGCAATTTCCTAAACCATAATAATATTACCAGTAGATTCATCCTAATGCTTCTTGTTTAAATAAAATGCCATAATAGCAAGTTGACTGCCACCTTCAATTTACAACTGAAATTGTGTAGGCAACTTGAACACTGAACTAATATTTTCGGCATGGCTCGTCCGAACATGGCAATGTTCAGCTTTTTTTCATTTCATGTTTCATTTGACATATAACTCTTGGATCAGGGTTTGCTTATAGTAACTTCACACGTTAAGCGAGACATTTGGGACGATTATGGCTAATATACCTATAAGGGATATAAGCAACAGACAACCTTTATCCACGCAAAGGTTGTCTGGAAGAGATCGCAGTTAGCGATAAGACCGCCGGTTGTACATTCTATTTTAAGTTTATTGCAATGTTCTAGGTTTTTTTTACTGCTATACAATAAAGCTTAAATAAATAAGACCGCGTGAGGCCACTGTTCTTCATACTCCGATGTTCGGAAATTGTGCATGGCTCGCCCAATGTGCGGAGCGGGCTTTATTTACACTCTATGATTTCATTCAATTCAATGTATCGTGATCCTACACGTATGCAATAGAAAAACTTTGAGGGCCTAGTAATTTGCCATCATACAATCTTTTAACAACATTATTTGTAACAAGTTTTTAGTCACATCTTCGCATGCGTGATTAGTTTATCAGTGCCGTAGGAAATCGATATCTCATAAAAAGTTTTTTACGAATTTTCCAATTTTCCGGGCAAAAGCCAAATTTGGCTAGCTGTTTTTAAGAGATACGCTTACCAACGAACATTATTTTATTTTTGTATTGTATAGATACAGAAGAACAAACCTTCTGTATATCAATAGACAAATACATTTTATGTGAAACAAAGTTTAGTATCAGTCACTTTGCTATCAACGCATTTATAATCAACGGTACAATACACTTATTATGTTATGATTCTTAATCGTTGTGTTATTTCCTAGATAAACGCTTGAAGTTCTAAAATTATCGTATTTATCTTGGCCTAATTATGTGTCTAAAAAGAACGTGTATTTATTGTTCGTTGTAAATTTTTAAGAACTTGACGAATACTGTTTACAAAGCTTTACATACATTTTTGCCTTTCCTGTAAAATTTGTATTTTGCATATGACGTTATAGTTTTATACTAAAAAAGTCTGTCACGAAATGGGACCGCGAGCAAAAACCTGTGGTTAGTGATAACGCGATGGCGTTATATTAAGCTATGAACAAACTGGAACGGTAGTCGAATTTAACTACGCCTAAAACAAGGCCTTAATCCTAATAGCCTCTATACCACGTTCTGAATAAGACTAAAAGCATTTCAATACATGTTTGGTTTTTTGGGGTCTAGAGTTGGGGTACAATGTTGGCCATTTTGCGGCCTTCTGAGTACTCTGACAATAGACCCTCGACCGCTTCTTCACCTTCTTGCCCATGGCGTAGTGTGAAGGAGCAGGCCGGCATGATTGTGTTGAGTAGCGGGGGATAGATCGTCTCTCGTTACTCGATACTCTTATTGGACCGTACTGCGCTTACCATCAGGTGAAGTGCGGTCACTTTGCCGGGCTAGGATAAAAAATATCTGTAATACTCCCACATTAGTGCAAAGTTGGCAACCCAACGTTAATTAACATTTGGTAATGTTGCCACAGCGGCTCCAACAAATGTGCACATTGTTGCATGTTTACACTTTCGCCTAAAATTACACGTTTTAACGCGTGATGTTGAATGTAAACATTACGATAAACGGGATCACTTGCGGGAAATTGTTAATTGATACTTTGCAAGGTTTTCCTTTGTTAGCTGTTTACGTATTTGGTAATCTTTTGCTTTTGTTGGCTTGTTATCATAAGTCCATATTTAGGAATCCGAATAATTGTTATCCAGTACGATATTTGTATCAGCATTAGATATATCAACAAATGTATGCAAAAATGTGAATGTGTGCTCTAGAAGTGAGGATACATTTTTATATGTTAAGTTAAGCTCAGCAAGTAAGGTTATAAATATGAAAACGAATGACTTTGACCCGGTGTTATGAATAAGGTGGCCTGCAGTAGCCGCAGGCCTTGCAATGCGGTTTCTCTATTAGCTACCTACACATGTGCATCTTTATTAAATTGTATCAATTGTTTTACATTTGTTGCTAGGGGTTTCTTCTAATGACAATAGGTTATTACTCCAATTGCATAAATATCCATTTCAGACACCTCAATTTATTCATTCATCACAACAACATACGAGTAAATTGGTTTAATATACAACATGTAACATGATTAATGCACACTCTGAAAGTAGTTTGTTCATAATAAGCGACTGAATCGATATCAACAATTTATTAATAGACTTTTTTTTTCAAAAATAATTAACACTCAAGTAAATAGTAGTCACCTTTTAATTTAACGTTCAAGACAAACGAAACTGAAACATAACTCGATGCAATAAAATCTTTTCTAAATGCAATAATAAACGAACACTTTAATAAATCAAATAATTAAAATTACGAACTTTATCTCGAAAATTAGTACAACTAATTTCATAAAAAACAATATTTATATTCATCGCAGTTTAATTTCAATACATGAATTATGATTGTAATAATATTTTTAAATTGGTGTGTCTGGGGCTGTACGTTATTCCCGTTATACGTAGTATACATCCTTTAACGTACTGTTTGGACACAACTATTTCAGTTTTAAATTAATTTAAATGTGTTTAATTATAATCGATTAACAATACGGATGCATTAATTAAACTGTATTATTTCAGATCTGTATTAATGTCATTGTCTCTCACGTTTTGTCCTTCGTTGTCTTGTATCTCATAATTCATATTACGTAATTAGTTTGTAATTTATCGTTGTTAGAAATGTTGTAATTAGTTTGATTGTATGGTGATAGAGTTGTTAGAAGAATTAAAATATTACAAAATTTGTATGTTTTCTTAGTAGTTATCGTTTGTTCCTTGCAACCTAGTAATTACAGATAATTATATTAATGATAAACTAAAAAGCAATATAGAAATATTGACTTTTAAAGCTACTCCAGATTACTGTGTCAAGAAATATTGGAATAACTACACACAACAGATCTAAGATTAAGAAGAGGAAAATTATACGAAAATGTTTTGTTATGGCACAATATCGGCTTTCATATACAGTAATATTATACCAGCCTTTTTTTTTTTTTTTTTTTTGTTGTCGCGGGGAAAGCGTTTTATTACTACCGCCCGCTTCGGGGGGAAGCGGAATAAGAATAAAACGGTTATGCTGGACTAGCCGGTCTTACGACCCAGCATCCCCCTCGCCCGGATGATGGCTATCCGGGCAGCCGCTGGGCCGAGTCCCTACCCCCTATGTACACCCCACCCGACACTACCAGCTAAAACCCCGCGGTGGCCTTCTTCGGCGCTTACGGAGCGATCCCGGGGTATTCTAAGGAGTGCTAGAATTGCTGCCGGAACCGCCCCTGCGCGGTGCTGCGTAGCAGCCCATCTCCATGGGAGGGCTTAGGAGCCCCCGCGCACCGAACAACGACAGCGAACGAGGCCTTACCACACGCGCTGCCGTCCATCTCGGGGTCGCACGATGCTCCGAAACTGGGAGTGCATCGATTCGGGCTGACAGCCCCCCGCTGCGAGCCCGCGACCCCCGATGGCCCCTATTAGTCGCCTCGTACGACAGGCAGGGGTTACCGTGGTGGAATTCAAACGCCCCCGTTCCACAGGGCGGGAGAAGCCGGTCAGTCGTCCACCCGGCGCCTCCTACGTCTTCTCTGGCGGCGGGAGGGATCATTTCGTTCCCGATCCCTCTCGGCACTCTCCTTCTGCGAGATGACGCTCTCGCAGAAGTGGGCCACCGCACGCCAGGACCTCCGGCTGGCGACCATGGACGACACCACGGCCGGCAGTGAGAGGTCTCCTCCGACGACTGCTCTGAGAGCGCTGCGCTCTTCGTCCCAGGCTGGGCACTCCTCCAACGTGTGTTGGGCCGTGTCCTCGCGGCAGTTGCCACAATGGTGGCACACGGCAGACACCTCCTTTCCGATCCGACACAGGAACGAACCGAAACACCCGTGGTCCGTCAGTACCTGCGTCAGCCGGAAAGTTGGCGCACCGTGGCGCCTGTCTAGCCATCTCTTTAGGACAGGACGCACTGCCGCGACTGTCCTCAAGCCCGCACTTGGGCTTTCCAGCCTGATATGCCACTCCTCCACAGCGGTTCTGCGAAACCGGGCTGCAATCTCCCTCGGGGCCAGTCTCACCTGACGGCGACTGGACGCCTCCTCCCGCCAGAAGAACGCGGACGAGAGGAGTTTTGCGTCCAACTCCCAAGGGAGGGTGCCGGCCAATACGCAGGCCGCCTCGTGGGAGACCGTGCGGTAGCCCCTTACTATTCGCTGCGCCAACAAACGCTGCGGTTTGCGCAGCAAGGTGACGCAGCGGGCTTTCAGGGACTCGGCCCATACGGGACATCCGTACAGGGCCATTGACCGCACGACTCCAGCGTATAAACTTCGGCAAGGGCTATTAGGTCCCTCCAGGTTCGGCAGCAGGCGTCCGAGCGCGCCCGCCGCCCGCACCAATTTCGGCGACAACTCCTTGAAATGGGCACGGAAATCCCACCGGCTGTCCAGAATCAACCCCAAGTACTTCATTGTACAGCCGATGGGAATCCGCACCCCCTCCACATTGATGTGGGGCATTAAAGGTGGCCGAATCCGAGGCCCGTGAAAGTAAAGGGCCTCGGTTTTGTTCAGGGCCACCTTAAGGCCCAGTCGCCGAATCCTGCCCACCACCTGTTCGGTTGCGAACGAGGCGAGCAGGGTGGCCTCCTGAAAAGACCTGGCTGTCGCTGTTACTAGCGTGTCGTCTGCATAACAGACGACAGCGACGCCTCGGGGATTGGTACCACGGAGCACCCAATCGTAGCCGATGTTCCACAGGAGAGGGCCCAGGACTGAGCCCTGTGGAACACCGCAGGCCATAGCTCTTCGGTGCCACCTGTCGGCGCCTGGATACACTATGTACCTGTCTGTGAGATACGAGCGCACCAGACGCCGGAGATACGGTGGGACCACGTGGTACCGCAGTGCTTCCAGTATGCAGGCCCAGGGCAGGGTGTTAAACGCGTTGGCGATGTCTAGAGACACCGCCACCACCACTTCACCCCGAGCCACTGCATCCTCCGCTTGGGCCTTGACCCGCAAAATCGCGTGTACTGTCGATCGGCCTTGCTGGAACCCGTACTGGCACTGTGCCAGGTCCGGCCCGACCCCTTCAAGATGCTCGACGAGGCGAGCGTGAATGATACGCTCGAAGAGCTTACAGACCTCGTCGAGCAACACGATAGGCCGGTAGGCCGATGGCGACTCTGCGGGCCGCCCCTCCTTCTTGAGCAGGACCAACTTCCCAGTTTTCCACTGAGACGGAAAACGGCCCTGCTCCAGGCACGCGGAGAACAGGCCACGGAGCCTAGTCCCCAGATGCTCGACGGCTAAGACCCACGCACGTCCGGGGATACCGTCGAGACCCGGGGCTGTTTTCTTGCCCCGCAGCCGAAGCACCACCGCCCGAAATTCCTCGGGCGAAACCTCCGAAATAATCCTTGCCGAACTCAACGACGATGGCGTCGATGGATGTGACGCCATCGGTGGGGGAGTGACATCTTCAGTGGCAGGGAACAAAGCTGCGACGACCTCTTCGACTAGGTCGCCCCGGAGTCTCTGCGTCAGTGGGGGCGCCCACGGGCGATATTTCCTCATCGCCACGCGATATGGACGGCCCCAAGGGTCGTTATCGAGAGTTCCCCGGAACTCCTCCTGAGCTGCAGACTTTGCCCTAGCTATTGCCACGCGCAGCGCTCTCTTAGCCTCCCTGTGGAGGCCGTGAAGCAACCGCTCCTGGTCCTCGTCGCCGGGAAGACGGATTCGGCGACGACGGTGCCTGGCGAGACGACGGAGGGCGGCCACGCAGGAGATACGTAATCGCGTGAGTTCCGCCGACCACCAGAACACCTGGCGCTTCTCGGGAAGACGTCGGACTCGGGGCATGGCCGCGTCACAGACGCGCGACATCGCTGTCCCGAACCACGCCGCCTCCTGCTCGACCTGCATCGGTGCTTCCGGTGCAGGGAGCCACGCCTGGGCCAGAGCGGCCTCCTTCAGGGCCTCCACGTCGAGGCGTTTTGCTGACCAACGCGGGCCGTCCGACCGCGGGCCGGTCGGTCCTCCACTGGACTGGGGGTTAGGGGACAAGGTGACGTCGAACCGAATGTATCGGTGATCCGACAACGTCTCCTCGTCCACCAGAACTCTCCAGTCACGGACACGGCGGGCAATAGCTGGGGTGGCGAACGTGAGGTCCACCACCGATCCGCCATTATGCCGTACGCACGTGTTAACCGACCCGCGATTCACGACGGCCAGGTTGGCCGAGATCGCCCATTCCTCCAGGGCCTCGCCGCGCCTGCTGGTGACCGACGAACCCCAAGCCAGAGACTTGGCGTTGAAGTCGCCGGCAACGAGAACGGGGCGAGGCTGACTGCCTTGCACCACCAGGGCCCCTAGCCGAGCGAGAAAGTGCTCGAACTCGGCCAGGGATCTATTGGGGGAGAAATACACACCCACAATCCAGACCCCCCCCAACAGAACCGCCACACATCCCGACCCCTTCGCTACTTTTTCGAAGGGCGGGGAGCCGGCGGCGCCCCGAGTGATGACAGCCACCAAACCGTTAAGGTCCCCAGCCCAGTCTTCCCTGGGGGGAACAAAATAAGGCTCAGCGACTACAGCCACTTGTATCGACCACTGCGCCATGCTCTGGATTAGCAGGTCCTGAGCCCTGGCGCAGTGATTAATGTTCGCCTGGAGGAAACGTTGCGCCATATTAATGGGCGATCTCCATCGGCTCTCTACTGGTGCCCGCTGTCGGCTGGGTCACAACCTCCGACCCCCGACCACGATTTGAGTGGCGAGGGCGGGAGGAGGCGACGCATGCCTTGGCGCCCACCTGGTGTCCCGCGGGCTTACCGACACCTGCGCAAACTACGCAGTGCGGCTCCGCGGAGCACCCCTTGGCCTTGTGGCCCACAATGCCGCAGCGATAACAAAGTTCGCTGCGGTCACACTCATCGGTGCACCGAATCCGCACATGTCCTCTGTGCAGACAACGGTAGCACCGCATGGGCCTGGGCTCAAGGAGCTGGACACGCGCCGCCACCCAGCCGATCAGGACTCGGCTCGACTTTAAAATTTTGTCGGCGACCTTGGCGGGGCACCGCACCCACGCCGCACCAAGGCCCGACCGATCGGGGCGGATCTCCCCAACCTTAAAATTCTCAAGCAGAGAATCCCCAGCTCTGGCGAGAGCCGCTGCGACCATCTCCGGGTCAGCCGAAGCATCTAACCCGGACACTCGCAACTCCGCGGACTTGAAGGGGCGGGAAACGCGAACATCACCCGCCAGTTCCATTCCGCGGAACACCTCCCTCACTTTATCAGCGAGGGAATCGGCCCTCGCCTCGGACTCCGGGCCGGGTACCTCATATAGGTACCCACCAGTCGCCATTAGACGCGCCCGCGTCTCTGCAATGCCAAGACCGGCCAAGTCCACGCGTCGTTGGACCTCCCGCAGGACCTGAGCGTAAGTGACGCCCCGCGCCAACCCCTCTGGCGTCACTGTTAACGTGACGGCTGCCTTGCGGGGTAAGTGGATACGCGGCTTCGGCCGGCTCTGCTGCGGTGGTGCGGCCACGGCAGCAATTGTAACGGGCTGGGGATTCTTCTTGCCCTTTTTTGCCACTACATTCCACCCCTCGTCCATACTTGCAGGGGCGGGAGGTAATGGCCGCGGCTCACTGGGCATTGGGGCAGCAGGAGTGCTCCTCCTTTTACTCGCTTTTCCCCTCTTTCCCCCTCTTCGTGATTTATGTTGAGGGGGATTTGGGGACGCCACAGATGTTGAAGCTTCAACAGGGGCGGGCTGGGCATTACTCTTTCCCTTGCCCAACCCTTTTCCCTTTGGAGTAGCCGGCGAACCGGCGGCGACTGGAGGGGCTTTTGATGGCCCAGCAACGGCAGGCGTCGCCGGAGCTTTAGCCCTATCAGCGGCCAATGGTGGCCGCATGATGGGCTCTGGGGGCAGCCTCAAGGATAAAGCGCTCAAGCGCGCGTCCAAAATGTTTAGGAAACGGCGCTCAAAACGCTTGAAGCTGTCCTCCTCCCCAGAAACGCCTCCAATTTGCACTGCTGGCTGCGACTGTCCTTTTAACTCTTGGACAGTCGCCATCAACTCTTCCAGGGACCTCTGTTGGGCCGCAAGGGAGGCCTTGAGGGCGGCAATTTCCTGGCTCATTGCCACCTTTTCGGCCTCCAACCTGGCCACCTCTGTGGAGGCCGACTCCTCGGCCCTCTCCGACAGCTCCCTGGCCGCGAGGTCAAGCCTCCGCTGCTCTGTCCCATTAATATTCCGGGACTTGTGTGCTACGTCCCGGATGATGGCTGACATCTGCAAACGCCAGTCACGGTCACCAGATACGTCCATTGGCGTGGTGTCTTCGCCAGACACCACAGCCGAACTTGCTGAGACAGCAAGAACTTTATGCGCTGGTTCGACGTCACTGTCGCTTGCAGATGCGTCCAGCTGTCGAGCTCTTAGCGCCCTCTTTGAGCGCGTCATCATGCCGCTCGTCCCGGCCTTGGTCTCGGGAGTCGAGACCACTAAAGCAGCCCCGACAATCTTTTCCTTGGGCTTACACCCAGCGTCGTTCGTCTTCCCAGGGTCACCATCGTCCCCCGGGATAGACACCTTCCCCACTACATCATCTTGGTTTTTGTTTTTTTTTTAATAAAGTTTTCATTTTTAGTCCCACGATTATGGGGGAAATATTCGGTCCACCCAGCCAGAGCCCCCTGTAGCTGGGTAAGCAAATTCTGCACGGGGTTCAGCACGTTCCCCGCCGGGGTTCGCACTAGAGACCGAACTACCCATCGGCCATGCATCCCCTCACGGTGCGCCGCCGCTTGGGATTCGGGGTGACTTTTTATAGAGGTTTTCTACCTCGCGGCCCGGGCGGTTAAGCCAAGACCCTCGGTCCAGTCGGAGCGCGAGACATGACCACAGACCTCCAGACCAGATTACGATTTACGACGGTGACAGCAGGAAAGAGCGTCCCCCCTACTGCCCACTCGGCGGCGGGGTGAGCGCACACCGAGCCCGCCGACACTCCCGAGACAGAACTCGGGAGTAGCTCATAAATGAGCACGGACTTCTGATTGAAGGCCGCCGCCACAAGCGACAACCGTCAACCACCTTTTGTCAGGATATCAGCCGTCGGTCAACGTGACCGCCGTTGCCCAGGGTGCACCACGTGGAGGTTTCCTGACTTCGCACCCCATATTATACCAGCCTGATCTAAATATGTGCAGAATACGTTGAATCGCGTATATTATTATTAAATTATACAAAATTATAAAGTGCTGCATAAATAGTAGACTTCATAACATCTTATTGCTATCATAGTTTTCTTAAAGAATTTATTTTAAGTCAAACGGGTATGAATTTTAATACAATATTTTAATATACTTAAGTATTGCACTATATGCTATGTATTGAATATCAATCTTCGTACTACCAATAGGGCCTTATTTTACAAAAACATTGGTTTGTTTTCCTATCATGTGTAGTTAACAAGTCCAAATACGGATACACATCCGTTGCGAAGTGTGAAAGCGGCTTTCTCTCAATATAGTTCAGTTGCGGCGTCAGGTCAAAGGGTTCAATACATTTGTACAATACATATGTGTGGGTATTCACTCTAGTAATATATTTTTTACAACAAAGTTTAGTCTCGCAGATTGTTCAAATAAATAAATAACACCCAACAATCACACACATAGCCCCGACCCCACACTCAGATACGAGTCTTGTGTTGTGGGTATCAGGGACTATGAGAGACTTTCGGTCTCACAACACCCAGACGCCGGACAAAAATATCTGTCTGTTACACAAACATTTATCCCAGTGTGAGAATCGAACCCACGGTCTCTCGTTTCACAGCCGGCTACTCGCCAACTGCGCCACGGAGGCTGCCAATATAATATGTTTATATTCAGTCTGCTTAGTTCATTACTGTTTTTCTTGCTACGTTCGTCTGCTTGCAAACAAATTGTAACTACACCTTTATAGCGAGTTATATCTGTGGTAGCTATAAAAAACGATAAACAAATGTATGATTCTTCAGTCTAGCATTCTGGATTTTCGGAAGGAACATAAATGCAAAGCCCTAAATAACAGCTCGCTGTATAAAAAAGGAACACAATGCAATTTCAATTAGAAGGTATACTTCGGTGAATTGATTTAACTGTTACTACTTTATTACAAAACACAATCAGATTAGTACAACGAACTTTTTGCTCAGATAGAAAAATATACCTAACAAAACAGCAAATGAATCGGCAACTTTTTAGAGAGGTGACTCATTCAGAATTTACCATCTCTAGCCTCGATGCACATTGCATAATTCAGTCTTTGTAAATGTACTTAATATTCATACTTTATTCATCTCTTACGCAACATAGCGTGAAGTGTGATTATGACAACGATACGGGTTTGTTTACACTGCGTTAGTCATTTGTATTATCTGATAACGGTACCTGCTCGACCACTTTTATACTAGGAGACATAATTGGAAGTGTGGATTTGGATTGTCCAAGGCCTAAAGGATGACGCATTTGACAATATGGCTGAGTGAAGAAGGAGTGATTAGTTAAAATTATAACTAACAAATTTATGAATACATGAACCATGGGCTAATTTAACCGTTTTTTACAATATTGCCACCAAACTGAGCAATCTTTACGTATTGAGGAAAAATACGTGAACTTAAAAAAATTTCAACAGTCAATTCGCTCCTTTGTCTTTCGAAAGAATTATATGACGTGTTAATACTTTGAAGAGTACTGGGACTACAAATATGATTTCTGTGGTTACAGTTGTTGCCAGGACTTTTAGATTCATTAAATGACTCCATATTCAAAAAATGTAGTATTTAGTGAGCGTGCACTATTTATCTGCCCTTAATTGATGCTTGTGTAACTTCCATTTTAACTTGACGATTGATTAATGAGTTCTCAGAGTCACATTGTATAAATATGTTTGGCAGTCTGTTCACACGTTGAAATTATATAAAATGATATTGAAACTAGTGGGAAATAGTACTTGAATGTCAATTTATCCTGTATAATATACAGTTTACTGCTAGGCATAGCCCTTCTCTACTAATTAATTTTAATTCACCACGCTGGCCTCTAAGGTATGCAGGTTCTACCTAGATATTTAAATGTAAATATTAAAAAGATTAAATTTATTCTAAAAGTGACCTTTGAGTTAGTTGATTTGGGAACGATAAAAAATACCTAACATGTGTGTTGTACTTAAAAAGTGTGCAGCGGAGTTGTCTCCTGTACTGACGCCCCTATACCGATCGTCCTCTATACCTCTCAGGTATTGTGCCTGAATCTTGGAGGTAGGCTAATGTGCAGCCGATCCCCAAAAAGAGTGATCGGTCAGACCCTAACAATTATGTGTAAAGTCATGGAGCGACTGATAAACAGCCAATTAGTTCGCTACCTAGAGGATCACTCGTTGATCAATGACCGCCAATACGAGTACCGTCATAACCGATCAACGGGTGATCTTCTAGCGTTCGTATTACATCACTGGGGGGAGGCGATTGACAAGCATGGCGAGGCTCTGGCTGTGAGTCTCGACATAGCCAAGGCGTTTGATAGGGTCTGGCATCGTGGCCTTCTCTCCAAGCTCCCGGCATACGGTCTGCCCGACAACCTGTGCAAGTGGATTTCCGGCTTTCTGCATGAGCGTAGAATGCGTGTCCTCGTTGATGGACACGCTTCGCAGCTCATGTCAGTAAATGCCGGAGTACCACAAGGTTCTGTGATTTCGCCCACCTTGTTTCTTCTGCATATCAATGATATGTTGTCGCTTGGCAACATTCATTGCTATGCAGACGACAGCACGGTTCATGGGCGTTATAGCAGCAAGCCGCCTGGTTGCCGGGCGGATACTGAGAGGAGACGCGAGGATCTTGTCGTTGAGCTCAACCAGACCTTGGATCTCATCTCATCATGGGGTACCAGGAATCGGGTTGAGTTTAATGCCAAGAAAACCCAGGTGTGCGCATTTTCGTGCAAGAAGTCTCCGTTTTCTCCCATCCCCGTTCTTCAGGGTGTTCCACTCGCAATGCGGAATGACCTTAGTGTCCTAGGTATGGATATCCGCTGCGATCTTAATCCAAGGAGTCACATCGAGGGCGTAATATCCGCCACTTCACGCAGGGTCGGAATCCTGAACTGGGTGTGGCGGTTTTTCACGCCTGGTCAGCTCTACCGCTTATATAAAGCGCAGGTGCGGCCGGGAATGGAATACTGCTCGCACCTCTGGGACGGTTCCGCAAGGTACCTTCTCGATGCCTTGGATGGGTTGCAGCGGCGGGCCATCCGCATTGTGAATGATGCAGACGTGAGTAACAGCCTGGAGCCGCTACAGCTGCGTAGGGATATTTCCTCGCTTAGCGTGTTCTACCGTCTGTATCATGGCGAATGCTCAGATGAATTGTTTGATCTTATCCCATCCTCTCCCTTCCATACCAGAACCCCGCGTACTGGATTGCGGAGCCACAGCTTCGTGGTATCTACTACCCCGGCCCGAACCAAGAGGTTCGCAAACTCGTATTTTTGCCGCACCATCAAGCTGGGGAACAGTTTGCCAGCTACCGTGTTCCTCCTTCCTATGATCCTGGGTCCTTTAGGCGTAATGTGAAGAAGCTAAACAGCAGGCTGGCATGATTTTGTTGAGTAGCGGGGGGTGGACTGTCTCTCGCTACTTGATACTCTATCTGGACGGCACTGCGCTTACCATCAGGCGCAGTGAGGTCACTTTGCCGCGCCAGAATAAAAAAAAAAAAATTAAATGGAAAGTAAATCGTCTAAATCATTCCACAATTCTGAGTAGCTAGTTTCCCATTATAGTACTCATTATTGTTCATGTATCAAATTTTTTCATAGTTCTATAAAAATGGCATCGTTTATAATGTTTGTAGTACTACATTGCGTGACGATGCCAACACGCTCACAAAACGCGTCACCGGTTTTAAACTCACCAGCTGCTGTACACATGAACTTTAATAAACCAGAAATAATTGCATATGTATAATTTTTTTATCGTGCTAATGTTATTCTTGCTTGGTTTTGTTTTACCGTGAACAAAGACCTTGATTACTCAAATCTACTTCTATTACGACATGTGACGTTCCACTTCTTAATACTATGCTAAACTTATTTGCATCAATGTATAGAGCCAATAGTATGACATAAGTTGTGTGTGTTGTTGTTGATGTAAAGATTGCCATAGCCCTCTTATTTACTTTATTAATTTAGTCGAAAATTTTTATTAGTAAACCGCACAGCATTATGCTTTTCTTTTTCACCTATTTACACCAATGTGTGTTGAAGCCAATAGTTGGACATTGATGTAAAGATTGCGTCCAATTATTATCCAATATCTAACCTCGACCTGCGCTGGTCGTACTCATTGCACGAAACGTAAAAGTAGTTGAAAGATGGCGAACTTAAAAGTAGTCATTATGTTCTGAATCAAATCCATAGATAGTCTGAGAAGTGGAGCAACGATTGTCAAAACGAACAAAATCTGTTTTGTGTTCACTGCACTTTATATAAATAATACTAATTTGTGATATTGGAAAAGAAAATAATAGCTGATAATAATAGATAATATAAGTGAAGTAGATAACATTATTCTTGGAAATTGTAGAGCGATTATATACCGTTTTATCACTTTGTTCTTGAAAAACATTAATTGTTATATTAAGTGTTTAGTCGCAGTATGAGGTTACCATAAATAATTTCTGATTTTAAATTATGTATTTGTATCATTGGACAATTTGTTTCGCTCGATATTAATAAGTAGCGACTGTTCAAATTGTAATCTTTTCATCTATGATTAGCAAGAAATTAAACAGTCATGTCTACTATATTATTCAATTAATTGTGTCGTATCCGTTATTATTTAACATTAGTTATAATTATTAAATCTTGCAATAATATCTTTAAATGATATATTTAATTATTATATGGATATTGTCTAAAGCTTTTTTAGTGTGCGTTGTTTTAAAACTTTCGTAATAGTTTGATCGTTTGCAAGAAATGATTTACGGTATTAAATGGTGCTTTTTTTAATAACATTTTAGTCTATACATTAGGTGCGCCATTGCTTTTTATGTACGCTCTATTACTGGCCTTTCCAAATAATACACCCAAAAAGACGTTTTATGACAATAACATTACGTTCCATATTGACTTTCCAGTTTGACAGCCTCGTGGCGTATAGGACGAGTTGCCAGTTTTGAAACGAAAAGCTATAGGTTCGATCCTCGCACCGAAACAAATGTTTGTTGTTGTTGTTGTTATCCAGCAATATTTGTTTCGGGTCTGGGTGGTGTATTACATATTCCTTCGTAGTTTTTAATACCCACAATACATGTTCGAACTGGTGTGAGGTTAGGACTGTGTATGACGGTTGGGTGTATTTTTACTATCACAAAGCCAACGAATATGTACCTTTTAAGTGCACTGAAATAACCCGTACTTAATCACAAGTGATGTGCATGCACCCGGTAGCCTTCTGTACTAAAAACAAGTGCATTTCAATACGTACTTGAATGGCGGTAAGAGGCCATCCGGCCCTCTGTGTGGGAGGCCTACGGTGTAACGGTGGTTTAATGAGTGCTAAGCGTTGCGCAACGTCTGTCAGGTCTTGCTGGCGTAAACGTGTTATGTAATTGCCGTGGATATATATGTTTATATTTATTAAAGTACAAATATATTTGTATACGAACTATATCGATTTTTTTATTATACATGGTGATATCACACACACATACACTCACGACTGTAATCCCCGAAGGGGTAGGCAAAGGTGTAACCAGTATACCCACTTTTCGCCGAATTTTGGTCCTATAATGTGATAGGGTGCGAGGCTATCGCCATACCGGGCATAGATTCCAGACTCCAGGCTAATACTGAGAATTTCTAGATAGAATAACCTAATATCACTTTACCCGACCCGGGGATCGAACGCGAAACCTCATAACAGCAGCAGTCGTAACGCATGTGCAATTACAACATCGCCACCGAGGCAGTCGATAGTTTTGTGGATATATATACACAAAAATAAGTATATAATAATCATACCGAACAGTCAAACACACAGTTCTAAACTCACTGTAAGATACGATTTTCTTATTTCTGGGGGAATTATGAGAGGCTTTCGGTATAACCTTGCCAACATTTCTGGCGTAGCGGCTGAGTAGCCATCTGTGAAACCCGAAGCCGCGGGTTCGATCTACGACTATAATGACTTATCCATGTCTACTATAAATTCTGAATGTTACTAAAAATATACATATCAAGAAACTCAAAGCAAAAAGCTCTTGTTAAATGATATGTTGCACTGCATGCAATTATCCCATGATTCATATCATAATTAATATCTTTATTACAAGTGGCATGGTAAATTACTTCCAATGATACACCAGTGGGATTTTCATCGGACAATATTAATCGAGTTGTGACGTCATAATATTGTAAAGTGCTTTTTTTTAACCTTTAACGTCGTTTGTACTTTCAATCGTTTTTTATGTGTTTCAATATGGTGCATACAACAAAGAGTACAAACAAATAAATATATACGACTCAGTGTGCTGTCACGGTCGTATACCTCACAATCATTAGAAGACACATTTTCCTACAGATCAGGATTTTATTTTAAAGTACATAGGTAAATTAGTTGGCAGGAAAGTCTGCCAACAAATTTTTGTGACATTAATACCTACATTGCCTATGTTAAATTTTAAAATGTGATATTTTATTTAAATTCAGTAAATTTTTTTATTAACCGTAAATTCAGAATACAGGTTCGCTAAAGAAGACCGGACATGACATTCTAGCAATTTAAAAACAATGCTTCATTTTTCTTTTTGTATTCTAGTAATATTATTATAATTTTGATATTTTACAAATCCATACTAATACTATAAATGCGAAAGTAACTCTGTTTGTTTGTTTGTTACCTCTTCACGACTAAACGGCTGAACGGATTGTAATGAAATTTGGTAAGGGAATAGATTATATCCTGAAGAAGGACATAGGCTATCTTTTTTCTCAAAAAACAACCTTGAAAGGGGTCAAATAGGAGTTCAAAATTTGTATGGGAAATCCATAATTCCTCGAGGGGGTCTGTAAATTCATATTTAGGCTTTTGGTAGGAAATAAAGAAATACGTGTTTCAATGTTTTTGAAAAATCATAATAAATAATAATAAAAGGGGCAAAGTGAGGTTAAACTTATGGGGTATTCTAGATGCAATCTCAAGATACATCTGAGAGGCTGGACAAATCGCTACAGGTGCCTCAGTGCAGAAGACAACTCCTTGGATTGTATACTTCTGCTCCCGAATATAACCTCCACGCAGGCGGAGCCGCGAGCAACAGCTAGTATTATATAATTTCTTTTGATTAACAGTGATTAATAGAAGATAGCACTCATTGCAATAATAAGAAATAATTTTTAGTATAGTAATGAGTACAACTTTCTTTTACACATAAACTTTTATGTAAATAACGTGAGCTCTTTCAAATAGTGGGACCAAGTACACCAAGAAAGAATCAGAATGGTTATCACCTTACTAAAGATATAACTACCAATGCATTTTTGTTTTATTGTCTCTCAAATTCTACTATAAGATTTCAGCTGTGCTTTACAGTAAAATTGTAAATGATTGCTAATTTTTGACCAGAAATTGAGCCCGTGCACTGTAACTAGCAACTGCCCTCGCTTAATCAGTTATGTGAACAATCTTTATTATGTTCATTATTTTTATACACCATGTGTTAATAACAAAATTAAATATAAAATTGTTATCTATAAGCGTGCACAAACTTTACAACTTAACTTTATTGCTTAATATACAGTATACATTGAAAGGGTATTAACAACTGCTCGTACCTCTGTATATAAATAATAATATCTATGTATTCACTAGTGATGTGGCTGTCGATATACTGGATATGCGGATACTGCTATTACTATTGGGATACTGTTTAAAACAACTTATTGAACTGTTAGACGGTCAAAAAGCAAAAGAAAGAAGAGATAAGAACAAGAAAAAACAATAGTTAAATAATACATTCAACCATTCAGTTTTATTTATAACTTCTTTTGACCGGAGCTCCAGCAGCGTAATTAAGTTCAAGTGTATTCTGGTCCAATAAATAAGCATACTGAACATTTTTCTCGGCACGAGAACAGAACCCACTGCAGGGATGAAAGTACACTATGATTTAATTCAGGTCAATTCAATTAAATTTTTGATGAATGGCAAATGGTGGCGATGACGACAATTTTGCCAATGTCTTATATGGTCTGACTGAATTCGTAATTTAAGTCAAATCGCTTCAGTACTTTTGACGTGGTGCTCGAACAGACTGTTACAGTTTTAAAATAATTAGGCCAATGAAATCGCAGCTAATCTTATGGCAGTAATCCTATTGCGGATATCTGCAAATCAATATCTAGAAAACTTTAAGCACAGCGTGTCTATTCGTAAACATCATAATTGTTAAAAATTAAGCACAAAAATATCAATGTAATATTTTCTAACGGATTTCGTCGGATATTTTTACGTATATCAACACTACGATGTATGATGCATTGCGTATTACTAACCACCTGCCGTGAAAAGTAATAGGCGAGTGTTGCGCACGGGTCAATGGTACCCGTTTGATTTACGATTTATATCCGATGATTAAATTACACGCTTTGGAATAATTGCGTACAATGATGCATTCATCGTTATGAAAGGCGTTGAGTTCGGAGAATATTGCACTAGAATGCATACATTGTTGCAAGCCGAGATGTTTTGTGTAGCTTATAACTTGTGTTGCTTTTCTTAATGAGTTGATGCAGTTTGTAAATAGCTAATTAAAATTGTTTCTTTTGTAAAGTGATCAAAAGGTAAATCTATCTTTATCCACATATACCTCATCTCCCGAGGCGTGATTTCTCTGTATAGGTTAATAAATCGATTAATATCAACTGCCAGATATTAAAAATACGACAAACGCCATTGACAACACCTCAGCAAGAATAAAATGAACATAATGTTAATATACTACTCTGCCGTAGACGGCCGGTAATAGTACGATAGCATATTTATATATAATTCCAAATATTGAAGAGTTCACTTAAAACAACTCTAGAATCTAAAACAGCGATTCTTATAGTGAGTTCCGTGGATGTCAGTAGAGTTCCAGGAATAATCGATTACTTTAAATAGTGATTCAAAACGAACTGCTTTAAGATAATCTTGAGATTTCTTACAAGACAGCTACCATCCAAATGAAACAAATTTGTATCCCGAATAACTTAAACCTGTGGCTGCCTTCGTGGCACAGCGGGTGAGAAACCGGCTGTGAAACGAGAAGCCGCGGGCTCCTGCACCGAGACAAGTGTTGGACCATAGTCCCTCGTAGTTCCTGTTATTTTCGACACACTACTTAGTGTAGAGTCAGGACCATGTGTGTTAGGTTTGGGTGTATTTGTTATCATTAATAAATACGATTGATGTAGACATCATTCCGAATTAATTTTGTATACAAACTGCTTAGGGATTCTTTAAAATTGATGATAATTAATTAATGTTCTCTTGGCCTTGCAAATTCTGCCGCTGCTCTAAAGTCAGTACTATCTAGAATTTAACTATGATTTATGCGCTCAAAATACCTGCAAGCGAATTAACATAGATTTATCTCGACGAGATATCTCACATCACATTTGCCAAGTCGTGATCTCGACTGAAGAAATCAGTTACATCTATAACAAATGCGTTTAGTTTGGTTTAACCTTTTGTTATGGACTTCTATTTATAGAATCTAAAATAATATGCTACGTATTACCCAATATAACAAGTGTTAGCAACATCAATAAAACTATGCAAGTTGAATATTTAAAAAGGCACAAATACAATGTTTACCATTTTATTGATGATTTACTTAACACCGTTACACATCTCTGTGCTTAATATTAACACAACCGCATGTTACGATTTACTTAAGGCGTTTCTTTATAATTAATCTACCAGCATTACCCTCTAAGCTGAACTACACACCCAATTGAACTGATTATACTTAGGTACTGCACTGCGAACGAACCACGAATGTACTCACTGTAGACCCGACTGCTACACCACTGAACACCGGAGCGTGGAAGGCACTCCGTTTTATCCTAAACATTTACTACTCCCCACTTAGGTTGTCATTATTAATGTACCCGCAACTAGTCTCCTAAATAGTTTCGATATACCTTCGGTATTTCTAATAATAGGAAATACCCCTATACAAGATCAACTTTATATTACACTTTACAATGACATTGGCCTCTGTTAGTGAGGGTTTGGTCCACCATGCTTGCCTAAGGCGGGTAGACTTCACATACTTTCGAAATTCTTATGGGAAATCGTATGCAGGTTTCTTCACGATGTTTTCCTTTACTGTTAAAGCGAGCAATTAGTTTAAATAAATACACACTTTACTTCTGTAAAGTCAGGAAATATATGTCTAGAGCTGCTGACGAAACGGCGACTTTCGTCTCGACATTCCGTAACATTCCCCACTAGGCTATTACTGCTGTTTTTGCTCATAAATGCAACTTAATTATTGTATTTGCTTTTGCAATTAGATATTGCAGTAGGATTGCAGCATCACGTCGGTGTTAATTCCGTTCTTTTTTTCCAATTAAGGCTAATTATATTGCGTCCAATATTGAGTGCAGTGCAAGTAAATTGCAATCAGAAACTGCTCTGGTATCTCTCAATAGTCGCTAGCAACACAGACCTATTACCACCCCACTTAAAAATATAATATAAATAAATAAATACACCCAATAGTCACACACATAGATCTGATTCCACACTGGGTCAAACCTGTATCGTGGGTATCAAGAACTACGAGGTACTATGGTCTCGCAACACCCAGACCACAAACATCTGTCTGTGTAACATTTATCTCGGTGCGGGAATCGAACTCATGGCCTTCCGTTTCTCAACCGACTACTGCACCACGGAGGCTGAATATAGAAAGAATCACATTATCGTAGCAGATTTATTATAGCAGAAGTCGGCAAACGTATAAGTGGGTCATATACGATGCCGTATTCAAATCTTTGCATATTATTTATTAATCAATATTTTAGAGTCTAATTCACCTTGAAAGCCTGTCTCTAACTTCCATTATGACTTGAACATTAAGTATAGGCGTCTCATAGAATTGCAAATAGTTGAAAGGACCTCAAGCACCTGTAGTTGTAAAGCTATTGCGTGGGAAATACTCGTTATAAACTTATTGCGCAATTAGACCCTATAGGTTGAATTAGGTTTATGTTCTACCATATTGACCTTATTTAGGGCTGAGTTTCACAAGTATGGCAACATTTTTATTGACAGATTCGTTAAGCAATAAATATAGTTTCTATGTAGCAGTGATGTGTGGAGGCGAGGCCATATATGGCGAAAACTTTATTTAGTGGAAGTTAAAATTATAAACACCCAGTCATACACATAGTCTTGATCCTAGACATGTCCAACCTGTACCGTGGGTATTAAGAACTAGTAGGGTCTACTGCTGTCCCACAACACCCAGACCCAAAATAATATTATTTGTGGATGACCGAAAGATTTGTCTTGGTGAAGGAGTTAAACCTGAGGTCTTTAATTTCACAGCCGGGTACTAACTCGCTATGCAACAAAAGCTATCATTTATTCATTACGTGTTTTTACAAAAAATGTTGTTCATGACACATTATTATGGCCAATAAAAATCGTTTACGAATCTATAGGGTTTAATTTTTTTTAATGAATTTTGGCGTAGGTAGTTAATTTATTATTCTAGTAGTCTAGCGATAGCTTGGGACCCAAGACCCAAGGGCATATACTAATACATACACTTCTGATATTTAGAAGTTAGGCGTGCATTCTTTGTTAATTGTCGCTCACTTAAATGTTAAAAGACAATATCGTAATCAAAGAATCCTCTGAGAATATCAAAAATATAAGTAAAAGGATAGTCAACCAAATGAATCCAATACAATCTTATGCCTTAATTCAGTGTCAACTTTGACTAATCCTCACTCTCTTTTAAACAACATTTACGACACTAATACATACTGTATCTATCTATCATTGTCACGACTTCCCAACCGCACACCACCTTAAGGTTAAGTATTAACACACAGTCGATGTTAGGTCGTGACTCACTATCACCTGTTAGTCTTGGTACAGATTATAACAACGCTCTCTGTAGTAAAAGGACCCTGTCATATCGTGACGCAATTAACACCCGATCGATTTAAATATCCTTTAAAAGTTTATAAGATTGACGGAGTAATAAGATTTCCAATGTAGCCGTGTAAATATGATGTCATGGGTTTATAGCTTGTCCGTGTCGATCTGCATCCAAGGTCGAGTTGTGAATAGTTATTGATCGGCGGTTATGAATGCCCTTTGCGTTAAATGTATGCACGCATAATAAATTCTTAAATATTATGAGATATGGTGCATTTAACTGTCGAAGCAGGCTGGTTTTAGTCAATACTTGAAGAGGGTAGAGTACATGTTATATCCATTATTCTACTATGTATCTAAGACATAAACGCTGGACAAAGTTATAATTGGCACACTATTATAAAAATATATCTAAAATCATTCACTGTTAATGTTTTTGTAAATTAACACTATAATTCGCCACATACCGGTGCTTATCTACTACGACATGTTGCCTCCAAAACCATTAATTATTTGGTCACAACTATTAGTAACAAAGACGGCGCCGTTTAATATTTTCTCTTTCGAAAACAATATAACTTTCCAAAACTATAATGGCCCGTGCCAATTAACGAAGCATGAACTTGAATTTCGAACGGCTACCGCGTTAATGACCAATCGGGAGCACTGCTAATCTATTTTGTGGCAGCTCAGGACACGGTCGGCTGGCGTCGGCTATGGGAAAATGGCTAGAAAATTATCGGAATAGCGCATTCGAAATTCAAACTTCAGTAATAGACCGCATTCGGCAATTATCGGATATAGTCGGACATTGTCGATAATTCCGAGGCTGCTCAAAGATGGATATGATATTCGTATGATAAATTATGTTAGACAAATAATTATTTGATCACATTTTAAATATCATGTTAAATGATGACACAAATTTGAGCAATCATGATAATAGTCGCAATCAATCAAACTCTAATAAGTGTTTTTGATAAAGATAACGAAATTTGCCCACTATTATAAATTCTGTTCGATTTATAAGAAGTATGATTTTTATTATTAAATATATTATTTTCCATTACAGCGCAGCGTAACTCTTTTTTGTTTTCATTTATTTTAACTGACATGTTTTCCATTCTAGGGAACTATAATCATTTTTAGTAAAGGTGTAAAATATGAAAACAGAATTGTTCGGTAAAAGTATTTTTTTAAATGTAAATACATAAGTATATTAGTTCGAATCAATATGCGTGATTTCCTACCAATTATAATGCAATTTCGTCACGGTATGCATATACTGTGCGCGGAATATCGGTATTCAATTCTGAGTCGATTAGCTTTGTTTGTTTTTATTGCATGTCTTTTATAAATATATTTGTCAAAAAAAACATCAGCTTTATCTAACTAAATGTAATCACAGACACATGAAAACAATGAACTGTATTGGTCTAAGAACTTAAATATTCTTCAGATACCTATAAAAAAATGTAGCAAATGAAACAAGATATGTCTAGAACATCTGCTAAGATATCATGCTAATCATTATTGTTAAATCCTACTGTACACTTGTTGAAAAAGTTCTCATTCATTTGTCGACACGAGATCACATGACAACCTATCATCGGACGACAAGAGACTCGGCGAAGCGTCATCGATACATGGTTGATATTCCACCAGCGCGCACGAAGCGTTTTGCTAGTACATTTATCATGCGCACCGCTAGAGAGTGGAACTCTTTGCCGGAGTCTATATTTCCCGAAAATTATAATCTGGGTATCTTTAAGTCAAGAGTGAATAGGTATCTTCTAGGCAAGCGTGCTCTACCGTAGACCACATCATCACTTACCATCAGGCGAGATAGTGGTCAAACGCAAGCCTATTTAGGTAAAAAAAAACAATTCAAAATAAAATATTAGCACAAAATTAATTTACAGATATATTATTCCCCCGAATGTGAAAGATATCGCATTTTGTCGTGACGCACGAGTTACAAATCACCAAATGATACTTAATTTCCCAACTGCATCTCATTTTCGAAATGAGAATTCGGAAGCTAAAAATTTATACAAGTGCTAATGAATCTAATAGTATTAATAAAGCTATGATAAAATATCCATTACCTTCATACCTTTAACCTTCGTCGAGATCATACGACAATCGGTTTGGCCTATACCGGATTCGAGATTATGTCATCGCTTTTACCACGCAAGGTTAACCGACAATGCGTTTGCAATCTTTTTTATCGTATTACTGCAAAACAATGGGCGTCTCGTTCTTGAACGAGATTAGTTTCGATATTAACTAGGAGCTCTGCTAGTAATAAAGCTTCTTTAAATTAATCTTTGATTAGATTTTTTGTCGATGCGATTGAATTTACACGTTAAATATAACTGTAATGAAAGTTTGGAATGTATGAAACAGACGCTTTTGCCCGCAGCTTCGAATGCATTATTCGGCTTATCCTGTTTTGCTAAGGTTCAAGCTTTCTTCGTATGAATTTTCATCAAACCCTTTCAGTGTTTTATGCGTTAAACGTTATAGACAAAAAGACTAGTTAGTTACTTAGAAAGTAGTAGTGGTAGAATTTTTGGAACTGCATTTTAGGTGAGATTTGTTTAAATATTGCATAGCAAAACATAACATTCAACAATTTATATTCTTAAGAACGGTAAACACAAACCGGTGATCCCCATGTGTAATAGATCTACAATGATTACTGACATAATATAGGAACGTAACACGTTTAAATTCCGTTCAAATCAAATGCTTTACTTAATATTCCTATTTATTTCGCGAAATATCAACTGGATTTGGAAATATACTCAAGCCAATGTGTAACAGTTAACTATTACAACTGATCAACTCTTCCTCAGGTCTTATATTGCAAATAGAAAGTGTGTGTTTAGCTAAGCTCCTGCTCAGACGTATTACGCCACCGACACGGATCCCATGGGTGTCATTTTCGCTGTTCACTCAAGTGCAAAGTGCCAACTGAAATGCGTTTGGCTTCTGTGACGCGAAACCTGTCTAATGCATCGGAAAATCGCACTTCTATATCGCCCGGTGTCTGTTGTATCTGATCTCTTTTAATTATATTTGAAACCTTATGTGGTTGGTTATTAGCAATCACTTCTGGGCTTTGCTGTCCTTTTATTTTCTTGTAACTGTTTATTATATTAGCATTGCTGTCTATTTTGAGCAAGGAAGAAGGAGGTTATTCAACATATGTAAAAAAAAATCATGTCTATACATTTATTTGAGAGTCTGAATTCAGTTTTAGGATTCAACTTATATTATAAAGCAATCTCCGTCTATAATGGTAATGAAATTAAGGACGTATTCCAAATTGAATCCGTCATTAACCATCGGACACCCTTCGTAATCATTAAAACCCACTTTACTCGGTGTATTTGGTAATTATGACTCATTTGGTCCGGTTTTGGTGCAAAACCTTTACAGAAAATAGTGTTTATATTCTCGAATTTAGTCATTATTTATGTTTCTGCTTCGGTATAATATTTTTTACTACCCAGATCTTTTAATCGTTCGGTGGGTGTAACTTACGTGTCGTTAATTGATACGTTTTACACATTATCTCTATAATTATATATTTAAAACACCCCCTGGTGCTTTAAATATTTTCTTTTTCATTTCATTACTGCACGACACATCCATCTACCATTTGTTGCTTTATATGTCTAAACTAGGGTTTGTTCGCGGCATCACCTGCCTGAAAGTCAAATGCATATCGTATAAATTAGTCGTTAGTAAGAAACATACCGTAGGACCAATTATCAAAATTCGTAACTCCTTTTCGTAAAAATTTACAATTGAGAGAATAAGCTGTTTGTTTATTTCTAGATATTCTACTAGATTCATCTACTAGAAAATGGATTCGCGTATTTTTATTATACAGAAATATACAATGTTGTGTTATTTTGCGGGAAATAAGAACTACTCCTTTCGAATAGTTGAAGAAATGTCAACTGATGGCTTTAAAAAATAATACCAAATTTTTTGGAGTTACGAATTTTTATTCACAATAAGGTAACGTGGTGTATGCTTTATCTATAAGGTTCACTTGTTTATTAATGTATTTCTCATTGTTACAGGTACGTATCAAACGATATGGCTCTCTCGATATCTGCTAGAGAACAAAGGTAATTTTTTATAAATGTAATCGTAATTTTAATTACCTTATAAACATGAAGGTTGGCAGAAAATGTAAAAACAGATGGGCAACATAGAGGAAATGACGCATTAGTCCCGCTCTATATTATTAATCACTCAAGTATCATCTCGTCATATTTGGCCAAACTGGCAATACTCGCCCTTATTGACGTGCGTACTAAGCGTATTTGTAACGTTAATATTATGGAAATAAAGTTGATTTTGTCTTGTATTTTTACTCACTACTTATTACCTTTTTCCGAACACCGGTGTCCTTGTGATACTTGAGAGGGTCATGTCACATGCTCATACATCTAGAAAATTACTAAACATTTTGATAAATAATATGCGTATATAATATGAGAATTATATATAAAATTACTTTTAAAATACTTTACTTGTAATGTTGATACTAATTTGTAACCAACAGAAATTTTACATTATTAAAAATCTCAAAAAATAGACCTAATACTTCGTTGTCACGTCATAAATATTTGCTGTATAAATGCTGACCAGTATGCTTGCTCTTGAAATCAATTCCAATCTCAAACTCGATACAGTTTCAATTCCAGTCTGGAAGTTATTGGCACTCTTGTCACAATCGAGTTTGTTATTGGATTGAAGCAAGGATTGAAGTGTCTATTTCATTTAGTTACAAAAATTCCGCCGTATTCAGTTAAGGTGAGGTGGACTCAGACAGTTCAGTTCAGACTACATTTTTAAACTAATTATTCGATGTTAAAAACTAAAAATATTAACAATATAAAAATTAGACATGAAAGATGAACATATTTACAAAACGATTGTGCTTCTCGATACACGATTCATTAAAGTTGGCTCGATAGAAAATATTCGCAAAGATGCATCGAAATTTTAAAATTTCAATCCACACGACCCCAAATGAATCTGTTGTATACGGTTATAAAGAAAAATATTGAAACGAAATTTTTCTATAACATTTTCAATGAACTGCATTAAACGAGTGTGTGAATATTTTATCACATTTCATTTATAAATACAAAGAAATAAATGTTTGAAAATTACGAAACATGAAATGGCAGTTGTCTCCATGTTGAAATGTATTTTAAACATGATGCGCATGTGCGATACTTGTCAGACGGCAATTGGGCCGTGTTGAGAGCAGACGTATACGTGATTTTTCGCTCGCGCTGTCAAAAATATTTTTTGTGAAAACATGATGAATATAACATAAAGTGTTCACAAATAACACTAACTCATGATAATATATTGAATATAATCAAATATATTTAACTTATCATAATAATTTCAAACGATATATATTTTATTTATCATAATGACTGTCATTTCTTATCAAAAGTCGTGAATACAGGTTGAGTGATTTGAACAAACTATTTGAGAATAAAATTATGGTATGATACTTGATATAACAAAAATATACTAGTATTATAATTACGAAAGTGAGTCTTCCAGTTTGGAACTGAACTATTTTTGATAATAATCGATATAAATTAACACTAGTATTATTTAATCAATACCATTATTAAAATATTGGTGTTCGCGAGACGAGAGGAACCAACAGTTTATGTCCTAAATAGATGTAGAAATATAAAATAAATACAACCAACCGACACACACATAGTCCTGACCCCACACTAGGTCAAACTTGTATCCTGGGTATCAAGAACTACGAGGGATAATGGTCACACAACACCCAGATCCTAAACAAATGTCAGTCTGTCACACAAAAATTTGACTCTGTGCGGGAATCGGACCCACGGCCTCTCATTTCACAACTTACTAATCGCCCGCTGCGCCAGGAGGTTGTCAAGAAATGACTAACTCATGTCCAAATTTGATTATTATTTTGTTGGAAATGAAAACCGTCATCAGCGGGCTCATACTATTTCACACTACCATTGGGACTGATTACCAGATCCCTAGAGCTCGAAGACTATAATCGTAAATAACTGCTTTGGATACAGCACTTTGAATTTCTTTCAATTATATATCATAAGTTCTGCTATATTTATTTTATATTGATTGCGCAAGACTAAAATACGATTATAAGTTATTGTGTTCGTGTCGGTAAAAGAGAAATAATATATAACTATTCTTGTCATTTCGTGCATGACGTCAGATATGGATGACAATATTAATTGTCAGAAGAATAGATCTTGCAAAATTTATGATTTCTGAAAATGCATCAACTGAAGATATATACTTTTTACCCGGCTCCACCCCTATCAAATATTATCTATACATTTTCTCACTTGTTTACGGCAATGAGTTACTATTATAATTTCCATAGCCAATTTTTATCCTATGATATCGCTGTTAATTTTTCGTATAAAAATTACCCTATTCAGTTTCACTTATCTCTATACCTGCTGGTGGTAGGATATTCATATCCGCCAGGATAGCGACCACCGTACACAGAGTATAAAACCCGCTATAGTGGCACACGCAAGTGTGTCGCGTTCCGGGGTCAGCAAGTGTACCTCTGGTTTTTGTCGGGGTCTAGAGTTGGGGTATGATGTTTGGCCGTGTTGTTCTGAGTACTCTGACACTAGACCCTCAACCGCTTCTTCACCTCCTTGCCCCTTGGCGTAGTATGAAAAACTGAACATCAGGCCGACATTGATTGTGTTGAGTAGCGAGGCATAGATTGTCTCTCGCTAGTTGGTACTTTAACTGGACGACACTGCGCTTGCCATCAGGTGCAGTGTCGTCACTTTGCCAGGATATAAATAATTTCAGAATCCATCATCATCGGAGCCACCCTGACAAAATAGCAAATAGACAAACAGATATTTTTTTTAAAATTCTTGATATCGATTTTCTATTACTATGACAATTGATATTTCTTTTTGTTTTGACAGAATATTTTTTCTAATAATATTCATTCATACCAACGAAAAAGTTTTTATTCCACAACGAAATATTATATTAACATAATTTATTCAATTAACAATATATTGAGTTCTATTATTTTGATAATAGAACTCAAAATTCAACGGATTTATGACAATTCATACTTGACGGTCTGCATAGTGCAGTGGACGTTTAGTCGGTTGTAAAACAAGAAGTCCAAGTTGGATCCCGAAATCGAATATCGAAAGGATACACTTCCTTTACCGAAGATCAAGAGAAGTGACGGGAGATGTTGATCGAGAGAAGGGTAAAGAATGGGAGGGTAAAATCAAAAGGAAACTGGACGGATTTGGCAGAGATGGGTGTAATCCCTAGTCTTGCTTAGCTTAGCTAGCTTAAGCTATTACATCTATATGAATATGTCTAGTAACCTTCGCCGAGCGGATACCGTGAGAATACGCGAGGATCTTATCATTCAGCTCAACCAGACCCTAGATCTCATGTTTATTTTTCTCAGGAATCGGGTTGAGATCTATAGCAAGAAAACCTAGGTGATCGTGTTCTCGTGCAAGAAATCCCTGTTTCCTCACGTCCCCGTTCTTACAGGTGTACCACTCCTAACGCACAGGATAAAAAAAAAAAATTTCATAAAAATCGGTTCAGTGTTTTCAGTTCAGTCGTGAAATGTAACAAAAAGAAAACTTTCAACCACTACAAATTCACCATTTTAGAGGCTACATTTAAAAAAATACGTGTATGTTTATTTGTTTGTTTGAACGCGCTAATCTCAAGAAGTACTGTTTCTAATTGAAAAATTATTTTAGTGTTGGATAACCCATTTATCTGGAAACGCTATAGGCTATATAACATCACGCTATGACTAATAGGAGCCGAGCAGCAATGAAAAACGTTGCAAAAACGGGAAAATATATTCCTTTTGAGAGCTTGTTTTGCGTGCGCTGCGTATACGGTTAAAGTTACACAACAATCATGTATGACGGAATTGTTCCTCTTAAAAAGTTATAAAACAAGTCCGCGATAGCATATATCTATCTTTTTCGGTTAGCTCACCTTAACCTGCCTCTGCCTTTTTAATGGTAATGAAATTTGTCCTAAAACAATACATTATTTGCGAAGGGGTTTTTATAAACTTGGTATTTGACCGAAAATGACCTCCACGCGGGCGAAGCCTCGAGCAGCAGCGAGTAGTATATAAAAGACGTGATTACTTTCATTCATATTGCAACTTATTTCACTGAACGTTAAAAATGAGTAATAATTTACATTGTTATCATTATAATTTGTAATAATATAGTTACATATAAATAATACACCAAAAAGTCACACATATATTTCTGACCCCACACTACTTCAAACCTATATCGTGGGTATCGAGAACTTCGAGGGAATATGGTCCCACAACATCCAGACCCGAAACAATCATTAGTCTGTAACGATAACATTCGGTAACTTTGTTACGAGAATCGAGCCCACTGCCTCCCGTTTGAGGCTGAGGCTGTCATATAGGTTTTAATTTTAATGAAATAACATAATAGTTGAGGGTTTTTAAAAAACAAAAATTTATGGTATTTTACGTTCTATTTAATCTGATTTATTTGACATTTGTTCATTTCACTGTTTTAAATAATGAACATCCTTTATATGAGCGCCTATCGCTACTCGTTGGGAGGGGAGCCCCCGCGCACGCCGCCGCCACCCGTCGCATCTCACCCCCTCAATCATACCACAGCCCAGAGCGGGCAAAGCCTTAATTCGTGCGCTGGTGTTGCGTTCAACAGTTTTTGAACCCAATCCCAATTTTAAATTGGAATCGAGTGTCAAGAGTAACCTGCTGAAGGCACTTTTAAAACTTCTAATTCGAATCACAAAACCGAACCAAAACAAGATGCGGTGTTTACGGATCAGTTCAAAGACCCATCGGGTGTTACGTCACGGCTACGCGCGACCTAACACGTGCGTATGTAAACGTATACTTTACCTGTATCAACGATTGTACATAGGTGGTCCATTCGCATTCCACGCTTAACGCGTTATAGTTGACTTAAATGGAAGTGTTTTGTTTTTAAAGTTAAAACTTCTTTAAACACGTTGGGCACTTTTGGGATGGGGATAAAGCACTGAACTCGCGTGATCGTCATGCTCAGATTGTTTTAATTTTGACATAAGTACGCCTATGAAGTACTATAATTATTTATAAGCAATCATAAACAAAAAAAGGTGCTACTTCATGGACGCTATTTCAAAAAACAACAAAGTAATAAAAAAAAACAGTTTTCAATTCTGTCGATAGTCCCCATGACTGCCTATGTTTTTTTTATATGTTGTGTGCTCCAGACTCTATAGTATTTTAGATATTTGCTATGGTCGTAGTGTATTGATCTAGTGACAGCCAACTTGGTTGAGAAATTATTCAGGTCTTGGGCTTAGATCTCTGATCAGAAAAGAACAATTTCTAATTTAGGTTTACGATTCGTAAAATAGCACGTAGTTGCCAAGGATTCGAATTTATGTCCGATATGGCGATAGACTCGCCACTTCATCGTGGTATGAATAAGTAAAAGTTTTTTAATTCATAAAAAGTACACCGACTTCAATAAAAAACAAATTATGCGTCACTATAAAATTTTAGGGTTTCCCTTGATTTTTCTGAGATCCCATCATCAGATCCTGACTTGGTGCCAATGGAATGAATGGTTACCTGGGAAGTTTACCCTTTTAAACAAAAAAGAATTTCTCGAATCGGTCCAGGCGTCTTCGAGTAATCGGGTAACATACATTAAAAAAAAAGATTCCGACGAATTGTTAACCTCCTCCTTTTTTGAAGTCGGTTAAAAAGCGCGCTAAGCTGCTGGAACATTAGTCGCACCTCTACCTACCCTTTCGAGGGGAGAGGCCTAACATTATTTAATGTAATACTATGTCCATAGTACATAATAAAAACAATCACAAAACGTTATGAAGGTAAGTATCATATAATTTACTTTAGTAATTTTATTTTAAACTAATTAATTAGGTTGTCATTAGGCTTACCCCAAATTCTGTTATAAATCAAAGTAAAGTTAAAAGTCCATCAAACAATATAAATCGGTTGTAACGTCTTTGCCCATTAATATGATAACTGGTTTTTTTAATGACCGCATCCGCGTGTGTTATGGACCCTGTGCATACACCGTGATGGTCAATCGGACTCATAAAAAATCCGGAAATACCGGTTTTTATCTTGTATTATTTAATCCTTATACTATCGGACTTTTTACTCTTACAACGTATTAGCTGGTTTAAGAATGAAATACATATATTGTTTTATTTGAAAATTCATTTAGAATTAACTATGAATGTTATTGTAATAAATAAATCCGATTTGTATAGCGCCTTTATAATATTTACGAGTTGTAATATACCTACTCATAGACAGCCTCGTGGCGCTGGGGCGAGTAGAGCACTGTGAAACGGAGGGCTGTTCGATTCCCGTACCGAGACAAATGTTTGAGTGACATTCATATATTTGTTTCGGGTCTGGGTGTTGTGGGGCCGTAGTCCCTCGTAGTTCTTGATACAGGTTTTACCTAGTGTGGGGTCAGAACTATGTGTGTGACTGTTATGTGTATTATTTATTAGAAATAGAACTAATTAAAATTCGCCGCTTGCAAGTTTTCTTTACTTGCAATAATTTTATTATGAGTAAAGAAAACTTGCAAGCAGCGATAAGCTAGTTGGTTGCGGTACGGACTGTCAAGGCGAAAGTCGTATGTTTGAAACCCAAATGGCATACACCTCTAACTTTTCTATAGTTACGTGTGTATTAAATGTTAATTATCTCTTGCTTTAATGGCGAAGGAAAACATTGCGAGGAAACCTGCATACCTGAGAATTCTCATTAGAATTTCGAAGGCATCTGAAGTCTACCAACCTGCATTAGGCCAGCGTGGTGGACTAAGGCCTTACCCCTCTCATTAGTAGAGGAGTCCTGCGCCCAGCAGTAGAACAATGTTTAATACGGGGCTAGTATAAAATAAATATAAAGAAGAAAACTTAAAATATTCTTTAATGACGACATATAACTTAGTCCACCCCGTGACCATGAAAGTTGTAAAGAGCTTTAGCAACGTCGGGACTAAAAAGTAAAAATAAACCTTGATACAATCCTTGAAATTAGTTTTTGTTTCAACGTGTGATTTTCGCTTAAATATTAAAAAACATTATTCTTCTTTTTTATTAGAAGATTTTTTGGTTATCTATATGCGTGCTATTTGGCTCAATGTCCCATATATTAATTACGCAACATCATAATGCGTGCGCTATAGACCCTGTGCATCCGCCATGACGGTCGCTCGGTTCACAACATCCGAAATGGCCGGCTTCTGTGCGTATCACGTATGTGTATAGTTTTCAACTAAATATAGGTCTGCCTCGGTGGCGCAGTTGTTATTGCATGCGTTACGACTGCTGTGCTGAGGTCCCCCGTCGGGTAAAGTGATATTGGGTTTTTCTATCTAGAAATTCTCAGTATTAGCCCAAAGTCTGGAATTTGTGCCCGGTATGGCGATAGGCTCGCCCCCTATCACATTAAGGGACTGAATCAAATTCGACGAAAAGTGGGTGTACTGGTTGCACCTCTGCCTAACCCTTCTGGGATTACGGGCGTGAGTGTATATGTAAATATTCACTCACGTAGTACTCACGGTTGGACTCACGATAAGTAGTGATCGTGTGCTTGTGATTTGAGTCTTTCCGTTTATTAGTGTTGGGATAACGGGTTGTTATTATTTAATAAGTAGTGATGGTTTGGATGTATACACTTATATAAGCCACGATGACATACATACACGTATATATATGTCGTCCGTAATGTAAATTAATAATCCACGCATATAGACGTAATCCCGTACTAGGTTAAACCATACCATCAAGAACTACGAGGGAATACGGTCCCACAACAATCAACCTCGATACAAATATTTGTGGAACACACAAACATTTGTCTCGGTGCAGGGATCGAACACGCGGCCTCTCGTTTCACAGCCGGCTATATGCATACTGCACCACGGAGGATAAGATTTTTGTAATCGAGTCATTATTTTAATTAAAAATACTACAGATTTTTCTTGAGACTTTATCTGAAGTAACATCAAAGAGCTTTATAAATCACCCTGAAACCCCAAAACCACCCTGGGCCACGTGGATGCACTTTATACAACTTGTAAGTTCGCCCCCGGTTAAAGCGGTTATTCCGGCGTCCGGCCAGTCCGGTGGGTGCTTTCGGTCGTGCTCTTCCGGTCCATCGGAACGCTGCCTATAAGCTGATCTGACAGCCATGACGAGTTTTCGATTATACGTGGCTCAAACTGCCGCTCAATTTCAAAAATATTATTTTGTTAGTGCACGCATATGCTACATCTACTAGGACTTTATAACTCTTTAACTTTATGAGAAAGTAGTTACCAGTTGAGTAGCGTTTAAGTATTTGGGGCTAAGACAGCCTCCGTGAGGCAACGGGCGAATAGCTGACTGTGAAACGAGCGGCCGCGGTTTGATCCCTGCATTGGGACGAATGTTTGTCTTAACCACAAATATTAGTTTCAGGTTTGGTTGTTGTGGGGGCGACATTCCTTGTAGTTCTTGATACCTACAGTGTTGTTTATCAGATTTAACCTAATGTGTGGGCAGGACTATGTGTGTGACTGTTGGATTCATTATTATTATCAAAGTAATCTGCCATCGTAGCCCCTTGAGCAATATCTTATATAAATAAATATAACGTCTCGTCCACAATTTGAAACCCTTCAATAACCATATATCTATTTTGAATCAAAGAGTCATATTTTTATATTTATCAAAAACGTCATTCATACGCCACCTTGAACAACATCAAACGTAGGACCAAGTACGTGATCTGGGAGGTGCAGATGAATATCATAATTAATTTAATTTACATATTTAATTACTTTAAGACTTTTAAACAGCTTAGCTAGCTTTATTAACTTTAGTGCAGTCGGACATTAAGCTTCAAGGATTTTGCTTTAAACTTTTAAACACATTATAGAATATTAATAAGAGCACGTCATTTCATTTTATACAAAAAGTTCTAACCACGTCTCTTCATCTATTTTTCAAGATGGCGTCTTATCTTAAAGCCCCAGTGGAGTTCCAGATAAATGTATAATCGATTATAGTATAAATGTATAGTAAATTCTATTGAACCGTATTATGGCAGTTGTTTAATAGGTATTAATTTAAAATATTATAATTTAATTATTTTGCATATTACGGGATGCTCTTCCACGCCACGAATACTAGGTAGTTATAAAAGAAACATTGTAATTTTTTTATTATTCTGGCGCGGCAATGTGACCACACTGCACCTGATGCTAAGCGCAGTGCCGTCCAGATAGAGTATCAAGTAGCAAGAGACAGTCTATCCCTAGCTACTCATCATACTCTTTAGAAAAGTAAAAGGTTTATTATGTTTTGAAAACAATAATGTTTCGGTCTCTAAAATACGCCGTTTGAATAATAAGGCCATTTACATCAACATATTTATTTTATTAATTGTTTTTAGTTGGAGCGTATAGATTAGTTGTAACCAGCACAATTATAATTATTATGGAGGATGTTATGGTTGTGCAGTTCATTAATCTACCGTGAGCAGAACACTACCGGCGATTATAGCAGGAAATATTGATACTAGTAACTAATATACATCTAATTGGTATATAAATTAGCGCATGTGTTAAAAACCAGCTTAAAAACGCAATAAGCAAAAGTAGCCCAGTGCAATGAGCATAAAAGATTTTTAATTCATAAAAAGTACACCTACTTCAATAAAAAAACAAATTATGCGTCACTATAAAATCTGATCCTTGATTTTTCTGAAATCCCATCATCAGATCCTAACTTGGTGCCAATGGGACCTGGGAAGTATACCGATTCGAGAAATCCTTTTAAACAAAAAAAGAATTTCTCGAATCGGTCCAGGCGTCTTCAAGTAATCGGGTAACATACATAAAAAAACAAGATTCCGACGAATTGTTAACCTCCTCCTTTTTTGAAGTCGGTTAAAAATATGGAAATAGATTAAAAAACGAGTACTTAAACAACAAATGAAAAATGCAAACGCATAACAAACATACAGCCGAATGAATTCGCTGCAGAGATATGTCATTCGTTTTCATACGTTTGAACGCCTGCAGCGAGGTAACAGCAAAAGTTCATTTTCCAGGTCTATCTTACATCCACTGCACAGGCGCTTTCTATCGTTAAAAATCATTTATGTTCATCCATTCAACAAAAAGCGTTGTCGGAAACCGTATAGGTGGAATTCTTTTGTCATTTATTCTATTAAAATACTGACTTGTATATGAAATAAAATGAAAGACCTTTGTATAAATATTTATGTAGATACATTGTAAATAGCATTTATATCGGCTGTAACTTGAGATTTCTATTCTGCCAGTATCAAACGGAAAATCATCATTCCAGTGTCGATACAGCGCGAAACAAGTGCCAATTGAATGCAGCCACATACATAACTAAGTCTACCTAGTAACCTGTAAGGTCCCCATGGCGTCTTTAATATTGTATTCAGTAGCTCAACCATGAGTTTTTCTCACGTATAATCGCTAGCGACAACGTAAAATATTTATATGACGAAATGTACAGCGCCTCTAGGGGTTACGTGAGAAACTAAATTCAGCATTATAAATAAATAAATAATACCCCACACTAAGATACGAGTCTTGTGTTGTGGGTATCAGGGACTACGGGAGACTTTCGGTCTCACAACACCCAGACCCTGGACACAAATATCTGTCTGTCACACAAACATTTGTCCCGGTGTGGGAATCGAACCCACGACCTCTCGGTTCACAGCCGGCTACTCGCCAATTGCGCCACGGAGGCTGTCAAAAGTCGCTAACTTCGTTTACCTATCGTAACTTTGTACCTTAAACTCATAGTTGGCTCTCACCATCGACGGCAAGACGTTAGCGTAGAGACTGTCTGACGTAACGCGGCAAAAACCCGATAAACGGAGACTGCGAGTTTAACACGGACCGCATATAGTCTAATAACTTATACTAAGTCTTGGTAATGACTTATAGATACTGATTAACGTACGTTGCGGTATGGAGTTTGATGAGAGAATGCTGAACATCGAGAGTTGAGGCGGTTTTGGTGCCACGGCGATATGTCTGTTACGACCTAAAGCAGTTTTACAGCGATGATGCACCATTATTAGTTGTTTGTAAAATTCCAATTTTCTACGCTTTCATCGCACGTAAAGAACCTGGCTGCAGGGCTCTTTCAAGATTTAGTGCTTCACGTCTAGACTACTCGGGCGAAACCAGGGATGGACTTTGTGGGATGGTCACCCCCTGTTTGGGTGTCTGTTTATCCAGCAATTTTATTTTATTTTATATACCTATATAGTGGTAATAGCATTCAAATAAAAATATATCTGATAAATGTAGTTGAAGTTCCGGTTTCTTGCACAGCAGCAGACATTAGGGCCAAAAATAACAAATATAACTCAGAGCAGATAATAATCATGTAAATATGAAATGCAGTGTTATTTATTTCATCAGTATTTAATTTGGTAGAGCACTTGCCTTTTAAAATATTTTCTCTCTTTACAATTTTAATGTCATCAAAGGCGCTAAGCCTAGTCTTCGTTTCTTTGAATACTTTTTCCTCCTCTGCATTTTCCTGAGTACTTGTCAGCAGGCCGGAGTGGCGAGAGTATTTTTCGTAGAATCCACTATTCTCGCCGTATGTACGCCACAAGTTGTAACATACAACCCTTATGGTTTTTCACTCAACGTACTTTAGTATGTAGATTAGAAAGCGAAATCTTTTTTGCTCGCCTTACGATTCAGTTTTCGCGAAGTGAAATGTTTTCTTTCCGTGTTTTATACTCCACTGTAACTTTGAGATTTGTTTTGTTCTTTTTTAATTTTGTGGTTTGAATGCAACCCGCATTGAATTTTATATTTTTTTAATTTTTGCTTCTTACTAGTTATTTTGTTTTATAATTGGCACCAGAATATCATTACTAACGTTGTACACTATACTTAGGTATGTTCAAATAAAGACGATTTTGCATTACCTTACTTACTTTTCTTTAACTCCAACTAATTTACCAACGTATTTTATTGCGAGACGAGAAAATTTATTATTCAGAGGTCGGGGTCGGCCAGACACTCAAAAGCACAAACACCCAGCAAACATGAAATGTCTGTAAAAGCGTAAATTGAAAGCTTTCTGAGTTATTGGCCTGGGGTGAGCAGGGCGCCATGATTAAAGAGAAGTATTATTACCATGTGGGACGTATAGATGTGACGTACAATATGCAGTCACCTTTATTTAGCTCGGTTTTAAATAAATCAAGAAAGATTTATCGAGTAATGTGAATGTTTTGGTTTTTACTGTTTTATATTTGAAGGGACGTGTATTTTTAGAATTCGAAAAATTAGCTAGTTTTATATTGAACTTTTGAGCAGCCAGTTATATATAGTTAACATAGTATGGCTAGTTTTAAATTAAACATTGTTTAATTGATTAGAGCAAGAATAATGTATTTTTGCATTAAAGTTGCTAAGTCAGACCTTAAAGAAATTCGTAAATCTCGTGGCCTAAATATAAATTTCGTATTACCGAATTATATTCTAAGAATTTTGATGACCGCTTATAAATAGTGTTACAGATTTTTATGGCTGGCCTTGAGAGTAATAAGAAATTTAGGAGTTGTTAAGGTTCTGTAAAAAATCACTAAAATATATTTATATATCTCTAATTAATATTAGAGATTTAGTTTTATTCACCCCAATATTCTCGAGGCACACTATTATAAGTTTGTTTGCGATAGGTACGAACGTTACTTCGCGGTATCCCAGGAGTGCTAACTCTACTGACAACTGGGACAGGACCGTCGCTTCCGTTTCCTGTATAGACGCAAACCTCATTTCCATGGAGGAACACACTGTACCGTTAGAGTATACTACTTCATTCGGGACTTTGTGTTCGAGTAATAAACGAAGTTTGTATTGTTACGAGAACGGTATAAATGAATTTAAGGTAGGTGTCAGTGATAGTTAGAAATGGAAGATTGGTTTATATCTAAACTAAATTGAATAATTGAATTGGTGTACACAATTGTTGGCTAATCAAATAAATAAATAAATAAAAAAATGTGGAAGTTATTATTTTAGAAGAAATGGTATTCAATCCATGGAGGCATCTTAAGCTATTACATCTTTCTATATTTTGCTATACCATAGGAACCGTGCATCTTTCCGGGATATAAAGTAGCCTATGTCATTCTTTGATCCCTAAATTACCACTATGCAAAAAATCATATCGATTCCTTACTCTCTGAAAAACAAAAACCTATCTTGCGAGAACCGTACATATTTTCGGCATAAAAAAATGTAGGATTATAATCATCCTATTATTAGACTATACAAGGTACTATCGCTTCATTGGTCTAGCGGCAGCGTACTTAGATAGTGAGTTTCAAATATATGTTTTAAGATTTTGATTTAAAAAATCGCAAACGGTTTGCCCGGCAATGAATTTTGTGTCCTACTCTACTTAATTAATTTTACTCTACTCGCTACTTAATAGTTTAAATATAGGCTCGGCGAAATATGAGTGCACTTTTTCCATTGCCTTCCTTTCGGGGATACTGACTCCAGCTTATGTTAGAGGATTAGTAAGGATTTAAATGTTGACTGCCTCGGTGGCGCAGTTGTAATTGCGCATGCGTTACGGCTACTGTGCTGAGGTCTCGGGTTCGATCCCCGGGCCGGGTAAAGTGATATTGGGTTTTTCTATCTAGAAATTCTCAGTTTTAGCCCGGAGTCTGGAATCTGTCCCGGTATGGCGATAGGCTCGACCCCTATCACATTATGGGACCGAAAAAATCCTAAAATGCCTACCACCCCTCCGGGGATTACAGGCGTGAGAGTATGTGTTAAAAGTGTTTCCTAAATAAGGGGATTGATTTTGATTTTTGGTGATCTGTATAGTATTGTACAGATTGATAATTATTCCTATTTACAGAGGTATTATTTACATATAATTATGAATTTAACCTCCTGCTACATAAAAATATGAAACTTGTACCCTTGTCATAATATAATGTACGCAGCTTGAAATTAATAAGACATTTTCACGACAACAAAAACATTGGCAACATTGTGAACATCAGACGAGACTTCAACACAAAGTGTAACCGTTGCTGTCGTTCATTAACACAAGGGTAATACAGATACGGCCCCCATCGCAGGGTACGAGATAACAAAACAGTACGTGCCATGAGCGCTTTTCAATTCCCAGGAAACATCCGTGATACGCTGGAGAATGTCATGATTTCACACATCAAAGGATATGAAGGTAGTGTTTGTTGGTTAAATGACAAGAGTGGAAAGAGATATGATGTTTTTCTACGTTTCTTTATAGTAGAGACAGGTAAACAAGCAAGCGCGTCATTTGAGGGTGAAGTGATCTCCATACGTTGCCCAACTTAACGGAAAAAATGAGATTTGTAAGAGAAGGAGGGGATGGAACTTGGGCCTCCGAAAGTCTCCCTCACTGTCCAAAAACGCAACAGTTGCCACTTGATACAGGTTCTCTGTGAAACGTGAGATGGTGGTACCCTATTGGTCCTACCACTTTAGCCATTAATCCATCGTTCAGAAGAAATTGATTTTTAAAATGAAAAAAAATTGTATATGATATTGAATCCTGAAATGCAGTCGGAAATTAATATTTCAACATTTCACATGTTAATATCATAAAATAAAAAACTCAGCCTAAATGTAATGTCGATTTATCAGGAAAACCATATTTAATCTTCGACGTCGCCATTTTTAATACGCACAGCTATCATTCCCATACATTCGCTAATAATGATTTAATAGCAGGCTGTTTACGACACCGGTGCACTTTCATACCATACATTAATCACTGGGGGAGTAAACGTATCACTAGTTTCCGAACGATAAAGCGCATTTACTGCGTCTGCTTTAATTTGATCCATGTCTTCTACGTCTATTATTAGTTGGTTTGAAGAATAGAAAAGGTTTTTATCGCCGCTGTTTGCATAAAATATAATTTTTGTGTCCTTATTTCTTTTTGATGTTTGTTAAAAAATATTACTCATTAAATTAAACCCTATTAAGATTTTATTAGAATTATGCTTATCGATTTCCAAATATTTTGCATCCACACGCTAGGACGTCTGGATTTGCTTTCGGTGGTATTATTTATAAATTGTATGTTTATCCACATTTTACCACCCACAGTCTTGTGTTTACATCATTTGATGTAAATTTAATTTGCAATACGTGCGTAGTCGTAATTCATAATACTGTTCTTAGTTATCGATTGAGCACAAAGTTAATTTATTACTTAATCGTGCGATAGCATTGTTCCCCCGCTTATCTCAATCATCGGCTCGATAATAAAACCTCATTGGCTAACCTGATTGTTTGGCTAAGTGTTTGCTCAAATGTCATTATGTTTGTTTGTTTTGACACTTAAATATACCGTAACGCCTACATTCGACGAGGTGGGCACAGGTGTAGCGTGTGCACTCACATTTCGTTTCGGCAAACGGTATTTCCTTTATAGGGAAGGGTACGACCCTAACAACGGCTTGAGTGCTGAATGTTGTTTTTATTTTCGACGTAAATAATAAGATTGTTATATTTCATTTATTCGTATTCTAAATTATTATATAAAGCTTATATAAAGTTAACAAAACATTACTATGCTAATTCATTGAAGCGCCCACTATATCACGAACAATAAATGATGTAGAATAAATGTAAAGATAATAAGAGGCTTTCCCCTTACAATTTTTTTCCTACTTTTATGCGTCTTTGATTATATTATGGATTTATTTATTTTTATGTGTAATTTGGTAAAACTTTAACACATGTTTATTTTTCCGTATTGTTTGGCAAAATCCACAAACTAAATTATTCATCCGAATTGGCTACTCGACAAAGAATAAAAGAATAGCGTTTCGTGGTTAATTGCTTATTGCAAAATTATTAATACTTTTAAGATTTTCTGTTTGAAATAACAGCTACAATATTACAATTAAATTGTACAGGTGCAACATTGGCAACTCTTTACATTAAAATAATATAAAGTTACTTTCTCATCGCCCATTTCGGTTCCTGCAAGAAAATGTATATTTGTTTTGCGTTAACAAGAACCATTCAACATTTCCTACGTCCCACTCTCATTTGCAGCTTCGCAACAATGCACTGGAATGAACTTATCCGGTCTTTAACTCGGTGTTTTGTTTATTTCACATTGTTTAAGAAAGTTAAATAAAGCACCTAAACGTTGATGTGATATATTTGTGGAAAGGTGTATGACCAATCGATTTGATATCATCTTATGTTTTGATTACACTTTCTTAGCGTTATCTTTAATTATAAGATAATTCTGTATCACAGGGGTATGAAACAGTAACTCCCATTATTCATCAATGAAATTGCAAAACCAGGTTCTCTATAATGATAAATTAAATCATACGATACAAATGATTAGCTCATACCAGTAAATTTTAAACACGCATTTATGTCTGCCTTGTAAAATTTGTATTTTGGCATTTGATGCTATATCGTTGGCCTAATTATTCAACTCGGTAACTCTTAAAAAAATTACAAGTGAGAGAATAAACTGTATGTTTATTATTAGACATTCTACTAGAAAATGGATTCACGTATTTTGTTATACAGAAATATCCAATTGTGTGTTATTTTGCGGGAGATAAGAACTCTATTCGAAAATTGAAGAAATGTGCACTGATGGCATTAAAAATGACCGAATTTATGGAGTTACCAATTTTAATAATTAGGCCAACCATATAAAGAAAGAAAGAAAGAGTTTATTTGGTTTTTCACTAAAACAAAAATAAAAAATTAAGACAAAAAATAAAAAACACTTAAAACGAAAAACCAAAAAAATTCAAACTCAGCTTAGTGCTGCAGCATATGCTACAGCGCTGATTTTCAGTTTATATCTTTAAGGTACATAATTATTAAACTCCAATTTACAGAAGATATAAAATCTTCATAAAATTAAATCACATTTAGTGTAGTGTATTTAAAAAAAGTCTTTCTCTTACTCTACTTTATTTAAATAAAAAAACTGGATCATACGATTTCTTATCAATAACACTGGATCGTTGATTAAACATCAATGCATTAAACACAATTTGATAAAGATAATGTCACTTATCGGTTATCATAATGAGTGATTTATATTTATCAACGATACTATAATTTTGTCAGTACAATATCTCCTATTGTTGGTGAATCAAATGAGTGGTTGAATGTTAAAGTCGTGTTTTTATGAGTGAGCAGTTATTAATGTGAAAGTGTAGTAAATAAGACGTTTAGTAAATCTTTGTTTAGGTTGTTGAAACTGCGGATCCGCTCTCCTTAAAATAATATGTCATTTATCAATAATAGTATATTCAAGGGATTATTTTCGTTAATCTAAAGCATAACCTTTATATTTATTCACATTTCAACAAATATCAAATATTAGAACTGCCTCGGTTTGTTTGCTAATGTAGTTCTTTATTTACCTTTATTATTTTATCGGATACTATAATTTAATTCAGAGCTATTAAATATAATTTATTTAAATTACCGTCGAACATTCGTGACTAAAATACATCTCCCGCAATTTGACCTAATTATTAATGCGTCCTGTGTCGTGTTGAAATAAATATAAAGTATGGTATAATGAATGATATCCATACTTAATACTATAAATGCGAAAGTAACTCTGTTTGTTTGTTTGTTACCTCTTCACGACTAAACGGCTGAACGGATTGTAGTGGAATTTGGTAAGGGAATAGATTATATCCTGGAGAAGGACATAGGCTATCTTTTTTCTTAAAAAACAACCTTAAAAGGGGTCAAATAGGAGTTCAAAATTTGTATGGGAAATCCATAATTCCTCGACTTCGGGATCTGTAAATTCATATTTAAGCTTTTGGTAGGAAATAAAGAAATACGTGTTTCAGCGTTTTTGAAAAATCATCCCCAAAAGGGGCAAAGTGAGGTTAAACTTATGGGGTATTCTTTAGATGTAATCTCAAGATTCAGGCACAACACCTGAGAGGCTAGCTGAATCGCTACAGGTGCCTCAGTGCAGAAGACAACTCCTTGGATTGTATACTTCTGCTTCCGAATATAACATCTACGCAGGCGGAGCCGCGAGCAACAGCTATTTTTATATAAATTTACATCTCACTAAGAATGTATTAAAATAAATATAATTGATTTATATGTAAAATGTTCCATCAACGTACAACACAATTTTTTTTTAGTGCCTCGATAGGCAGACGAGCAGACGGTAAGTAAGTAGTCACCGACGCCCATAGACTTCTGCAATACCAGGGCACAGCAAAGCCGCTGTCTACCGTTAAATTGTAATTAATGAGTCTCATTTGACGCGACAAGTAATGTCGAAGTGTACATTATATCTCTATCATGCCATTTATAATCTCCAACTACGACTGAGCCTTCAAATGATTAGAATCGTTTTTTAATACAGCTCTACCACTGCTGGTTGGTAAGTTGCTGTATTCAATTTATGAGTGCCAGCGATGACATACACAAGCTGCGTCTTGATCCAATTATGTTCATTTTGTAGAATGATATAGTAGAGCAAGGATGCAAAACTGCGTAGCAAGCAATTTTCGTTTTAGAGTTAAAATTTACTTTTGAATTCAACATTATGGACCTTACTTACAAAATTAACTAAACTAAATCACAGATGAATTTAGTATGTATTATTTATAAACAAAAAAAATATTAGAACGTATTAGTCGATTTTTAATCAACTATAAATTCGGAGGTTCTCGGTTCGACATAGGTATAAGTAGGTTTTTCAACGCATAACATCTTTCAAGTGTTTTTATTGTTATAACACTTAAACGTATTTTGCGTACTTATTAGTAATGTTAAAATTATCTTTAAAACATTGAACATTTAACTTTTATAATTGTTGCTTTTATTTTACTTCTACGTTACTTTCATAATATGTAAAAAACTATATTCTTATCAATGAGATTTATTGATTTTAGATGTAAAAATCATTTTATGGAAAGCGCTATAAATTAGCGACCGGTCTTTGGACTTATTATGTAGATAAGACTATCCTTTTTTATTGATTTCATATAATAACTAATTATTACATTGAAACTATCAGATTATATTTGACAGCCTCCGTGGCGTAGTAGGGGAGTAGCCAGATGTGAAACGAGAGGCCGTGGGTTCGATTCCGATCCCGGGACAAATGTTTGTGTGACATACAGATATTTGTGTCGGGTCTGGGTGTTGTGAGACCGAACTTCTCTCGTAGTCCATGATACCCTCGTACAAGACTCGTATCTTAGTGTGGGATCGGGGCTATGTGTGTGACTGTTGGGTGTTATTATTTATTATATCAAAATATTTAAAACACCGTTGTTTGCAATTCAGTAACTTTAACCATTTTAAATATAATTCCACCCGTATGTGAAATACTTGCGCTATACTATAGTCAATGCAAAGCTAACATAGAGCATAAATCATATGTTAAAATTTTGATTGGTCAGCTAACTGGAATATTTGTCGTTTTCCAAGTGAAATACCAGTAGACTATTAATATTTACATAGAAATAATTCATTTCACCATCAAATAGCCAGCGAATGCCGCGCGGTCCGTCCGCCCGTCGCATTTCCGCGCAACCGGCCTTTCGGAAAAACCCCGTCCGGACGTTCCGGCAGTATTTCAAGAGGGGGGTTTGCAGTACTGTAACGGACACCACCGCTTACCTATAATGATTTATGAGGTACTACACCGGTGTGCACGAAACTTATCTATACACCACCGCTATCCGTTATCGGGATGGAAAATTTTTGCGTGAATTGCTACGAAATGCATTATGACAATAAGTTTCTCGGTATGTTACCTTATAAACAACGCAGTGAATAATTAATAAACATAAAATATATAGACGACTTTACCTTATTTTATGAGGATATTTTTAAAGGGTCAAATGTGACCATTACACATTAAACGGTTAAATATACAGAGTAGTTAAAACATAATGGATTTTTTATGTCTGTAAAATTAATAAACCATAGTTTTATTCCTGTAAATTTTAATAATTGTAACTTATTAACTTTGCTGACTATTTACTAGACTGCCTCAGTGGCGCAGTTGTAATTGCGCATGCGTTACTGCGTTACATGCTGTGCTGAGGTCTCGGGTTCGATCCCCGGGTCGGGTAAAGTGATATTGGGTTTTTCTATCGAGAAATTCTCAGGATTAGCTCGGAGTCTGGAATTGTGCCCGGTATGGCAATAGGCTCGCCTCCTATCACATTATGGGACCGAAATTCGGCGAAAAGTGGGTGTACTGGTTACATCTCTGCCTACCCCTTCGGGGATTACAGGTGTGAGTGTATATATATGTATGTATGTTATTAACTTCGCACAAATATAACAGTACATATACCATATCAAAAGTTTTCTTATATGACATTCACTATAGATAAATCCAACTATAAACTACTGATCGATAGGTACTCGAGTGGTGGATGGAAAATGTGCAGCACTTCCAAAATATATCGCGGGCTTTTACCTTCAAAAGCCTATTTGCATATTAACGTTTAAACGAACCGAGTTTTGCTGTTTGTATGAAATAAATTGACGATTATTGCTATGGTAGGTGATTTTATATTAATCCGCAGCTTTTATTGAAGTACTATTGTCACCTATAGTTCTACCATAGTGACAGTCTGGGATTATTAGCCCACTAACTTTTGCCCGCAGCTTTGCATGCGTGTTTATGTGTATCGGCACAGCGGGGGACTGTGCTCAACACATTATGTGCACCCAACACTATGAAAATATTTAAGTTCAAAATTCGAACCCGCTACCACCGTTTGTAAGTTAATTGTACTATGCTCATATAATAAGCTTTATGCAAGTGCAATAAATAGTTTGACAAGTTTTTATAACAATCGGATTAACGATATGGCAGCGCATAAATTAGGTACAAACATACATTTTTATTATTTATATATAAACTAGATGTTGCTTGCGGCTCCGCCCGCGTGGAGGTTATTTTTGTAAGAAAAGGTGTACAATCCAGAAACCTGTAAATTCATAATTGTTCCTCTACAATATTATGCATGTATCATACATATAAACCTTCCTCTTGAATCACTCTATCTATTAAAAAAAGCGCTTCAAAATCCGTTGCGTAGTTTTGAAGATTTAAGCATACATAGGGACGGAAGGCGACAGCGACTTTGTTTTATACTATGTAGTGAATAGACTTGCATCGAAATCTGTAAAGCCGTTTTTGTGTGATTTGCGACTGCCCTACTGTCTGGTAATTTAACTAAAATAACAGACTGTAAACGTACTACTGTTTTATTTAAATGAATAATAATTATGTTCTTCCACAACATTTGATTTAATTTGCTAAACAAATGTAGACTATATAATATAAATACAGCTTATACGTGTAAAAAAGTCAACATTTATGATTAACATGAAAACCTGTACATATACTATAGGTATAACCAATGCTATTAGCAATGTAATTATTCACACAAAATACACAAAAATATCTTGTCTTCAATACCGCCTTCTTATTAGTATATTTTTCTTAACTAGAATCCTGTATTAATGAGACGTAGCAGCCCCCTTTGTTTGCCCACAATGCAGTCTGAGAGTACAACGGGAGACCAAGTTTTGTTGTTGACGTTCAGCGTTTGAACTTTACGAATTACACACTGCGCGGCGTACTGTATGGTAGGATTAATGATAGGAGCGTGTTAGTAACGTTTAGTTCGAAATGTAGAAAGTACTAGCTTATGCTTGCGGCTACACCCACATGGTAGTTATTTTTGAAATCAAAAGTATAAAATCCAAGGACACATCTTAAGCTATTACATCTTTCTATATTATGCTATCCCATAGGAACCGTGCATTTTCCGGGATAAAATGTAGCCTATATGCTATTCCATACTATAGTCTATATTTATGCCAAATTCCAACCAGATCCGTCCAGCCTTTCTGGCGTAATTGAGTAACAAACATCCATCCATCCATCCAAACATTCGCATTTCTAATATTAGTGGGATGGGATTTATAGACAAGGTAAGTATAGATAGCACATTGTCACGTTTCTTTATCACCCATAGGTAGGCTGGTAGAGAAATGCCTCTGGCATTAAGTCCGCCGTTATACATTTTGTGTATATAAAGTTATAAATTAAAATAAGATAGCCTCCGTGGCGCAGTGAGTGAGTAGTTGGCTGTGACACAAGAAGCTGTAGGTTCGATTCCTGCACATAGGCCAATATTCGTGTGATTCACAGCTATTTGTTTCGGTTCTGGTGGTTGCAAGAGAGTCTCTCGTAGTTCCTGATACCCACGAAATAAGACTCGTATCTTAGTCTGGGGCCAGAACTATGAGTTAATTTGGGTGCCATTTATATTATTTTTTATAGTAATTATCGTGTTTTATTTTAATTCATTGTATGAATATTTATAAGTGAAATAATATAATTAAGAAATACTCACCATTAAGATCTGATTCATACATAGTATGCACTAACTAGGTAAATTCCTATTGGTCACATAAATTTACGCCCAACTGAAATATTACCATAGGCAAAATAAGAAACTAGTATCTCTACATTTACTATGATCACTACATATTATCATGTACGTCCAATGTTTGTGTTAAAGAATTGACCTTGAAAATGTTAAATATGTACGCAAAACATGTTTACGCAAACATTTGTCAGTGTTTGATCAAAATATAATATGATGTTTACATTAGAAACGTGCATGTTAGCAGGAAGCGGTAAAAATTACAATGAATTGACTCGGCAACGCAAAACATAACCGGCGTAGCTGGCGAAAGCACTTTGGCTGGCTTTCTGCGCCGTGTCTACAAAATATTGCAGTGTTTTATTTGATACTACGGTAACTCGAAAACATATTTAATTTTGTAATCGTGTACTTTAAAACCATGGAATCATGCTATCCACGAATCTTAATTCATAAAAAATACATTAAAAAAACATGGAGTTTTATAAAGAAAGTCATTGATAAGTTAGTAGTGCAAATACAGGAATGTCAAAGCATAAAGATACTGCTATATGGGCGTTATTTAGAAACAATAGAGTTTATGTGAATACTTAATATCTGCAGTTTATGTTTTAGTTTCATTCGAGTGTCACGTTCGAGTTACAATAGTACCACCAACATAGGCGTCCGAAAATCACCCGCCCGCCCAGCAGTGCTCGCAAGCTTTCCGCAGGGCGCGCTCGCCTCAAGGTCTCTCTACCTGCTCGCAAACTCGCACGTTACGTTAGCGTTCACTGTATACGCGTTAAGAACTAGACTATGCGCTTAAGTTATTATTTCTATTGGAATCTGTACTAAATATTAACTTTAACTTAACGTGTATTGAATTAATATACCGTTAACATTTCCTGTGTACGTGCGTTTCTGCTCTACAAGGTTGGTAAAAACGTAAGACTCTGTTGTATTGCTTGTTGTAGGTGATTGACCTATTATTTATTAGCATTTTCTTTTTTTAACTGACTTCAAAAAAACTAAGAGGTTCTCAATTCGTCGGAATCTTTTTTTATGTATGTTCCCCGATTACTCGAAGAGGCCTGGACCGATTCGAGTTAGATATTCGAAATTATTTGTTTGTTCAAAAGGGTGTATTCCGAGGTGGTCCCATTGGTACCAAGTCAGGATCTGATGATGGGATCACAGAAAAATCGAGGGCAACCTTAAAATTTTATAGGGACGCATAATTTGTTTTTTATTGAAGTCGCTGTACTTTTATGAATTAAAAAACTTTTACTTATTTTTATACTACGCTTGCAGGAAAATTTTATAAAAGGATATAAAAATTATAGAATAGTAAGAATATCACAAATATATTTTATGAAAGAATGTATAATAATTGAACAATCATTTGTTTGTTTATTTGCGTAAGCTTTGACTTTGAAACTGTTAAATATTGGATGCTAAAAATCACACAGCAAAATAAACTAGCAAATACATATTTACGAATGTATAAAACTTTGATACTCGAAAATACTCCGTGTCAACATACATCATCAAAATGTAAAGCCAAAGACAAAACATATAAATCTGTCTGCTTGACAGCACTTGTGGAAAGTGAAACTAGTTTTGAAAATTAATTTATATTTACCAACGCAACTTTATCTTAACTATTGTTTGTAATTAAAAAACTATACGTAAATCACTTATACCGTATTTGTTTTGTTATCATTGAGTATACTCGTAATGAGTTGGCATATTAGTAAATGCGATTTGTTTTAACAAACAACACGTGTGCCGTGTTTTTTTGTTATTAACTAATTATTTTGTATTTATTGCAACATGTGGTCTTGTTATTATGTAGAAGTTAATAAATTACTAGAATTTTAGTGTTTAAATGAAGAGCTCGTTTATATTTACAAGACTGCCCAAAATGTGTGGTATATTTTCGAGTTTGTGTTGGTTATTATGATCCAACCTATGCCCGCACACCACATTGGGCAAGGTGATTGGTAGTTACCTACATACGCCAAGTAGTCCTCTACACGTTGGTCCAACACGCTGGCCCAGCATCTTGGCATAATGTGTACAGCAGGCATAAGTTTTGAACATCTACTCCAATGGTTTTGGTTTCGTATCGACACTGCTTCTTCAATTGACTATACTTACATTATCTACGGCGACATTACTACTAGCCCTGTATTAAACATTGTCCCACTGCTGGGCACGGGCCTCCTTTACTTATGAGAGGGGTTAGGCCGTAGTCCCCCACGCTGGCCTAATGCGGGTTGGCAGACTTCTCATATCTTCGAAAAATTCTCAGATATGCCGGTTTCCTCACGATGTTTTCCTTCACCGTTAATGCAAGCGATAATTAACATTTTAATACACACATAACTTTAGAAAAGTCAGAGGTGTATGCCACTTGGGTTCGAACCTACGACTTTCGTCTTGGCAGTCCGTACCGCAACCAACTAGGCTATCGCTGCTATTCCGGCGACATTGGCTAGGTGATTTCCATACGATTGTGTTTTAATTTTCTGTTGTATTATTTTGTCTCTAGAGTAAGAACATTCATAAATATTGAATAAAATATAAATCAAATTCTAAGTTTAGTATATTTAGAAACTAATTTTGTAATCCAACTTACATTATATGTTCAGTTAAATGACCCGTGCTTAAATATTAATATTTTGCTAAAACACATTAACCCTGATTAAGTTTTTGTTAATCTGATAATATTTAAAATAAATACATTTGGTTATCAGAATTGGAACAGTGGCACGGCAATATTTTATCTAAGTAAAAGACAAAGCGTAGTGAGTAATTTCTTATCATAGTAGTTTTGTGGAAATCACCGGTAAAGAGTCATTTTACGATAACGAAATAACAGTATTTTTTGTTTTTTTTTTTCATTTAACTTGTCATTTGTGTCGCTTAAGGCTGTTCTTTTTAGATATAAATACGACTTTGATACAAATCATTGTAAGATACTGAACTGCCTCGCTGGCGCAGTTGTAATTACGCATGCGTTACGACTGCTGTGCTGATGTCTCAGGTTGGAACCCCGGGTCGGGTAAAGTGATATTGGATTTATCTATCTGGAAATTCTCAGTATTAGCCTGGAATCTGTGCCCGAAATGGCTATAGGCTCGTCTCCTATCACATCAGGGGACCGAATTCCGAAATTCTGCGAAAAGTGGGTGTACTGGTTACACCTTTGTCTACCCTTACGGGGATTATAGGCGTGAGTGTATGTGTGTGTGTGTGTATTGTAAGATAACATAGGCAGCTTAAAACCTTATTACCAAATGTATTGAAAATTACAATATGTACCAACACAATAAAATATATTTTGCTAAGTTATATGCGTAGAACACCTATTATTTACCGCCTGTAGTAGGTATGTTTTCCCGTCGTCTAGCTTTACAATCAATAATATACGTTTCAATCGCCTGCGACAGGGATAACGACCTGTTCCTTCTGCAGTACAAGTCCATAGACGTGTGTCGATGGTTGAATTAATATTATATAGATACGATCGGATGGTGTCACGCTATTTTTCGCAGTACCTTAATATTTATATAAAATTACTCCGTGTTTAGGAATATTGCAGTTATCAAATGACACTACTACTTTTATAGATTTCCACAAATATTTCAAGATCAAAATTAGCCAAATCTTTGGCTTTCAATTAATATTTTGCCCGTAACATATCTTCATTCAGCAACGTCAGTATACAACCTGCTTTATTTCTAAAACTAGATGCAAATTTTAAGAATATTAAAGTAAATTGTTTACGACAAAATATCCTATGAATATGATAATATCAAATGCTCATCACTGATTAGTACAGGATACCACCCACAATCCACATAGACCCTGTATAATGCAAATATAATGTTCAGCCATTACAAGAACATAGATTTTTACGCCCACTGGTTCAATACTATACTCTATCTATTGAACCGGTATGATTTTATGTAGTCGTGCATTTTTAAATTAATAATTTAATATCGCTTAAAAAGTAATTTTATTAACCACTGAAATGCCCTTATTGACCGGTGTCCGCACCAAAACAGCCGATATGCACGTTCAATTTTCAACCTTATTTTGCTTTTAATAAAGCTTATAATATAATGTCTAAATAGTAAGAGTAAATTTGCTGCTATAGTCTGGGTAGATAGAAACTCTTAGAAATATAGTCGGCCTATAACAGAATATATTCTCAATTTCTTCTAAAGGAAGCTTTCCATCGTCACAAATGCGTCAATTTGATAAAATCCAAAGTATTTCGGTATGGAATGTCGTCATTGTCCATTGTCACAATGTGGAAGTATCCTAATATAGGTTCATTGTCACTACGAATGCAATAAATTGTTCAACGGTTAAGATGCGACTACATTGCGACGGCTTGGCAATTTAAATATGAAATATTTACTCACAACGTAACTGTGGGCAGAGCACAAACTATTCTTAGGAATTAAACTGGACTGTTGGGTGAATCAAGAGATTGTATTTTCAGATTTTTATCCGACAACGAACAATGTTATTAACAATATGATATTTTTATTGGAATGATGAGTTTGGTGGATAATAAAGTAAAATGTAGAAAGATTTACGTTATTATTTAGTATCCTTGTTCTTTATTAATACATTACTTGGAATGATAGGTGATTTAAGTTAAGGAAAGACAAAGAGTATTATTATACGGAAATACAAAGATGAATCAGAAAAAGAAAAAAAATTGTAGTGTCAATATTGAAAATTATAATTTTTGATAGAATATTATACTAAAGAGGTTTAGTTATTATAATATTTTTAGCAATATAACTTGTTAAATACTCTAAGCAATATAATAACCCAATAGCTTTACTATATAGGCTGCGCCAACCATATTATAACGTAAATATCCTTTAAACTATTTATCGCTTTACGGCTACATCCTTGGTAAGAAGGATTAAAACTGCCGCTAAAACAATAAACCAACCCTCAGCCCCTTTTTACTATTGTGAGAAAAGGAAAGGTGATATTTAGTTCTAACTTCCCGCTCACCCAATAAGCGGACTCAAACCTCTGCCTTATCAACTTGAACGCGTCCAGAATAGTGGCACGACACAGGCTGTCAACTCGTCAGTTATCTATCACGCTTGACACGGGAGCGGACCCGTTTCAACAAATAATTATTATATAAATAATATTAATTATTAATATTTACCTCATCCGCAATAGGCTGTTTGATAATGAATTTTATTTTGTAAGGGTTTAAGTGTTTTTTTGTATTGGTGTTGAATAAAAACCGGCACGATGTTGTCAATGCGGCCTTTGGAAGATAGACTCTTCAATTTCAAGAGTATCAAAGATAAATTCGAGAAACCCAGGTAAAATTCGAGAAACCCAGGTAAATTTCGAGAAATATCAAAACGTTCATAAATATTGTATGAAATTATAGCAAATTATGTAGGAGTGCTTTGTGTGATTGAAAATCGATAATTTTCTGCCAAGCTTCAACGTTTGTGTTTTATTTTCTTGTGTTGATTTTATAAAGTGTGAACATACTTGGTTTCTCATACAAGTACGTTTATTATCATATAAAGATTTCCCCTTTTAGTATTTATGACATAAAATCTATCTGCAAAATGTATCTCCTTAGTTTCCTCTATTTAAGACCAGATATTGGTCAGTAATTATAGTACATTTTACTAATGAGCTTTCCTCGTTAATGTGTTTAAAGCGGCGTTGATCTTACCATGAATTCGATGTAGAAACCAACCACCGTGTATTGGAAATAACAATGTCAATAGTAATAAGAAAACAAAGTCCCTTGCAGACGAAAAATAAAAACTGCATCAGTTGAAAGAAACAGACAGATAATCTGGATCATACGGGAAGATACACATTTCCGAACAATCTTTTCATTGTGTATGTTGTATTGTTTCATATTGTATTGTTTTGTTTTTGTTTGCAGAGTGGGCGGCGGTGTTCAACGCAGTGCTACGCATGCCGAAATGCCGCACCGAGGTGGCACCATCGCCGAAAGGTACGAATTTCCTCCCCTGTCACGAAAACAATGCAGTATTTATTATATTTCGATACTAGCGCTGTATTAATCATTGTCCCACTACTGGGCACGGGCCTCCTCTACTAATGAGAGGGGTTAGGCCTTCCACCACGCTGTCCTAATGCGGGTTGGTAGACTTCACATACCTTCGAAATTCTTATGAGAACTCTCAGGAATGCAGGTTTACTCGCGTTTTTCCTTCACCGTTAAAGCAAGCGATAATTAACAATGAATACACACGTAACTTTAGAAAAGTCAGAGGTGTATGCCATTTGGGCTTCGAACATACGAATTTCGTCTTGACACTCTTGACAGTCCGTACCACAACCAACTAGGCTATTGCTGCTCTTGCTTTGAGTTCTTGCACGACGTATTTTAATAAATGTTACTAATGAAGAACAAAAAGTGTTATGATAGGAATGTGGAAAGACGTAACTGCTCATTTTTATTATGTTGATGCCTTCTCATATAGTTTCTTAATAAGCTTGTCCATTGTTGCATAATACTCGGGCAAAAATGGGCAAATGAGTTGCATTTCTACAATAAGATATAGGCAAGAGCCAAACAGCAACCAAGCTTAACGCGATCTTCTGTATACGGAAGGAATCAACATTCAATATACAAATTGTTAAATACGGTGACTACTAATTTTATATTCGAACCCGAACGAAATAATTTCCCGATCTAGAGCTTGAACGGTTTAACGGCCAACGTACGCGCCATTAATCAAATACGGATATTTCATATACCTACTGCATACATACGCATTCCCGCATGTAATCCCGAAGAGGTGTAACCAGGCAGCAACATTTCGCTGAGCTTTTTACCGTACCATAGTGTCAGCTATAAAGCTATACCGAGCCAATTCCAAACTGCGGGATGCTACTGAATATGTGGTGATAGATGGTGATAGAAAAGCCCAATATCACTTTTACCCGACCCGGGGATCGAGCCTTCAGTCAAAATTCGTACCACGTACGCATTTACAATTGCGCCACCGACGCATTTTTTATGATAAAACGAGGCAAACGGGCAGGAGACCTACCTGATAGAAAGTGATCACCGCCGCCCATGAACATCTGCAACACCAGAGGGCTTGCAAATGCGTTGCCGGCCTTTATTATATTTCATGCATATAAACATATTGCATCTATATATAAACAAATTATATATCTATTAAATAAACTATAATATATAATTCTGCCAGGAAAATCAGGTATATTTTACTTTCCTGTACCACTTTGAATTCCATCGATGATTTTTAATATTATTGTGTACGCAATTATGAGGAATAACGCCAGGCCAATTATGTTCATTTACAGTACATTTACATGAATATAAATAAGTAAGAGATGGATGATCTATTCAAATCATAACGAAGTAACCTTTACTAGCTGACACTAGACCCTCGACCGCTTCTTCACTTTCTTGCCCATGGCGTAGTGTGAAGAAGCAGGTCGGCATGATTGTGTTGAGTTGCGAGGTATAGATTGTCTCTCGCTACTCGATACTCTAATTGGACGGCACTGCACCATTAGGTGCACTGTTGTCACTTTGCCATGCCAGGATAAAAAAAACTAAAGTAAGCTAGTTCTTAGTATGTGTTAATGAGGAATTATTTAAATGTTTTTATTTATATAGTAAATCTATACTCATGGCTATCAATGGGAGTGTAATCTTTCTAAATAGTAAAATTTGTATTGAGCTGAAGCAAAATTTGTATAGCACCGTTTAGTTTATGTTAAAAACGAATTCAAAACTTGATAATATATAGCCCTGGAGGGTTACTCTTGACACTCGATTCCAATATAAAATTAGGATTGGGTTCGAAAACTGTACAATTAGTACTCTTGAACGCAACACCAGCGCACGATTTAACTGAATAAGGCGGAATTTTTAGTAACTCAATGAAATAGAGTAATTACGATCGCTAGTTTGTAAATATTCTATTTCATTTAGTTGAGTGAGTTACGAGTTCAAATATCTTCTAGATTGGAATTGAAACTGTATCGAGTTCGAGATTGGAATTGATTTCAAGAGTAGGCCAGGCCTACTGGTTACAATTAAAATGTATTACCAAAAGTTAACCAATCAGTCCGTATATAAACCATTTAAACCATTTATTTTTCCACACACACAATACACAAACAAAAAAAATTATATACTATCTAATATATATATATATCTATATTTGTTTCGGATCTGAGCATTGTAGTAGTATTCTCCGATATCCACGATACAAGATTCGTATCTTAGTTTGGCGTCACTGTTAGGTGTTATTGTTTATTTGTGATTAAGTTTCGGGCCACTATTTGGTCAGTAAGCAGGTTACGATTTTCTAGGTTGAATAAATACAATGGTATTTATCCTGTTTATACGAGTATGTAATGAGGGTAAACGATTAATGAGAGCGTAAAGTGTCTATGCATTATGGTTTCTCCCGGGAGTAGGTACCAATTTCAACACAGGATGTTTTTTTTTATATATATATCATAGTCCGAGAAACGAGCCAGTGGGTCACCTGATGTTAAGTGATCTCTACCGCCCATGAACATACACAATACCGAAAGTATCACGTATGCGCTGTCGGCCTTAAAGGTCAGGAATAGGGATTAGGGAAGGGAAGAGGGCATCTGGGCCTCCGGATATCTCACTTACCATACGAAACGCGACAGTGAACTGTCACTTTACGTTGATTTTCTGTGAGACAGTGGTACTACCCCGGTCGAGCCGGCCCATTCATGCTGTAGACAAATATGTCTACAGCGTGGCTCTACCACTTTAAAATTATGATTTAGAATGATATTTTAAGTATACAATAACGTGTTTGTAATCACATTTACACGTAAGTCTTTTATGTGGAGATTAAAGCAGATCTCTCAATTGAATAACGTACAAAAGTTGTAAAATAATCTTTAATTTTAGGAACTTTTAAAATTTGATGAATAAAAACATCCTTTTTTTCTTTAATTTAATAACATTAAAAACATTTTATGAAATCTCGCATATAAATTAAGTCGCTGAATCCTCTTTATCATTAAAGCTTTACAATATTACTTTCATTATAACTTTTAAAAGAAGATAATTATTTTTCCGTGAATTTATTACTCTGATGGCTTTGTTAACAAAGTTTAAACGAATTATGCTATTGTTTTGAAACGTATTGTAAAGACGGTCTCTAACTTTTACATTAGACGTACCTTGTTTTGCTGGAACGTGTTGCGCCCTTTTAGAGCTAAACAAAAACGAATCAATCACGTATACAGAAATCTGCGTATAGCTATAGGCCCTCTTTCCTCTGATCCTGGGTTCCTAAGGCGTAGAGACTATCCCGCCCACACACCCGCCATTGTAACTCCTGTTTAGCCAGGATCAACAATGGCACGCATTTTTTTCGACACCGAGTAATGAAACTCGGCGAGTCTCTGGGAATGCTTAATAACTGTCTTTTATCCCGCAACGAAATTAATCAAATAGAAATATAGGGAGGAGTTGGAAATATAAATTGTCCACTTCCCTCCATAGCAAAGCGGGAGACAAATACTGAACTAAAAAGGTATTAACCTCCAATAAAAGACATTTACGTCTGGAGAGGCCAGACGTAAAGCACCACGGAAGTTACTTAACGGGTCCTATCATGCGAGCTGTTACGCTTGATTCCAATAATAGGTATGGCAAAAACGCCGGAAAGCACGGAAATTCCTCCCAGTCTCCACAAGGTCCATATAGTATACAACTCCAGATGTTATCTGCATACTGTCAAGCATAATGTTGCGCTCATTTTGCCAGAGACTACACTCCCAAAGAACATGATGCGCGGACTGTTCGTACTCACAGTTTGGTGTAGAACATGGGCACGCAGGCGAATCAACCAACTTAAATGAGAATAGTTTGCTCTTAAAGTTGCCATGACCGGTGAGAAATTGTGAAACACAGTGATCAATTTCTAGCCAAGTTTTTGTTAGACGATCGCGAACCAAAGGAAAATACTGATATAAATGCCGCCCTTTAATTGAATTATCCCATCGACATTGCCACTCGTTTAGCAGTTCGTTGCATATTTCGGAACGCTGTTTAAAAAGTCTACCGATTCTCGAGAGTTCGCGCGACGTAAGAAAGTTTTTGTCCATATCCTCTCTCGTGGAGTAATACATAGCGGCGCGACGCTGTGCCTCCAGATCGACTGGAAGTACACCCGCAAGGATAGGTAAAGCTTCAGTACTAACGGTTCTATACGCCTTACACAAGAATATCAACGCCAAACGTTGACTCTGGAGCAATTTTCTTCGCACAGCACCGATAGTAGCCCTATCAGCCCATACAGGTGATCCATAGCAAATACTGCTCAAGTAAGTAGCCCCATAGATGACTTTTAATGTGTTAAAAGATAATCCCCACGTTGAAGTGGATATCCTTGTCAAGGCATAGAAATTGCGTTTCGACTTTTCCCCGACGGATTTTATATGCTCTAAGAACGAAAAGTTTCTCTCCAAAACTAGCCCTAGGTAACAGACCGATTCTTTGCGTTTTATATAAATATTATTGAATTTAATTCGCGGCGGTGTTTTAAGAATGCCCTTTAAAAGTAGTTGGTAAGTTTTATGAGGTGCGAACGTCAGACGATTTCTTTCACCCCAATCAAAAATTAACTTTAAACACGCGCTGGCTAAATTTTCTAGTCCCGATCTACTATTCGACTGAACAAGCAAGAGCCCGTCATCAGCATAGCCGGTTAAGGAGCAACCTTGAGGTAAAGGGAGTGCGAAAAAGTCGTCGAAGCCTAAATTCCACAAGTACGGACCGACTACTGAGCCTTGTGGACAACCCATCGTAAGAGCTTTCGACGCTTCGTGGTGACCAAGTTTTAATTTGGTTGTGCCTAGACAAAAATATGAATAAATAAGTGAATATATATTTTTAGGACAACCTCGGATTTTCAGCTTAAGTAGTAGCATTGGCCACCACGCATTATCGAAAGCACCGGATATGTCCAAGAATATACCTAAGACGTATTTACTATTCGAGTTGCTAACAGTTCTTCTAACGGATAAAGCGGCGTCAACAGTAGATTTCCCTACAGTAAAACCGAATTGCTTCTCATGAAACTTTGGACCGCCCGGTATTAGCCGAGGAACAATTAGTCGTTCAAGCAATTTACCTAAGGATGGTAATAACGTTATAGGCCGATAAGATTTAGGGTCGTCGGGTGGCTTGTCACCACTTTTTGGTATTATCCGAATAAAACCGCATCGCCAAATTCGAGGAAAAACACCTTCAGCAATACATCGATTAAAAACTATTAGAATAGAATCGCCCGCTGCTTTACACGCTTCCTTGATCATTTTATTAGATATTTTATCCTCACCGGAGGCTTTGTTAACAGGTAAAGATCTAACGATATCGATAAATTCTTCAAAAGACGGGAAATCCGACGAGGGGGTGTTCGGTGGTTCCGCGGCCCACATCCGTATTTGGTTATGATATTCGTTATCACGCGCTACTGTATCATCGGGTATTAGGGAGTTTAACAGGGATTCCGTTGTATCCTCTATACCAGTTGTATAGGTGTTGTCTATTTTAATATTCTGTATATAGGCCAGATTTATTGACCTATTTGCTTTGAATTCATGGTATAGAGGAGACCACGGACCTTCCTTATCCAGTTCCAGTCCGTTCTACAATTTTACGCAATAAAATACCTTTCGATTTATTCACCGCAGCTTTATAATGTGATCTGGCAACCTTGAGTGCGATAAAAGCAGCTGTAAATGCTTCTCCTGTAACACAGCGTTTTTTAAGTCGGTTAAACCTCCTACGAGCCCTGCGAAAGGTACGACGCAGGTGAACTAGATAGTTATTCCACCAATCACATCTACGAGTATTAGTAATGGAGCCCCGACCGATTGTGACGTCCGCACAGTATGTAAACGTGTCCGACATAATTTCGGCACACGTTTCAGCTGAGAGGTTATTGCGAGTGAAGTCCCCGACATGTTGAGCAAATAAAGCGCTAAATAAATTCCAATTGGCACTTTTAGATTTATATCTATAATTAAAGTTGCTGTAAATAGGACCCTGCGTTAATCTAGGCATGAACTCGTACACAATCAGGCGATGGTCACTACACGACGCATCCGGAAGGACACGCCACCTATCTAGGTGAACGTCTCCACTAGAAAGTGTGACGTCAATAGAAGACTCGCCCGTAGGGCTGCAATATGTAGGTGGTGCATCGGGGGTATTATGTATAATAAGATTCATCTCTGCGATGAAATCTTCTACGGCACAACGCCTTTCGGTATCAGTAGAACGATATTTGCCATACCAAAGTATAGATGACGCATTAACGTCCGCGCCTATTATAACTTTCTGACCTACAAGAGACCGCAGAACATGACGAAGATGGTGTAGGTGAGGACCCACAGGATCTGAATACTGAAAGTAACAGCTCACAACGTAAACCTTATAGCACGGAGTTGAAACCTCTGCGACAGCACAGTGCGACGTCATAAGATTACGCACTGACGTGATGGTAAAATTGGAACTTGATACATAAATACCTGCTCGTGAACCGTTGTCTAGCTGAACCGTCCTACTACGTAAACGCGCGTGTTGGTATTGCTCTTGTACTAACACTATATCGAGCTTATATTCGCGAATTAACGTATCTAACTCCGACGTCGCGACCCTATCGTTGTGGAGATTTAACTGACCGACGATAAGATTATTATCCATATTAGAAATTAATTAGTACTGTGTCGAAAGAATCAGAAGTTCTAATTTGTGTTTATAAGTGGGACAGTCATTAGACCCACATCGATGGTCGTGGGGTTTTTTAAAAAGTTTACATGACGCGCATACTGGTTTAAAATCCGAGTTAGCTTTGTGAGGACAAGCCCTGGTCTCATGTGTCTCTGCACAAATCGCACATGTTGGTGTTTTCGCTGTGCAGAATTTATGCACGTGTCCGTAATGTTGGCAGTTAAGGCATCGGACTATCTCGACGTCATCTATGAAACGACATGTTGCCCAATCTATAAACAATTTGTCTTTTGTCGTGACTAAATGTTTCCGTACTACTGAGTCTAGTTCTACGCCTATCCATTTACGACCATTGTCTAATTTACGCCTACGAACAATTTTGATTGATTTTATAAAATCGTCTTCTTTAATTGGCATTTCGTCTTTTATATTTTGCCGATAAAACGCAGTAAGAAAAACGTCGTCTTCCATTGAAGATGGTACGTCTTTAATAAGAATGCGCGGGCGACGACCTTTAGGTTTTTCTAAGCGCAACCCCGCGGATTTTATTGCCTCGACAGACTGTAATTTTTTTATTTGACGTTCATTCGCGACGCGAAGTACGACGCCGGCCTTTGCGGTCTTTTTAACGCCTACGATTTGAAACCCGTCATCGCTAGGTTTAATTGCCTTAAATAACGCCTCTTTCGTAGCAGACGATGAACCGATATCAACAGATCGCTCGCTAGTCGGATAGGCCACTACACACGGGAGTGGGGCGCGTGGTTCCATTGGTGGTATTTGTTTTGGCAGACGTAGCTTAAGTTTGTCTGCATATAGTACGTTATTATCCTGTTTAGGTATATTATGACCAGTACGGTTTTTAAGGCTCTCCAACTCAAGATGTGTATTGGCTAACTTTGTTTCATTACAGGACGATTTTATTGCCAATATTGAAATTATAGCGGTTATTCGTTGCGTAAAATCCATAACTGCCGATTTATTCGCGACATTCATACGCGAGCCCTGATCGTTGACGAGTTCATTAATTTTGGACAAGTAATTAGCAGCTTCGGACACAAGGTCGCAATAATCGGCAGAATTTTCATCGCTGTTATCAACGGACGCGGGCGAATTTAATTTATCCGATTCCGAAAGCTGTAACCGTTTAGATCTCTCTGGCGAGACGTACGACGGTGAGACTTCACTAAAAAGTCGCTTTGGTTTGCCGGCATTTGGCGATCGCGAGATCATACCGCTTTTACGGAAAGGATCGGGGCCTCGATCGGGCGGGTTACCTTTATTAGTCGACATAATACTACTAGTTTATGTAACACTGATTTACTGTAGGTAATAATAATTATAATGCAAAATATAACAAAATTACTTATCCGAAACAACAATTGTTTACTTACGATATATTGTTTTTTTTTTATCGACACCCTCAAAATAAAAATAAAAATGCACTTACCGAGGAAATAATTTGATAATTATTTCGTTATTCCTAATAAAAACGCACAAAAACTTACGGACCGTTGTACACAAGGCAATACCACACAACTAGAAACAGTTCACGACCTGGCAAACGAACTCCAAACACGTTAAACACAATTTTAATTAGCAGCGCACACGAACGTCACTGCACTGTGTTCTCGCGCGGGGGGAAGTGAGGCCTAAGGCGTAGTGTGAAGCAGCTACACAGCAGGCATGACTGTGTTGAGCAGTGGGACATACATTGTCTGTCGCTTTGATTCTATAACTGGACTGTACTGCGCTTACCATCAGATACAGTGTGGTCACTTTTCCGTGCCAGAATAAAAAAAAATAACCTTTTGGTTTGCCTATAACAAAAAATATTGTTTGTCTTATAACCTAGTAGGTTTAGTGTTTTAATCAAATCACAGTGATTTGCAAAAACCTATAAATGATGCTAGTAAGTAAGTATAAAAATATTTTAAAAAACCTACTAAACTTTACTCTAGAAAAAGGTAGGAAAGTACATGGTATCGATTTTTAATACAAACTACCTAGAAAAGTATGTCGATATGAAAGATAATTATTTATTTATTAAAGACAGCCAATGCTTATTAAAATATTACTTAAACCAATTACATGGAACCAACCGTTTAATTTAAAAGTAATACCTCTTAAAAAAAACTTCGACCTGAAAAATGATGACAATCAATCAAGAGATACATTAAAAATTAAATTTAAACTGAATAAAACCTAATTTTTTTAATGTTTTTTTTTTTCAAAGTTTACTAGTCACTTTTGAAGAACAATACAATCGGGCTTATGTATACTCAGCCTTAGTCTTCCCTTCCTGGTCTATACCACAATCATATCACCACCAAAGTACTCATAGGAGGTTAGGTAAACGAACTAGATAAAGTTTTCCTCGGGTACAAATGTCAAAACTAATCGGTAACGCATTGTCGAATGATAAATGTTCTTATTTATAGGCAAGTTCAAGTACCGTTGTCGTACTGTTATCTCTGTTTACTAACAACATGAGTAATGTACGCAAGAACGTGCCTTTTGATAAGTATTACGAAAATTATGTAAATATTTTCGTATAGGTGTGGGGGAGCGATTAATTAGCTGTTTAATTGTCAGTCCGAATGAGCATAATTGATTTATATCGTTTATGAGTAATATGAATTAACGACGTATTAAAAACTTAATATGGCCGACAGCTAAATATATTTTTACTTCGTATTGCTCCAAACACAGACGGGAAAATATCGTGCATTGTGGCTCTTTACTGATAGATCCTGGCTATTAACCTATTATACGCCTAATTATCCAAGGCCGCGAGTCTAATCAGTATTATTTAATTTATAACAATATTTACAAATTTAGTTAATTGTTAATTAATTTTATTGTTTCTAGGCTCAAGGCTCTACAAGCGGCGGGTGCTAATGACTGGCGCGCGCGCGTCTGTCGCCTCAGCCCGGAAAGAGAAGACTCCAAGGCGATCGAGCGGGCCAAGAACAGAATCAATGTTAGTACCTATTTCATTAAATAGATGGCGTAATTTTTAATATTTCCGTGTCATAAAAATATGTCACAATGATACTGTGATATTAAAGAATTGTCCCACTTGGTCCCGCTTTATACATTATATGTTTTTTCACATTTATTAAATGGAAACATGTTTCAACATGAGCAATTACTATGTCATCATTGCCACTTCGACATTTTCATACGAAAAACCTTAATATAAAATCACAGCTCGCTATATTTTAGGGTAAAATCGTGACTGAAATTTGAAGAGGCCATCTGTCGCCGCACATTACCATAGTCATTTATTCGTTCATTTTTAATACCTTTTAGAACGCGTTCATTTTTCGCCCGTATATGGAACATTGTGTTTGACAGAAGAGCACTCACTCCCCCTACCTTTGCTTTGAAACTTACGTAATAAGCATGTTCTTGTATGTGGACAGCTCTTGGTTCTTCTCTTTCATGTTTTTAATTGCAAATATACTCTTCTTAAAGTCTGTACTTATTATAACAGGTGAGAATCAAGTAGGTCGCCTGGTAGTAAATAATACCATCATTCATTAATACCAGAATTATCACGTTAATTGTTGAACTTAGAGAAAAGCAATGGCGATTTTGAGATTTTTTGCTGACTAAACCCCTTAACCTTACTTTATACAATAGCTCAACTTAATCTCGTTTTTTTAGACAGTGATACGGAATTGGTTGATTTAATTTATTTACACTGTAGTCAGAGATGATTAAGGTATGGCTTTACCACTAAAACAGTGTATTGAATATCACTGTTATGTAGAAGATTTAGAAATTAGTAGCAACTGTCGAAAACCGATAATCGCTACAAAAATATGTCGGGATAATATTATTATAGACGATATTAGTCTAAAATATTATCCATCCCATAAGGATTCTCTTCTCTGTAATCAATGGTTTGGAAAACAAAACAAAGAGCACCTGTCATTTTAACAAATATTTGCGTCTAACCCAACCTTTTATTTATTTGTTTAAGTCCTATAACACTTTGGTTACTTTATAAGAAAAAACAGGCTATATTAAAAAAAGAGTATAGGGTATGTTATGCTTTTGCCTTATTTCCGAAGTTTCGGGTACAATCTCCAAATCGGTTAACTGACGTGATTCTATTTTAAGCCTATGTTTCTTAGTTTTCAATAAGTACATTTAATTAAACTCACAAAGGTCAGAATGCCATTCATCTTAAGACGAGGTCGCCAATCCTTGAACGCATACGGTAATCCACATGATCCAATCAATAGGTCGCGCAGCTTGATTGATCTGATGTCAAAGGAATTATATGTGCGAGGTAATGGTATGTGATTTGTTATTTGAAGACAACGACGCGAATAAATATAAATATAAAATATAATGTTTTTTACCCAGTCACGTATCAATTGCATGCCGGCATGCAAAAAATACTGGCAACACTCGCCGTTCTTACATGCTATTTTTAACCTTAATATTATGGAAATAAAATTGATTTTGGACAGACTCTACTTATTACCTTTTCGAACTGCGGTGAATTTGTGATTCGCGAGTGGTTAAATTATTTATTTACTTGTTTTTTAAATTATTTATATACTTGAGATTATTTTCAATCATAATAATTGGAAAGATTTGGATTCAGCCAGTGTTTACGATCAGTTGAAACGATAAACTTATTAAAAACTAGCTGTTGCTCGCGGCTCCACCCGCGTGGAGGTTATTTTCGGGAGCAGAAGTATACAATCCAAGTTATTTTTTCTTGCAATTAAAATAGCCTGGTGTTTCTGTACCTATTTCTATAATTCTTTTTTTTATTAAATTAAATAGGTAATAATGTTAACATTTATTAATTAGGGATGATTGAGAGTGTTATAAACGTAAGAGTAGACAAATATAATCAGAAATCTCCGAACTGCTAAGCTATCGGGAGTTACACGTGTTATTGTGAGTCAACCATAAAATATAGACATTTGCTGTCGTGGAATATTTTTTATACAATTTTAAGGAGAACATTTCCGTCATACATGATTTCTGTGTAGCTTTAACTATTAAGGCTGCACACGCGACGGAAGCTTAAAAAATGGAGTAAGTTCTCCTGTTTTCCTAACCTTTCCCTTCACTGCTCTGCTCCTATTGATCGTAGCGTGATGAAAAGTATACTATAACCTGCCCAGGAGTATGAAGAACAATTGTACCAAGTTTTGTTGAAATCCGTCGAGTGGTTTTTGTTTCTATAACGAACATACAGACAGACAGACAGACAAAAATTTTACTGATTGCATTTTTGGCGTCAGTATCGATCACTAATCACCCGCTGATAGTTATTTTGGAAATATATTTCATGTACAGAATTGACCTCTCTACAGATTTATTATAAGTATAGAAGATAAACTATACATGTCATATATGAGCAGAGATAGGTAGAGCTGTGACAAATAAATCACTGTCTCCCAGAGCTTATTCCCGTCGCACAGTATGATAGGTGACGATACTATCGTCACGTTGGGCACAAATTTCAACTAACGTGTGATTTTTCGAATCAAAAACTTGAACAAATAATAAACAGCTACATTGCTACTTATGAACAATAGCTTCGTCCTAAATTTATTATTGATTGCTATTGCCAAGGTTAAAGTCACGGTACCGAATGGAGATATCTCGCAACATGACTATGAACTTGTTAGACACGCAAGTTCGCAATTTGTGCAATGTTTATGAAGAAATGAGATGTACATAAGTATACATATAATAAATCAAATCTCGAATCATTTTTTTAAAGAAGTAGCTGTGATACGAAATGCCGCAGGTTTGATCGTTCGTTTGATCGCACCGTGCCAAATGTTTGTGTTGTCCACATTTGTTTCGGGTCTGAGAGTCGTGAGACCGTAGTTCTTCATAGTTCTTGGTACCCACGATCAAGTTGGACCTAGTGTGGGGACAGTACTATGCGTTTGTCTGTTGGGTGTATTTTAAAAAAAATGTATTTTGCATAATTCAATACCTAAAGCCTGGTTTAGGCTCAAGGCTTATCATGGTTAAACTAATTTGATTGCTACAACGAGCAGCAGAGACTAATTTATTGTATTTAATTTCTTATGTATCTCATTATAAGTGAAATGTAAATTTCTTATGGGAATAAAGTTCTTTAAACCTAATTACGTGTTCAAAGATAGGTTTTAGGTGTGTAGTCGCTATGAGTATCAATCACCATGTGTGAAGGCAGAGGCTTGCAATAATAGATAGTTCTAATATGGAATATAAAATAACTAACAAAAGGACGAATTCGCATTGTAATTTAAAATTTCCTACTGATGTTTTTCATCAATATAGTCTTGATGTTGAAGAATACATATATGGTATATAGATGCATAGTTAAACCTAAAAATAATCACTGATAAATCTACATCCGCGTTACCAATGTAATCAAATATTTTAATGATCTCGGAGCTGCCGTGTTAAGCGGATGAATTTGGGATTGATGATTTTAAAATTACAGACAGTAATAAAATTAATTAAGCGAATGGGTCGCTTTCTTTCGTTTTCATTAATAATATAATAGTAAAAATATATGCAATTTTTGTTTTAAAAGTTATAAATTCATTAAGAAAAGACGTCAACGTATAATGAACTAGTCTAGACAGTTTTATAGTTGACTCTCTTTAAATATTAATGAGCTAGAGATTTTATTAAATGTCAACCGATTAAATATCAATTATTATAAAAGAAATCTAAAATATGTTAAAACTCCAAAAAAATTTATTTAAATTGTATGTAATTAATTGATGTAAATGTACCCAATTCTTTTTTGGTTTTTAGTTGTATCTGTGTTTTTTTGAAGGCGGTTTTATTTTTAAATTAAAAGTAATAACTTATTATTGTATTTATACTTGTGTAAAATTCAATATCTTTACATCCCTACCATCATTTGGATCGTATATCCTAATAGTTGTTTACAATGTATAAAACAAATTTCCTAATCGTTCCCTATTATGATAGACCACTTTTATCTCAAAGCATAATATTATCACTTCCTTTTCCGAATGATAATATAAGGTTAATGGCATATTCTATAGATCTAGTATAATTAAGCAAGCGATAACCTAGTTGGTTGTGGCACGGACTGTCAAGACAAAACTCGTATGTTCGAAACCCGAAAGGCATAACCTCTGACTTTTGTAAAGTTACGTGTGTATTAAATGTTAATTATCGCTTGCTATAAAGGTGAAGGAAACACGCGAGAATTTCGAAGGTATGTGAAGTCTACCAACTCGCATAAGGCCAGCGTGGTGGAAAAAGGTCTAACCCATCTCATTAGTAGAGGAGGCCCGTGCCCAGCAATGGGACAATGTTTAATAAAGGGCTATATAAGTATAATTATTCTGACACACCTCTGCCATTGGTCTACAAAATCGCGAGCCTTCGCTGTTGAAACATTATAATACTAGCCCTGTATTAAACATTGTTGAAACATTGTTGCATAATATTGCCAATAGGTATACTAAAGTAGTAGGGTCTTTAGTTGTACATTAATTACTAACTTATGAAATGTCTTATTCTTAATTGGGTAATAAAAATAGTTTTCTAGTATTACATGACTTATCTAATTGTTAATAAAAAAGTATGTTAGCAAAAATATTCCGTAATTACTACTTCTTGCATTCTTGTTTGTACCTACCACATACAATACTAATGAGACCCATATTATTATTTATTTGCTATAATAATTATCGCAAGGATCATTTTTTGCCTTTAGCATACATAAGGTATTATAATTTTGACATAGATGTCGCTCTGAAGCATTCAAATAAGTAAAATCTAAATTAAATATCCTAAATAAGTGGATATGTTTGATTTTTTATGTTAAAGCTAATTTAATCAAGAGTTCTTAGTTGTTAATATTGTCCTGATACTGTAACTAAGCCTTTTACTAATTAAAAATTAATAGACGATGTATTTAGTTTGAGCTAATTCAATGACTCTGATGATGGAATAGTTACATGATCGCAGGAGCCCTGACGAACCAAATGTTACTTGAACGCTAATTATTGTTATTGTATTCTTTTTTATTTTTACGACGTACATAATAATCTCACTTAAAAAATCAAAAATTAAAAAATCCCTTAAAAAATCTCCCGTTCAAACACTAGTCATTAGATGCTAACAAAACTAATTTTACGAATCCTATCGCGGTTTATTTTACTTTTTAGTCACTACGCCGCGACGTTTCGAAAGATTTACGTCTTCATGGTTACGGGGCGGATTGAGTAGTATGTCGTCACGAAAGTATACTTTTCATATACTCATAACATAAGAAACCATTGTACTAGACATTAGCTCTCCACGGTCCATTTCACGCGTCTACCTGTACCAAGTTCCTGAACCTAATTTGGTCATGTTTTATAGGCCCGCCATAAAACCGTTAACCTTAATCACTCCCCCTGTTTAACTCCGCGTCCGTCATTCTCTATTGGCGCTCTAATTGAAAAGCGACTGATTTACGCTCTAAGAAGATCAACTCTTAATGGCACCGTAAATGTCTTTACAAGCTTATCAAATCGGTACTGTCATGTTTCACGGCCTATTTTGTAAACTTGATTAATGGGTGGATTATTTTCTGTTAGTAGAGAATTAGGCAAAGGAATCAATACTCTACAGCCAAATGTTTTTTTTTCTTATTGTTAAGAATGTTTTAGGAAGCTATTCCATACGGCTCTTTCAAATATTTCTATTATCATTATATTGAAGAGCAACTAAAATGTTATTAGCGCCATCTATATGTATTTTCCTTTTTTGTATTCATAATAGGTTTCAATTAAGTACTTAAACTGTCGTTTATATTAAACATTGTTTTGTTTTTTCTTTCTGATAGTACATCTAATGGTGAGGTCATAAAAACATCAGCTCTAATTGTTTAGATTTAGTTTATTAATAGACTATGATGCTTAATGTATTGTGTTTGACCTTTATAGTACCAGGATAGCTCTGTCATCCTAAACAAGGGATGGATTAAGGCTATCAGAAAGTTCAGCCTATTTTTACACAAATGTCACGGACTATATTTGGAACACCTTTAACACAGTTGACTTTGACCTTTGTATGGTTTTGTCTTAGTTACGATTCATGGCGTCAACATGAATTTAAATCAATACTACCTTAGTAAATGTTACAAACATAGACATTAGACAGTTTTTGTATATGAAATGTGATAGCTTCGCGATATAACTATCATTTTATCAAATTAGGGAACAGGGATTAATTGCGCAATATATAATTTTATAATAGTAGAAGCATAATAATAACAATTTCCTGATGTTTCAATTAAGTTGCATCGGCCGTGGTCAAAGGTATTTAATGATATGTATACAAATCGTGAAAGTCTGAAAACATTTATAATTCATTAATAAAAATATGAAATGTTTAATTTTATTACTAGTAAACAAGTTGAAAAAAATGTTAAACATTTTAACATAACAACTTTTATTTCCTGACATGATTTTGATCTTTGTCAGAGCGAAAATTGGTTTTGCTAGCGTTTAGCTAATAAATGGGCTTCCATAAAATGTTGTATTAGCGCCATCTATAAGTTAGAACCGAAATTAAATATGCGCTTGTGGCGCCTCTGGCGGTAAAACATAAAACTGTTTTGCGAGCGGTGTTTGATTTGGCGTTTTTATTTTACTTTTCAATATAACATTATTCTTTGCATATCTGTTTAATATAGTTAGTGTAGACAAGATAATTTCGTTTGCAGGATCTCTATGATAACCCATAGCAGTGTTAAATAAGTTAGAAATTTGAAATAATATGAGTTTTGCTATAGCATTTTGAAATATTGCACTTAGGAGCAGAATTTTCGTATAAAACCTTTTTATTTCGCCTCTACGTGTAACGAAGTTCTAAGTTCAAGTGATTTGCTTGCTTCTTGCTTCTATATTAATTTAGGCTTTTGACGTATATTAAAATATCTCTCGAAATATATGTACCACTCAACCGTTCAAAAAATACTCCATGTCTCATAAACTCCATTCATATAATGACATTGACAAGCGAAATTACCTTATACAGTCGTTCCCATTTTTTCTTGTCTTCATAATTATCACTTCCACTAGCATTCCAAACACGAGTTGATTTACATACATTTTCCTGTGACATATCAATTAAAACGTACCTCAAACATTGGACCTCCTTGGATACATTCTAGGTCGCATTTGACTGCATTATAGAGAATGGTATCGTGTGCCGACTACCTTATAAGGTGTAGTGCTACTTGGTTGATCCGTCTCCTTATTGGTGCGTGAGGTCGCGACCGGGTGTCGAGTGAACTGAAAACCCGGAGACAATGTTGAACAACCTTTGTGTTGTCGGGATCGTACTGGCCAGTCGAGGTTTTTTTATTTTTCCTCATCGAATAATTTGCGATGAGTATTTATATGTTTACACAAGCACCGTCAAATAATGAAACCTTCTGAGTTAAATTTGCAAACAATTTGTTTTTTATTATGGTGATAACTGCTGTTTATGGTGACAATATTATTGTAGAAAACTTAGCACATTTGTTTATGTGAGCGCAGATAGTGCCGATTTTGATTGAAGTATAAAAATAAAATAAATAAAACCGGGAGTTGGCGGCGTATCTTTCCTGATTGCTACGCGTTCCCATGATAAATGCAAAACGAACGCAATAATGGTTGCGCAGACCTACGTAACATCACCCCGACTCGGAAACCTGTCCCGGTGTACTAGTGACGCAATGGACACGCCCGGTGTTCAATTCTCGAAGCTATTTGACCATTGGACATTTTGTCGCATAGAGATAGGCTTTGAGTGGTTTCTGTTAACTTAATAAATAAATTTGTTAATTCTAAGTTAAGAAGGGGTATCTATCTATAAACCATTATTTGTGACTATTGTTATAAGAAACACACAAAATCCTGACCCGACATATATGAGTAGTGTATCAGAAACTAAGAGACTGTCACTCGACAACCAGACCCTTAACAAATATTTATGTATCACACAAACATTTGTCTCGGTGCGGGTACTCATCATACATATGGGACATATTACATATCTGAGCACTAGGACAGTATATTAAAGCAGATATTATTATTTCAGTAAACGTGATACCTCGGTGCAAAACGCAGAAACCGCATGAGTATTGTTTTCATTACGTGTATTTCTTATGACGCGTTTGGCCACATTTATCCTTCACCATCGCGAATCAATGTTAAATAAATGTCAATATTATCGTCATAAGAAAAATATTTGTTTTGTATTGTATTATAACTGTAAAAAATATAGAATTTATCAAATAAATGAACATGTATAAAATTCAGTGAACTTAAATGGATAAATTTACCATTTCAGTATAATGAGCATTTTAATATAAAGACATTGATCTAGTGCCATTGTACCTACTTAAGTATAAAACTGTGAATTTTCAAACTGAAAAGTTGAAGTTGGGGCTAGAATTTAAATTTGTACTCCATATGACGATAGGATTAGTAGCCACCGTTTTATCATAGGACCAAAATAATATGAACCGTGGAATTGAGCTTTCTTTTCTTTGTGGAGCTAAGAAATATCTCGAATACAGGCGTAGCTTCAGATGAATAAATTGTCTCGAATAAAGTCTTCGAATAAAAGACGAAGGAGACATTATGTCGAAAATTTGCTAATAGAATATTTTTTACTATCGAAGCGCACGGTGCAACCGGTAACGACTTGTGGTGTTTATGCGAAGCCTCATAAAATATAGATTGTATAGGACGCTTTACATTTCCACTTTAAAACCAGACAATCTACTTTTAATTATAATAAAACTCTATGCCATTGAAAACAAGTATATATTTCCATATTAAATTATAAGTTAAATTGCAGTGTCATTATCTTAATTCGAAAATATCGTTAAAATGTTATGGTAATAATTTATTGTAGTAAGTTATTCGCTTAAGTTTTTACATTTTATGACAGTTTTTACAAGCTGTGTGGTTCATTATGCAAATTGTATTGAATTTTATTTAATACTTTTTGGTTCCACTTTCGTGAATTAATGTATTTAAAATTAAAAGTAAGAAATATTACCACTCGAGTCTCAAAAGATATTAAAAAAGTAAAGTCGTACGGAGTAAATAGAAGCCAAAAACAATTTTATTTACTTAAAATTAAAGTTGCAAATAGCATGTAAGAACGGTGATTGTTGCCAGTATGGTTGGCGCGCCGGCATACCATTTGAGACTCGACTGGTTAAATAATTTTAACGCAATACTCTATCTATCTAGATTATTAATGTATATTAAAAAAGTATTTATTACACTACCATTAATCGACGTAACAACCCTATGACAAAATATTAGAAAACGTTTTTAACGACTAACGCATTGGGTCATCGTTCGCTTAATTAATATTACGACACTTCCAAGTCGTACCCTTCAAGAGTTACAAGATGCTGTCAAAATTCACTCTGGGCTATCCGATAACGCTAAAATCGGTGACACCACAAGGTTTCATAACTGTGAAATACCGTGTTACTAATACTAAGGTTTCTTCTACTGCTTTTGCAATGATACCATTTCCTAAACCATTGATATCTAGTTATCGTTGTATAACGATTTAAATTTGAATCGAGTCAAATTTTTTTTTGTAAGTATAATTGGCGCATGTACCAAACCTATGTGTTTATAAATAAAATATTGCACTAGTATGCTATATATATATAGTACTAGCTGTTGCTCGCGGCTCCGCCCGCGTGGAGGTTATTTTCGGGAGCAGAAGTATACAATCCAAGGAGTTGTCCTCTGCACTGAGGCACCTGTAGCGATTGTCCAGCCTCTCAGGTGTTGTGCCTGAATCTTGAGATTGCAAAAGCCTTAATATGAATTTTCAGATCCCTAACTTGAGGAATGATAGATTTCCCATACAAATATTGAACTCTTATTTGACCCCTTTCAAAGTTGTGTTTTGAGAAAAGATAGGCTATGTTCTTCTACAGGATATAATCTATCTCCTTGCCAAATTTCATGACAATCTGGTCAGCCGTTTCGTCGTGAAAAGGTAACAAACAAACAAACGGACGGACGGACTGACGGACTCTCACTCTCACTCTTACTCTCACTCACTCTCTCACTATTTAACTTCGTGTAAAAATGTGAAACACGTGTTTCTTTATTTCCTACCAAAAACCTAAATATGAATTTACAGACTCCTAAGTCGAGTAATTATGGATTTCCCATACAAATTTTGACCTCCTATTTGACCCCTTTCAAGGTTGTTTTTTGAGAAAAAATATAGCCTATGTCCTTCTCCAGGATATAATCTATTCCCTTACCAAATTTCATTACAATCCGTTCAGCCGTTTAGTCGTGAAGAGGTAACAAACAAACAGAGTTACTTTCGCATTTATAGTATTAGTATGGATGCTATAGTATAGTTCTCTGTGATTTGGAATTAAGTCGGCATACAAATAATTAAGTAGAGTTCTCCTTCACATTAATAAACAGACAGCCTCCGTGGCGCAGCGGGCGAGTAGCCGGCTGTGAAACGAGGGGCCGTGTGTTCGATTCCCACACCGAGACAAATATTTGTGTGACAGATAGATATTTGTTTCGGGTCTGGGTGTTGTGGGACCGTAGTCCCTTGTAGTTCTTGATACCCACTATACAGGTTTTAACTAGTGTGGGGTCAGAACTATCTATGTGTGTGACTGTTGGGTGTATTTTAAATTTATTTAATAAAGTTTAAACATTAATGCTATTAAAGGATCCCCTTGTTTCGTACGTAAAGTACTTCGTGCAGAGCCTCCCATGTGCCAGTTCGACGTGACTCACACATACCTGTTGTTTTGTTCTTTATACATTCCTGGTTGCCATAAACTGAAATAAGTGCGGACGAAAGACGAACTGCCACACTCTGAGAACTTCGTAAATGTTTAAGGTAAAGGTCACTTTCACACACAACATTAGAGTCTTACTTCTATAACACAGTCAAGTTTTTTTTATTATCTGGTAACTAGTTATGCCTCAAAAACCTCGGTAAATGCAATTATTTGCACAATTCTCAAAAATCTACGACTCTGACGTGTGATTAACTAACTTTTGTTCCGACAAATTCCTATAATTAATTCTAATACTTATAACTACTTCTTCTTTTATGTATTACTAGATGTTGCCCGCGGCTCCGCCCGCGTGTAGTTTATTTATGGGAAAAAAGGTATACAATCCATGGAGGCATCTTAAGCTTTTACACCTTTCGATATTTTGCTATCCCATACAAAGCGTACATTTGTCCGGGATGAAAGTAGCCTATGTCATTTTTTGATTCCTAAACTGCCACTATGCATCATGTCGATCCCTTGCTCTGTGAAAAACTAAACTCTCCCACGGGAACTGTACATTTTTACGGAATAAAAAGTAGCTTATGTGCTATTCCACACTATAATCTATCTCTGTGCCAAATTTTAACCAGATCCGGCCAGTAATTTTAATATATACATTTACACTCTTGTTTTTTCTTAGGTTTAGATATTTAAGATTTTCACTTTTCAATACTATAATACTGCTCTTTAGATTCATATATATTATTATTTATTTAATTCTGTGATAAAAAGTGTTTGTTTAGAATACCTAAGTAAAATAACATATTCAAATTGACAAATACTAAGCATTTAACAATATATATATACTTAAATATTGATGCTTACCACCAAATGACACTGGCACTCATGGATCATTAGTGCCCTATTTCTCTCTAATAATTTCAAACTATGACATTAGCATGGCGGTGCCAGAAAACGCATCTGTTATCGGTGGCCCAAATAAAGGTCAACGTTTGGTAATAAGCTAATTATACCTTTTGGCCACTGCAGAGTTAAAATAAACAGAAACTGTAAGTTGTTATCGCATATATAAACTTACTCTACAGACGTTTAAAAAAATACGTTGTTTCTCGGAATATATATCATGAACTAGGTAATTAAGACCCAACAGTCACACACTAGTCAGTCAGGACTATTCCTGACCCCACACTAGGTTAAACCTGTATCGTGGGTATGTAGAACGAGAGACTCTGGCCTCCAGACCTTAATCAAATATTTGTGGATCACACATTTGTCTTGGAGCTGGAATCGAACCCGCAGCCCACGTTTCATAGGCAGCTAGTCGCCTGCTACGCCTCACGAGCTATCAGGATTGATTAAAAATTAAGCGATTTATAAAAAGTCGATGAACTCGAAATGACCGAGTAATTTGCGAATGTTTAAAAACAACCATCTATTTGAAGCTTTGTTTAGAAAATGCAACTTTCATTTTGTATCGTTCACACGAAATTCAATTCCCGTATCACATTGCCGTACTATTACCAAATATTGAAATACGTAACAGCACATGCATCATTTCGTTACATGAGTAATTGATCCACGCATACATTTTTCAAAGAAATGTTTAAAACAAAAAAAAATTGAATACGTCATGCACTATCGTGTTCGAAAAGGCTTTTGTTCGTATTTAAGAATTGTTTTGCGTTGTAACATACTTGTATATATATCCAAAACCTCGAAAAGACACTTTCTGTTACAATTTCCGGGAAACACGAGTCAATTGCAAAACAAACAAGAAATGAAACTTAATTTTTACTTATCGAAGGTGTTATTAATGCCCAAAAGGTTGGAAGTGCATTCGACAATGACCTAGGTCCAGCTGGTAAGCGAGACAAACTGGCACCGCCAGTTGTTTTGGCGGCCTGGCCGATGGTGCTCGGCTCGCCGGCTTATGCGCGCTTACTTTTTAATTAAGTGAAAAAAATGCTTTAGCAAAGACGCGACTATAACCAAAACATTACCACTGTATTTAATTGTGAACAAAGACTAATTGGTGGGATTTGAAACTTTTGTGTGTGTGTTAACGAGTATTATTGTGAGGTGAAATTCGTTTTGCAGACGTCGGTTTTCAACGTATAATTTGTTTATCTGTGCATAAATTGATTTCAATAGTATCGTGATATATACAAGTGTTTTGAATTTACGAGTTCACAAGTGACGTTAATGTGTTTGAATGGAAGAGTGAATTATTTAATACTTTGGTGAATTTGTTGATTGGTGTGAAACACTTCTCGTCATTATCATATATTATCGCCACCTTATCTTTGCTATCTGCGTCAATGACCTTGCGATCTGTAACAGGTTACCGGATCGCTGTTTCAGGAATGCCGTACATTGCAACCTCTCCTTGCCAAAAAGACGATTTACTGACTATGTCCTATATTGTAACACATTTGATAATTTAACTTTCACTTAACGTACACTCTCTATGTTTATTCGTACGCTAATTGTTCTTTGTCTAAGTGTTACATCTACTAAAAGGATCCTTGATGTTAATTTGTATTCAAGTAGTGTTTGGATTTTGGAATGAATACAAATGCTTGTTGAGTGTTGATAGCATAATTGTGATAAATTGGTCCTATATCGCCCTTATGGTGCTCTTCATTGATATCTATTAAATCAGATTTTGACTGCCATGGGTTCATTTTTATTGTTATTTTTTTTATTCCTTCCTGTATGAAAGTAAGTAATTGAAAATCCTAGCAAATTAAACGTCGGCGGTGTTCTTGATTTAAATACATATAACGTCCCTAAGTTTTTATTTCGACCCATATTTGGTTGGGACAAGTTTGCTTATTCGGCGCATTTTGCTAACTCGTTTTATTCTATTACGCGTTGGAATTCCACCAGGGGCGAGTATAATGATTTTGTTAGTTTTCCTGTTATTAAAATAGTTAATAATTATTTGTTTATTACGACAATTGCTTATAACATTGGTATTATTATTATACTAGCTGTTGTCCGCGGTGTCGCCAGAATGGACGTTATTTTAGAAGGAAATATGTAAAATTCACGGAGGCATCTTATGCTATTACATTTTTCCATATCTACCTAGTAGTGAATTTATGAAGCACATAATATTTTTCTGAGATGAATAATATCCTATGTATTAATCCAACTAGTATACTATCTGTGTGTCAGATTTCATCCAAATCCGTTCAGCCGTTTTCGTGATTGAGTAACAAACATCGAAACTTTCAAATTTATAATATTAGTAGGATGGTAACAACAAAGTTAGGATTTCATTTGTACGTTTTCTGTGGCTCCCTGTAAGATCAGATCTGGATTTTCCCAGTATGAAAATCCTTAAGAACTGCTCTTCATGTTATTCTGAGAGTCGTTAGGATTCCGTGTTCGGGTGCGGCGTTTTTTTAAGAAGACAAGTTTGTATATGTTGTGGATGAACCTACTGTTCTTGACGCGCCTATTATCGACACTTCTTTAGACGAGATGCGTCATATATGTGCTTGTAGTTTGTACGCCGCTACTGGCAATGTTTACACACGTTCTAGGACCTGCGCATGACTCACACGTGTTCGCTACCAGATGATAGCGATGCTCGATCAAATGACCTGCCAGTCGGTATCTGTCTGCGGCGGCATACACATTGTTTATGGTGCTTTGTTAGTTTTTTTCACTATTCATTATACAACAAGTGCAATTTCGGCAGTATAATATCTCAATAATTATTCATTGGCTAATAGCAAATGTAAACAATGTGTGAGTGTTAATAATACATAAACTTTATTTCTCAATTGACGTCCCATTACAAATAGATCGCAAAGCCTTCAAGGATTATTAACGCCAATAACTGTGATATCAGTAACGGATATAAAATATTTCTAGCCAGTGTTGTGTACGGACAATATTCAAGATGTTGATCGAATCGATTATTGGAATTGGAGTGTTTTTCTATTTAATTTGGATACTTTTGGTGTCGAAAAAGCAAGAACAAATTAGATCAATACAGTGTAAAAGCGAAAATAAAGATCTTCAAGTTACCGAAAAAGAGGATCCAATTTATGTAGAAAACCAAACCTTAAGTTATAGGATACAGGAGCCTATAACAGATCCGGACAATAAAACTAAGGAAAATAGAATTACAAAAACAGTAGAATGTTCTTTGTTAACAGAAAACATAGACGAGACGGATGGTTCAAAAATATCTTGTTGTTCTGGTGTAGTTAAAAATAAAGAAGTTATTACTCCCAGTAGTCTGGTAAAACAGCATGTAGAAAAAGTTGTTGAAAACACCGCCAGACGCGAGAGTCCGCCAAAAGAAAAATTAGCGGAATTCTTAGAGAAAACTATTTTAAGCGGTGACAAAATACAATGTATCATACAGAATCTGTCTCTAGATAAAACAGAATTCCTCACAAACGATGAATCAAAATTTCTTGATTATGAAGTGAAGCCTATACCAAAAATAAAACCATCAGAGAACCAGAAAAAAGTAAACGACTTGAATAAAACTAATTCAGTACTAAGTGAAAAATACTCAAAAGATAACTTCATAATTAACAATCACAAAATTATAGATGAGCCTATAATTAAAAAGACAGAAGAAACTCCATTATACAAACGGCTTCAGAAACAATCGGGAATTCCGGCGGGAGTTAACTTTGGTTCACTTATTGGAGAATTGAAGAGTAAAACTAGAAATGCTAGTAATGGAGGATTAAAGCCGGTTTTTAAGAAGTTCGACGCTGAATTGGATACAATCGATAATGTTCAGGTTAGGCCACAGCCAGCAATCTATGATAATTGTGCTCATAAATAAAATATATATTTCCTAAGTTTATTTAATGAAGGATGCGAATGTTGCAAATGTTTCCTACTACATTGCACTGTTTTGTTTAGGCAATAACTAATCTAACAAATTATGAAATCAAGCAATTCAATTGGTATGTTTGTTTTTAAACCTTACTTAAGTACTTACGAAACATGGCGTGACAAACGAGCAGTCCGTGAATGTAGATCAAATGTAATATTACCCGCGCACATAACAATAGATTTTTTTCTATCTGTATAAGGAAGAACACCATAATTATAATCTTTCACGCGTACTCGTATCATATCTAATGTCATTATCATCGTAAACTTAGAAAGAATTGTACGTTTCGCGCAAATTACGACGCTCACTGTCGCAACTGACAATTTACATGAAAGTTTTAGCTGAATATTTTCATTGTTATAACTCTTACATATTTAGAGTTAATGTGTTCAGAATATTTATTCTTTTGTTGCAGGACAATTTAAATTCGGTGGTGGATGATAAGAAAAAGGTACTCATTGATGAAAACGAATTGGGATCAAACATACTAGCTGACAGGCGAACTAAATTAGAAACTGCAGCGCAAGTAAGTGGCATTGCATATTTTTTCGGTTATCTCGAAGAAATTTTATTTCAAATCTTTGGGAATATCATTTAACAGTAATGAAGTCTACACCTACTACTTATTATGCTGTAGGCTTTATTCTTTGATAGCTATATGATATTGAATTAAGTTTAAATTAGAACCTATTAACGTTAATGCTTACAAAATGTTATCTATGACAGCTAATATTTATTGTGATGAAGGCTCGAAAACTCAATATTTCTTGTACCTACTGTTATTCAAAAAGAAGCTGGGCATTCTGGAAAAGTATAACCATTAGTTTAATCGTAGCTTTAATCGATAACAAAACCAATCCTTTTACAAACAGCAGTTGCTAGCATAAACATGGCGGCCTCAATTAAAATTTTATGCCTTTCCTTATTTTTAGTGCTTCAGCTGGACAACGTAAAGGTTGAACATAATAAAATAAATAACCTTTTTTATGTTAACTATGCCTGATTCACATTTTTAAATAACTATAATTATTTACAGTTTTAACATAAGTAACATTACAATATGGAGAGACAGCAAAAAAATATATAATATCAAAATATACATACATAAATTTTTAAATTTACTTTTAGGGCACCAAAAGAAAGGCATCTAAACTAGAAAACACAACTAAACCACCATATCGTTTTAAACGAAACGTTAGATTCTAGTAATGCTTTTTCGTTATCTAATTATGCTATTACTGTGCCCAGTTATAATCTATAGGAAGTAATGAACAATCGGTCGTCCCACGCTTTTTTATCTACAATCCGGCAGCCCTGTATCAATGCAGTCAAATATTTATCCTCACATCGTTTAATTCGCGTCCGAGCATCAACGTTTCATTGATAATGTCAGAGTTCATCAGACATTGCGCGCGAGTTGTTTAAACGATTCCGTATTGCGTAAACAGGCGTTAAAGTTAAATGGTCAATATATATTGTAAGGAATGTGAGCCTTTGTTCGACCTTTGGCTGCCTTTCCAAAGTTTGTTTTATTACAACGTATTTAAACAAAACAAACATAACTGTGCTAAAAGATGTATCCTTTGCACGTTTTGTGTACAATATCAAGGGTGCTATTTTTCAGTGACAAATGTAGATTTTTGCCGGAGTTTAGTTTCAAGGAACTTTATATCCTTATTTAAATTAAAAGACGGATCATTCATGTGGTCAATATTGAATAAATCAAAGATGAGATGAACAGACAGGCGGATATATATTAATTTACACTGTATGTTTAGATATCAATTTGTGACTAATTGTAAACTGTGACCACAGTGAATCATTTTGGCACGGCAATGATTATGTTATGTAGAATTTGTGTTTTATAAAATCATGTAGTCAACATGACGCATTGCGGTTCAAATGAATGGTCCAATTTTGATCCAAATATGGAAATTTAAATTATTTCTTAGATTGTCCTTGCAGTTACTGTGTATTTGGCATGATGGCTTTCCAGCATTTGCGAATATTGGAAAATGTACATCCGCGATTTATATACCAAAACATACCATCAATAAACTCATTTTCATCCATTTTTTGGTGCGGAGAGATGCTATGCAGTATTGTAATTTAAAATCATGTTGCTTACCATGGACAGCCTTGGCGATAATTGTCAGGCAAGCAGCCTGCTAGTCTCGTACATACATATGCACTCACGCCTTTAATCCCCGAAGGGGTAGGCAGAGGTGTAAACACTTCGAACTTTTCGCCAAATTTCTTGAATCGTTCAAAAGGACGATCTCAATGTAACATTGACATATGTTACAAATATTTTATTTTTCAGCCTCCGTGGCGCAGTTGGCGAGTAGCCGGCTGTGAAACGAGAGGCCATGGGTTCGATTCCCACACCGAGACAAATGTTTGTGTGACAGACAGATATTTGTGTCCTGGGTCTGGGTGTTGAACCGTGCGTCTCTCGTAGTCCCCGATACCCACAACACAAGACTCGTATCTATGTGTGTGACTGTTGGGTGTTATTTATTTATTATTATTCAGGGATGGCGCAAACGCGTTCCTCAAAACGACGCGACGCTCTTCACCGTTGCCGGGCGTTTGGAACGCGACAAAGTAAATACCAACGTCGCCACACCGCCTCTGACGCCGCCCAACGTGGCGTCTCCTCTGGCCGTCGCCTCGCCTGGGATACCACCGCCGAACAAATTCAGGTATGGATACAACTGACAACTTTTTTGGATCTTGTATTTTGTCTCACAATTTTGGACTTTTTTGAATTTTGGAAGTTGGTTTGCAATTTTTCGTTAGTGAGCAGGTTTTTTTATAGCTACACATCAATCGATATACTTGGTACGCAAATTAATATAAATCAGTATTTGTTGGCAGCTAATATACATTTCATAATATTATATGGTATTATGTTTTGTTCCAACTTCTTTTCTTTCTTTTTAGACGATACACGTTTTTAATCCAATGTATAATTATTACCCAGATTAGTCATCAGTGTGTCCTATACTAAAAAAAGTTTTGAGATATTAAAAAAAAGGTACATTTTACACCTTTACCTACGCACGTACACACACAAATAAACCTTATACCCCGGCCTACAAAGTATGTAGCACGTAATACCAGCCACGTAATAAATTCATTATCCGTTACATTTTCCTAATATAACAAATAGAATTGCCATATAAACTGAGTGTAGGTTATTTTCGATTTTGGCATGCGCAGGTTGAATGTATTGTTAAAATTCCAACCCACACAGTTCGTCGAGACGGAATTTTGGCTCGCATTTCCTTCTGTAGTATGTATATTGTTTTGTGTGTATTTTAAACGTCGGTTTGTTGTTTTCGGATGAAATTACATTAATACCCATCAACTTGTCCCACTGTTGGGCACAGGCGTCCTCTACTAGTGAGAGGGGTTAGGCCTTAGTCCAACACGCTAGCCTAATGAGGTCTGGTAGAGTTCACTTTTGAAATTCGTATAACAATTCTCAGGTATGCAGGTTTCCTCACGATGTCTTCCTTCACCAAGCAAGCGATTGTTATTTTTATCATCATTTTTTAACAGAGGTGTGTGCCATTTGGGCTGGTTTAGAATCTATGCAATGGTTACTCTAATGGTTCTCCTAAAAGGGCATATCAGAAGTACCAACCGTCGTAAATGTATGAGAAGATGTATGAATGTGGAAGAGGCGAAAGAAGTGTGTCAGGATCGTAGCGTAGTAGATCAGATCGTTTCCATCAAGCTGTGGAACAGTTTGCTAGCTACCGTGTTCCCTCCCTCCTATGATCCTGGGTCCTTTAGGCGTAATATGAAGAAGCTAAACAGCAGGCCGGCATGATTGTGTTGAGTAGCGGGGGATAGACTGTCTCTCGCTACTTGATACTCTATCTGGACGTCACTGCGCCTACCATCAGTTGCAGTGTGGTCACTTTGCCACGCCAGAAAAAAAAAAATCTTGCGGCACTCAATAGTCTCTGCCCATGGGATACGGGCGTGAGTGTATGTATGTATGTAACAAAGTGATCTTTCGTCTTCAGATCCCGCAAGCAACCATCATCGCCGACCAAGAATGGATTCCCGTGTGGACCGCTGCGGTCGGCCTCATGTGCCGTGGTGAGCGCAGCCGCCGTCGAGCCCAAGCCGAGGGAGCCGGCGCGGCCCGAGCGGGACTCCTTCAAACGAAGCCACTCCGTCAGCGAGAGCATCAGTCGGCTTGATGAGAGTATGTACCCCTTTTTTAACAGACTTCAAAAATAGGAGGAGGTTCTCAATTCGTCGGTTTTTTTATGTATGTTCCCCGATTACTCAAAGACGCCTAGACCGATTCGAGAAATGCTTTTTTTGTTGAAAAGGGTATACTGGTGGACCACTTCCCAGGTGGTCCCATTGGCACCAAGTCAGGATCTGATTATGGGATCTCAGAAAAATCGAGGGCAAACCTCTAATTTTATAGGGACGCATAATTCGTTTTTTATTGAAGTCTGTGTACTTTTATGAATTAAAAAACTTTTTTCTATCCTGGCACGCCATAGTGACCACAGTGCACCTGATGGTAAGTGCAGTGCCAGTCCAGTTAGAGTGTCAAGTACCTAGAAACAATTTATCCCTCGCTACTCAACACAATCATGCTGGCTTGCAAAAACTTAAACATCGTCGTTCAACTTTTAACACCCTTGCGGATCCAGAGCTTCGTGGTATCTTCTACCATGGCCCGAAACAAAAGGTTCACAAATTCGCAGCTTTACGGTACCATCAAGCTGGCAAATAGTCTGTCCTCGATACTTGATACTCTACCTGGATGACACTGCGCTTACCATCAAGTGCAGTGTGGTCACTTAGCGGTGCTAGGATAAAATAGGAAAAAGAAAAGAAAAGTAAAATTTGGCAACTTTTCAGCAGAACTAATAAACTGTTTCATTTTATAATAAACAACTGTTTAAAGTTAATTTTACAGAAAGTTTCCGAAACTTAGGGACTAAGAAGTAAAAAAAAGAAACCGCGATAAATTCCGTAAAATTAGTTCTAATACAAATTTGATTGTCCGACCTAGGAATTGAACCCAGCACCTCACCTATTTCTTTATAGTAGTTTTTCATTATCATCAAAGCCATAATGGACTCGCCATATCTTACCATCAGGGCGTTTTGATTGAAATTACTACTTGTGCTCGACTTTGCCACATCTTACTATGAAAGCATTGTGATGGAAATTGCACTATTACTGTATTTTTTCCGAAACTCCTACAAATTCCCTGTTTTCCGGTAGAAGAAGAATCTTCCGGGGCGGAAAAGTCCGGTTGTCCGGTGCGAGTGCCGCGCGCCGACGACGAGACCTTCCAAGCGTTCTTCGCGCCTCTTCAGCAGCAAGAGAGAACGGAAGGCGTGGAGGTCGATCTGGACGCCATTGACAGTGGCTCTAGGCAAATGTAAGTCTTATTTTCATTTTATTAGAGTGCAAATTCATATAACAAATTAGAGTGCAAATTCATATAAAAATAGTTGAACTGTCGTAGAATTTATCGTCAGTGGTTATTATATGCAATTGTAAGTTTTATTTTCATCACATTAGAGTATAAATTCCTATAATAACTTTATCAATTGGATCTAGAAGTTATCAGTGGCTCTTGTCAATTGTAAGTCTTATTTATATTACAATAGAGTACATATTTTCTATGAAAGGTGTTTTAAAGAATAACGAACAACGAGACGATATAGATGACTATTTAGTTGCTCTCGTTCGTAGCTCTACTCAATTGTGAATTTAATTGTCTTTGAATTAGATTTCAATTTTGTATGACAAGATACTTTGTTTATATTTTTATCCGGTTTCAAAATAGTGTACAAATATTTTAATAGAGTGTTTATTATTTTATTTACTTTTAAAAAATATATATTTTATATGTTTTTATATTTTTCATTGTAATACACGTTGATATAAATTTGCAAGTACTATTTTCTCGCGCCATGTCTATAAATAAAACACTAGGAAGCGGCAATTAAAGTGGCTTGTTGTAGGTACAGAACAATTGATCATATGCAATCAAATGTAATCTTTATTGCTATGCTGTTGTAATCTGACAGACCTTTTGCATTCTTCATTAATTTCTCATGGTCACTATAAATTCTAAAGTAACTTATAAAAACATGATAGATGGTTTCTAAATTTTTGATTTTAACGAATCTAGTAGTAACTAGATTCGTATAAAAATGTACGTCATATGAAAAAAAGTAAAGTGTTTTCCTCAATTCTTTTCAGCACCTTTTTTTACTCCGTTTGTCAACCGATGTTTTTTTTTACTTTACGGCTATTGACGTGTTTTTATTACACATACGTGTAGGCTAGCGAGTGAGTGGAGCCGCCGCGCTCGCCGCGAGCGTCGCCACGCCGCCTCCCGCAACCCGCTGAAGGCACTCGCGGCGCGACCGGACATACGAGACGAGTACGTGCCGCCGCCTTCCACGCACATACGGGAACACTTCATCAAGGAGAAAGGTAACAACACAAATACACAGACAAACACACAGTCAAACAGACACACAGGCACACAAACCAACAGACAAAAAGACAAACACACAGTCATATAGACAAACAGAAACACAGGCACATAAACCAACACACAAACAAACAGTCAAATAGACAAACAGGCACACATACACACTAGCACAAAGGCGCACAAGCACACAAAAACAATTTATACATACATTTTCAGGAGCAGGGTCTTATAAAAAATATTTAAAATGGACATACCGAACGATCGAATGGACCCTCAAAACGAGGAGGGTTTTAGCTACGCCCGTGCATAAATCTACACAAGCAAAGAGATAACATAAGTGTTTGTTGTTAGAATACATTTCATAATGAAGTTATATTTAAACACTAACGATTGGACAATCAGACTTCTTGGATTTGTATATTCTTCAACATAACTGTGAAATATATTTTATTATCTCATACAGTGACAGCGAACGTCGGGCTAGCGGCGGAGGCCCTGGCGGCACTGGCCAGTAAGGAGGACTTCTCGCACGTGGCCCTGCGCAGTGCGGCCGCGCCTGTGACGTCACACGGCACCAAGCCGCTCATGATGCTGCACGTCAAGGGCAGGAGGAGGGTGCAGGTGGGTCACAGAACACACCTCAAACATCAAATAACACACTACTGTTAAGTGGCAACCCTATCGTAGTTTCTTTTTACACGCTTTATATGAGCTTCACAGGTATACAAATGTTGGTTTAAAAAATTGGGGTTATTATCAGGAGATATAAATAAGCAGATATAATTCAGAACTTAAAAACACTGAATGACACTGTACTTCGCTCATCACTGTGAAATATAACTTAAGTCTCCAATTGCGCAGTAATTGCACTAACTTCAGAGTATCAAACCGAAATGCAATAGGGCTGCCACGCTGCTGTTTTGTGAGTGAGGCGTCTATTTGGAGAGATTATGAAATATTAGCTTCAAGTCGGGTTAAAAATATCGTTTTTTTTTTCAGACAAGACTCGTGGAACCGGTTCACTCGAATGTAAACCGAGGCGACTGTTTTATTCTCATCACTCCAGACCAACTGTACCTGTACATTGGACTCTACGCCAATGTCATTGAAAGGTGAATGCTGTTTTATTTTTCTTCCCAAATCTGGTAATGTGACCATGTCTGACCACAAGGGTACACAGAGGGGTAAGCTACATAGCCTATATATACGTATATTTATTTGCATAATATACACAAAAAATAAACAAAATACAATAAAAAAAAATGACATATATTTAGATTTATGTAGTGTTCTTTTAGCTTGTGTCAAATTTAGATTTTTAATGTCATAAGGTATTGTATATTTTCGGAGCCATGCAAAGTAAGCTTTTATGCATCAGAGCTGTATAGTTTAACTTATAGATATCAAAAACTATATAGTTTTGATATAAGTGCAATGATATATGTGCAAATGTGGGGTTAGTACGTAAGTACGCGAAGTAACCCCTGTTTCTAAAGAATAATAGTGCTTTAAACATTAAATTTATTAATATTTGTTTCACAGAAATCGCAGCACGGACATCGCTCTACACATATACAATACGAAAGACCTGGGGTGTAAAAATGCTCCCGGCCTCATAAAGATTGACGAGCAAGTCAAAAACTACTCCAATAAACATTGGAACCAATTCTGGTCACTACTCGGTGTAACTGAAGGAGTTGAGGATTACAAACCGGTTGAAACCGGTCATGCGGACGAAGACGAGATATTCGAGTCCTGCATCGTCCAAACAAACATGTGCTACGAAGTATTTGACGACGAGTTGGTGCCAATCAAAGAATATTGGGGCCAAGTACCAAAGATAGCCATGCTCAACCAATCGAAAGTGATCGTTTTCGACTTCGGTTCAGAAATGTACATTTGGTACGGTAAGAATGTGCCGCTAGAGAGTCGACGACGCGCGGCACAGTTGGCCCAAGAAATGTTCGACGAGGGTTACAACTATGAGGAGTGCCATATCAACCCGTTGAATGCTGCCATGTACCAAGGAGCCCGGGAAGAAGCCGACGCACCGACCAAAGTGTCCAAAACTCGACCTGAATGGGCGATTTTGGCCAAAGTAACCCAACACATGGAGTCTATACTGTTCAAAGAGAAATTCCTCGACTGGCCAGATTACACTAGAGTTATAAAGATCAAGACACAAGAGAACAAAACCAATTCTATCGAAATTAAACCTTGTGACGCTGAAGAGATGTGGTCCAACGAATATCAGGAACCTGATCTGGTTCTAGAAGGTTCTCACCTAGGCCGAGGCACGCATTACTACGACAAAGAAAACATGAGACATTACGATATCAACACCAAATCCGTATGCAAGTGGGTTATACGAGAGTACGACTACCAGAAAGTCGATAGCGAGTCAGAAATCGGTGAATTTTTCTCCGCTGACAGCTATATTATTCGCTGGGAGTATCAGATAACGGTATCTGGCCGGGAATTGAATGGGAAACCTTCGAAACACAACGTGACCGGTCGGGATCGGTGCGCTTACTTCTGCTGGCAGGGGAAAGACGCTTCATCGAACGAGAAAGGCGCTGCCGCGTTACTCACGGTCGAGTTGGACAAGGAGAAAGGGCCTCAAGTGCGCGTCGCTCAGGGCAACGAACCTCCCGCCTTCCTAAACCTGTTCCAAGGCAACTTGGTCATCCATCAAGGGAAGCGAGACGTCGATAAGAGTCGATACAGACTGTTCGTCACACGCGGTAACGTTTCCAACGAAGCTTATTTGGTGCAAGTACCTTGCTCGGTCCGTCAGCTACGAAGCCGCGGGTCGATGCTTCTAGTGGATACAGAGAAGGGATACCTTTACATATGGCACGGGTCAAAAAGCCTCAAGCACACGAAGCAAGTCGCTATAGAGTTGGCGAACAAAATGATCGCGAGGAAAACCAACTACTTATACAGTGGTGAATGGAAGATCAGCGAAGTGAGCTCAGGTGAGGAGCCGAAGGAGGTTCTAGAAGGTTTGGGCGTGGCGAACAAGCAGTCGTACAACTCTGTGATGAGCGGGGGGAGGGAGACGGGTCACGGGGGCGGTGACGTCACAGCTCGGCTGTTCCACTTCACGGACCTAAGCGGTCAGTTCGAAGCCAGCGAGGTGTTGTCGCCGCTGCGGCACGAACATCTGGTGACACCCTTCCCTTTTGAACAAAAGGAGTTGTATTCGGCTTCGCAACCAGGTAAAAATATTTTTTTTTAAAATAATATAATATAAATAATTACGTTTATTGCCACCAACATTAATATAGACTACACTCACATGTGGTTTAAAACATGATTAGTAATAAGCTCTGTCGTTTAAGCTAGGCCGAGCCTGTATCTTTGACGATATTTGTGTAGAAGCAATTCGTTTATCTGGTTTTCAGAAACTCGACTACCCCTTAACAGTAGCAATATTACTCAGACCTATCTTTTCCTACATGACACTGCGCTTATAGTACCGAGACATTTTCAGTCGTGAATTGAAATTAATTAATTTGGTCACTGGTTAAGTGATCTCCATTGTTTCTAAACATCGTCATTACTAGAAGAGTTATGAATGTGATTCTTAAATGAAAATGAATAAGGATTGGACTTGCCGTAATATCAGGAAACGCAAGCTGCTATTTCACGGTATTAACAGTGGTATAAACCAAGCCGACCTACTCATGCATATAATTTTTTTTATCTCGGCACGGTAGTGACCACACTGCACCTGATGGTAAGCGCAGTGCCGTTCAGTTAGAGCTAATTCTTACGTAAGACTCTTTAAGTCGGAATATGCATAATAACGATTTTTTATGCAAGAATTATCTTTGAGTATTGTCAACTAGTCAGTCAACTACTGAGCAATAATACAACTGGTGCTCTTTTACCGATATTTAACTACTTTAAAGATAACTAAAGGTTGAAATCTTACGTAAAAAGTGGGAGGCGGAGTTCAAGACATCATATGTTTCCTTACACGGGGTAGGAGGGGTTAAAAATGGCCAAAATCGTTCTTACGTAATTCAGGAAGGATCCCTAGGCTTAAGGCAATCTCTGTCTATCGAACTTTGGGTTGTGAAAAGATAAATGAAGCAGATGAGTATCTTTATATATATAATCTACTGTACGTGTGTATGTCACTGAACTCCACCTAAACGGCTGGACCGATTTGAATGTTTTGTATGCGTTTGGGTGGCGCCCTGGATGGTTTAGATTCACAAATCAGCCCGGCAGATGGCGCTGCAGTCGACGTGGCCCTGCTTTTACGGGCAGGACGACGTCTGCCGGGTGCCGGGCCCGCTAGTATTAGTATATATATTAGTGTGAGGTCAGACTGTGTGTGACTATTGTGTTTTATTTATTTATTAATCTGATATTTTCAGCTTTATTCTTGTTGGACGACGGCAAGAACGTGTGGCTGTGGCAAGGATGGTGGCCTCGGGGCGAGGACGGGGAGCTAGAGTCCGCGGAGATTAACACCGGTTAGTTTTTCTCTTCTTTTACGGCTCCGACTTTAGGTACATGTAGTCAATGTCAAGTATATAGCCGGTCAGTTGAACTATTCAATCTATCTATATATATATTATAAATTTAATGTTATTTATAAAGGAGAATGACCAGGAATATATGGACCACGGTACAAGTTTGCGCCAATTCCAAAGTAGTTTAAGTAGTCTATAAAGTATCCAAATACTATCTAAAGTTTATATTTTTGGAATTGGAACGCGGGCTTCCATGTTTTTTGTGTAAACTGTAGGTATATAAAGATTTAAACGCAAGACTAGGCAATATGGTCGATTGACTATAGTCTGACCTTTGGTCGAATAAAAAATAAGTCAGATCAAGTTTTAAAAGAAATCCCCTAAACAATTTTTTTTGTTTGCCAGACAACTTCAAAAATAAAGAAATTAATTTAAATATTAATTTTATCTTGAGGCGCAAGAAAAAGCAGTAGGTACCAAGAATGGGCGTTCTTCTTTGTAAAATTTGGGTACATAGTAAAAAAATGTGTAAAAATATATCTACAACATGTAATGTAATGAATATACATCCTGAAAGTACTATGCTAGGAATGGGCTACCGAATCGATTTTACTTATATTTTCTAAAAAAAATGATATGGTAATAATAGTCACCTTAGTAAAACAGTCAAAAACTAAATTAAGACATAAGGCCTTGTTAAAATTCAACTATTTATATTAAATGGACTATTTATATTACCATTGAAGATTATTTTTTTATTTGGGATGTGTGGTAATATTTGCATATGTACAGGCGTCGGTGCATTCGCGGCAAGATGGCAGGCACTACGCGCCGCCGCTCTCAGATCTGCACTAGAGTACGTGCGAGTGTCCAACGAACATCGCAACCAGCAACCCGGCGACCAGGGCGACCAGGGCGACCACAGCGACCGCAGCGACCACGGCGATCAACCAGACGTGCGCGTGGTGATGGCCGGACTCGAACCCCGCGCCTTCACCGACCTCTTCGACATCTGGGCCGACCACGACCAAGCCGCCGAGGCCAATATTGCCGTGAGTGTATTATATACGCAATTTCCGCTTTGATTCGCTTACCCTATATAAATAATGGATGTATATTTTAGTCATATATCCTTTGTAAATACCTAAATATATTATAATGTACAAATTTGTAGGACAATGTGGCTGTTAAAACTATATGAATATCAAGTAAGCAACAGAAAAAAAATCTGCTGGTTAGTTATAATTTTTGATGACCTCATTATCGATACATGTTGGACGGGAGGGGGGGGGGGACTTTTTGATCAAACCATACATTTTCTAGGACAAATCTTGAGATTTAACAAAAACACGCCTAGTTACTGATACATTTTTTGAGAATCATCAAATCGACATATTTTGTCCCTGCTACCACTGTTAGCTACCACACTCGAATTTTTTTGTAAGATAAAAAGTTGGGCGTCTCATCAAAATAAAGCTACTCACGAAAAATTGTCTTGATAGTGATCAAAGCAAACTTAGTACCAGGCATCCCGGACTATATATGTTTCACCCATGTATATACAGTGTATAGCATAAGAACATATACGCACGGTATCTTAGACATTACAAACCCATCCATGAATATCCAGGATAAAAGTTATACTGGGCCTACCACAGACATTGATCTTAATAGAATACGCTAGTATTTCAATTCATGCGAAAACCAAATATTTTATATTTAGTACTTAGTTAATAAAAAAAAAGTGATGAGAAACATCTTTACAATTTTTAAAGAGGCGATGAGGCGTTTTTAATGTTTTCACACTAGAGTGATCTCGTGATTTTGTCCACAATTTCGGTAGTAAAGCCGGTACGCTTGTGGGTTCTGTTAGGTCTATGTCTGTGCGATTTATCTTTGTATAATAAGGTGGCAGTGGCGAAAGCTTCATACAACGCGATTCCTTTGGCTTTCATTTATAATACTTTTAATGAGTAAATATTTACTGTGAATTACTGTCTCTTATATGCTTATAAAAGTTCTGGCGTAATTAATTATGGGATAAAAAATATCTTAAAGTTTTAATATATGCTAAATTGTTAAAAAAAAGTTAAAGAAATTTCTGAAATAGCTGTTGGTTTAATTGCTATGTACATATAATAACAATAGATTTCAAAAAAAATTCTATGGGTAGAAGTTGTAATAATCCCTTAGTTGAGAAAAGTTTTGAATATAATTGTTGAATGAATCGACAAATAATACAACTAATAAAAAAATATATATTATGTGTTTATCGTATCCTAAATTTTTTTACCAGATCATTTGCGGAGATAACTTAAATTCTACTCTACTATCTAACTAAATTCTGCTATCTAACTATAAATTCGTAGTACAAAACTCGTAATAAAATATAAGCAATTCGTCTTCCTATTTGTATGACCCTTCGCCATTGTATGTGTATATAAACCACTGTTTGCACGGTATGGGAGGTGGTAGAGGTAGGACGTGGGTGACGTGGGTGACGTGTCTACAGATTGGTCACAAGGCGGGCGCGGTGGTATCGGGCGCGGGTGAGTTGTCTCGCGCGAGCGGTGCGGCCGCGCTCCTCCCACTCGCCGCACTACAGCGCCGGCCACTACCCGACCATGTCGACCCGCACAGGCTCGAGGCACACCTCTCGGAACGGGACTTCATGGTACGTACGCACTACACCGTACACCACACACCATGCACTATGCACAATGCACCTGCACCAACACCAACACCAACACCAACAACAACACCAATACAAACACCAACAACTACACCAACACAAACAAAATCAACAACAACACAAATATGGATGTAGTTCATCTACCTATTTATATATGTATATATGTACACACAGCCTCCGTGGGCAGTGGGCTAGTAGCCGACTGTGAAATGAGACGCCGTGGGTTCTATTGACAAAATTTCACTGATATCTGTTGGACGGTCGCAAAGATTAACGTGTAGGAACATCGTGACACTTGGTTTTATGTATTAAGATTATATTAATATGTATTAAAAATATCAGTACATAAAATCTACTGATTTTTGTCACACTACGTTCGAAATATGCACTTGCACGGTTTGCACCAACACGGTTTAAATATAAGCACATGGTGATGGATATGTCAGCACTTTTCAGTTTGTATCAAAACTACTTCAGACAACGCCAAAAACTTTGGTACAAAAAGGTGTTTTGATAATTAATAATGTAAGCGCATAAAACATACTCGGATATATTAAAATAAACTATATACACCGAACTGCTTTCAAGTAAAGTCTAAATAACCACCATGACTTTAATGTATAACATTTTTCATTACAGATAAGCCAAAACGATGTTGACGGTGATCAGATAGATTCCTATCTACTAACTAAGAATATACTAATATAAAGTACACCGACTTCAATAAAAAACAAATTATGCGTTACTATAAAATTTGAAGGTTGCCCTTGATTTTTCTGAGATCTCACCATCAGATCCTGACTTGGTGCCAATGGGACCATCTGGGAAGTATAGGTACCCTTTTAAACAAAAAAAGAATTTCTCGAATCGGTCCAGGCGTCTTCGAGTAATCTCCTCCTTTTTTGAAGTCGGTTAATAAAATACCTACTAAATAGTGTATAACAAATGATTGTTCTATTACAGGAGGCTTTCGGCATGTCCAAAGAAGATTTCTCGGTTCTGCCCGCTTGGAAGCAGACGAACCTAAAAAAGGACGTCGGCCTATTTTGACCGCTTTGTCCTCATGTACTCGTTGAATTCGTACACGTGGCACGCGCCACGCTGCGGTGGGCAGTACGCAGGGAGCAGTGACCCCAGCGGGATATCTACGACAGGAAGAATCGATTCATATCGATGTTATTTTCGATATCGATGCATTCACTCGTGTCTTACAATCGATAACCGTGATAATACATTTTACTTGCACGACGATCCCGTTTGATTGACTGGATAATGTTAGAGTCGAAGCGTATCGATTCCAATCTCGTTGTTGAAGTATCGATTAAGAAGGTCTCAATATCATAATCGAGTTTGACGTTTATTTGTCTCACTCTGTATAGGATAAATATTTTGTACAACCGCAGCTATTTCGTACTTTTTTACTGAATATCCATGGATTTGATGATAATGAAAATTAATTATAAGAACACGCTTTAAATTCTATAATTAAATAATTGATACTATTGTCGTTTTGTACTAACTAACGGTATGTACCGAACTATGTATTCGCTCTCGTGATATTTTCATGTAACCGCTGTAGAATTAGACAATTAATGATATATATATATAAATGTGGATTTGGACGTTGGAATTGTATAGTCGCGTCGGGTCGGGTTACTGCCCGGGTATAGTCGAGTGTATATTATTCATTTGTCGCATCCGTGCTGTCCCGCACGAAACGTGTTTTGTATATAGTTGTTTTTCACTATTTATTACTTAACAACAATTCTTTGTATTGTATTTTAACGTCAGTTTTTGTATCGGTTTGTAAAGTGAAATATTAAATTTGTTTTTAATTTAGATATTTGTTTATAGCACCGTGGATGTGACAATGATTTTAATGGTGATATTTTTTCGATGTTAAAACATTCGATTTTGTTGGACAGCGCGTTATGCCAAAGATAATTCGATTCCTTGGTCGTGTGTTGGATCAGTATGATGTAGAGAGACGCGGCGGTTTGACAGAATCGAACGTTGCAACTTTTTAGTAAGGCAAATGTGTCTGGTCAAAGAATGGTCATATGTTTTAAAGCGCTAGATATACAGACATACTATACTATAATAATTCGCTTTAGTGGTAGGCTTAGGCGTTGTGACGGTTGAAATTGTACACTGGACAAGATGACGACAAGTTTTACCTATTTAACGAAATGTAAGCTTTACACAATTTTCTGTTACTCATTTCGGTGAAAAATGACATGTTTTACATTTCAAATACCTAGTATGACATGACCTATATATGAAAATTCTAGTATACCTAATTTTGCAACGTTTTTTGGAAGTGCAATCCCAGATACTAGTGTGACATTTCAACGGCACAGCGCCGAAATATTTTAACACATCACATATCTTAAACTACTCATTGCTAATATTGTACTGTGCGTTCGGTGGACCAGGAATATTAAACTTTTTATATAAATACGAATCCTTAACTCCTCCAGTCAGGAAGGATATTAAAAAAAAAGTCGGGAGTAAAGCAACAAGCTTTTATTTCCATAGCATTAAAGTTAAAAATTGCATGCAAGAACGGCGAGTGTTGCTAGTGTACGCGCCGCCGGCGTGTCTATCCGTCATGACAGTTTAATACAGCGCTGAAACGCTTGACTTATACATTTTGTTGCCAAATTAACAAAAATAATTGTGATATCGTCACTTTATATAAGTTAAGTGGCTATATTACATTAGTTTATTTTTTTTGTCCGGCTCGGCCGCGAACAAATTTGCCAGTATTGTAATTTACTGCCAATGAGTAGAAAATTAACGATCAAGTCATACCTTAGTTAACTATTAACCGTTTGTTTATCCTAAGATGCATTTACGGGCGAACCAGTCGCGGGGCTGCCGTGAAGTAAATCTTCTCAAATCCAATGTTTAATGTTTTGCTTTGGTTGTGTCACGTATATTATAATTATTACTGTATTTGAGATTTATTTTGTATAATAATGATATAATAAATTGCTAAAACTTATTGCGATCTTTTAATTTACTGTGTTCCTGTACTTCAGAGGTATACTCCATTTCTTTTTAATTTTATTTTTAGCGCCAAAGGTATCGCAAAAGCAGGTTGTTCATAATGATATAAAGCATTAAATACGACACGAATACTTTTTAAGCATGTCCAATATTGGACTCCAAGTTTTACAAGTGTTTTTTTTCTTTCTTGTAGAATTTGTGTTTCAGTGTTAGATATTATATACCTACATCTAATGAACATATTTTTCTGGACAATCCTCATCTAGTGGAGAAGAACGGACTATCCAAACAATTGTCACTGGTTCGATGCCAGCTTTCATTTTACACAACTCTGACTTGTAACGTGCATATTATGTTACTATCACTTGCTACGATGTAGTAAAACATGAAGAAACTAGCACACTCGAGAAATCTTGAAGGTTTGTAAAGTCTACCTACCAGCGTTAACCATCGTGATGGACTAAGGCCTAACCCCTCTCATTAGTACAGGAGCCCTGTGCTCAACAATGAAACTGAACAAGAGCCAGAATGACCGCAGTTTTATCACGTAATCACGCGTACTTGCTTGCGGTGCCTGGTTTCGTGGTGTCTACTACCCCGACACCTGACACCCGGCCGGAACCAAGAGCAGAGAAAATTAATAACTTTGCACCACAACCATTCACACCATCAAGCTATGGAACAGTTTGCCAGCTACCGTGTTTCTTCCTTCCTATGATCCTGGGTCCTTTAGACGTAGTGTGCAGCTACTCAGCAGGCTGGCATGATTGTATCGAGTAGCGAGATATACTCGTCTATCGGTACTTGATACTCTAACTAGACGACACTGCGCTTACCATCATGTGCAATGTGGTCAATTTGCCGTGCCAGAATAAAAAAGGTGGGTTCTGCCTTCTACTCAGATAGATTTAATAAAAATAATTTCTAGTTACAATAGACGTAAAGAGTTATCATAATGGAAATACTATAGTTCACGTTGTTTACTTGAAGTGTATAAAAAAATATCTTCATTTATTAAAATACTAGATGTTGCTCGCAGCTCCGCCCGGATGGTAGTTATTTTTTAAAGAAAATGTATAAAATCCATGGAGTCATCTTAAGCTATCACATATTTCTATATTTTGCTATCCCAAAGGAACCGAGCATTTATCCGGGACAAAAGTGGCCTTTGTCATTCTCTGACCCCTAAACTACCACTATGCAAAATATCAAGTCCATCCCTTGCTCTGTGAAATACAACTACATATCTCTACCTCGAGAACCGTACATTTTCCGGGATAAAAAATAGTCGTGTGCTATTCCAGACTATTATCTATCTGATTCTCTGTGCCAAATTTCAACAGATTGAATGAGTAACCAACATCCATTCATCCATCCATTAAATCATTCGCATTTATATTATTAGTAAGAAGTAAGATAACATTTTTTATAAGGTTCGGTTGCAAAGCAAAAATACCACAATTTTATTGGTTACGATCTTATAACTAGCCCTCTATAAATCTCGATAAGTAATTGCTAATTATATTATTATAGTTGTAAGGTATATTTAGACAAAACGCATTTCTTTAATTTATTGTATAAATTTTTGTAATTTTCTTCGGAATCGGTCCGAAGTATTTTTTGTAATACTAATGAGGATGAAAGAAAATTGTGTGTGAATGGATGGATTTCTTATATCATTGGTGCCAATAAAACAAAAGAACCAAACGGTACCTACAATGATTTTATACGTATATTTACAAAATTGCACAAAGTTTCTATAACAACAATATAATTTACAAATAAATTAATTACACTATACTCAAATAGCACATCAATATAGCATTTCTATGGAAAGTGCTTTGAATGCTCTACTTCAACCGAAGAATCTGAAAAGGCGCTTGAAAAATCCCCTTTTTGTCACCTCTTCTGTTTCTTCTTCATCTAATTCTATTTCTTCCTGTTTCTTTCTAGATTCTACATCGTCATCGTCGTCGTCAGCGTCATCATCTTCAGTTTCCTCTTGTCTGCTAGAATTCTCCTCTTCGGATTCTTCCACATTAGCTTCTTCATCCTCAGCTTCAACTTCTTCTTGTCTCTTAGTATCTTCTTCTTCGTCTTCATCAACGTCAACATCTTCTTGCTTCACAAGGCTTTCGTTTTCTACGTCTTCATCTTCAACGTTCTCACCATCAACCTCTTCCTGTTTAATCGATCTTGATCTTTTTAGATCCTCGTCTTCTTCATCGTCTTCAGCTTCGTTTTCAACGAGTTCTTCTTGGCGCTTAGTTTCATCTTCATTATCTTCGACGTCCTCTTCCTCAAATTCCTCTTGCCGTTTGACTTCGTCTTCCTCTTCTGTAACTTCTTCGTCTATTTCTTCTTGTCTTTTCGATTCTTCTTCATCTTGCTCCTCCTCCTCCTCCTCATCCTCGTCTTCATCAATATCTTCCTGTTTAGCCGAACGTCTTCGTCGTTTTATTTCTTCAACTTCTTCCTCACTAGCTTCTTCTTCTTCTTCATCAACTTCCTCTTGTTTTAGTTTTGTTTCATCTTCTATTTCCTCATCCTCATTGTCTTCATCGACTTCTGTATCATCATCTTCAACCTCATCTTGTTTTAGTTTTCTCTTAATGTCTTGTTCTTCTTCTTCTTCATCACCTTCATCGTCGTCAGACTCTTCTTGTTTTTGTTTTCTCTTAAAAATTTCCTCTTCGGGTTCATCATCCACAACTTCATCATCCTCAACTTCTTCCTGTTTTAGTTTTCTGATTTTGTCTTCATCTTCATCATCTTCGTCTTCTTCTTCCTCAACTTCTTCTTGTTTCATTTTCTTCTTAGATTCTTCTTCCGCTTCTACCTCGTCTTCATTTTCTACTTCTTCCTCTTCATCATTCGATTCCTCCTGCCTCAATTTCTTCTTAATTTCTTCTTCAATATCCTCATCCTCTTCATCTTCGTCAACTTCTTCTTGCTTCATTTTAAGTGCTTCATCCAGCGCTTCTTGTTCTTCGATTTCCAGTTCTTCTTGACGCTTTCTGAATGCTTTCACAAATAGCTTGACACGGTCTTCCTGCCATTCTTCTTCGCCAGACCCCTCTTCGGCTCCCTCTTCAACACTTTGATCTTCATCGTCATCGGGTTCTTCCACCGGGAACTCTTCTGAGTCGATTGGTTCTGGTTCAGGAAGTTGAACAGCTTCATCAGATTCATCTTCTACTTCGGGTTCTGGTTCGGGTTCAGGTTCGGGTTCTGGTTCGGGTTGGGGTTCGGGTTCGGGTTCGGGTTCGGTTTCGGGTTCGGGTTCGGGTTCGGGTTCGGGTTCGGGTTCGGGTTCGGGTTCGGGTTCGGGTTCGGGTTCGGTTTCGGGTTCGGGTTCGGGTTCGGGTTCGGGTTCTGGCTCAGGTTCGGGTTCCGGCTCTGGTTCAGGTTCTCTTACGCAACCAGCTGGTGGGTCTGACCAATCACATACCTAATAACAAAGTTATATTGTAATAATTCCAAGTTTGGGAGTACCAACAATATTTGAGAAATCAATTACCATCAATTAATAACCTTGACATTTTAGGTGTCGAAATCAACTTAAGTAATATGAATAGGATATTTAATAGAACAAACACTCATAAAACTGCAATAAAACGTCTGACTGGTATTAAATACTAATAGTTAAGATACATTTGCACTGAACTAGAAATAGTAAGTACCTGTTCTCGCTCGTTGAACCAAGTGAGTTCAGGACATTGCATAAGGTAAGATCTGCCGGCATAGCACTGGTAGTATTGAACGCAATCTTCGATGCTTGCTATCCTCAGGAAGTTCTCCTGGCCGACGCATAGCGTCTCCGGGTTCTGTCTCAACTGAATTGAGAAAGCGGAGGCCCCAGCCAGGGCAGCCGAGCAACACAGGAGTAAAATCCCTGCTGGAAATTGAGAATTTAATTAGAACATATCATTATTTTGTTGAAAAGGGACCAAATAGAAGTGATGTGAAGTAATATTAGCCTAATCATTCATAGGTTTTTATTATGGCTTTGGCAATCAATTTAAAATTCGTCACATGAGTTGTCTTTACAATAATTCTAATAGCCAATAGAAATTGCCACAAAATACCCATATCTTGTTAGCCTATATCTCAAGCTACTGCTTTTTCACTTTTCACTATAAAGATTTGTAAGATGTTTTATTTTTCTCTCTTAAATAAATTACATTTAGTAGTCATCTTATCAAATACGGAAATAAAAACTAAAAGTATCAACGTAAATACATTCTTCGCCTTTAAAGATATTTGTAAAATACTAAAATACGTTTAAAACAAATAAGTGTGTACTTAAAAATTATTAATTACTGACTCACAAAAACAATGTGCAAATATTGAAAGTTCGTTATCATATTTCCGAATTGTATAAAGTATTTTTTTACATTTTTTATACCACGATGGTAGCAAACAAGATGGTAGCGTAGCCTATAGACGCTTGCAGCACCAGGAGCATCACATGCGCGTTGCCGACCCTTCATAAACCTATTTACTCCTTTCTTGAAGAACCCCATGCATACACAATGCAATAATATTCGAATGTTACAGGAGGTTACCATTAACAAGGCGTAGTGCTTACCCTTAATTTTTGGTAGGTACTTTAATATGGCTCATAGACAGTAAATTATCTATTCTTATATATTTCTACCCAAAAAACAAGTAAGTACCTACAGGTGACCGCGACTCCTTACGTAAGTAACTCTTAGGCGCAGTGTGGTCACTATGCCAGGATAAAATAAAAGAAACATCGAAAAACATACTTTGATTTACATATTATATTTCGAAAGTAAATTCGGAGCAAATTTAATATATTTTTCTTAGAATTTTAGTTTAATAAATTCCGTTTCTTAAAGTTGTTTTAGCCTCGCACTTTCAGACACCCTAAACTTCTCTTCCTAAAAATTAACTTTTCTTCGTAAAAATAAAATTCTCCTTGTAAAAATAAACTTCTATTCATACTAATAAGACATGGGTGTTTGTGCCCCTGATGTTGCTCATGACTATAGACGATGGTATCCGCTTTCCATCATTTGGATCATCGTCCTTGAAACACCCATAAAAATTCGAGAATATGTTTCAAAAAACACAAAAAAAATTATAAAAACTTACTGTTCATTTTGACCGCTGTGTCACACAGTGTCGAGTCAGTATGCGATCCGCGACAAAAGTAAAATAAACCAGCTAAAGCCTTCAATTTTATCGAGATCTACCTATCTTGAGGCAGTGATAATGTCAACAATATTCCATTGCGAGATATAGGCGAAAGATATTGTCGATCAACCGTTTATCTCGGTTTAAGGGTCTGTTTCTAACGCGCGCCATGTATCCGAATACTGTATAATTAAAAAAATCTTTGACGAGTTGAGGTACATATATGATAATGACTTTTCAAGAGGTGTTTAGTGTTTTATAAGAAGTAGTCTAATAATATACTATATAAAACACTTATAAGAATAAAAAAATACTAACTCTTAAATGTCCCCTTTTATCTCAACCTTCTTATTTGAACTATTTAAGTCAACATTGCTAAAAGTTATAAACACATATTGATGAAAATAAAAAATAACGAAATTTGTTTTGAAGTCGCAGTTTAAAATATTGGAGTGTGAATTATTCATACAGAGTCATTATATTTTAAATTCTATTTAGTATTAACGCAAACAACAGCAACTTCGATAAAAATCGCATCGGTGGAACTGCACATTTAGGGCAATTTTTGCGGTCAATCTGGATTAGCACAATAGACATGACCTTGTACTCAGGAATATCATGCGAAATATCCGTCACAAATGCAGTTAAGTGGTCACCTGCTTCGCTACTGTCATGCGACAATCATCTATTGTCATGTTTACATAGATTACAGTGTTTTTCATTAATAATGACTTAATGTATTCTTTTATATCAGGAAGAGGCTAGTCATTGAAAATTAAGAGGACTGAGTGAAGATCCTAGGCGAAAGTCCGTCTGGGTAGATTCTGTCACCACCTTTGTTTCTTCGGCTACCGTGTAAAAGTACTGTTTTGTTCCGGTTTTAGAACAATAAAGCCGGTGCAGAACCTAAAGGTTCAAGTAGTAAAGTTAAGGTTGTGAGACCACAGTTGATGTCTCAAAGATAGGAGTGCAGTGCCATGCACTGCTTTTTAATACTGATAAGAGCCGTACATCCACCTACTGTCACGTTATTTTAGGCGAATAAATATAACTACATAGTCGTGTGTTGAAATTCAAACGGGAAAACTATGATCGCGGTCTGACTTTATGAGCATTTATGCTCATACATGCATATGCACTCACCCCTGTAATCCCCAGAGGGGTAGACAGAGGTCATTACACTCCTATTTCGCCGAGCTTATTGCCGTCCCATGAAATGATGGGGGCGAGCCTATCGTCATACCGGGCACAATTCCAGACTCTGGGCTTGAACTAATATTTAATAATAGTTAGTATTCCAATGTGTGATTAAACCACACATTGGAATACTAACAGGCTGGGATTATATCTGTTGACAAGCACAGAGAATACATGTTAAGTTCTGTGAAATCTACATTGCAAAGGAATTCTAATAAACAAATACAGTCATGACAAGTTGGTCTGGAAATCTTTAGGGGAGGCCAATGTTCAGCAGTGGACGTCCAAAGGCTGGAATACAATTGATTTTTTGTAATCCAGTCTAGCGATCCGCACATGTCATGATCTCATACAAAGATGTTAGTTGTGACGAATCAGGAACTCGAGACAGTTTCTGCGTTTCCCACACCCGAAACAAATATTTATTCGACACACAAACGTTTGTCTCGGACCTCTGTATCGGAATCGAACCCAAGTATTTTCACAGCCCGCTACATAATATAAATAAACGATCGCCTTTAAGTAAACTTGACTTAGGTTTTGTAATTCAGATTAATATAGTTTATAAATATAAAGTGAATCAACTACAGAAATAATCTTTTTTTTATCCTGGCACGGCAAATTGACCACACTGCATCTGATGGTAAGCGCAGTGCCGTCCAATTAGAGTATCGAGAAGCGAGAGACAATCTATCCCCCGCTACTCAACACAATCATGCCGGCTGCTTCTTCATACTACGCCATGGGCAAGAAGGTGGAGAAGCGGTCGAAGGTCTAGTGTCAGAGTACTCAGAAGGCCGCAAAACGGCCAAACATCATACCCCAACTCTAGAACCCCGACAAAAAGCGGATGTATTCTGGCTGATCCCGGAACGCGACACACTTGCGTGTGGCGTATGGCCGGTTTTACACCCTGTGTTCGATGCTCGCTATCCGGGCGGATATGAATATCCGACCACCAGCAAATACACAAGCTATCTACATTTTAGTTAATTATTTTGTCTTCAGCTTTGCTGCGGAGGCAAGTGGATAATCTATATTTGCAACTCTTGCCTACATTTCCATTCGATTTCGCTGTGGGATAACGCCATTTGCGCCTTCCGAAAGACTCGCGAAAAATGTAATAGTTGATCCTGGTTTACAGAAAATACAATAGCGGGTTAGTGGTGAAGTGTTCTTAAAATCAAAGGAAATTTTCCACCAAATTCTGGAATTTACGCACAACAAACAGCCTCCGAATGCAGCCGTATTACGTTAAAGCTATGATTGAAAACCACGCTCCAGTACACTTGTACTGCAAACTTTTATTTCACATTCATTTATGAAGATTTAAAGGCTTCCCCTCGTAATTGAAATTTACTTTCGAAATGATTTTTATCAACTGTAAATATCGGTTGCATAATGGCTGCAGAAGTTCTTTGGAAACAATGTGACTCAGTTGCCTTGAAATTGTGTTTGTAAACACTTTTAATTAGTTGTTAGTCTGGATTGCATTTGTAAGGTTCTCTTACGTTATATTTCTTAAGTGACTAAGAAAGAAATTGCTAAAGTATGATGTATAAAGGCTTGTGCTCGTTGCACATTAGATAGTGTTTTAGATTGTCATAAGTCCGAGTTAAAAACGCTTTTACATGCCCTTGAAGTGATGTCAATACCCGAAATGTTACGAACTCGCTGTTGCCCGTGGCTCCACCCGCGTGAATGTTAATTTTATTTTTCAACATTTTTTATTTATGCTCCGCTCCTTTTTGATGCGTGATCTTATATAGCTGATAGCCTTCCTCGATAAATGGGCTATTCAACGCTAGAAGAATTTTTCAATTCCAACGAATATTTTCTGAGATTAGCGAGTTCATACAAACAATAAGATTTAGTTACATTGTAAATTTTAACCCAACATTTCATAAAAAAAATTATATTGTTTAGTATTGTATAGATGCTAATGTGCAAACCGCTGGCGGACTGAATAAACTAAATAATTTAGACTGTTTTATGTAGGTATAATAAGTTCGCTAGCTTGATATAGTTGTGGCAACATTTTGGAATTTTGATACATTCAAGTTATAATAATTATACCTACAAAATAAATAAAAAAACAACCTACAAACTACTATTAACACTATATTCAGCGATAATATGTCATTTTCAGATATTTATTAAAACAGTTTTTCTATCTAGAAATTCTCAATATCAGCCCGGAGTCTGGAATCTGTGCCCGGTATGGCGATAGGCTCTCCCTCTATCACTTCATTCTACCTCTACCTAATAATACCTCTGCCAAATTCTTCCGGGATTACAGGCGTGAGTGTGTATGTATGTATGTTCTTGAAACAGTCAATATAAAACGATTACTTATTATTTAATTCACTATACCTTCAAACAATAAAATATAAGGGAGCCATTTATTTAGTTTTTACGAAATCGCCGGTAAAAGTCACACATGTATTCCAGGCCTTATGTTGCTTAAGTACAATAGAACGCAAAATAAACATAAAGGGAGCGCGTACAAATATTCATTCTTTAGTTAACTTAAAACAGCGTTTGACTAGTTGGGTGTGGTACGGACTGCCGAGACGACAGTCGTTGATTCGAAACCAGAACAAAATAACATTATAAGTTACGTGTATTAGGGTATTTCCTTTGATAAGAAATAAGGTATATCGGAAGTATTTTGGAAAGTAACTGCAGGTACATTAATAAATACTATCTAAGTGGGGAGTAGTAAATGTTTGGGATAAATAGGAGCGCTTCCGCGCTCAGGTGTCCAGTGGTGTAGTAGACTAGTTGGTAGTGAGTACATTCGTGGTTCGTTCGCGGTGTAGTAAGTGTAATCAGTACAACTGGGCGCGTAGTTCAGCTTAGGGAGTAATGATGTCCGTACGCTTTATAGATTAATTATAAAGAGAAGCCCGTAGTAAATCCTGAGACGTGTAACAGTGATAATTAAATCAATCAATAAAGTGGTAATCATTGTATTTGTGCCTTTTATTGTATCTGTCGGATATGAAAACGCATACTGAATTGAACTTTTAAATAACTCGTTTTATTGTAAAACTGTCTGTACCGTCACTTGTTTATTTTGAGGGTGGGTTCGACTTCGTGTTTTTCTACCGAACTATAATACGATTGCATCATAACAATATCTAAGGATCGAAGAGGGATGTATAAGACCTCTCACAACTTCGGCTCTGATGATCTGTGCTTCTACATATCCATCTTGCATAGTTTTGTTGATGTTGCTAACATGTGTGTAATTTTAATTATGGCTTGCTTGAACGATAAAGAAAACCATCGTGAGGAAACCTGCATACCTACATGAGATTTTCGAAGCTATGTAAAGTCTATCATCCCGCATTACGCCAGCGTGGTGGACTACGGCCTAACCCCTTTCATTAGTACAGGATGTTCCCAGCAGTGGGACAATGTTTAATACAGGGCTGGTTTTATTCATTAAACTTAAATTGCTCTGATAATAAGTAAAAGTTTTTTTATTCATAAAAAGTACACCAACTTCAATAAAAAACAAATTATGCGTCACTATAAAATTTGAGGTTTCCCTTGATTTTTCTGAGACCCTTTCAAACAAAAAAATAATTTCTCGAATCGGTCCAGGCGTTTTCGAGTAATCAGGTAACATACATAAAAAAAAAGATTCCGACGAATTGTTAACCTCCTCCTTTTTTGAAGTCGGTTAAAAATGGACCTAACATAAAATAAAATACAAGTATTTAAAATTCAAATATAAAATACTATTCGAGCTACGATATTAGGACATCTTATCCTTGTATGAATCGGATTCCATCAGTGACGCGATGTGGAACGCTGGATATTTCCTGATATTCCAGACGTTTTACTAAGGTATCGGATTTGCAAGGCCTAGCAGGAATCAGGTATATGTACGTCAGGGTTGGCTCTATACAAAGTGATCCCTACTTATTTTCTTTTTAAACTTTTCAAAGAGTAAATAATATAAATTAATTCTAACATCATTATTTTAGAAATTCATGTAACCTAAAATTACATTAATCTATACTAATATTATAAAGAAGAATGATTTGTATGCATGTTTGTAACGAATTGTCTCAAAAAGTAATGGACCGATTTAAAAAAATTCTTTCACCATTTGAATACTACATTATCACTGATTAATTTTAATTGCAAGAAAAAAATAAGGATAGAAAGGTGTAATAGCTTAAGATGCCTCCATGGATTGTATACCTTTTCTTCCAAAAATTACCTACACGCGGGCGGAGCCGCGAGCAACATCTAATAATTAATGAAGGTGTAAACCTACCAAGATGAGTCCGTAAATAATTGGAAGAAAAATTATATTTTAAGAAATTCCTGTGGCACCTGCTTAACAAATCGCTTTGTAAAAATAGATGCTCGAGCGGTCTTTTTAAAAAAAAATTGGTTAAAAAATGAATATTTAAGTATTTCTTTTTTTCAATCTTGAATTGATTTCTAAGGAATCTATATTTAGATTTACGTGAATTAAATATGAAAACCATATGATTCATAAAAAGTACACCGACTTCGATAAAAAACAAATTATGCGTCACTATAAAATTTGAGGGTTGTCCTTGATTTTTCTGAGATCCCATCATCAGATCCTGACTTGGTGTCAATGGGACTACCTGGGAAGTATACCCATTTAAACAAAAAAATTATTTCTCGAAATGGTCCAGGCGTCTTCGAGTAATCGGGTACCATACATAAAAAAAAAGATTCCGACGAATTGTTAACCTCCTCCGTTTTTGAAGTCGGTGAAAAATACTTGTGATCGTATAAATATCGAAGATTTAGAATTTGAGTTCTTCTTTTTTATAAGTTGGACTGAAATTGTTAGCGTAGATAAGACACTTAAGTTATAATTATCTCCTTGACGGTAAGCTGTTATATAGAATAATATGTTCCATTGTGGGAATCGAACCCGCATCCTTTTGTTGCCCAGTAGCGAGTCGGCTATTTGCCAGGTACGCCACGGAAGCCAGCATATAATATGAGTACATTAATTTGCAGGTCAACGAGTGACCACCTCCATCCATCCCTCCATCCCTCGAGTCACTACACTATTTTCCAACGGTACTCTAAGAAAAAGATGGAGAATATCTGAAAACCAATCAAGGAAAATCCTTGGAAACCAACAATACGTAACGCGATTTCGCACGTCACAACAAAATAAGGATTACGTTTATCGAACGAATACAGTGTGTCACGCGTGACGTGAGATAAAATACCAATGATATTTGGGAGTAAAAATACCAAGTTGATATAGATACTAAATACCAAGTTGATATAGATACTAATACTGGCCCTGTATTAAACATTGTTCCACTGCTGGGCACGGGCCTCCTCTACTAATGAGATGGGTTAGGCCTTAGTCCACCACGCTGGCCTAATGCGGGTTGGTAGACTTCAACTACCTTCGAAATTCTTATGACAATTCTTAGGTATGCATCATCACGATGTTTTCCTTCACCGTCAAAGCAAGCGATACTTAAGAATTAATAATACACACGTTACTTTAAAAAGTCAGAGGTGTATGCCATTTGGGTTTCGAACATACGACTTTTGTCTTGACAGTCCGTACCGCAACCAACTAGGCTATCGCTGCTGTTAAATTGATATCTTTGAGGTTGAAATAGACTATACGGTTAAAGTGGAGTCTCAAAATCATCTTTTATGAGAAATCATTTAAGTATACTAATTTGGCGGGTTTGTATATATATACTGAGCGAGAAAAATGTGTGATCTTCAAATGTTTGTTACGGGTGTGGATATTGTGGGACCGTTGAACTTCGAAGTTCTGAAACCCACTAATATTTTAATATTTATAATACGTACAGGTTCGATCTAGTGTGGAGTCTATAATATGTATAGACCAATCGGATCTTGACCGATCTTGGGGTGTATGTATTATTTTGTTTACAACAAAGCGACTTTCACCTACAGATGTATACAAGCTCGGCGAACAGTGGCTACATTAGTTGTAACTCTGTCAATCTCTAAAGGAAAATATATACGTCAATACTATTATTATTTTCGTGTTTAGTTTTACTACATTAATATTATATTTGCACACCTACTTAATTCTATTTCTGCATCACCCAAAGTTCGACTATAAGAGGATGCCTCAGGCATTTAGTCCACCTTTACACTAAAATGTATGTAAGAAGTGTAAATAAATATATAATAAATAATATACCGTTTCATTACTAAATAATATACATAATTATAAAACCATTTATTTGCATCAGTACATAGCGAAATGTTACAGAACACAGTTGTACATAAAGTTACAGAATGTATGCTTCAATATTATTAAATTATCGCAATAGAAATGATCAGATACTTGGGAGAACCTGTGTTATATGACGTCGAAACCTCCAGCAACACAATTATTTTACCATACTATCTGTATATTACAATATAAAGATAATCATCATCATCATCAGCCTATCGCAGTCCACTGCTGGACATAGGCCTCCCCCAAGGTTCGACATTGAACCCGATCTTCGGTCCTATGCATCCCATGTCTGCCTGCAGCCTTGCGTCGATCGTCGCTCTATCTAGCAGGAGGGCGTCCCACACTCTGTTTACCTGTACGCGGTCCTCACTCAAGAACCTTATTACCCCAGCGGTCATCGGTTCTACGACAAATGTGACCAGCCCATTGCCACTTCAGCTTGCTTATTCTTTGGGCTATGTCGACGACTTTGGTTTTCGCGCAAATAGCCTCATATCTTATGCGGTCTCTCAGCGAAATTCCGAGCATAGCCAGAGGGCGAGCGTGGCATGTAGAGACATGCCACGCTGAGTGACTTTAAGCTGATGGACCAGGCGGACTGTGAGTGTCCACGTTTCGGCTATTTAAAGATAATATCATCACATAATAAGTCCAAAAATTACGGTCTACTAATTCTCCTAAATTATGTATAAATGAATCTTTGGTATTAACTATACCATGTTATTCACAACCACCCTTTCTCGTAACGATTCCACAAAAAAGTTCGTTTACCTTTAAATTAAATCTTTACAACTCTTTGTATAACGATTGATATGTCTGATATGCTTTTAAAACATGTTAAGGAACATGTTTTAAAAGCCCGAATTCTAAAGAGTCGTCCAGAAAGCTTACTCAAATGCGATCAATTTGGGCTTTACAATGTTTGAAGCAATTTTAGCTATAAATTAATGTATCGTCATGTCAATTGTGTAGGGGTACACATAAATGCTATTAGTGTATGCGATTGCTTTTAATATTACACACCTATTAGAAACCACAGTGTGACAAAACATGTTAAAATTTTAACTACCAAATAATTGAGGTGTGCATGTTTTTTATTAATTATATTTAATTATTACAATATTTCATTGATTGAAGAATAAGTCCTAATAGATTAAAAACATATGGGGCAGACATCTAATGTTAATATTAAAACAAAAACATTAGTTGTTGGCCCTACATTTTTTGTAGTCAATTAAACCATGTATAGACGAAACTATAGCTACAGATTAACACAACACTACAACTACAAGTACCTAGAAATTCTATTCCTAAGAGTAGAATCCTCCTCAGTAAAGTCACTGGATTAAAAGTCACTTGATTTTTGTTGTTAGTTTGAAATAACAAAAAATCAAGTTATATATATAAATCGTTGGGCATGTATGCTTCCTATGGACTCTAAAACGGCTGGAACGATTATAATTTTCACACAATCTTCAGATTAGCGCAGTAGGTGATCCTACAAAGTTTGGTACCGATCGGACCAACAATAAATATTATGGCTTATTGATTTTTATGTGTCATATTTTCCGTACGGGCCGGGCGGGTCGCTAGTCCTATATAAACGTGCCCCTAAAATGTAAATGGAAAATGTTAAAAGTATCCTATTGAAGACATGTTCTATCAATCAGGTTTTATACCTTAACAATTTGATTAAGTATATTTTATTTATGTAGTTTGACGTTTTTAGGTTACGTTAGTTTATTCAAATTTATTCTATACTAGCTTTTGCCCGCGGCTCCGCCCGCGTGTAAGTTGCTTTTAAGAGAAAAGACATACAATCCATGGAGGCATATTATGCTATTACATACCTCTAGCATCTGCCTAGTAGCCGGATGCCGGGCGGACACTATGCGGAGACGCGAGGATCTTGTATTTGAGCTTAACCAGACCCTAAATCTAGATCACAAATCCCCCTTTTCTCCAGTCTACACTTTCAGTGTGTTCCAATGACAATGCAGAATGATGTTAGGATCCTAGGTGTAGATATCGGATTTAATTTTGCGGCGGCGATTTCTAACGCCCGGTCTGCGTATATTCGCGTGCTCCTAATATAAAATGCAGTTACAGCCGGGAATGGAATACTGCTTCCACCTCTGTTATGGTTCCGATAATTGCTTGCTCGATGGTTGATATGGATTGCAGCGACGGGCCATCCGCATTATGAATGATGCAGACGTGACCAACAGCTTAGAGCTGCTACAGCTGCCCAGGGCCATTTCTTCGCTTAGCATGTTCTACCGTCTGTATCATGGCGAATGCTTCGGAGAATTGTTTGGTCTTATCCCATCCTCCTCTACGCACGCCAGAACTACACGTTGCGGAGGTACAACAGCGTGGTGACTATTACCCTGGCCTGAACCAAGAGGTTCACGAATTTGTATCTTAGCCGCACCATCAAGTCGTGGAAAAGTTTACCAGGGCACGTGTTCCCTACTTCTTGTATTCTCGGGTTTATTAAGCGTACTCGACTCGATTGCCTTGGTGGCGCAGTTGTTATAGCGCATGCGTTACTACCGCTGTGCGGTCTGTGTGAGGTCTGCTAGGTGAGATGAAAAATCTAATATCATTTTACCCGACCGTGGTATCGAACCCGTGACTTCACGCACAGAAGTCATACCGCATATGCAGATACAACTGAGCTACCGAGACAATCTTATCTTACACTAATTAAAAATTTTTTTTCGAACAAATGTTCGGGCATGATTTTATAAATTGATATAACTTTTTTATTTGTGAACCGATTCGAATAAAAAATACCCTAAATCTTAAGTGAAGCTTACCACAATACAATAGTGAAAACAACAACCAAATCGGTTCAGCCGTTTCTGAGATTAGCGTGAACAAAGGCACCGACAGACAAACAGACAAACAGACAAACAGACAAACAGACAAACAGACAAACAGACAAACAGACAAACAGACAAACAGACAAACAGACAAACAGACAAACAGACAAACAGACAAACAGACAAACAGACAAACAGACAAACAGACAAACAGACAAACAGACAAACAGACAAACAGACAAACAGAAAAACAGACAAACAGACAAACAGACAAACAGACAAACAGACAAACAGACAAACAGACAAACAGACAAACAGACAAACAGACAAACAGACAAACAGACAAACAGACAAACAGACAAACAGACAAACAGACAAACAGACAAACAGACAAACAGACAAACAGACAAACAGACAAACAGACAAACAGACAAACAGACAAACAGACAAACAGACAAACAGACAAACAGACAAACAGACAAACAAACAAACAGACAAACAGACAAACAGACAAACAGACAAACAGACAAACAGACAAACAGACAAACAGACAAACAGACAAACAGACAAACAGACAAACAGACAAACAGACAAACAGACAAACAGACAAACAGACAAACAGACAAACAGACAAACAGACAAACAGACAAACAGACAAACAGACAAACAGACAAACAGACAAACAGACAAACAGACAAACAGACAAACAGACAAACAGACAAACAGACAAACAGACAAACAGACAAACAGACAAACAGACAAACAGACAAACAGACAAACAGACAAACAGACAAACAGACAAACAGACAAACAGACAAACAGACAAACAGACAAACAGACAAACAGACAAACAGACAAACAGACAAACAGACAAACAGACAAACAGACAAACAGACAAACAGACAAACAGACAAACAGACAAACAGACAAACAGACAAACAGACAAACAGACAAACAGACAAACAGACAAACAGACAAACAGACAAACAGACAAACAGACAAACAGACAAACAGACAAACAGACAAACAGACAAACAGACAAACAGACAAACAGACAAACAGACAAACAGACAAACAGACAAACAGACAAACAGACAAACAGACAAACAGACAAACAGACAAACAGACAAACAGACAAACAGACAAACAGACAAACAGACAAACAGACAAACAGACAAACAGACAAACAGACAAACAGACAAACAGACAAACAGACAAACAGACAAACAGACAAACAGACAAACAGACAAACAGACAAACAGACAAACAGACAAACAGACAAACAGACAAACAGACAAACAGACAAACAGACAAACAGACAAACAGACAAACAGACAAACAGACAAACAGACAAACAGACAAACAGACAAACAGACAAACAGACAAACAGACAAACAGACAAACAGACAAACAGACAAACAGACAAACAGACAAACAGACAAACAGACAAACAGACAAACAGACAAACAGACAAACAGACAAACAGACAAACAGACAAACAGACAAACAGACAAACAGACAAACAGACAAACAGACAAACAGACAAACAGACAAACAGACAAACAGACAAACAGACAAACAGACAAACAGACAAACAGACAAACAGACAAACAGACAAACAGACAAACAGACAAACAGACAAACAGACAAACAGACAAACAGACAAACAGACAAACAGACAAACAGACAAACAGACAAACAGACAAACAGACAAACAGACAAACAGACAAACAGACAAACAGACAAACAGACAAACAGACAAACAGACAAACAGACAAACAGACAAACAGACAAACAGACAAACAGACAAACAGACAAACAGACAAACAGACAAACAGACAAACAGACAAACAGACAAACAGACAAACAGACAAACAGACAAACAGACAAACAGACAAACAGACAAACAGACAAACAGACAAACAGACAAACAGACAAACAGACAAACAGACAAACAGACAAACAGACAAACAGACAAACAGACAAACAGACAAACAGACAAACAGACAAACAGACAAACAGACAAACAGACAAACAGACAAACAGACAAACAGACAAACAGACAAACAGACAAACAGACAAAAATTCTAAAAATCATTGATTTGAGTTCTATTGCGTTAAGAAAGACCCCCAACTATAGTTTTTCTCATATATCTTTCATGTCAGACAGCGATCAGTTACAAATATATTATATGTATAGACAAGGTATATATATATATATATATATATATATATATATATATATATCTCTATAGAGTTCTCTACCTAATATATGGTAAAATAAGTGATTTCAGAAAGCTAGCAGTTAGACTGCCTCGGTGGCGCAGTTGTAATTGCACATGCGTTACTACTACTGCTTTGTTGAGGTCTCGGGTTCGATCCCCGGGTCGGGTAAAGTGATATTGGGTTTTTCTATCTATAAATTCTCAGTATTAGCCCGGAGTCTGGAATCTGTGCCCGGTATGGCGATAGGCTCGCCCCCTATCACATTGGGAACGAAAATCGGCGAAAAGTGAGTGTACTGTTTACACCTCTGCCTACCCCTTCGGGGATTACAGGCGTGAGTGTATGTAATTTGGGCCAGATCAAGGCCAGGTTAAATGGAATGATATCCACCTATGTGTGTGATTGTTGGGTGTATTTATTATTATTTATTTATTTATGCCCATGGCACCCCTGTTGTTGCTCTGTACAGATCTACCACTTGTTAGTATTCCTGATTATTTATTAATCAAATATAAGAAACATACCATACAATGCTTCATACAGTTATTCCACGTCAGTTAAATTTACATTGGATCTATAAATAATCGTTTTAAGAATAGAATTTTGTCTCTTATATAAAGATGTCACCTCATTTCTATCACCTCATTATTCGACTACATTATCTAATTATATTTATGTTAGAGTTCGGTAACCGAGTAAGTGAGTCACCTGGTGATAAGTGCGCCATCTCCAGCGCTCATGAAAACATAATATCAGTGGGATTATGATGATATACAAAACTGTCTTTCAAGACTGTCTACCATATTAAATACTAGCTGTTGCCCGCGGCTCCGCCCGCGTGGATGTTATTTTTACCAAATATAAATTTACCAAAATATAAAGTAGTTAGCACTCAGGGATAATATACCTTTATAACAATGAAATAATTTTCTAAATCAGATCAGCAGTACAGGAGATTACCCCGAACACCCAAACTCACAAACCTTACCTCTTTATATTAGTATAGATTAGAGTAGTATTAGTAGAGATTGTATGTGATATATCAGTATGCACACACGTACATACTCTTCATTTTCTGGTTTTCGCTTAATGTCAAGTCTTTATTATTATACCTGCTATTTGTAAAACGAACATCGTATTTTTGCGAACAGAATTCAACAAATTACATCAAGAGAATTTAATTTCAACCCGTTTTTCTCACCACCGTTGGATTTTTTATTCAAAGCCTTTTTAATTAAAAAAAGATCAAACCCTGGCTATCTCGTCATCATGGCCCTTGAGATTTGTTTTGTATTATGTAAATATAATAAAGAGCACCGATACCTTAGCGGGGAATTGAACTGCCGAATCGAAAGTTGCATGTTGGCCCTAACCCCCAGGTTACGCATCTCTGACTTTAGAACTGTGTGTTCGAAGTTGATTCTTCCTCGCTAGTTGAAAAAACACATACCGAAAATTGTGTGAAATAACTGAACTTTCCGTAAGAATTTCGAAGGTATATTAAACCTTATTAAATAACCTGAATTCGAATAGGTGATTACTCTCAAGGGTCTAGGAGTACCGTACCTAGCGGTAGCATAATTAATTTAGACCTGGTGTTAAAAGAGAAAGGACTAACTAACAAGGAACCCAGTAGCTTAAAGTGTTTTTAAATACAGTAGTATCATATATGCTAGCGTGGTAGGATTATAAAATTTATCTTACCCTTCTGACACAGTTAAATTATTATATTGTATTTTTTGTACCTGGATAGGCAGACGAGCAGACGGGCCGCCCACCTGATGGTAATTAGTCACCGCCACTCATAGACTTCTGGAATGTCAGGGCATAGCAAAGCCGCTGCCTACCGTTGAATGACTACTCTTCTTAAGCCTCGTTTAAAGAAGGTCATCTCAAAGCACTCATGGAACACCGCTGTAGGGAGTTCATTCCATAGCTTGCACGCACGGAATCGTTTCCAGGTGGTATGGATGAACTCTGTTACGGTGTCGGGCGGTGCGATGATAAAATGGTGATGTAGGCACTATTTTAAACAGTTCCTCGGAGCACTCTCCGATATTTTTACATGAGGTTAAATCAGTACAATCTGTTTTACAAACCATTAGTTCTCGTTTTTCAAACGTATTTCTTATCATTAATAATATTTCAAGCGTAGAATCCTAATTTTTATTCCGAACCACCTGCAATGCATTCGTTTCTCCTGGCGTTGTACACGTGGATCAGAGGTCCGATACGATGATTCTTTTACGTATTTGCTTGTGCTAAAGTTCAATAATTTTTTTTACTGCCTGGATACACACAAGCACCTGATGGTAAGTAGACACCGCCGCCCATAGACTTCTGAAATACCAGGGCACAGCAAAGCAGCAAAGCGTTAGTATATAGTATGTAATAATCTAAGGTAGTATGCCACAATAAACGCCTTTGACAAAGCAGCAGTACACTTCGCTATTGAATTACTTGTGTAACTTTCCTAATAAAGGTACTGGTCGTCTCCGGCAGATGGATTTTATAGATAAGACTACCTGATGACCTTTTTATTGCATTTCTAGTTCTCATAACAGGGATTGCAATCATAAATTCATTGCGAAAAGTTTGTGCCTATCAGTGCTTATACTAATTTATCGATAAGTAGGAAATAGAATACTAAATAATTTGGCTCTTTATTTTTAACACAATTACAAATATAAAAAAAAACAAACCTCGGCGAAAATAATATTAAGCATATTAATAAATGAGGAGTGAATTAGTATTTTGAATACAGAAATTAAATGGAGTTGGGGTGTAATGGAAAAGTCTTGTTATCTCTCTCGCACACCCAAACTATAATAGCAATGACGTCACATAACTTCTCTTCTTTTCTGTCATTTGGCGATAATCTCTTTACCAATTTAGAGTGAGTTTATTTCTATTTACTATTTCAACTGAAGGTAAAAACATATACTTAATAACCCTACTATAAGGCCGCTCATTCACGGGTTTCACACGAGTATAGTGAAATCATAACGCCATTTAAGTATTGAGATAAGTTTGATAAACCCAAAAGATATAAAACTGAATGTTGATAATCGTGTCGGGTTTTATCTGCATTTTGTGACGTTTTGGTTTTATGAAGTGTATGTCCTCATAATTCTCAGGTGTTAGGTAGCGTACTTTCCATACTTATAAAAGATTGGGTTTTAATTCTAGTTTTTCTATGGTTCTAAAGACATTCGTTTATAAATAAATTTAATCTGGTATCATTCATTATTATTAAGGTTTAATTTATTTTTATATAGATGAGTAAATCTGTATATATAAAAGAAGAAACTGACTGACTGACTGACTGACTGATCGATCAACGCACAGCCTAAACGGCTGGGGTTAGAGACTTGCAATTTTGACAGTAGGTACCTTTTATCACGTAGGCATCCACTAAGGAAGGATTTTTGGAAATACCACCCCTAAGCGGGTAAAATAGGGGATGAAAGTTTGTATGAAAATCCGTCATTTTTGAAGTTAAATTCATGAAAATTAGTATTTGGCATTTTAGTTAAAAATAAAAAATATATGTTTCAGGATTTTTGGAAATTCCATCCCTAAGGGGGTAAAATAGGGAATGAAAGTTTGTATGAAAATCCGTCATTTTTAAGTTAAACGCATGAATATTGGTATTTTGTATTGTATACTTTTTCTCCCAAACATGACCTCCACGCGGGCGGAGCCGCGAGCAACAGCTAGTTAACGTATAAAGTTAAACGGTAGGCAGCGACTTTGCTGTGCCCTGGTATTGCAGAAGTCTATGGGCGGTGGTGACTACTTACCATCAGGTGGCCCGTCTGCTCGTCTGCCTATCGAGGCACTAAAAAAAAAGGAAATTAATAAATTTATGCGATAAAATATTAGACATCAAATACAAATTTATCTATCGCTGTCAATATACACTGAATCGGCCCGCTGAAAGAAGACCTTAACACACCAATCGTTCCGCATACACAAGTACAACTGCGTCATCGACGCAGTCTGTTCTTTGTAGTTATACTTCTTGTTTAAAAAATTAAACGTTAAGTAAAACTAAAAAAAATGTATTCAAGTTTTCTCATGATGTATTCCAAAGAGCATTATACTACTGAAAATGTATTATTTCACTGTTAAAGCTAGTGACACTAACAACATAGGTACTAATAACTTAAAAAAAAACAGGGATGTCATGCCATCACTCGAACTCGTGACACCTGTCCCCGTTCATTCCAATCCACTGAGCTATCGCTGCTTTTCTAATAAAATAAGTATAAACAGAGCTTTGTTGACTTCAAAAATTAACACTTAAATTAGAAATCACGATGCGTTTGTTGTTTTTCGTTGATGACTCTAAATTTTTCCTTATTCCTTAGGTTATTATATACCCAGTTAATTTTGTCTCGCGCTTTACTACGGACAAAAGCGTAGAAAATAACAATTCAGCAACATCGAATCATTCTTTTTAATTTTTCCTCACAGTCTGTTATCTGATCTTAATTAAAATGTAGGACAACCTTTGAAATAAACCCATATTAAGAACTGCAAGCAATAAGTTAACAAAGTTTTATCTCAATCAGATAAACGGTATACCATGCTGGTGGTAGGATATTCATATCCGCCCGGATAGCGACCACCGTACACAGGGCGAAAAACCCGCCATAGTGGCACACGCAAGTGTGTCGCGTTCCGGGATCAGCCAGTGTACATCCGGTTTTTGTCGGGGGTCTGGAGTTGGGGTACAATGGCCATTTTACGGCCTTCTTAGTACTCTGACACTAGACCCTCGACCTCTTCTTCACCTTCTTGCCCATGGCGTAGTGTGAAGAAGCAGGCCGGCATGAGTGTGTTGAGTAGCCGGGGATAGATCGTCTCTCGCTACTCAGTACTCTATTTGGACCGTACTGCGCTTACCATCAGGTACAGTGCGGTCATTTTGCCGTGCCAGGAAAAAAAAAAAAAAAAAAAAAAAATACCAGCGCATAAAGTACGAACAAATAAACATAGACTTTTATATAAAAGATATTCAAACACCCTTCAAAGGTTAACAAAGGATTAGTGCCTTTTAGTAAAACTCTTTTAGAATAAGGGATTGACCCGAGCAAATCATTCATTAAGTCACCCACACCTGTGTTTGATCAATCTCTTATAATATCAGAGAAAATTATACTCCCCGTAATGCCCTTTCACACGTATGGAGTAATTAATCTGTAAATTAATGTCGTTTGTGTGGCATTATCTTATTACCGAACCCATAAGCATATTATTGACATAATTAATAATAATAATAACAGTCACCCACACTAAGATACGAGTCTCCTGTTGTGGGTACAGAGACTACGAGAGACTTTCGGTTTCACAACACCCAAACCCCGGACACAAATATCTGTCTGTCACACAAACATTTGTCCCGGTGTGGGAATCGAACCCGCGGCCCCTCAGTCAGCCACGGAGGCTGTCAAATATGGTAGTTATTTTATATTATTATATCGGAGTCACAATAAATCCTGTCTCGCGGTAGCAATGTTAGCGCAACGTTTCACATTTATAGAAACTCCGAATGTCATCAGTTGGAGGGACTGCGGCCGGTCAGGAGTTTTAACTACACTCGCCTTAAAGGAGATTTTCCCCTTTGCTAGAAGAACACTATTATCATCCGTACTTCTACAGAGAGATTGAAACTAATTTTACAGTTTGTTTCACTTTCAATCCCGACGTTTCAAAACTTTACAGTTTGGTAACGGAGCGGAATGAATTTTATGTCGACACGAAGGGATAGTGGGACGTTTCTAGTTTTAATTTATTGTTAGTCCGATCTACGCAGAAGGAGCTCAGTGTCTTAAGTTCTGGCAGTTTATTTAAATGTGTTGTAATAATAATAAATAACACCCAACGGTCACAAACATAGCCCCGACCCCACACTAAGATACGAGTCTTGTGTTGTGGCTATTAGAGACTACGAGAGACTCTCGGTCTCACAACACCCAGACCCCGAACACAAATATCTGTCTGTCACACAAACATTTGTACCGGTGTGGGAATCGAACCCACAGCGCCGCGTCTCATTTCACAGCCTGCTACTTGCCAACTGCGCCACGGAAGCTGTCAAGTAAAAAAGTGTTATATGCGCGAAAACGTAAGAAACTATTATAAATTGGTATGTACGTACATATGTAAGAGGGAGGTCCACATGTGAAGGCAGACGAGAGGGCTTGCACCCCTCTCTGATCTCCAGATATAGTCAGGATGGATATAGTATCATAGTTCGATAGAAATAACACAAGTTATTCACATCATAAGTTTATTAAACTACTACCAGTTCGGAACCCATTTACCCCATGGGAAAGATCTGGTGAGAATACCCATGGTTGCTGTTTTATCAAGACACTACATTTCAATGTGAAAAGTTAAATAATTTAAGCGTTATGTTCACGTGAGTTCAGTGATATGATCCTGGGTCCTTTAGGCGTAATGTGAAGAAGCTAAACAGCAGGCCGGCATGATTGTGTTGAGTAGTGGGGAATAGACTGTCTCTCGCTACTTGATACTCTATCTGGACAGCACTGCGCTTACCATTGTTTTATCACATCCCAAAAGGGCTATATATATAACTCTCTTTACATATATACACACCATTGTACATATGTATCTGAGTGTGATCTGTATGTATATATGCGAGTTCAGTTCTTTTTTCCCATCCTAAAAGTACCCAACGTGCCTAAAGAAGTTTTTACTTCAAAAATTCTTCACATATAGGAAACTATAGTATTCCTTAGTACTATTTGGGAAGAAAAATGTTGGATGTACTATATAAGTAAGGGTCAATCTCCTACTGGTAAACGTAATTCGTAAGGAGATTCCTGCAAAGATTAGCTTGTTACATAATTTTGGCAGCCTCTGTGGCACAGCGGGCGACTAGCCAGCTGTGAAATAAAAGTCCTTGATATTTGCTTCGCGTCTTTGGTGTTGTAGGACCGTAGTCCCTCGAAGTTCTTGATAGCCACGATAGAGGTTTGACCTAGTGTGAGGTCAGGACTATGTGTGTGATTGTTGGGTGTAAAAAAATATAAATAATTTTTCTAATCAGTACTCTCGTATATCTCGTAAAATATAAAAAAATTACACTCTTCTATCTCCAAACGTAGGTATTCCTACAAATTAATCTTGAGCTAAAATTTAACACTAAGTATTAAAGTAACACAAGTCACAACAACATTTATGTAATTTCTACATGTCTTACATATGTTACGTGAGAATTAGTGTAATTAAACTTATATGCCAATTAGGAACTGTGATTACGCCACCAATCTCCAAACAACCATTATACTGTGTGGAATAAATTCATAGGAACCTACGACTCAATATGATTGACAGCCTCCGTGGCACAGCGGCTGAGTAGCCGGCTGTTAAACGTGAGGAGGTAGGTTCGTTCGCCGCACTGAGATAAATGTTGATGAGCTGATCGTTCGTTTTGGTCGACATGTAGAAAATGCGTTAGGCATTATGACCGCCTTTATACAAGTGTTGCCTAAAAAAATTAAATATAGTATGATTTTTTTTGTAAAATAGCGGTGGTGGTAGGATAGTCGTATCCGCTCGGATAGCGACCACCGTACACAGGGTGTCAAACCTGTCATAGTGGCACACGTAAGTGTGTCGCATTCCTGGATCAGCCAGTGTACATCCAGTATTGATCGGGGGTCTAGAGTTGGGGTATGATGTTTGGCCGTTTTGCGGCCTCCTGAGTACTCTGGTCTGACCCTCGACCGCTTCTTCAGTTTCTTGCCCATGGCATAGTTTGTAGAAGCTACCAGCAGGCAGACACGATTGTGTTGACAAGCGGAGTATAGATTGTCTCTAAGACTAGAGTCTTAATGACTATACTGTCAGATACCAAGACAATGCCAAGAATCGCTATCCTCATTCTACGAGTATTTTTTCAAGATTGAGGTTTTATCATACGATATTGATAAAAACACAATTCGTGAACGTAACACAAATGGTATATTTACGACGTATTTTTTTATACCAGTCGCCGTTTCCATAACAACGAAATGTACTCCATACTAATAAAAAGGGTCTGAATCGTGTTCTCGTAAATATACACTAACGATGCCGCGCCGCTATATTTTCCATGTCCAAATTGTTAATACACTTTTTCTTGACCTCAAATTTTTTTTCTTAACAATTGAAATGAAATGAAATCGTTTGTTGATCATATAGGCAATTACACAGCTCTTATGACAAGTCAGTACATTAAAAAAATGTAAAGAAATTTAAGGAAAAGTATATCAGCTTATGTATACATAGCATACATAGCATCATCAATACACTAGCAATTACTTTATTCATTTATAAGGTGTTTATAAATTTTATTTTTAATGTTATTCAAAGAAATACCAGTCAAATATACATATTTTTAAATGGGTTTGATATGGACCATGGGTATTTCCGAGACGTCGCACGTTTTAAAAGCTACCACCGGATCCAAATGCGACCCAGCCTGAGAAGACCCGGCGAAACAAACTCAGCGGGCTTATATTACCGCTGTATACAACGCGGCGCGACCCAGTCCTGAGACAATCCAAAAATTTGCATTCAAATCACATGAAACGATCTCCAGGAACACGCACAGACGTTATACATAATAAATAATACTAGCCCTGTATTGAACATTGTCCCACTGCTGGGCACGGGCCTCCTCTTCTAATGAGAGGGGTTAGGCCTTATGTCCACCATGCTGGCCTAATGCGGATTGGTAGACTCCACACACTTTCGAAATTCATATCAGAATTCTCAGGTATGCAGGTTTTCTCTAGATGTTTTCCTTCGCCGTTAAATTAAGCTATAATTAACATTAAATGCACAAGTAACTTTTGAAAAGTCAGAGGTGTATGCCATTTGGGTTTCGAACCCATGACTTTCGACTTGACAGTCCTTACCGCAACCGACTAGGCTATCGCTTGGGTTATACATGTATAAAATAAATCAATTTTTTTGTAAATCACGGCATGACGAAGTTATTAACGAATATTTGGACTGTGTAATTTAAAAAGTATTTTTCCAGACTTTACCTCATAATTCCGTAAATTCTGCGTATAATAATATATCCGTCTATTACAAACAATGCAGATTTTCCAACGATGTTTCCCTTCACCGTTTAAGCAGAGATAATACTTGCGATATGCCATATTGAATAAAATTGATCTAATTCAGCTTAGTTTGTAGGAAGTTACATATGGTCATACATTTTTTTTATTCTGGCGCGGCAAATGACCACACTGCACCTGATGGTTAGCGCAGTGCAGTCCAAATAGAGTATCTAGAAATTCTCAGTATTAGTCCGGAGTCTGGAATTTGTGCCCGGTATGTCGATAGGCTCGCCCCCTATCACATTATGGGACCGAAATAAATTCGGCGAACAGTGGGTGTACTGGTTACCTATATACCGGAGAATTTTTAAAAAGCAAATTCTTAATGCCTACCAACCGACAGTAGGTGAACTTGGTATACTGAGGCTTAACCACTCTCATTAGCGCAGGAGACCCGTGCCTAGCGGTGGGACATTGTTCGATAAAGTGCTGGCAATATTATTATATCGGTGAAGTTGTAGTAGTGTGAAAATAAAAAAATACTTAATTAAAATTAATGTTGATTTCTTCTACATTCGTTTTAGAAAAATAATTCTGTTATTATTCAAATCGAAAACACAACGATTCAATTTAAGGTCGAACTAATAACGTTGCTAACATTTTTGTCTCTCTTTTTCCCACGTACACCCAACATGCAAAGCAATAAAAAGCGTTTGACAAAATATTTTCTGTAGAATTGGTGAGTGGGACGTAAAATTTAATTTAATTGCACAAAAACGATCTACTTTAGTTTACCTTTAAATTGCGTTTACGCGATCTACATATCTTTTAACCATTCAACTACCCAACTACGTCCCTTCGCATGTTATATTTAATAAAAAAAATATTTGGTATTTTAATAAGCAAATTTTTCTGCATCTATGAGCATAATTTCAATCTTTTTATGCACTTTTTGGCGCTCAATCAAATAGTAAAATAGAGCAACTTTTTTAAGGCACATTTATTTTAGAAAATAATGCTCTAAAATTCCAACTCCCCCATATACAACTCCCTCATAGTGGTAGAGCCACGCTGTAGATATATTTGTCTACAGCATGAATGGGCCGGCTCGACCGGGGTAGTACCACTGTCTCACAGAAAACAAACGTATAGTGACAGTTTGCTGTCGCGTTTCGTATGGTAAGTGAGATATCCAGAGGCCCAGAATTCCCCCTTCCCTTCCCTATTCCTGTCCTTTAAGGCCGACAGCGCATACATGATACTTTCAGTATTGTGGATGTTCATGGGCGGTGGAGATCACTTAACATCAGGTAACACACCGGCTCGTTTGTCGTTTAAAAAAAATATATATATAATTATTTCTATTTTATTAACATCAGTCAGTTGAATATACCCAAACACTCCGCGGTGTTCACTGCTTGGTGTCGGAAAATGCGTACCATTGTCGATCCTGGCTTACAGTTACATTGGTGTGTGAAATTTTATTTTTAATTAATATTTTTTTTATATGTACGCCAAAATTTGATAATAAATTAATTGTCATTATTTATGTACCTACTTATAAATTAATAAATCAATACACCCAACCCAATAATTCAGCCCATACTAAGTAAAACCTGTACCTAACGTGGATATTAAGAACTAGCTGTTGCTCGCGGCTCCGCCCGCGTGGAGGTCATGTTTGGGAGAAAAAGTATACAATACAAAATACCAATATTAATGCGTTTAACTTAAAAATGACGGATTTTCATACAAAGTTTCATTCCCTATTTTACCCCCTTAGGGGCGGAATTTCCAAAAATCCTGAAACATATATTTTTTATTTTTAACTAAAATGCCAAATACAAATTTTCATGAATTTTACTTCAAAAATGACGGATTTTCATACAAACTTTCATCCCCTATTTTACCCCCTTAGGGGTGGTATTTCCAAAAACCCTTCCTTAGTGGATGCCTACGTGATAAAAGGTACCTACTGTCAAAATTTCAAGTCTCTAACCCCAGCCGTTTAGGCTGTGCGTTGATCGATCAGTCAGTCAGTCAGTCAGTTTCTTCTTTTATATATACAGACTACATGGGACTACGGTCCCATAATACTCAGATCTGAAACAAACGGGTTCACTCAAACATTTGTCTCTGTGCGGGAATCGAACCCACGGCTTCTCGTTTCACAGCCGACTACTCACTCGCTGGGCCACGGATGCTATCACTTCGTTATAATAATGCAAAACTTTCTATAAATGTTTTAAAAGGAGTAGTGCAAGATTTCCAAACTCTTGTTTGCTGTATTGAAAATCAAACGTTTTTTGTAAAAGGAGATTCCTTTGAGGAATGGATCTTGTGTGAAATAATACCACTATAGTTGATTTTATTCTCTTTGAATAGCGTAAGGCAGAATACCAGGTTATATTATACGTCAGACGTGAGCTTCAATGATATAGTCGTCTGTCAACGTCATAATGAAGGCATAATTTTGCTGATGGTAGTATATTCATATCCGCTCGGATAGTGACCACCGTACACAGGGTGTAAAACCCGCCATAGTGGCACACGCAAGTGTGTCACGTTCCCGCAACAGCCAGTGTACATCCGGTTTTGTCGGGGGTATTGAGTTGGGGTACGATGTTTAGCCGTTTTGCGGCCTTTTGAATACTCTGACACTAGACCCTCGACTCCTTCTTCACCTTCTTGCTCATGGCGTAGTGTGAGGAAGCAGGCCGGCATGATAGTGTTGAGAAGCAGGGAATATATTTTCTCTACCTACTCGATACTCTAATTGAACATCTCTGCGCTTACCATCAGGTGCAGTATCACTTTGCGTGCCAGGGTAAAATGAAAAAAAAAACAATGACTCCCTGCGCCCTTGACGCTGCCGGTATTTGCACAGCACAGCAGTCGTAACGCATGCGCAATTACAACTGCGCCACTGAGCCAGTCAAACTTACCTTTTTCTTTGATATTTTATAAACTAATTCGGTAATTGGTTTTAGGTATCGTAATTTATTGATTAAAGTAATAAAAATATCGTGTTTGCTGGAGAATTTAAGCAGTTCTTAAGCATTCCAGCTTTAATTATCACGAGTCCTTCGTGTACTCTTCTTATCCTAGTGACTGTCCGTTACTTTACAAAGAAGCTCTTGTGTAAGTTTCATCTTTGTTTTGAATGAAGTGGCTTAACGTTCGACCCTTGCTCTCGCCTGATGAAATTCCAGGTAGTACCTTAACTAATTACAAACTACTTCATTCTACAGACAATGCACTAAACAAGAAGTGCAAAGGTCAATATTTTATCGCCATCCAGGAATATTTGCAGCACTCACTCATTTATGCCTGTAATCCCTGAAGGGGTAGGCAGACGGGTAACTAGTACACCCACACTTCAACGAGCTAATTACCGTCCCACGATGTGATAGGGAGCGAGCCTATCGCCATATCGGGCACAATCCCAGACTACGGGCTAATACTGAGTATTAATGATAGAAACACTCAATAACACTTTTACGCGGCCCGGGGATCGAACCCGAGACCTTAGCACAGCTGCTACCGCGTATGCATTTAAAACGGCGTCACCGAGGCAGTATTTACAGATCAACGTATAAATTCATTTTGACTACATTCATACAGGCTCGTTGCTCGATTTTGAGATTTTTTTCAGCCTACTTATTTAATATCATAGTTCATCTGCCTACACATATTTCTGTAGCTTTCTTACTTTAACGTATAAATTAATTTTGAATACATTCATACACGCTCGTTGCTCGATTTTGAGATTTTTTTCAGTCTACTTATTTATATCCTAGTTCCTCTGCCTACACATATTTCTGTAGCTTTCTTACTTTAACGTATAAATTCATTTTGAATACATTTATTTATACACGCTCGTTGCTCGATTTTGAGATTTTTTTCAGTCTACTTATTTATATCATAGGTCCTCTGCCTACACACATTTCTGTAGCTTTATTACTTTAAAGGAGTTCACACAATTCTACTAAAAGTGTTTTACAACTGGCTCGAAATTAAATAGTGCAAAGGTATTCAACCGAAAACTACGCACAGGTTATTTCCCATTGGCCAATGAAAATCCAATAAAACTCAACGTAGAGGAAAACAAAGTGAAATGTGAACTACGTTAAATTACATGGGACGAATTCAGAAGTCAATTATGGAGGTCTGATATTTGACCACTGCTCGTACTTTGTCATTGAATATAATTAGGCATTAGAATGTAAAGTTAATTTACGACGATATTTTAACATATTATTTTTTACATATTTTTTAACAGCAAGTTTTCTTTAATTTAGTTAACTATCGGCACATTACAACTGCTGCGTCATGTTAGTCAATTTTATTTAAATAATATTGACTAAGAATTCCAGAGGTCCATAAAAACACACGGTTTTAAGGTATTCTGAATTATCAAGGATAGTAGTTATTATTAATAAACATAGCTCGTTAAACATTGGTTTGTTTTTGTTATTTCCCGATGATATTTAATTGCTATCTGTTACACATTGTAAAGGACACGCGATTCCTTTTGTTGTGGGCCCTATAACTCCCACGAAATCCACTCCAGTACATATCTATTGCGGAGAAACGCAATGTTCTAAACAAAGAACACTACTTATTGTCTCATAACAATGGATGCAAGTCCATTACTCGCTATTTGTTACGCATACGAAGGTTCTAGATACCTTTCACAGAATACATATTGTAGAGACGATTCTTGAATGGCCATAATGTGTGACCACTGGTATTCTTATGGATGTATGAGTCCTATTTACATCAGATGACAGTTTAGACAATAAATAAATACACCCAACAGTCACACACATCGTTTTAACCCCACGCTAGGTCAAACCTGTAGTGGGAAACAAGAACTATGAGGAACTATGGTCTCACACCCAGACTACAAACAAATATCTGTCTGTCACTCAAACATTTGTGTTGATGTGGGAATCAAACCCACGGCCTCACGGATAAGCTAGTAAGGTCCTAGGTTGAAATCCGTAAGGGAGTTACAATGTGTGTTTGAATTTTTGATTCGAGAATTTAAGTGGCCCGGCCTGTTTGTGTCTAGTATGGCAATAGACTTGCCGTGTATCATGTCACAGGACTGAAATTAGATATCATTTTATTTATTTTTATTGTTAGTAAAGTTTAATTTGTTGCTGAGTAAAAAATAAAATAAAACTGATAACCCATTTTCTATTTTTGTAGTGTTTTTAGCGGATTAAATATTTTTTACTAATTGATGGCCAGCTTTATTTTTTCGTGAATTCATCTTAATAGCAGAAAAAGCTGAAAGTTTGCACCGTACTATGTTGTCTGTAGTTCGAAATTGTACATAAACTATTATCTGCTAGTATAGAAACTAAACAATAATTTGGCTCTAACACTTTTACATACATATATATATATACACTCACGCCTGTAATCCCCGAAGAGGTAGGCAGAGGTGTAACTAGTCCACCCGCATTTCGCCGAATTTATTACAGTCCTGTAATGTGATCGAGGGCGAGCCAATCGCCATACTGGGCACATTTCCAGACTCCGGGCTGATACTGAGTATTTTTAAATAGAAAAACCCAATATCACTTTACCAGAAATGGGAAACGAACCCGAGACCTCAGCACAGCAGTCTTAACGCATGCGCAATTACAACTGCGCCATATAGTAGTACTTTTGTCCCAAGCATACCGGGGCGATGATGTAAAAGACGATTTATTTATTTACGATTCTTACCGACAGCTCTGTGAATCCCTAAGGAACTTTCCATTTTCCATAAAAACTTCTACGTGTTGTTTCACCACTTTATGTCAAATATTTAGGCCCGTACTACAGAACGATACTCAAGTATCGTTTGATCTCCGATCAGTCAAAACTAGATATATATTGTACAGATCAAACCTCAAGCATAGATCTTATTACAGAACGTGATTTGAATCAAACTCAGCTGAATCTAGATTCAAGTATAGATTTGACCTTGAATCCATTGTCTTTAGCTAGAAGTATGTTCTCGTTTACAATATTTTATGAATTACAATTTATTCCGTTTGGCGCAGAATCAAATTACAATGTGATGAAATTTTCTTGTAGAAGTTTGCAAATAATGGCAAAGTAAAAAGGAATTAATTAGACTATTCCCAAAAAAAACTTTACTTTTTTATTTAACTTTAAATTAAACTTTAAAGTTTAATTCATTATAATGATTCCTTTTATCACAAAACTTAATTTATATAGTTTCAATTACTAATTACAGTAGACTGGTGAAAACGCCATCTAGTGTCATGAATACAAAGCAGCCTAAACTGTTTGGTTAATACTTCCGATAAACAACGGAGTAATTACCTTATTTTTTTTAATTCGGAGAATTTATTTAAAGATAAAATAATCACTGATGTATCAAAACGTAAAAACAATAATTTTAGTAGTAAATAAAAAGAGTAATAATAAATAAAGAGTAGTAATTATAGTACCTAGTCAGGTCATAAATTCTGTCACATATTTAATATAAAATAATTGAAACAAGTTTATTCATTATGTAACCATTTATATACCAAAATGAACTTAACAAAACATAGATTCTTATGACACTAAAGTTTATTCAAAATGACCTCCGTGATTTTGAATACAGGCCTTCAATCTGCGCGGCCAGTTGTCTATCGCAGCACGAACGAGGTCCATGTCAATATCGGCGGCTGCCTTAATCAAGGATGTCTTGAGTGACTTCAAATTGGGATGAGGCTTTGAGCACGCCTTTTCCTCCAAGTGTTGCCATATCTTGTAATCTAACGGATTCAAATCTGGACTGGAGGAGGGCCAGTCTTCGTGCCGGATGAAGTCGATTTCACGCGCCGCCAGCCAGTCTTGTGTGCTCTTCGCTCTATGAGCTGGCGCCGAATCTTGTTGGAATACCCAGTGCCTGTTATTGAACATGGTATGAGAAACAGGATCCACAAGGTTCGTCAGGACTGTATTTTGATACACAACTGCATTCGTTTTTACACCTTTCTCACAAAAATGTACCTCTGTTAAATTTTTTTTCATCTGAAAAAAGAATTTCCCGATATTTTTTTCCCGCGTACCGCTTCAACAAAGCGCGGCATCTCTTCAGTCTCAGGTCCATTAGACGAGCATTCAAACGATGTCCTGTTTTTCTTCGATATGCCCGAAGCCCTAAGTCTTCATTTAACACCCTTTTCACCGTGGTTCTGCTTAACCCCATCTGAAGGGCCAACAGTTTCTGCTTACGTTTGGGATTTCTTTGAATTCGCGCCTTCACAGCTTTTATCACTGCTGGAGTCCTAACAGACCGAGGGCGACCACTTCTTGACCTGTCATCTACACTAGAGTCTTCATTGTATCGTTTGATGGTACGATAAACGAATATTTTGGTTATATTCAAATTTTTCAGTATGTCAAAAATTTGTATTGGCGCGTAACCGCAACGATGCAACGCAATTACTGCAACACGGTCTTCTTTAAGCGTCCACTCCATATTTAAAAATGAGTAAAATTCTAAAAAGTATACATTTTTATTTTCATGAACAATTTGAAATTCGAATTCAATAAACTTTTTTGTGGCCAGCATTCTAAAATAAAAGTTTTTACTGTGTGACAATACTTATGACCTGACTGTGTATAATAATCCTTAATATCGAAAATATTAATTACTAAATGTTGCTCGTGGCTCCGCCCGCGTGAAGGTTATTTTTGGAAGGAAAGGTATAAAATCCATGGAGACATCTTAAGCTATTATATCTTTCTATATTTTGCTATCCATAGGATGCGTGCATTTTTCCGGGATAAAAAGTGGCCTACGTCATTTTCAGATCCCCAAGCTACCACTATGCAAAAAATCAAGTCGATCCCTTGCTCTGTGAAAATCTAAACTATCCCACAGGAACTGTACATTTTTCCGGGATAAATATGCCTATGTGCTATTTCAGACTATAATCTACCTCTGTGCCAAATTTCAACCAGATCCGTCCAGCCGTTGTAGCGTGATTGAGTAGCAAACATCCATCTTTCTGTAATACGGGCCTTAGAGTCTATTTTAATCTGTAACGTAGAGTTAAGGCACTAAAACTTGACTTAAGAGTATATTATACTAGTGATCCCAGGCAGACATTGTCCTGCCATAAACCGCCTTCTATGCTGGCAGAATTTTCTTTAAAAAAAAATAAGAAATTCAGATCTCGACAACAGCGCCACCCGCCGGATCACTACCATACTTTACAGGACATTCTCTAGGCTAATCTGAAGATTTTTTTTTCACACACAGCAGAGCCGCTGCCTACCGTTTAAGAACTAAACTGTGTTTTATAAATATAGATTATCTAGCTCAAATGCTTGACGTCACTTCAGATAGCTACGTGGGTAATGAGTGGGTGGTGTTCTAGAGTCACTAGGAACTTTGCCTTGCACAACTCAGACCCTTTCACGGATTTCAAAATATTCACGAATCATGTGTCGATAATTTCCTTTTTTACGTCCTCTCAATATTATGGAATGGAATCAAAGTGAGTGTGCCATCACTCACCATCATCACATCACCAATCATGCCATTCGTCGTGTAAATTTTTATTGACAACCAACAGACCGACTCGAGGATATTGCCGTCAACGTGACATGAGACAATGTATTTGGATTGGTGCGGAAATTCTTTGATTGTCTATTGTATATTTTTCACTTAGAATGCTTGAAATATACATTTACGTTTCAGAAATAATTTTGCATATAACACTAATGTATGTTGCAATACAATATTATAATTTGTCTGTATACTCTTTACAGTAGGGTAGTTGACAGTAAGTGAGAACCTGATAGAATTTAGTTTTTTATTATAGATTTTACTCTAAAAATATCGAAAATTAAACCAATTTGTTAATTTATAAGTGATTATTTAATATTTTCAAAAACCAATATGTAAAAATAAAGTATTTTGTCACGTGACATGAAACACCCATCAGTCATGCATGACGTCACCATTCGAAACATCTAAAACGCTGAGACAAACGTCTATTAGTTATGCGGATGGTAACGTCACACGAGAGGCCATGACAGTTGGTAGCGTTTTGGTGGGAAAAATAAAGTTGGTTTGTTAAAATGAAAATAAATCTTGAAAAATAGTTCGATTAGGTCACTTCAGACATTTTATTGTTACGTGTCCAAATTCTAATTATCATTCCCTTCAATGAACACCATCGCGATATCTTGTTAGCAACATCAACAAAACTATGCAAGATGGATATTTAAAAGGCACAAATACAATGTTTATAATTTATTGATTGATTTACACGACACTGTTACACATCTCAGTGCTTAATATTAACACACACGCATGTCAGGATTCACTTAAGGCTTCTCTTTATAATTAATCTACCAGCTTTACCCTCTAAGCTGAACTACGCGGCCATTGAACTGTTTACAATTACTTTCTGTCCCGCGAACGAACCACGAATATCCTGGCTATCGTCTCGTCTTCCACTCAACTGAACTGACCACCGGAGCGCGGAAGACACTCCGTTTTATATTAAACATTTACTACTCCCACTTTGGTTGTCTTTATTAATCTACCCCCAACTAGTCTCCTAAATACCTCCGTTATACCTTCGGTATTTCTAATAATAGGAAATACCCTGATAATCTGTAATCTGAGAGTTCTTTAAATCGAATTTCAAAGATATGTGCACTGTACAAACATACCTACTCAGGTCATAAATTCTATCACATGTTTAATATAAAATAATTGAAACAAGTTTATTCATTATGTAACCATTTATATACCAAAATGAACTTAACAAAACATAGATTCTTATGACACTAAAGTTTATTCAAAATGACCTCCGTGATTTTGAATACAGGCCTTCAATCTGCGCAGCCAGTTGTCTATCGCAGCACGAACGAGGTCCATGTCAATATCGGCGGCTGCCTTAATCAAGGATGTCTTGAGTGACTCCAAATTGGGATGAGCCTTTGAGCACGCCTTTTCCTCCAAGTGTTGCCATATCTTGTAATCTAACGGTTTCAAATCTGGACTGGAGGAGGGCCAGTCTTCGTGCCGGATGAAGTCGATTTCACGCGCCGCCAGCCAGGCTTGTGTGCTCTTCGCTCTATGAGCTGGCGCCGAATCTTGTTGGAATACCCAGTGCCTGTTATTGAACATGGTATGAGAAACAGGTTCCACAAGGTTCGTCAGGACTGTATTTTGATACACAACTGCATTCGTTTTTACACCTTTCTCACAAAAATGTACCTCTGTTAAGCCCCAATAAGAAACTCCTAACCATACCATGAGCGAGGATGGAAAATGACCTCGTTGGACAAGCGGAATACGGTTGCTCGCTTCTTCACTACTGTGTGCGTACACCTTATCATTTTGTTTGTTGTAGCTCTCTTCTACGGTAAAAATGTTCATCAAAATTTTCATCTGAAAAAAGAATTTCCCGATATTTTTTTCCCGCGTACCGCTTCAACAAAGCGCGGCATCTCTTCAGTCTCAGGTCCATTAGACGAGCATTCAAACGATGTCCTGTTTTTCTTCGATATGCCCGAAGCCCTAAGTCTTCATTTAACACCTTTTTCACCGTGGTTCTGCTTAGTCCCATCTGAATGGCCAACAGTTTCTGCTTACGTTTAGGATTTCTTTGAATTCGCGCCTTCACAGCTTTTATCACTGCTGGAGTCCTAACAGATCGAGGGCGACCACTTCTTGACCTGTCATCTACACTAGAGTCTTCATTGTATTGTTTGATGGTACGATAAACGAATCTTTTGGTTATATTCAAATTTTTCAGTATGTCAAAAATTTGAATTGGCGCGTAACCGCAACGATGCAACGCAATTACTGCAACACGGTCTTCTTTAAGCGTCCACTCCATATTTAAAAATGAGTAAAATTCTAAAAAGTATACATTTTTATTTTCATGAACAATTTGAAATTCGAATTCAATAAACTTTTTTGTGGCCAGCATTCTAAAATAAAAGTTTTTACTGTGTGACAATACTTATGACCTGACTGTGTACAATAGGCGAACGTGGCATGGCTTAGTAAGTTTATCTTTCATTAAAAGAGAAGACCCATCAGTAGGAGAAAATAATCCGGCATGACTTAGGGGAGTAGTGAGAGATAGTTCTCACGTGTCTTGATCTCTACCTGGACAGCACTGCGCTTACCAGCTGCAATGTGGTCACCTTGACAATACTGAAATATACGGAAAGATACTATATTATTACATATAATACGAAATAAAGCTTAAGATAAAAGTCTACTTAATATAAATTAAAAGGTACAAATATAGTGTACATAAAGGTATAAAGTTTTCACATGCAAACTTCTGTGAACCCAAACGTTGTCTTTGTTAATAAAGAGGTATTTAGTATAATTAAATTTGTAAGTCTTTGGCTCATATTTTTCCCGAGCTCTCACTAACAGAACGCATTTTACAAAACAATGTTATTTTATTAATTTTCCTTACGTTTGTTGGACTTTATATTATTTACTAGCTTTTGCTCGCGGCTTCGCCAGCGTAGAAGTTATGATTGAAAGAAAAGGTATAAAATCCATGGAGACATCTTAAGCTATTATTACGTCTTTCTATATTATGCTATCCCGTGGAACCGTGCATTTTCGGGGATAAAAACAGCCAAAAATCAATGCAAAAAATCATGTCGATCGCTTTGTGTAAAACAAAAATGAAACTTTCCCACGGGAACCGTACCTTTTTCCGGGATAAAAGTAACCTATGTACTATTCCAGGCTATAATCTATCTCAGTGAAAAACTTCAACCAGATCCATCCATCCAAACATTCGAATTTATAATATTAGTAGGATTTACTAGCGTATATTTGTTTAGAGCTTGGTAAACGAGTGGTAAGTGTCATCGCTCATGAGTGGACGACACCAGAAGCATGGGTCGTTGCCGAATTTGAGGGAAAGGGCGAAAGAAACGAGAAGAGGGTTCAGTCATTTGTCACGGTATGTAACGCGACTGTAAACACGTCACGTTATCTGCAAGACCGTGGTACTATTTTTCTTCTGTAATTGTAATTGTGTAAGGAATTTAAGTGTATTATTTGTTAATGTTAGATAATGTTATGACAAAAATACAAAAGACCTACGGCTGAGTTTCTTGGGGCTTTTTCTCAGACCAGTTGGCATTTCCGAAGCACCGGTAAATTTTTATAATCCTGACATGTAAAATGTGACCCTAGTGGCCTAATTATTCCAGCTGAGCCCGCACATAGTGTAAACACAACTATCACTATCACCTGATATCTCAGAATGACGTTTGCATTGCAGAATTACTTTATTTTGTAATGAAGCCCTAGATCCAGGCGTTATCGTAACAAGACCAGCTCGCCTTGTCATTAAGTCGAATAAAATTATCAAAATCAGTCTTAATATACATACTCTGTGAATCTAAATAAACGACTTGTAAAGGATAAGAAGCACAAAGCTTGCGCGATGAAGGCTATCAATGGATTAATTTGGATTGAGGAAATACGCAGTTCGACCCTCGATAACCATGAATGATATCCTGCAACTGACTTGATACCATTATAAATGGCGCAATAATACCTAGTTAGAAAAAATAAATAAGATCGGCTATTTTTCTTCGCTTTGATAATGGCTCATTGGTCTTACAGGTCTTTAGTTTAAATATAAAGACGTACAATCAGAAATGTTATTTAAGTTTAATTGCTGTGGAAAGCTGTGGAACAGTTTACCAGCTACCGCTCCTTCCTATGATTGAAATGAAATGAAATGAAATCGTTTATTGATCAAGTAGGCAATTACATAGCTCTTATGACAAGTCAGAACATTAAAAAAAGTAAAGAAATTTTAAGAAAAGCATATCAGCTTATGTATACATAACATACATAGCATCATCAATACTAGGTCCTTTAGAAGTAGTGTAAAGAAGGTACACAGCAGGTCGGCATGTTTGCGTTGAGTAGCGAGGGATAGATTGTCTCTCGCCACTTGATACCCTATGTGGACGGCACTGTGGTTACTATCAGCAGTGTGCTCACTTTGCCGTGATAGAATAAAAAACGATAAAGCACATATCATTTTCCAGGGATTTAAATCTGTTGACGATAAATAAATGGAAATAAGTTCAGCAATCCCTGGATTTCCTAGTTATACTTTTGCCTACCCTTTTGGATACATTCGGAGTGTCAAAGGTAATGTTAAAATCTATGAAATTGAATCAATAAATTGCAACGTAAATTGATATTGAACAAACAAGGAGAAATGTAAAATTTATGGAAATCTATAGCAATGATGGATGTGTTTAATATTACGATTTATATTATGCCACATGACTCTTGGTCATGGAAAATTTATCCCCGCAATTGCAGAATTGCAAGATATAAGAGACGAATTAAAGCATTTATTATATAGACTTTGAAGCATAATAAATTAAACTATTATTCTTGGTAACTCGATTTTTACTGGAAGTTATTATTATTTAAAATATGAATTACCACACATACATACGCACTCACGCCTATAATCCCCGAAAGGATGAGCAGAGGTGTACCTATACCCACATTTTACCAAGTTATTACCGTCCCACGATGTGATATGCAAACCTATCACCATACCGGGCACAATTCCAGACTCCAGGTTGATATTGATTTCTTTCTATTACGAATTACTCAGTATCCCTTTTACTCTACCCGGGAATCGAACTCCAGACCCCAGCACAGCAGTCGTACCGCCTACTCAATTACAACTGTATCACCGAGGCAGTCTATATATTTCTTTATGCTTGGATATTGTTTTTTTTATTAAAACCTTATTTATCTAGTTACCTTGAATCATTATAATGAAACCTATTTTAAGCCAGCAAAATATTTTACATAAGACGGCATATGTTATAGAAATAAACTTGACGGCCGCATAAATTGTTCGAAATGGGCTAAAATAGGGTTATATTATCACAGTGTACGTAAAATAATTCACATTTCACCTAAATTTGAATATGCGTGAAGGCAGTAATCAAAACACTAATATTATGTAATGTAAAATAATGTTTATCTGTTTCAACATCGTATTATTTAAGATGGCAGTATGATCTGATTTTTGAAGAAGCTTGATAAGTGACACTTCAGATTAGCTAAATCTTTGACTAATCTTTGAACAGAACTGACTCGAGATAAATTCTACAAAATATTGATACTCAAGAAGCATTCATTCAATATACCGAGCATCTGTGTATTGTTGCTAATATAATGTGCTTCTTAGTTACTGAGTTATGCTACGAAATATGTAGTGTATAATAAGAAATCAAGCCAGTATTAATATTATGCATATAAGCAATGTAAGTGTTATGAATCCACAGGTCTTCGTCAAATGCACAAACTTCCTATCGTATATTATTTACCTATTATATAATATACATATTATTTGAACGTGTAAATTTCTGCGAACTGAAATTTCTAAACGCTTTCTAGTATATTCGGTTCAATGACAGAGGAGTTTTTTTTTATCCTGGTACGGCAAAGTGACCACTCTGCACCTGATGGTAAGCGCAGTGCCGTCCATTTAGAGTGCCAAGTAGCGAGAAACAATCTATCCCTTGCTACTCAAAACAATCATGCCAGCCTGCTCCTTCACACTACGCAAAGGGGAAAGAATGTGAAGAAGCGGTCGAGGGTCTAGTGTCAGAGTGCTCAAAAGGCCGTAACACTGCTCGGATTTTTAATGATGTTTTCGCATAAAACATACGTCATAGTGTATTATTACGTCAAAACATACCTGGAACTAAGTATGATAATACACGGCTTTAGTGATTGTAAACATTGGTAGCATGAGAGTAATTTTCATGCCATGAGTAAAAACATTACATAAGTCCACGCCTGTACTCCCAAAGGAGAGAAGTATAATTAGTAAACTCACGGTAAACCAAGCTTTCCGTCCCATCGTATGGTACCGGACACAAATTTCAATCCCGAGCAACTTATGTTGTAGTTATTATATGAAACGAATATTTTATTACTAATTATGAATGTCTTACTTGTATTGAACCTAAGATCTCATCTGAATCTAAACGAAAATACCAAATGAGGTAAAAACACATTTGACTTAATCACACATGGCCATATTTAATGCTTTAAAATAAATATTATCGTCGAACCTTTATTTCTACCAAAACGTTGAATCGTTAAACGTCGACTATATTCTAGCTTGTCATATTTTATTAAAGTAGAATTCATATATTCACTATGTGTACTAGACGGTTCAATAAATTGCTTGTTTTATTAGAACAGCGCTCAGAGATGCTTGCCAGCTGCAAAGTATCAAGTTACGGGATTTCCGTTCAATGAAATTTTATTTTACATACATATACTCTCACACCTGTAACTCCGAAGGGGTAGGCAGAGACAGAGGAGTACACCCACTTTTCGCCGAATTTATTACGCCATAAAACTGCCGAAGTGTTAAATTAGGAAACGATGCGTCTATTAATTCTTCATTGATGGTAGAGTCATCATATTGATGTAGACAGTTTTATCAGAGTAAGACGGCTTGACAGGTCTTGCGGTGCGGGGATTTTGGTGGGAATTCGCGGACTATCACTTGACAGCGCAATGAACACTATTTCAGTGTAATTTTAAATTTGTGAGTTGGCAACTCCGTGTACTAGAGCGTATGGAACGTATCGAATCATAAGGTTCACGTAATGCCCAGTGACGCCGGCAACAAACGATATCTGCATGGATTAGTCGTGAAATACTACTGTACGTACTCTTTACATAGATTTTTTTAACGCTTCACACACATAGTAGTGGTAGTCACAGTTTACTGGTCCACAGGATTTGCTGCGTTCTTTGAGATCATACATACATATACACTCACGCGTGGTATCCCCGAAGGGGTAGGCAGAGGTGTAACCAGTAAACCCTTTTTCCGCCGAATTTATTACGGTCCCATAATGTGATAGGGGCGCGCTTATTGACATACCAGGCAATTTCAGACTCCGGGCTGATACTAAGTATTTCTAAATAGGAAACCCAATACTACTTTACCCGGCCCGGGAATAGAACCCGAGACCTCAGTACAGCAGTCGTAACGTATGTGCAATAACAACTGCGCCACCGAGGTAGTCTTTGAGTCTGAATTTGAACGCATTCGTTTATAACAACAAGGATGTATGATGTTAAGCGTACTGTGAAGAAGCTACTCAGTAAGGCAGCATGATTGTCGTGCCAGGGACAGTTGTCTTGCTATTTGATACTCTGGACAACACTGCATACCAACAGGTGCAGTGTGGTCACTTTTCTGTACCAGAACAAAAAAAAAATAAGATCAAAGATCACATTTACATTAAAATTTATAGTTAATCCTACTAATATTATAAATGCGAATGTTTGGATGGATGGATGTTTGTTACTCAATCGCGCTATAAGGGCTGAACGGATCTGGTTAAAATTTGGCACAGAGATAGATTATTATCTGGAATAGCACATAGGCTACTATTTATACCAGAAAAATGTATGGTTCCCGTGGGATAGTTTAGTTTTTCACAGAGCAAGGGATCGACATGATTTTATGATTTTTTGCATAGTGGCAGTTTAAGGATCAGAAAATGACATAGGCCACTTTATCCTGTAAAAATGCACGTTTCCTGTGGGATGGCAAATTATAGAAAGGTGTAATAGCTTAAGATGCCTGCGTGGATTGTATACATTTTCTTCCAAAAATAACCTCCACGCGGGCGGAGCTGCGGGCAACATCTAGTAAATTATAAACACAAAATCAGTGTGATATATCATTTTGTATCTAGACGAGTAAATGAGATTCAATTCGACATCATTATATCAACATATTGTTGAAAACCTACCCAACTATAAAAATGTCACTACAAGGCGTGATGTGCGAATAATTTCTTATCTAAAATATGCACAAAGCGGTTACAAATTTCACCTTAAGGGTATCCTTTACCCTAAAATTTCTATTGCATGATAAGGATTAGGATAAAAAAATATGTAAAGGAAAACAAATCGATCAAGATTCAAATGTATGGATATTAGTTACTAGGTCGAATAACTTTTAATGAAACATCGATGCAAATAGTCTCGCCATCCTCGTTTGTAAAGTACAAAGTATTTTAATGTGAAATTATTTGTGATGAACTAAAAGTAAACGGCACGTAGAGGAACGTGTGTTCATCTACCTAATATGTGTTTCGTTTGTGACAAACAAATATAAAAACCTTTGTTAAATTACGGAGTCAAATAAAATTGCGCTTTCCACGTTTTGTTTAATGCTGGTTCGTTTTGTGTTCCGGGGTAGCGTAAATGTGATTAAAGGTGATTTTAATATACGAAGCACATGCGACATGTGCAAAATGGCGGACAAAGTATTTCAATTTAATTTCTAGGAAAGCTCACACCTGAGAAACGATTGGGTAAAATCATAAACATAAACTTATTTACAAAATTATAGAAATAGAGAATGTTTGATACTTCTCTGTGAATAATATATCCGCTAATCCCATGTAGTGAATATCAAGGAGAAAGTCTTGAAAATAAAACGTATTTTAAAAGAAAACATATCGATTATAAATTTTGTTACGTAATTTGGACTGTATTTTTATATCTAACGAGCAAGTTATCTCTTACTATTGCTTGATAGTAAGTGATCGCCACTGCCAATGAACTACTAAAACTCTAGAAAAATCATTACTGTCCTCAAAGAAAAATCTGGGAGGCGGGATTATAGTCTGCGGAAATTTCACTCACCTATATATGTATGTCGGGCGCATGTCCACGGGCCGAGGCTGTGAAAGGGCTTATACGTCCCTCTCCGTTCCCCCAGATACAGTCAGGAGGAACATCGTATGATACTTCGGTAGAAAAACACGAGATTAACACTTCAGACTTCAGAGTTTAGTAAACTACTGCCAGTTCGGAATGAAGTTATCCATGGGGAAGAATCTGGCAAGAAATCGCATAGTTGCTCTTTTAAACACAGCATAATCTAAATTACTATAACTGATTATTAGGGTTACATAATGGTTTCTTGATTATTAGGGTATTTACTATTATTAGAAATACTGAAGTTATAACTGAGGTATTTAGGAGACTAGTTGGGGGTAGTTAATAATGACAACCAAAGTGGGAGTAGTAAATCTGTATATATAAAAGAAGAAACTGACTGACTGACTGACTGATCGATCAACGCACAGCCAAAACGGCTGGGGTTAGAGACTTGAAATTTTGACAGTAGGTACCTTTTATGACGTAGGCATCCACTAAGGAAGGGTTTTTGGAAATACCATCTCTAAGGGGGTAAAATAGGGGATGATAGTTTGTATGAAAATCCGTCATTTTTGAAGTTATGTTTATGAAAATTAGTATTTGGCCTTTTAGTCAAAAATAAAAAATATATATTTCAGGATTTTTGGAAATTCCACCCTGTAGGGGGTAAAATAGGGGAAGAAAGTTTGTTTGAAAATCTGTCATGTTTGCAGTTAAACGCATGACATTTGGTATTTGGCCTTACAGTTAAAAATTAAAAACACATATTTCAGGGTTTTTGGAAATTCCACCCCTAAGGGGGTTAAATAGGGTAAGAAAGTTTGTATGAAAATCCTTAATTTTTGAAGTTTGATGCATTTAGCATGAAAATTGGTATTTTGTAGTGTATACTTTTTGTCTCAAACATGACCTCCACGCGGGCGGAGCCGCGAGCAACAGCTATATTTAATATAAAGCAGAGTGCCTTCCGCGCTCCGGTGTTCAGTTCAGTTGAGTGGAAGACGAGACGATAGCCAGTATATTCGTGGTTCGGTGTAGTAAGTTTAAATGGTAATCAGTTCTGGTAGATTAATTATAAAGAGAAGCCTTAAAGTGAATCCTGACATGCGTGTGTGTTAATATTAAGCACTAAGATGTGTAACAGTGGTGTAAATCAATTAATAAATTATATATATTTTTTTATAGTATTGTCCGACAAACGAGCCAGTGGGTCACCTGATGTTAAGTGATCTCCACCGCCCATGAACATCCACAATACCGAAAGCATCATGTATTCGTTGTCGGCCTTAAAGGACAGGAATAGGGATTAGGGAAGGGAAGGGGGAATCTGTGCCTCCGGTTATCTCACTTACCATACGAAACGCGACAGTAAACTGTCACTTTACATTGGGGATAAATATTGTATTTGTGCCTTTTAAATATCCATTTTGCATAGTTTTGTTGATGTTCCTAACATGATACTAATTACAGTTTCACATCACGTTAACTTATTACTTTAAACTGTATTGCGGTATTACGACCTCTAAGTTACTAGCTATTCAAGATTGAATGTGGATTTTTTTTCCTCATGATTAGGCACACCCTTTTTATTGTGATATTTTCTGTTGTGCCCCACTCTGTGCCCGAGATCACCCGATAAACTACTGAAACCCATCCTCATAAGTAGTCTGTAAGAGTATCCGTTTTCATGTTGCTCCGAGATGTATATAAAACACAAAAATTGTTTCTACCTATATCCGTTATAGACTTTAAAACCACTCCACAAATTTCAATGAAATATTGTGTATGTGTGTCCAACTTAAAAGTTAGGATAGTTTTAGATTCAATAGGTGGCGCTGTTGTCGAGATCTGAATTGCTTATTATTTCAAATTCGATTCTGCCCGGGCCACTAGTTGTAGTTGTATTTAAATCAGGAAGCTACAAACGATAACTTTATATCATACTGTTCCATATTACTATTATTTTTAGATACATATAACTGCTTATACCGAAAGTACAAAGCCCAATTTATACCATTTATTGTTTAAACATAATAAAGTTCTCGATCCTCGGCCATATAAAAATATACGACGCTCTTTTCACGACACGAAACACCACTCGTCCTGTAATAGTGCTAATTTTAAAGGTTCCAAGTTCACTTCGGCGGACACGGTGTTAAATTGTAGTTTATATGGTAGTTTTACGTTGAAGCTTTACATTTACTCGCCCTATTATTTCTTCTTTTAATAGGGCAAAGGGTATCGACAAATAGGACTGTGTGATTTCTTAACTTACACAGATTAATATTGATACAGATTGTGTTGTGCTCCTCTCTAATAATACTACTATAATGCTAGGCTGGTATTCAACATTGTCCCATTGCTGGGCACGGGCCTCCCCACCAATGAGAGGGGTTAAGCCTTAGTACGCACCACACCACACTGACCTAATGCGGGTCGGTAGACTTCACATACCTTCGAAATTCTGCTTCTCCCTAATGGATTTTTTTATTTTGTTGTTTTATAATATTATTACCAGCCAGTTTTATGTACTGTCTCACTGCTGGACTCAAGCCTCCTGGACTAATGAGAGAGGTTAGGCCTTAGTCCATCACATTGACCTAATGCAGATTGATAGAGTTACACATTTGATATTTTTATTTAGAATTCTCAGGCATGCATGTTTCTTGCGGTATTTTCCTTCACCGTTTAAGCAGGCGATACAATTAATACACAAGTAAGTTAGAAAACTCAAGGATATATGTCATTTGGTCGAGTTTGGAACCGTCAATATTCAGCATTAAGAGCTGTAAAATAAAATAAGGAAAATACACCGAGGAAAAACTTGAAAGAAGGACAAGGATACAAGGAGTTAAAATGTTAACTTGTAGGATATTATCTTATACACACATAGAATAATTCGATATTATATTAAACCCTCGAGTCTAGAAGGATATTATAAAAAAAAGTAGGGAGTACAATACAAGCTGTTATTTCCATAGCATTAAAGTTAAAAATAGCATGGAAGAGCGGCCAGTGTTGCTAGTGTTTCTTACCTCATTGACTTTAGAGAATTTTATGAAAACAGAACTGGCAACAATGATATGATTTTAATATGCTCCTCTTAAAATTATCATTATCTTTTCTCTTTATCCTAATACAATATTCATTATAAACAAAAAATTGAGCACATTCTTCCCTTAATTTCATTATGTAAGTTGGAATTTCTAATATAATGAGAATACATGTTTTTGTCTCAAGGACAGTTGTGATCCATTATATTATAAAAAAATTCACATTCTAATAGATTCAATTATCTGAATTAGTCGATATGTGTACTACCATTACATATTCTAAATGGTAGAACCGCAGTGTATTAACATGAGCTGGCTTGCATCGCGTTAACCACTGACCTACCAATTTGAATTATCAGTTTACAGTAACATCACCGCCATATGGAACCGGCTATGGAACATCACTGGATTTTAATCAGTAGAATGATCTAGAAAGATGAGTCCAACAAGCCCCTGATGTGTCGACTCGGAGAATTTGAATCCTTAAAAATCTGCAAAGCACTGTTATTTAATTCTTGTTAAACGATTCATTTGACTTACCCTAAATGATAAATGATTATCTCTCTTTACTACAAAATATATAAATAGTTAGTTCGCATCTATTTATACGCATAAAGGTTGCACCTCTGCCTACCCCATCGGGGATTGCAGGCGTGAGTGTATATGTATGCATGAATAGCTCTTAAAGAAAAAAAAAGTGTATTTTTTGCTTTGATAAGCATGGTCTTTTCATATAATTTATTAAGGGATAAAATAGACTGTCCCCAACTATTAAGTCAATTCACGCGTTCCTGGCAGAATTCCTCGCAATCCCATCATACTCATTAACATGTCAATGCTGGTGCCGATTTTGCAATGTTACGGTAATATAACCTTTAATGGCTGTTGTAAGCTTAATCATATTAATTTTGACAAAGACATATTGTATTATAAAGTACGTCTGTATTACTTATACCTAATTAATAAGTCAAAACCTTACTAGTAGAATTAAATAGTCATGTAATATAAGTTTCCATCTTTATGTATCTGCAAAAAATTGTCATAATAAATATTAAATATCAGGCATTTTGAAATTATATGTGGAAGTTACCTGGAACCTAGTATTGAAAAACAAATGGTAATTGGAAGCTATAAAAATCTGGTGAAAGGAGTAACTGGCATATGATAAAAAAGGATGCATGATATAATTTTTGACGTCATCGTTCAAAATGGCGCTTACAATGCATGCAAATAGAAAGATGTTCCTACTCTTGCGCACACCAAAATATAAAAGAATAATTGTGGCCTCATTTTCGAATCAATTTTCATTCTGTTTTGAAAGGTTTTTTTTGTGTTCTGTTGCCTTCCTTTATATGGCTGCATATCAAATAAAGGAAAAAATTAAACACAGAAAACTGCCCTATTGTTGGTAATTCAAATAAAAAACAATCCTTCAAAAAATTTGTTGGCACAGTTGACAATAGAAGTACATAGAAACGATCAATTGCATATTATTGGACCATAGAACTACGATATGCCGTCATTCGTTATGCGAGTGTGCTTCGTGCATGAGTAAACTTAATTTTTAAATAAAAATAAAGTGAAGCAAAACAAATATAATAAATTAATAAGTAAGCCCTATAAATTTACAACTTCAATAATTAAAACAAGTAATATTATATACACGGAATAATGTGATTTTGACCTGATATTTAAATATAACAAGTGGGAATATTTTTAAAATTGCAAAATAGTTTATAGTATTAGAACAGTTTTTTTTATCTTTTAATTTATTTTTATCAAACATTGTATTTCTTTGTCACATTTGCCATTTCTACGATTATATTTGCTTTTAATACATTTCTTGTACATTAAATATAATAGTAAGTAGGTAGTGTATTTTTTAATGTAAACATTAGTTTCACCAGAATTTTCCTTGCATAATATAGTGAAATATGTCTACCAACCCGCATTAGGCCAGCGTGGTAGACTAAGGCCCAACCTCTCATTAGTAGAGGAAGCCCGTGCCCAGCAGTGGGACAATAATTTAATACAGGGCTAGTATTATTTATTATATAATAAAATATAATATATATGTGGTATAAAGTTAAAATAATTTGTATGGTTCCCCCCGCTAGCAATACTTTATACTTATTTTGGTGATGGCAACTCCCGAAGAGAGCTGTCAGTCTTAGTGGAATGTGTCAAGACGTAATACAACGGTGCTGTGTGAAAATAAAAGAAATTATTTACTTTGGAGACATTTTACTTTTCACAACCCCACATATGTATATATATAATTAAGTAAGGAAATATTCCCCCTAAGAAAGTCGTCTAAAAATACATTGGATCAGTTAATTAAGGCTCCTGTTCCGATGGTACTATAAAACCTAGTCAGCAAGTTGATATAACAGGGCGGTTTTTGTAATCTGTTCCACGCACCCCAGACATATTAAAGTTGTATAGTTGACAGACTGCGAGGCGTATCGTGGATTGTGCAACGAGAGGTCGTGGGTTCGATTTCCGCCTCGAAAAATTTTTGTTTGACAGACAAATAAATGAATGTTAGGTTTTATTTATTTATAGCAAGCTTTATCAGCTTTGCCAGTTAGCTTTTTTTAATTCACGTAATGGAAATATACATTGTAGATAATAAATAAATAAATACACTCAACAGTCACCCACATAGTTCTGACCCTAGGTAAAATCTGTATTATGGATATCAAGAACTACGAGGGACTATGGTCCCATAACAACTCAGACGCGAAACAAATATCTGTCTGTCTCACAACCATTTGCGGGAATCGAACCCATGGACTCTCGGTTCAGAGTCGGCTACTCGCCCGCTGCACCATGGAAGCCATTGCATTTTTTGCTTAAGAACCTAAACATGTTGATATATTTAATTAAAATCCCATAAAAAGCCCATAAAATATAAATTGATACACGACAAAATATTGGGATATTACATATTTTTTATTGAACTAGTTCTGATATTGTATTTTTATTTTTCTAATAATAAAAGTAGGCTTAACAACACCTTTAATATGGTAGTTTCCTGTGTTTAATTTTGTACATTATTATTATATGCAACCGAATACACTACGCAAAAAAGTCTTTTGCGAAAATAGAATTAAACATTAGGTTAGGTATGAGCAAAAATGAGTGCGTAGTGGGATCATCTTACTATCTCCCTCGCACAATGGCACAGTAATGACCATTCTGAGAGGTGACGTCACGGCTCATATCATGCATCCTTTTACTGTCATTTGTTAATTACCGCTTCCAGCAGATTTGAATAGCGTCTTATTTACTTCTTTTTTGTGCCACGATAGGCAGACAAGCAGACGGGCCTCCTGATGGTGAATAGTCACCGCCACCCATAGACTTTTGCAATGCCGGGGCACAGCATTGCAGAAGTCTAAGCTGCCTATCGTACTTACTTATCTTTGTTCGGATTTAGAAAACACTTCTGGTAATAGGTTTGAGGTAATGTAACTTGTTGATTAAAATAATATAAAAAATGTGTCGACTACCCGACTATTGTGTCTTTAATTTCCAAAAGTGCGTTATGTAAAAGGTAATAAGTACGTGGAAATTATCCAGAATAAGTCTGGTCGAAATAAATGTTGATATATCACGTACACATATTAAGACTTCGGTAATCTCTGGTCGCATAAAGAAGATAATTTACTGTTGAATTACATGCGTTAATGTCGCCATTATTTACCTTATTACATCGTAAAGGTATCATTTTTATAATGAAGACTTCTCTCAGATACGTTGATGATGATATTCGATTGCGTAATGGCAAAGGTAATAATATGCCCGTGCCCAGCAGTGGGAAAAGTTTTATACAGGGCTGGTATATTATTATTTTAAATAAATAAATACACCCAACAGTCACACATAAAGATCTGACGCTACACTAAGTCAATCCTGTGTCGTGGGTATCAAGAACTACGAGGGACTACGGTCTCACAACACCCAGACCCGAAACAAATCTGTCTGTCACACAAACATTTGTCTCGGTGCGGGAATCGAACCCAGGGCCTCTCCTTTCACAGCCGGTTTCCCACCCGCTGCGCCACGGACGCGGTCACTTAGGCAATTACACGTAATATGACTAAAACTGACACGAGTGATACGAGAGAGCGGACATTAAGGATTTATGATGGCTTTTTACAGAACAAACAACACCTTCGTTATTTCAACCTACACTTGAAAATTGACCTTAGAAATATTGGAGTGTGAGTATGACGCAACGGATTAACTTTTGTAACTCCAATAAAATATTATCTTTGAACCAAACTTTAAAACCTCTTTTACCAATTTAAGGGTGGAATAAAAACGAAATAACGCTATCAGTTTTGTTATAGAAATTCTCTGGGTAAAGTTCAGTTTATTTGGTCCAACGTTTGGTAATTGGTCTGGGCATTGAGGAGTCATGAGATGCAACCAAAAATAATACGAAAGCAATTTCTACATACATTTTTGAAGGTTGACTCCGCTGTTGACTACTTGGGGGTATATAAAACTTATTTGAAGTTAAATAGAGATAAGCTAGAAATATACCACAACATCGGGTCGTAGCGGCAGTGCGTCCTGTCTTCCGTCAGTGGTTGGACAGGCGCCACGGCGCGGCGACATTCCGGCTGACACAGGTGCTCACAGGCCATGGATGTTTTGGCGAGTACCTGTGTCGCATAGCCGGTGCAGAAGGGTCGGCCGTGTGTCACCATTGTGACAACTGTCCGCGTGACACGGCCCAACACACTGTAGAGGAGTGCCCAGCCTGGGACGAAGAGCGCAGCGCTCTCGCAGCAGTCGTCGGAGTAGACCTCTCGCTGCCGGCTTTGGTGTCAGCCATGGTCGACAGTCGGAGGTCCTGGCGTGCGGTGGCCCTCTTCTGTGAGGCGGTTATCTCACAGAAGGAGAGTGCCGAGAGGGATCGTGAACAACAAGGCGATCCCTCCCGCCGTCAGTCGAGACGGAGGAGGCGCCGGGTTGACGACTGACCGGCGTCTCCCGCCCTGTGGTTTGGGGGCGTTTGGAGAATCCCACCACGGTATCCCCTGCCTGTCGTAAGAGGCGACTAATAGGGGCATCGGGGGTCGTGGGCGCGCAGCGGGGGGCTGTCGTAGCGCCCTTTCCCGTGTGTCGAAATTATTTTATATATACTTCGTCGGCACACTGGGCGACCCCGGGATGACGGCAGCACGGGTGGTTGGCCTCGCTGCTGCCGTGGACGCCGAGGGCGTCCTTCGGTGCGCGGGGGCTTCTGAGCCCCCCCCCATTTGGAGACGAGCCGCAAGGCGGCACCGCGCAGGGGCGGTTTCGGTCGAAAATGGGGCGCTTCTCGCCCCGTGAGCCCGGGACCGTCTCTTATGCGCCGAAGAGGGCCACCGCGGGGTTTTTAGTTGGTATTGCCGGTGTAGGGAATTTGTTAGGGACTCGGCCCAGCGGTCGTCCGGATGTCAACATCTCTCCCGGACGGCTTAACGCTGGGTCGTAAGGCCGGCGAGCCCAACATAACCGTCCCGCCATCCCCCCGGCGGGGCGGTAGTGATAAATCGCTTTTCCCCGCGAAACCAAAAAAAAAAAAAAGAAATATACCACAAATAAATAACAAATACGCCCAGCAGTCCCACACATAGTCCTGTTTTCTTTATTGTTATCTATAAGATGGTATTAAAAATAATAAAAGGGTTTGAACATTTATGTTTGCCAAATATGTCATGAATACTAAAATTATTTACACAATTGTTTTACAAACAGAGCTGTGGTCGGCTTACTTATGTTGCGTGTGACGACTGCGAAACAAATCTTCGGCATTGACTCAAGACATCGCACCGCTTTCTGTCCGGAGACTGATATTTTCCTATCACTTTTAAGAGTAGCTTGAAGAATTTGTTTATTTTCTATATTTTTAAATATATTTCACGTCAAGATTAATTGAGGCCGTCAGCGCAAAAGTGGCCTAAGCTTGAGACAATGAGTATAAAAATAATGGGGTTTGTATGTTCATGAATTTTAAATCAATGTACATAAATGCAATTTTTGCAATGTCATCTTGTTGTCATCATATTGGCAATTGGTGAAACTAGAGATAGGCCGGGTTTGCATTAAATTTTCGCACATTTTAAATCATTTGTAGTATACATAGGTCAGATTATGAAAAATTGAGGGTTAGGCAACTTTTGCACTGACAGCCTCAATTATAGTCGGTAAAATGACTTAGCATATTATACCATGTTATATTAGTTCGAAAAGTCAGATTTTTAGTTTTATTTGATAATTTTTTAAATTCATTTTCATGTCCTTTCTACATATTTATCGATGTTATACATCTGTTATTTGTTATGTTTATTAGGTTTCTATACCATATATTTGGCATGCATGTTTCAACATTTTCCGAACGCTGAAATATTTTTGGTATATTGTTTATTTACACAAGTAAAGCTAATAACTTATGACAATCCTTTGACCTTTACGCACGACCATACTTAACACAATTAATAAAAATTATCACTTCTATATTTTGTTTCCGAAATACAGTATCCATGTTACTCCAATAAATCTGTTCAAGTTAGGCATGTTTGCGTGCAAATATATGCCAGGTTTGCTTCATATGTGTACAGACAGAGAAAGCCTCATGTTAATTGATATTACTGTATCAATATATGTCTCAGTCTATTACTGATTATTTATGAGACTAGAAATTAATTTGAGAGAAATTCGTCGCACAAATCGTGAAAATTCCGTCGAGTTGAAAGAAATTCCTGGAAAAGATATTGACCGAATCGCTTCATTAAAAATATGTGTTAAATATGGCTTCCATACGCAACTTTCTGTCTCAATAAAAATTATATGAGTGTTTTCAAATTATGTACAAAAAATGTTACCGATATTTGATGCAATCTGTCTGGAAATCTACGTAGCCTATTCACTATATCATATACTAAAAATCTCATTATATTCTTTACACACTTCGGTACTTACATTTAGGCGGACGTTTAGAAACACATTTTTATAACTAAATGCATGAGAGAGCAAGAACATATGCGTTTTGAGAGTTTAGTACAGACTAGCTTAGGAGTCATATGCCATATATTAAAACTAGCTGTTGCTCGCGGCTCCGCCCGCGTGGAGGTCATGTTTGGAAGAAAAAGTATACAATACAAAATCCCAATTTTCATGCGTTTAATTAAAAAAAATACGGATTTTCATACAAACTTTCATCCTCTATTTTACCCCCTTAGGGGCGGAATTTCCAAAAATCCTGAAACATATATTTTTTATTTTTAACTAAAATGCCAAATACAAATTTTCATGAATTTAACTTCAAAAATGCCGGATTTTCATACAAACTTTCAACCCCTATTTTACCCCCTTAGTGGTGGTATTTCCAAAAACCCTTCCTTAGTGGATGCCTACGTGATAAAAGGTACCTACTGTCAAAATTTCAAGTCTCTAACCCCAGCTGTTTAGGCTGTGCGTTGATCGATCAGTCAGTCAGTCAGTTTCTTCTTTTATATATACAGATTATTAATCAATTTCTCTCTACAAACTAGTCTACACTCTACGCATTTTAAATTTACCTAAGCTTAGTCTCCAAAAACTAAATTACAAGTTTATTTCTAAAATGCAGATCAAATACACCGGAAAGAGACAAGTTTGGACAAATTATTTCCAATAAAGACGGAAAGGGTAGACACAAACTGCCGATTGTACAATAGTCTACTAAAATAAATAGAATAGGACCGTGTATACACGTCAATTTAATTTCCTGTCCCTTTTCACTGGCCGAGAAATGTGTAAACTAGATTGGGTACGCGTTTTTATTCCGCCTTTTCAATGAACCTTTTCTTGGTAATAACTTTTTGCCATCAATGAGCTAATAAATTATTATACATTCTGTATTTAAAAATAGATGTAAATATAATACCGGAATGAGGTTATGATAAATTGTGTTTCGAAACTTCTTTGTTTTTTTTTTATTGTAACTATGTGGTTATTTTAGTAGTGTTTTGTATTGGTATAATAATTATCAAATAGGCAATGAATGAGAAATCTAGGTTTTTGTATCATTGACAATACTTCTGTCAAATGAATAGGTAGTCTATTTCACGCCAAAGGTAATACGTAAAATATTCTGTCTACGTACGTAAGTGACACTACTATCAACAGTAGAACTGTATGGATTTGTTTATGTAGTTATGGTATCGAAGTTCAATATTTTTTACCGGCGAATATGGCTGAAGAATCACCAGGCAAAACAGATGGACGTAGCCTTTTTTTTTTATCCTAGCACGGCAAAGTGTCCGCACTTCACCTGATGGTAAGCGCAGTACGGCCCAATTAGAGTATCGAGTAGCGAGAGACGATCTATCTCCCGCTACTCATCATGCCGGCCTGCTCCTTCACACTACGCCATGGGCAAGAAGTTGAAGAAGCGGTCGAGGGTCTATTGTCAGAGTACTTAGAAGGCCGCAAAATGGCCAACATTGTACCCCAACTCTAGACCCCCAAAAAACCGGATGTACACTGGCTGATCCCGGAACGCGACACACTTGCGTGTGCCACTATGGCGGGATTTCACCCTGTGTACGGTGGTCGCTATCTGGGCGGATATGAATATCCTACCACCAGCAGAGAGAGCCTAAGACTAAAGGTACGCCCTACCACTGAGAAACATACGGGTCAGTTTAAATCTGTAGCGGGTATTACCTAAGCCTAAAGGATCACCAGGCAAAACAGATGGACGGAGACTGAGACTGAGATGATGGCTGAGTCGGGAGTTTGTTGTCTTAGAACAACATATTGTTGTATGAATGGTGTTGTTATAATATATGATGTTTAATGTTTACAGAGTAAATTATGTGTGCTACTGAGACATCCCAGGTGAGGGCGTGCTTGGGACAGGCACGATGTAGGACGGCCGTGTTGGCAACATGGCAAGATTGGACACCCGAGTCGACATGTGAAGCTTCTCGACCGATAAGGAGCGGGTTAAAAGGAAGAGAGCGGGCGACGCGGGCATTGTGTTTTTGTGATTATTTATCAATAAATATCTTTATGCAGAACATAGTATTCATTAATTAATATAGAGAAGTACACCTAAGACTAGTTTGCTATATTAGGTATGGAGTTTAATAAATACTTTTATTAATGATTAAGATTTTGTATGTTAAACACTATGCTCCACCGTAGACCACATCATCACTTCATCATCACAGCACTGGTAATTTATACCAGTACACGCTGAGTTGAGACCGTATTTGTTGTAAGCATGTTGTTTTTTTTTTTTACTAGTTTGTTGTTTAGTTTTAATTTACCCATTACTTGCTTACAACGAATAAATATTTCTTTCTTTCTTTACTTATCATCAGGTGTGATAGTGGTCAAACGAAGGCCTATTTATGGTAAAAAAAGAATAAACTCAACCTCAAACTACCAATTAATTTAAAGGTGATAGAAAGTAGTAGAAAAGTAGTTTTTTTATACATTTAGGACGACGAAACGCAAAAAGGCTTGGTAAAATATGCTATTGTAGTATAATTCCATTCCTCATTTCAGTTTACCATCTAGCACAGACTCCTTAGCGAACATGTGGATCTCCTTTGCGCAGCACAGTTTACATTTTTACACGCAGTTGCAGTCACTTACGCTGGCTGACGATGGTTTTCGAAATTCAAAAAGTAACTAACTACTACTACTTTTACTAATAAAATAATTCATAATCTTTATATATATAATTATACTGTACGTGTGTATGTCACTGAACTCCTCCTAAACGGCTGGACCGATTTGAATGATTTTTTTGGGTTGCGCCCTGGATGGTTTAGATTCGCAAATCAGCCCGGCAGATGGCGCTACAGTCGGTGTGGCGCTGCTTTTACGGGCAGGACGACGTCTGCCGGGCCCACTAGTAGCAATATAATATTCCTTTTCAACATTCCGCGTAGATCCAGCACCAACTTACTCAGATAAAATTAATTTATGACAATAGCAAATTCAGATCACGTATTCGTTAGAAATAATTATTTTATAATCAACTCAATTCCCTTCAACGTCTCTATTTATTGTTAGAGAGTTAGACTATATTCAAAATATTCCTGGGACATAATGGAATAAAATGTCGAATATGGTAACTTAATACAACATACAGTTTAAATTACATGAGATAAATGACTTGGATTATTTTTATGGTATTTAAAAGTTTAATACAATTTAGGCTTTTAAAGCAGCGATAGCTAAGTTGGTTACTTTACAGACTGTCAAGACGAAAGTCGTATGTTCGAAACCAGACCAAATGGCATACACCTAGCTCTGGCTTTTCTAAAGTTACGTGTGTACCTATTCATTATAAATTATTATCGCTTGCTTTAACGGTGAAGTAAAACATCACGAGGAAACGAGTATACCTAAGAATTCTCATAAGAATTTCGAAGGTATGTGAAGCCTACAAACCCAACCAACCCACATTAGGCCAGCGTGGTGGATAAAGGCCTAACCCTTCTCGTTAGAGGAGGCCCGTGCCCAGCAGTGGGACAGTGTTTAATAAAGAGCTAATATTATTATTATTCAATATAATTTTTACCAAATTTAACCCGCTTGACCAAATTTTTAGGTAAGCATCTCACAAGGAAGTATTGAAAAATAAACATCCAAAACCCAAAAATTATTCATTGCTTCAATTAAATTAGTTTAACCCTTTTTCCACTATTAATTCATGTTTCAACCTCATATTTTTAAACAGGTTAAAAACATGTAAAAACAATAATATTTTATTATAAACTTACAAAAGAAAGGAAAGACCCAATTACTTGTACTAAACGAATTACAGTGAGCCGGTGTCTTGAAGACAAATTTGAAAGCCTCGATCGGTTGTTAATTGCGTTAAAGGTTTTGGCAGACACGACCACGACCTGTAACTTGGTTACAACGAGACTTCAACCCAAATGTATTTATTTGTAATTACCTCTTGTTTCTCTTGAGGTAGGTGTAATTCAATTTCTTTTTCATTTTTAGACTTTCGCGATTTATATACATTTATATGTTGCTGCGTGGAGATTATTTTTGGAAGAAAAGGTATACATCCTTGGAGGCATCTTAAGCTATTACACCTTTCAATATTTTGCTACTCCATAAGAGACGTGCATTTTTCCGGGATAAAAAGTGGCCTATGTAATTTACTGATCCCTAAACTGCCACTATGCAAATAATCATGTCGATCCCTTACCTTGTGAAAACTAAACTATCCCACAGGAACTGTAATTTTAATTATTTGATAATAACTTCACAATTATTTTATTGATAACATTTGAATACGACGAATAAGACTGCCTCGGTGGCGTAGTTGTAATTGCATAACGTTACAACTGCTGTGCCGACGTCTCGGGTTTGATCCCCGGGTCGGGTAAAGTGATATTGGGTGTTTCTATTTAGAAATACTCGGTATAGACCTGGTGTCTGGAATTGTGCCCGGTACGGCGATGAGCTCGCCCCCTGTCCTATCATGGGACCTTAATAAATTCGGCGAAAAGTTCTGGTTACACCTCTGCCTACCCCTTCGAGGATTACAGGAGTGTTAAAATATTTTAAATAATAAATACATATACTATAAATATTTTAAAATTATAAAGTGTATAAATAAATCAATAAGAAAAATAGTATATCTATACAAAATTTATTTTTCCGGCATTCACCTCTACTCGAAACTTTTAACACCCACGTGAAATTTCTACTCCCGATAGACTCGTGGGTATGAAATCTAAAGTTTCGTGCCCAAACATTAAGTTAAAGTTATGCATAACAGTGAACCTAAGTATTAAATTACCCAACGAAACTAAGACATGTCCGTACGGATACTATACTTTCGTCAAAGACCTAACTAAGTTCGTTGTTTATTTAACGCTCCTGTTTATATTTCATGTGATATTGCTTTGCAAGTGTATATTATTAAAATGTGTTTATGAGAACCGTGTAAATACAGGATTTAATAAAAGAGGTAAAGTTATGGAATAGTTATTTTAATGTACTGACTTGAATAGCTTTCAGCTGATGATTTGAACTTTTTTTTTCATTGCACGTCAAAGTGACCACACTGCACCTGATGGTAAGCGCAGTGCCGTCCAATTAGAGTATCGAGTAGCAAGAGAAAATCTATCCCCCGGTACTCAACACAATCTTGCCGACTTGCTTCTTCACACTACGCCATGGGCAAGAAGGTGAAGAACCGGTCGAGGGTCTAGTGTCAGAGTACTCAGGAGGCCGCAAAACGGCCAATCATCGTACCGCAACTCTAGACCCCCGATAAAAATAGAATGGTGTGATTTAATGTAGTATGGCAACACTGTAAAAGTTTGTGGGAAGGAAAGCAGCGATAGCCTATTGGATAGTGGTACGGACTGCCGAGACGAAAGTCGTAACTATGTTTGAAACCAGCCCAAATGGCGTACATTCTGACTTTTCTTAAGTTACGTGTATTGACGTGCATTAACGGTGAAGAAAACACCATGAGGAAACCTGTATGTCTGAGAATTCACACCGACGATTTGCAACTGTTTTTACAATTAGTTTTTTTTATAACAGCAGAAACAGCTCGCAATGTTAATTTTGCATTTGTAGAGAACACAACCAAATAAAATGCGATTTTTTACTTATTCGTTTCGTAGACTGAAGAATGAACTACGAAGAAGATCAAGCGCTAAAGTAGGTAATTAAAGATTTAAAGTAATTGTATAGGCCTTTTTGTATCTAATTATCAAGAAATTAACGACATGATCTACAGACCATATAAATTGACGATTAATATCAGGATTATTATATTTTTTATATTATGTGATTATATTGCTACTCGGATATTAAAAAACTACGGACATTTATTTAAGTACATTATTGAAGGCTGGTTTATTTCCACGAGAAAACATTGGATCTGGCATTAAGGCTAGGCTTTTCCCAAATTAATAACTCATACTTATATCCCTGATAATAATGTTTCCAGATGGGAAAAAGGTACAAAATAACATTATATTGTTACTCGGATATTAGAAAACTACGGACATAAGCACATTATTTCAAGGCTGGTTTATTTCAAAGAGGAAAAATTGGATCTGGCATTAATACTAGACTTTTCCCAAACTAAACACCTAATACACAGTGTGACAGCCTCCGTGGCGCAGTTGGCGAGTAGCCGGCTGTGAAATGAGAGGCCGTGGGTTCGATTTCCACACCGGGACAAATGTTTGTGTGACAGACAGATATTTGTGTCCGGGATCTGGGTGTTGTGAGACCGAAAGTCTCTCGTAGTCCCTGATACCCACAACACAAGACTCGTATCTTAGTGTGGGGTCGGGGCTATATGTGTGCTGATGGGTGTTATTATTATTATTAGTACTGTATTATACTGCTGGGCACAGGCCTCTTCTACTAATGAAAGAGGTTAGGCAACACCACTTAGTTCACCACGCGGGCCTAATGCGGGTTGGCAGACTTCAAACGTTTTTCCCTCACCGGTTAAGCAAGCGTTAATTAACAATGAATACGATGATATATCCTTTTTTTCTAACATAAGTTGGAATTCTATATTTTGCTCATATTACAAAGATTTCTTTACGGAAACCACATCTCAAAAAAATTCTAAAACGTCCAATAAAATTCTTTAGGGTCTTACGTTCCGCGTAGTGAACATATTAGGTAATTAGCAGCAAAGTACTCACACAAGTTCAATATTCTAAGACAGTTCTAGGCTCTCTAGGGATAACTTGTCCGAACATTACCTAAGCTCAGCTCGTGCGGGACAAACAAACGATCTGATTAAGCAAAACGCTCCCTTGAAATCTATAATAAGGCACTTACTTGTTACACTTCATTGAAAATGTAGAACTTGTGTAGGAATTTTATAGATCGCAGAGTCAAGGGAACAATGGGTTTTGATTCAAAAACATGTAATGAAATGGATTCAAAATTAACAAATTCAATTTGTCCACAATAGAAAGAAAGAAAGAAATATTTAATTCAATATAAGCACTATAAATAAAATTCAACTAAAACTAAACAACAAAAAACTATGAAATATAAAACATGCTTATAAAGAATACGGCCTCGACTCAGCATATACTGGTATAAATTACCAGTGCTGGTCTTACGTCGGGCCGTTGGGTGAGGTCACGGGCGCAAAGACAAATTAGAAATAAATACACCCATCGGTCACACACATAGTCCTGACTCATACTAGGTGAAACCTAAGTATCAAGAACTACGAGGGCCTACGGTCCCACGACATCCAGACCTGAAACAAATACCTGCCTGTCACACAAACACGCCTTAGTGCGGGAATCGAACCCACGGGCACTCGTTTCTCATACGCCTTTTTCTTGTGTTGGTTGTATGGTAAAACAAACACCCCATCGAAGAATGGAAAAATCGCTAGAACTGTTTTCACTTTAGTTTAGGTGACAGATACAATTATCTTTTTGAATACACAAGGATGGTGAACAATAAAAATAAAACACTTCCTCGATACCCGACATATTTCATTTTATTTTGTCGACTGTTATCTAATTAACAACAAACTAATTAAATATAGAATATCCAAACATACATCAAGTTTTTATATCGCCTACACATTAAATATTATATGTATGTATGTATGTATGTATGTATGTAGAGTAAAGGACAGTTTCTACAAATTTATCATCGTCTATGAAAATTGACTTATTTAGTTAATCGTGTGATTCCAGCCTAAAATTTAAAATTAAATATAGCCTTTCCCCTTTTGAAATTTTACAATTATTTCGCAGAATTAAAAAGTACATTTAATTTTGTTAAAAATTTAGTCTTGTGTCTCTTAGAGTTTTTGATAAATAGACAGCAAATATTCGGATTTAAACAACGATTATATTGTAGACATATAGAATTATTCTATGGACAGACAAGTTATTACGCCATTGACATAAATTATTTACAATAGAACTTTGTAACATAAACAAAATTTGCGAACATTTTTTTTTGATTTTTTAAATGAAGAATTCGTATCACAGTAATGTTACATAATGTAACTCAATAATAAATAGAGTATTTATAAAATATCAGTACAATAACCGAATCTAACATAACCGTAAGAATTCCATAAATATTTTAATTTAAACGTTTCTCAGTAGTTCGTCCGATGAGAGCATGCCGTCCTGTGAACAAACGGATAATTAACTTTTGGTTAAATAATACGTATTAGATATTGTGTTAAACTCAGATTAAAGGCGGCAGACAAGTCAACGCTAACGAGACAGAGTTAAGCTTGGATTAAAATGGCGACATAAAGATAGTACAACTTTAAATTTTCTTATGCTTCTAGTTCTTGTGAAATAATATTTATTACAACAGAATATCAAAAGAGAAATCTAAGAACTATAGCGAAATTACTTCACTTAAATAATGTTTCTATAATTTATTATTTTAAGGAAATGTTTTACCGATCTCTGAAACACTTTATGTAAAACGAAGAGATAACATAATACATTTTGCCAGTCTTTTAAGTATTACTTAAACAAAGTGTTTTAAAAATCGTACACAATCAGTAACTGAAGACTCATTTAATCAAGATCAAAAGCAATTAAAACTATTGCTAAAGTTTGTTATAATTTTTGACAAAATATAATTAATCCAAGCTTACAAAATTTAATCTCTATTTAAATTTTTTTTAGTGCCTCGATAGGCAGACGAACAGACGGCAGGCAGGCACAGTAAAGCCGCTACCGTAACCTAACCCGACCCTACGTTTTACAAATGATTTCTAAAACTACCCGACATTGGAGTCTGTATGTGAATAGGTCTCAGTAGGGCAATTTGCATAATCGGATTGTGGTTGTCGACAAGATGAACTGCTAATAACCTGGAGCGTCTATGTTAGTCTAAAATTCACACATTTATTTACTAGTGAGGTCAAATATAATCCGGTTTGAAATAATGTGTGGTGAAACATATATTATACCTGAATATTGTACTAAAATATGTAGGTAGTATTAATATTTTCATTTTTGCCGCACTATCAAGCTGTGGAACAGTTTGCCAGCTACCGTGTTCCCTCCTTCCTTTGATCCTGGGTCCTTCAGGCGTAGTGTGATGAAGCTAAACAGCAGGCTGGCATGATTGCGTTGAGTAGCGAGGGATAGGCTGTCTCTCGCTACTTGAGACTGGACGGCACTGCACTTACCATCATGTGCAGTGTGGACACTTTGCTGTGTCAGAATAAAATAAAAAAGTCCCGCATTGAGACAAATGTTTGTGAAAGTTTGTATATTGTGAGACCAAACGTTAACAAACATAGTTTCTACGACATAATACTCGTACTTTAGACTTTAAGTGAAGTGTGTTTGACAATTGACAATGTGAAATGTCAAATAATTTGAAATACTGTGTCAATAATTTTGACCGTTTCTCGGATAAAACAAACTTTAATAGTATTTGGTAACAAAAAGTACTGACCGCGTAATTACTATTACTAGCAAGTAACACAAATTATTTAAAAAAGAATTTGTAATTTATATTTGGCCATTTTTTTCTAAAATCGACCAGACTGCAACTAATGGTAAGCGCATTTCCGTCGAATTAGAGTATTAAGTAACGAGAGAAAATCTATCCACCGCTACTTAACACAATCATACCGGCCTGCTTCTTCACACTACGCCCAAAGGACCCTACGAATAAAATTCATTAAAGTTTATTATTTCACAGGTCACTGCGTCGACATTACCTGATTAAGATCGATGAATTTGAGCACCACAGACCTCGCGAAATCTGGGTTGTTTAACATTTCGTTCACAAACCAGTCCAATGGGATGCTGGAACAAAATAGGCTATTAATTATTCAACCACAATTACGTCAGATCCCTGAAATGGAACAAATAGTTATTATTTAAGATGAATAATAAAATTTAAGTTATCTGGTGCTTTATTTAAAACTCTCGACTGATTGGTTTAACGGCTGCGTACTTGGCTGAGAAATTGATCAGGTCCTGGGTTCAAATACCAAGTTGGAGGTGTATATTTGAGTGTGTTGATTAAAAAATCACACGATAATTGAAATTTAATTTGTACCACACCATCTAGTATCATGAGATTAATTTAATCTCTGCTTACTTATCAAAGATTAAACATAACAAATTTCACTCCTATATCTAAATATAGGGGTGAACTTATGTTATGTTTGATACTAAATAACATTATTGATGTTTATTTAGAACCACAAATTTGCTAAATTCCACCCACCTCTGTAAGTTTTATTTCTTATTTAAGGAGTGAATAATGATAGAGCGATGAAACGCTCTTTTGTCTATGTCTATTGTTATAAAATGTCTATAAGCATACAATTCTCTATTAAGGTAATTACGTATACGGCTTACTTTTCATAGTCAGATCAAGCGTCCCTGCAAACAGAATGTATATATACTGTACACTGCCTAAATGTCACCTTTAATAAGGCGTTCAGACACAATGTCACTAATATTGGCATCTGAAGCCTGAATTTCTAATAGTTTCAATGACAAAAATGCCATTGGTGTGAAACGTCAATGGTGACATTGAAATGAGATTGAAAAAGGGATTAAAGTTGATAGACATTATACCCCCTTTTTAATTACGACAAATGTCGTCAAAGACTCATTGGTATACTTTTAATTAAACAAGGGTTCTTGAATCGAATGACAATTCATGATTCATGAATTTCCAGATGTAAAAGCTGAGTTTTGGCTTTATAGATATCTATTATGATATCGCCAAGAAACATAATTATGAACATCTAATTTAAACGCGGGCCTCCGTAAGGTAATGCTTTGATGATGCCATTAATAAATTAGAGTTAATTAATTGAATTGGCGGTATCCATTCGCAATAAATTTTGAATCAGCGTGGCTTTCCGTGAATTACATCCAAATCGGTACATTATGGGTGAAATTAGTTCTGAATGCTTTGCTTTGCAAATTTAGCTACTTTATGATGTTAATTCTAAATCTGGATAATTTGCAATTTATGCGCTACATTTACAATTACAATTTACTGTTGTACAAGTTAAGGTGAAACGTATCAAGATGGCTATTATCATATTATCTAAGCAAAATAAAATGGTCGGTTCAGTGTCCGTTGAATTTAACCAGTATAGAGAATATAAAAATCAGTTTTGATATTAGAATGTTACATAAAATAATTAATCATTACTCTCCTTGGATTTTATGTTATTGATTTGTTTATGTTATTTTATTTGTAGTCAAAACTAGTTGATATTTAATTTTGTAGTGAGGCCTATTTTGCAGGCCTTATTTACATATCCTAAAATTAGAGATGACACCTCTAGTTTATTTGTCTCTCGCTTGATTATGGAGGGAAGTGGACAATTAAAATTTCCAACTCCTCCATATATTTCTATTTGATTAATTTAGTTGCTGGAGAAAAGGCAGTTAAGCATTCCCTTACAAAATGAATCATCCTAATGTAATAAACTATGTAAAGTTTTATTTTTGAAAATAATCGAGTTAAATCCTGTTTACTTGGCGATTATTTGCATTTTTTACAAGGAAAATTTATCACTTTGTATGTTGATTCTGCGAGAAATGGAATAGTGATTAATAAAATATGGTTAATGGTTTTAACATAAGACTAGGCAGTATGGTCGAAAGACAACCTATCTTTAGGAAGTAAAAAAAAATGGTAAATGGGAACATACTTGTAGCCAATGACATTGATTATATGTCACATCTATACTTGAGTCTAGTTTGAACTAAGTTTAATTTAAAACGCGTTCTGTAAAGAGACATGCTTGAATTTAGATCTGTACTTATAACTAGTTTTGGATGATCATATTCCAACGCTACTCGAGTCGCTTTCTGTAATACGGGCCTAAATACTTTATAAGATAAACGGGCAAATGACCACTTGGAAATCTCAATTACCTTAGACGACACTCTAGGGATAAGTAAGGTAGGGTCAATTCATAGTCTAAGTTCAGCAGAAATTAGAGTTGCAATTTTGCGAATTCCACAAAGTAATATTTACTTCCCCCTAGATACGTTTGATAGAGATGATACGAAAGCAATAAAATTTAGCGTATGTGTTTTTTAAAGATTGTTAGAAAATTGGTTATCACTGAACGTCTCCAGAATGCGACACTTTTTTCAGTTCAATAATTTTCTGACTGCTGGACCGAGGTTCCATGCAACTTCCCATAATTAGAGAGGTTCAAAGGCTCAAGACCCTTAGGGAGTAGGAAAACGTGCAGCATCCTTAAAATTGTTTACTTTGTTATAATAATCTGTTTGTGGTTTTGCCTCCTAAGGTATCTGTGTTAAGCTCACATTGTCGATATCCCTAGGGGGGTAGGTAGAGATATACGTTCTGCCGAGCTATGATACGAAAGTGGCCACCCTATAGCCATATCGGGCAGATATACCAATGCAGGTAACTTATTAAAATATTTTTTTTTTATTTGAACTCAAGATCTTTCTGATTTTTCTGCCCAAGTAGGCAACGAGACTAATAAGGCAGTAATTTGTAAACATATAAATATCTTTTAGTCAATAATTTACATAGTATCAATTTAAAATTTAGTATTGAACACGACCAACAATTATATTGGCCAGTTATTATAATTAGTTATTATTATTGTGGTACCATAATCACGGGACCATAGAGTCCCGGTCTTTTGGTAGGCTTGCGTGGAGAAGAAGCTTATCATGGTTGTTATTATACTGTTTAACTATAATTATCAACACAATTTAAACTTGTAATTAAATATTTTTCAGTAAAATGTCATAAATGCTAAAAATGTAGACAGTCTCCGTGGCACAGCAGCAGTGAAGCTAGAAGCCGCTGGTTCGATCCTACGAATACGACGAATGTTTGTACTACAGATATTGGGTCTGGATGTTGTTGGATCAAAAGTCTCTCGTAGTTCCATAAATAGTATCGCGTAAGGACTTTAGGTAGTTCTTTAAATAAACAAATACATCCAATCCACTCTAATACATTTTGTTAAAAGGAGTCTCATTTCTTCACCCAAATATCCCTAGAATTCGAGCGTTAATTAAATTCAACATTATTGAAAACAAACTGATACCTTCTCAAGGAGCACTTAAGTTTTTATAAGATTTCCGTACAACTTGACGTGAAAAGTTACAGCAAACTTCTATATTTCGCGTAAGTTTCAGAAGCAGTTTAATGTTTCACGCATCCGTAATTAAACTCTTCCAAGTTCATAAATATTCTTAGACGTGAAACGTACCAATATACTTCATAAAAGCCGTTCGTAGCGTTCTAAAAAATTAAGTTGTGTTCCAAGAAATGCCTGAGAAGTCTACTGACTCTATCGGGACATAAAAATATGTGAAAAATTACTAAGAAACTTTCTGTCTCAACATAATTTGTATAAGAGTCTCTGTGCGTATTTCTATAAGTGATTAATAATAAATACACCCAACAGTCAGACATACATTTCTGACACGACATTAGGTCAAACCTGTATCGTGGGTATCAAGAACTACGAGGGACTACGGTCGCACAACACCCAGATCCGAAACAAATATCTGTCACACAAATATATGTCTCGGTGCGGTAATCGAACTCACGGCCTCTAGTTTCACAGCCGGTTTTTTTTTATCTAAATTGGCTTGCGTTTGACCACTATCTCGCCTGATGGTAAGTGATGATGTGGTCCACGGTGGAGCACGCTTGCCTAGAAGATACCTATTCTACTTGCCCGCTGCGCCACGGAGGCTGTCATATGGTACCGATATTTAATACGAATTGTCTGAATAACTAATAAGCCTATACACGTGTATCCTACACTTAAAGTGTTTCACAAAATGGTATTACTGACATCAATAAACAAAAAAATAAAATATAATCCACAAAAACATTGCATCTCCGGCACTCGAAAACTCCGTTTCAATCTATGTTTGCATGGGTCACTGTTCAAATCATCAAAGTCGGTGACGTTAGAACATAGTCTTAAAGATATGGCTAAAAATGCCTACGTTTCCTAAAGGCGTATTACAAAAAGAAAAGTAGCATACACATCCATTCCTTGGTAACTTACGATTTGAACAGAACACAAAGTTTGTCGGAACCTGGAGTCATGATCAAGTCTAACATTTGTATAAATCATACTTTGTGCTTCAATAATTCACACATTATTTCGGAAGTGGGCAGGCTATTTGGTTTAAGCGACATTTGTGAAAGGTTACAGGAGAAACGTTTAAAGTTATTTTTTTATTAGAGGGGCAAAAAGCGATAAAACTAGGCTCATGCAGAATATTTGCTAATATCGAATATGTATACAAGATTAGTTTTTGTATACCATAAAGCTGAAACACCCAAATTAGATTTTGGTATAAAAGATCAGTTAAATATGTCATATAATAATAATAAGGAAAACTCACGCGGTGACATGCAAAAATAATTTATCCCGTTTCTTGTACGACGTATGGACATACGCGGACATTGACACTTTTAGCGGCCGGCTGAGGTTAGGTAGGTATGTATCGGTGAGCGACCGACACGCGCCGGATTTTTATTAAGTAATAAACAAGGTAACCAGCTTGACGAAAATTTTTATATGTTTTTGGGATACATATATAATATGTTAAAACTTAGTGCAATGGATTGTGCTACTGATTCTCAACAAACTACTTTCAGATTTGTAGTATACTAAAAATAATGTTGTATATCAATATCGCAAAAAAAATGTCGCTTTAATCAAATAGCCCGACAACCGTCGATTTGGTAAAATAAACATGATTCTATTTGCCGAGTAATATGATTGTATCATTACCCCTAAAACTATTACGAGCTGATAATGTAATGAGATATGCTATTGTCGAATTTCATATTGCGAAGGCAAAAGTAACAAATACTATGGATACGCGTAGAGGTTACGTATATTATTTACTTTTATAGTTCAAAAATACAATAAGCAACCACCTTTATCCTTAGGATTTTCTCTATCGTATAAAACTCAATTTCACGAAAGCTAATAAACTATGAAGGATAATACTCACTAAAAGAAGTAATAGTCAAGAAATCTAAATAACTAGAATATGCACATTTTCAAATTACTAGACATTTATGAAAATACTAGCTGTTGCCCGCGTGTAGGTCATGTTTGGGAGAAAAAGTATATAATACGTTATACCAATTTTCATGCGTTTAACTTCAACTTTTCATATCTTCATACAAACTTTCATCCCCTATTTTACCCCTTTAGGGACGGAATTTCCAAAAACCCTTCCTTAGTGGATGCCTACGTCATAAAAGGTACCTACTGTCAAAATTTCAAGTCTCTAACCCCAGCCGTTTTGGCTGTGCGTTGATCGATCAGTCAGTCAGTTTCTTCTTTTATATATACAGATGCTTAAGGTCACATAAATATTAGCCTTTGCTTAGTTCTAGAATCATAGCTCTTTAACATATTTCCTTGATGGAAACAACTGTTAAAACGAATTCAAATAGGGTACTAAATTTAAATAGCACATTCATAATGGTTAAATTAAATATATCTCTTAAACCCCATTTATGTTAGTTTTGTCTACGTTGCTTTCTTATAAAACCTCTTTTTGTCAATAAATTTGTCTACCGAGATACCGACTTCTGGTCTACGTCCAGTGAAGAGTTGAAGTAATAATCCAGTATTTGTCTATATAACAAATGGGTTACTTGATCAGTTTAATATAACTACTTCGAACTAAAGTGAAGTGAACTATCTGCGGTAACTCGTAATTGGCTTATATATTGAATTCGTTTCTTTATATATTTCTCTGTTATTAATAGCTGTGAGCCATCCAAATAAAATAAAATATATATATTTAATTTAACTTAGTTAAGCTGAATTTAATGATATCGATTTCGTGACTTGAGTACTACAGAATACTCGTTAAATTTATATTAGCCAAAATCAGCATAATATGTTAAGTGTTACTATTGAAAAGTAATATCGATTAAGATACCTTTTAGCTACCTTCGATACTAGGAATCGATATAGCAAAATATTAAATATCACCCAAAAATATTTATATATGGAATAAAAAAAGCAATACATGACGAGGAGACCATTCTCCAGTTGTGAAACGTGAATTTTGATTCTCGGATCCATTTCTTTTTAAGATGTTCACTGCTATATTGACTAGTTACATATATAAATATATTGTACAAAGATTTTTATTAATATATTACCTTTCGAGTGTTTTTTCCTCAATAGCTTCTTGGGCTTCCCTCTCCGGCGAAGATTCAAGCATTTCCCAGAAGTTGTCCAGTCCGTACACTGCACAGAAGATGTAAGTGTTAATATAAAAAAGAGACATAGCAACACTTGTAAGAATTCATCGACAATGTTCGCAACAATGTAACTAATTTTTTTGCAATATGGACGAATTGGTTAAATTTGTATAGTAAAATTAGAACAAAGTTATTAACAACTTGTAAGAGTATCGCCACAATATATTAACAAGTTACAAACCAAATATTCTTTAATATACCAAAATCTATAAAAAGTAATTTCAAATTTTAAATAAAAATATCGTGCTATTTATCTTGGCTCTGAATTCTTAATTTGTTAACATTAACAACGTCGAAGGATAAAATAACATTCCCCGAGACTCAGTTGGGATTTATATAGGCTTAAAATGGAATATTTTCCTATCAAAATACAGACACATCAAGCGTTCACCAAGTCTTAATACATAGAAGTATAATAACATCTTATTATTGCTCATCTTTTATTTGTTATCATCTTATGGCACATGTTATAAGCGACTATAACAAAGGCCTTTAAGACGCCTCTGTGTACACGGAAAGCCCATCTAAGGTAAGCACACTCGACTCTATGACTTTTTTCATAAGCCCACTGAGTAAATAGCCGAGTGTTTACGAAGATATAACACCTTTTACCTTTTCTCTTGTTATAGATAAAAGAGAAGCGTCTAAAGAGACATTTATCAAGTGTGCACCAGTCGTACGCATAAGGTAATATGTAGCGTATTTTGTATGACTTAATAAAGCCTTTTAACCAACATTTTTTATTACACAAGCGTTCGCATTTTCCAAGCAAGCAGTAACGGTAGTTGTGTCATGTATATATGTAATTAATTGTCCATTTGTTTGCATGTTTTAATAAGCATATATTGCATGTTCATGTTGGCCGAATATGTCACGTCCAGTCCCAGAGGATTTAATCGATCGGTTATAGCAACCGTATTCTTTAAGCGTTTTTCAAAACAATGTCACAGTTCACAGTGTTTTCCTTTTTTATTGGATCTGAGATAATCTGAGCGATACCTCCTTCGGTCTCGGGCAATTGGGTACGTTTCCCATACCCGCGGGCAATAAGAATGTTTGAGTTCGGCTTGAACGTTCCACGGGTCACCCTGATTTCTTCTTCTGTCGAAATGCCAATTCATGATCAAATATTGTTTTACCAAAACGGCTTATTTGTATTTTTATTATTAGAATCTGGTTTTTCATCGATGACTGTTGATATTTTAAATCGAAACAAATTGTAAATTCCATTCAAAACAATAACATGGAATCGCTAAAGGGAGTGTAGATTCCTCTAAATTACTGAATTCATAAAATGTTAATGCTATCGATGAAGAAACAGTAAGAGCATATTTATTTGTATTTAAAGATACAGCTTTAGATATTACATTTTACAGCACACAAGCATCAAAGCGTTAGCACTCCCACTGCAAGCCTTGCGTCGTATATTACCTTCGTCATAGTTTTCTTCACTACTACTCCTTTTGCCAAAATCGTATGCAACCATCAGACTGTTCTTGGGATTAAACTTCTTACGAGGACGTGATTCGTAGTGAATAGGATCTGTTTAAAGTGAGTTTACAACCACAATAAGCAATTAATTTGGTTTTCAATAATGTATATTGTATTATGTAGTTTCTATTGTATATGTTTGTCTGCCTATTTAGTAAGATTCTTTGTCAGAAGCTTGACACCTGTCTATTTAGGTTTTGTTTCCTTCATGCAAATATTCAACTTTGGATCGTCTGATATTTCCAAAGTTTTATTACGGCCATGTTAACTTGAGAGAATATGGTGACGGTATCGTGACATTACATTTTTCCACAAATTGCTTATTAATTATTTTAGAATCTATACAATATGTTCAAATTTAGTCACACATGTTCTCCCTACTTACAGACTTACTTGGATGCTCGAACCAATTTGAAACACTAACAAGATTCCTATCTTCCACAAACATCGCGCAAAGCGAGACGGCTTTCGTGAAGATCCTATGTAAGGCTTCGACAACCAGTATCAAATGGATTTTTCTTTTATTTAGTTTCACACGTTTGTGGTCGTATTACTGACGAGAAACTTCTAGCGAACTGAAATCACGCTAAAGGTATTAAAAACCTTCGATACTAAATACTCTGCACTAAGTGGGCTCAAGTTCCGCGTATGTGCATTCAAAGGTTTCTTTTTATTGGCATTTTATACTTTTCTAGTAGATGACCAAATGTAATTTAAACACACGCACACATAACTATACATTTATTGTTACGTTTATCACTCTCGTCAGCGTATTTCTAAATTAGAAAACAAATATTTTCAAAATTTGAGAAGCTCTATTTTCTATATTTCAATAACTTGATTTTCTTACTTTTGAAAACTTTCTCTCTTACTTTATATTTAAAATGTATTAAGATTCTTGTCAGTAATTCGACTGAAGTGTATTGCATGTACAGGCAATGGAACATTATCGTCATCCTCAAGTCACACAGGAGGCATAGTACCTTCGTTGCCGTACTCCGACGCCCTTTTACCGAAATCCCTTGCGATTCCAACCGTAGGGCTTTTAAAGGTAGGAGTACCGCGATTTGGGCGCACCGACGGTGCCTGATGATCTACGTCGCCTTGAGGAACAATTAACATAAAAAGTAATCAAAAGACTATTAGACCTATCTATTTGTTAGACCGAGGTAAATGCGAGGTTCTTTCGTAATGAAACACTTAAGAATATACGACTTTAAGCTTATAATATCAATACTAATATGACACTTAATCAACGGAGCTCAGGCTACACCATTTTCTCTGGTGGTTTCGAATATAATAATGATATTATGTTATATATAATATTTATTAATAATGATAGAATTTTGAATCTTGAACTAAAACGATAATTCTTCCGAACAAAATATTGGGAAGTCTATTTCAGGATAATGAACAAACTTCACGTCACGACAATCTGAGTGATATTCAATTTCACAAAGCTTAATATACTTGTCACAAGTTACGCATCTATACTTACAGAAACATCTTTCATAATCAAATAACTGTTCGTTGTTAACAATCCAACTTACGAGATGAAAAGTAAAACAAACTTGCGCCAACAAATGTCGGGTTATTTTGAATTTCAATAAAGGAAAATGAAAGGTACAGAAACCGTCTAATGTTCAAGTTTTATTGCGTACCATTTGCGTTTGGTAAGCTGAGTTGACAGTATGAGATAAATGCTTTTTCGAATAGCTATCGGATGTTTTATGGTATCCACGACACCGCTGAACTTATTTCACGTTTGTAAGTTGAAAAGATTAAGAAAACGTTTTGGTGATTGAATGTTAATATACAAATGATTAGACATAAGCTAGAAATGTATGTACAAAATTTAAATTAAATAATTCAAATAACTATTACGCTCCTAATATTTTATATTATTTTGAAGTTCTATTTCATCCTTCGTATTTTAACCTTGGTAAGTACAGTGCCGTTAGCATATATTTTCGACTGAGTTCATATACATGTCCTTATAACTACTACTAATATATACACCAGTTGACCCTGCCACATGACTTGAGCCACTATGACGAATTTTTCATCATACTCACGGCGCTCGTAAGGCCCTGTTCTTTCAAGCTTAGTCAATTTTAACTATTGTTAAAGCCTTTTTATATTCAAAAACAAGATCATCGGATTATTTCAAAAATAGTCGGACTTCTATAAAAATCTAGTGGCCCGGGCAATGAAATTTTATTAAAAACAATAGATCTTTACAACAGCCCCATCGATCGGGTCCAAAACTATCCTGTATTTGAAGCTGGAATTGGTTATATACATTTACAAATTTTCATTGTTATCTGTTGGGCGGATTCGGAAATAAGCGTATACGAACATACTGACACATGATTTTTATACGAACATATATTAAGATCGCAATAGTCAAGTGTGACTATAGCTGGAGCTATGCGATGACGTCATATTGAACTATGAAGAAGCTTAACTATAGTTATAAATTGACTATCTATGAAACAACACGCCCTTTGTAAGTAGTAGTGACGTATCAGATACCCTCCCACTAGCAGATAATCCTCTATAATAAGTCTGACGCAAACATGTCATGAGAAAGAGTCACAAAAAATTCAAAGTGCCATTGTGGCCTATTCATAGAAATAATCCATAAAATATATTTTCGCAAGTTATTACAATTTAACATGCGTGACTTTGAAATAATTAAAACATTAGTTGTCTAATACTGAAATTACGCGGCTATTTACGTAACATATTACCACTTTGTTCTTTATAGTTTAATACGTTGGATCATCGCGTCAAGTGTAGCGTCTGTAACACATGACGTCACTAACGTCTAGCGTTGAAAGACGACGAAGTCACTGACGCTCGATATTTAACGTAGCAAGCTTTTACAATTCCAAATTCTAAAAAATCTTTCAATTATAGTTCCTATCCGGTTAGGAATGTGCTCTTCACCTTAAAAAATATTTTAGAATAAAGACTATAAGTATAATAAGACTATAAACTGAGTGCTCTGGAGAACTGTTTAAAATGGTGCCTACATCAACATTTTATCATCGCACCACCCCACACCGCGACAGAGTTCATCCATATCCACTGGAAACTATTCCATCTAGCACGGTTCGTTTCCAGTTCGTCAGCGTTCATTCTTACCACGTACGTGCAAGCTCTGGAATGAACTCCCTGCAGCGGTGTTCCCTAAGCGCTATGACATGTTCTTTAAACGAGGCTTAAGAAGAGTAGTACTTGAACAGTAGGCTTTGCTGTGCCCTGGCATTGCAGAAGTCTATAGGCGGTGACTACTTACCATCAGGTGGCCCATCTGCTCTTCTGCCTATCGAGGCACTAAAAAAAGATAAAAATAAAAACTAATTTTAAACTCACGCTCAGCACGGGGATGTGGCCTGTCACGCTTGCCAAAGCCCCTGGCAGTCATCATCTCTACGTTCTTGAAGCCACGCGTGGGTCGCTGTTGTTTAGTCCTCGCGAGTCGAACGTCAGGGCCGCCCTCGGCCAAGCAGAGGCATACCGCCACGATCACCGCCAGTTGCATTGTCAGATTCATTTCTGGAACAATTGAAATAATATTCATGATAAAAATACCCACATAAAAATATAACATCAAAATTGAATAATAATCAAATCAAATCATTATTGAATCTATGAAATGTTATACATTATTTAGATTCAGTCAATCTTTTTTACTCTACCGCCAGTTCGGAATGCAGTTTCGCTAGAGAAGAACAGGCAAGAAACTCTAGCGTTGCTTTTTTCGAACACCGGTTAACAATATTTGGTCAAACGATATAAGGTTCGTTACATTGGATTATATCAATAGCTTAGTCGATACTAATAATAATAAAATACACCCAACAGTCACACAGATAATTCTGACCCCATACCAGGTCCTGTAGTGTGGGTATTAAGAACTAAGAGGGACTACGGTCCCACAACACCCAGCCCCGAACAAATATTCTGTCTGACACACAAAGAATGCGGGAATTGAAGCTACGGCCTCGCGTTTAACAGTCGGCTGTCAAAATTAGTCAAAGATGCAATAAAAATCCATAGATATATACATCATGCCAAAAGATTTATATAAGTTATGATTTATTCGCGAATCTACCCGTCGAACGATACTAGATTAGTACAATAGTTAAACAAATTAAGTAAGTTAAGAAATATCTCTATAGCGAGAGTCGAGTTTAACTTCATTACATAACGAGAGGAGACTTCGGTGATTCCCAATTATCATACTTGTTACGTACTTATAGACATCAACAGGTTTTGAATTCACTGGAATTTCATGTTTACCAGTGAATATACACTGAAATTTCTAAATAATGTAATTAAGGAACTAAGTTAATAGTTATCGAGAAGAATAGGTATTTAACGGTAGGCAGCGGCTTTGCTGGCATTGCAGAAGTCTATGGGTGATTACTTATCATCAAATGGCCTGTCTGCTCTTCTGCCTATCGAGGCACTAAAAAAAAGAATAAAGCTAAAAATCCGAACTTCTCCATCACCACGCGAGATATTTCGTTAATCGTCCAGTGGCCAATGTGTTGGCGGGTCTATTGAATTTTTATGAATGGAGACATTGTTAGGTTACCATTTGTTCTAACTTCGTAGCATTTTCTGTACGATTATAAAATTAGGAACGGGTCTTAATCGCGCAATATTTTAATGGTATAAATACCACAATTATTTCCCGATGTTACGACCGAGTTGCATCGGCCGTGGTCACGGGCTGAGTCAGCCATTAAAATATAAAATAGTATTTATACCATTAAAATATTGCGCGATTAAGACCCGTTCCTAATTTTATAATATCTTTTCTGTACGAGCTAACTAGAATAGAGTATTCTTTATAGGTAAGATTTGTGTTGTAGATTTTTAAAGGATTTAATGTGTTTTTACAAGCGCCTTGAATTTAAAGTAAGTGAATTGATTTAAAACGATAAATTTATATGTCCCACCACACCCAAATCGGAAACAAATATCTATCCCGTCACACAAACATTTGTCTCGGTACAGGTATCGAAGCCACGGCTTCTCATTTCACAGCCGGTAACTCGGCCCAATGTGCCACGGAGGCTGTAATGTTATAATTATTTTTTATTATTATTTTTTTATAACATAGTCCGACAAACGAGCCAGTGGGTCACCTGATGTTAAGGGATCTCCACCGCCCATGAACATCTACAATACAGAAAGTATCGTGTATGTGCGTCGGCCTTAAAGGACAGGAATAAGGATTAGGGCAGGGAAGGGGGAACTTGGGCCTCCGGATATCTCACTTAGCATACGAAACGCGACAGTAAACTGTCACTTTACGTTGGTTTTCTGTGAGACAGTGGTACTACCTCGGTCGAGCAGGCCCATTCATGTTGTAGACAAATATGTCTACAGCGTGGCTCTACCACTTCAAAATTATGAATTTAAACTTATTTAAATTAATCCCATTTCTATAGTATTGTTAAAGGAGTTCTATCGCTGCGATACAAATTACGCCCAGACTCGCCGAGGAATGCAAACGTTGCGTCTACGAAGCCCTAATCCATCGCTAATCTGATGCTTTAACTTACGAATCGCATTACAACATATGGATCAGTTTATGTTTAGAACAATGTTACCTCATTCAATGCCATTGACAAGTTTACTTACGGCCATTACGAAGTTCAGACTAGATTTTAAAAGCAATACATGATAACTTTATATCTTTCAGTGAATCATCATTTTATATAGATGCCATTAGCTGTTTATTTCTTTGGCAGTATTCCACAATCCGTCTTGTTTTTTTTACTATAAAAAGGCTTGCGTTTGACCAATATCTCGCCTGATAGTAAGTAATGATGTGGCCAACGGTGGAGCACGCTTGCCTGGAAGATAACTACTCACTCTTGACTTAAAGGTTATAATTTTCGGGAAATATGGACTCCGGCAAAGAGTTCCACACTCTAGCGGTGCGCACGATAAATGTACAAGCAAAACGCTTCGTTCGCACTGGAATATCAACCATGTAGCAATGACGCTTCGCCGTGTCTCTTGTCGTCTGATGATGGAAGTTTATAAAATGATACTCTCAGGCACTCATACTACCATTCGAATAATTAAGTCTCAAAAATAACTTTTATTGATATCTGTTTATTTAATACCGTGTCCGTTTTATGTATGAAAGTAGCAAAAATTCATCAAGGAAAAATTTGCATGGACAAATTGAATAATAAAACGGATAAAACCCTGAAATTTATATTTCATTATTGAATGAAAGTATTTGGGCGCAAGCTATTAACTGTGTTAGAAGTTTTGAGATTACATTAAAGGTTACATGACTAAGTGCAATAGTTGTTTTTATATTAGTTTAACTAGCTCGGTGGCGCTGTTGTAATTGCACACGCGGTACGATAGCTGTGCTGAGGTCTCGGGTTCGATCCCCGGGTAAAAGTGATTTCGGATTTTCTATCACGAAATAATCAATATCGGATAGGCTCGTATCATGGGACAGTAATAAGCTCGGTGAAATGGAGCGTTGGTGTCTCTGTCTACCTCTCCGGGAATTACAGGCGTAAGTACGTATATTTGTGTGTAGGGTAAAAATTCAAAATATTTTTAACATTCTACCACGGTAATTAAGTCATGAAACCTTTAAATGACTAAATCGTTTATTCGTAAACGTAATACTAATGGATTCATTTGTATTCACAACGAAAGCATTACTTTTATTACGAATGTTTACCCTAAAACCTCTTTTTATATACGGGGTAAAATTTGGTAATTATATTGGTTTAATGGAACCAATATAATCTGAATAATATGGCTACAATACATATACACGAAAACCACCTTTAAAATCATTGTTAGTTAAATTATCGTATTCTGATACGAAAAAAACTACCTTTCTAATATAGATCTCGAGCAAAGTAAGATTAGTTTTACAAAACAGATAGTCGATTGAGCCATAAAGTTTTAGTAACAAGTCCTTACGATAGCAGGAGGGCACTAGTCTCTCGCAACTATGAAAATTTATTTACCTACAATACTGCGAAACAAAAATTATAAATAAGCAATCCATATTCGATTTTTAAGTTACTCCTTATGTAAGGGTACTTTGGGGGAAATATTTGGGGGTAGATTGGATAGGTTGTGGACTCGGTGGGGAAGATTTGTTACAAAAAGAAAAAGCTTCAACGCTCGCGGGGCAGTCTATACGAAACTAGCGGGAGTTTAGCTCGGTTTTAATCAGTGTGCGTACAGTCGTTCTCAGAGTAGTTTGTGTTTAATCGACGATTGCTAATACTTATCTGTACATTTTCAAAAAATAATGCTACTGTGAAATGTAAAAGCACGCTGTAAGTTGAAATATAAAAGACAAAATAAATGACACCAAGACGTTCTCTTGCAATTACAATCAAACTTGCAAAGGAGGAATTTTCAAGGAACCGTCTTTCACAAAGGAGTGTTGTCAAAAAGAAATTCCCTTGATGCTTGTTACTGTCACAAACGACATCATGCATGTAAAATTAAGGTGTGACGAGATCTTCATCACAAAACCTTTATATTAGAGGCATTTTTTATCATACTGGCACGATAAAAGACTTTTATTTTTAGAATTTTCTAACAAATATAACTCTGAAGTGACTTTATTGCAACTATTGTTTATACTGGCAAGACTTTCCTGTTTTCTCTATCTCTCTACTCAATATGCAATGGCAGTAAAAATAAAAATCCTAGAGTAAATTATTACTATACTAAAAAGAAAGTTCAAAATATAATAATTTAAAAATTATACTGTCTAAATATAATCTCATGGCTATTGGTACAGCAAATTAAATGTCCTTAATTCATTTGTAACTCAAATTAACCTGTTCAAGTATTGTTACAAGAACTTAAGATATCCAAAGTAATTTACGACTTACAAATATAATTAACCAAATATTTCCTTTAATTGAGATGACTTATTTAGTAGCTTTTCTTTGGTGATCGATAAATGTATCGCTTTTAATAAAATAAAGATACTTTCAATGAACAGTACATTTAATTATCGGAATAGCCTAGATGACACAAAATATCATTTACAAATATATATTTTGTGTAATTTAAAAAAAAATCTTTATTCATAGGTATTACTTTTTTTAAAGTTTCATCAGAAACCGTTACAGGCTTCGCTATTGTATTAAAATAGCTTATCTAAGGAAACTGTCCCACAAAATAATTGTCCTACATTCGAGCCTAATTCTAAGATAGTTTGCTAGTGATGATTTTGATTTTTTGACCCTTAATTATCGCTCGCTTTTTGTCGTGAAGGAAAACATTATAAGAAAATCTGCACACAGAATTTTAAAAAAATATGAAAGAGCGTGGTGGACTAAGGCTTAACCCTTATGCCCTATAGTGGGACAGTGATGTAAAAATGCGGCAGAAACTAATGAAAGGTATAAAGTTATTAGTAACATATTGCTAAAATAAAAACATGACATTTTAATTTTTCTGACTGTCTCGGTGGCGCAGTTGTAATTGCCCATGCTTTATGACTGTTATGCTGAGGTCTCGGGTTCGATCCCCGGTCGGATAAAATGATATTGGGTTTTTTATTTAGAAATATTCAGTATTAGCCGGGAGTCTGGAATTGTGTCCAGTATGGCCATAAGCTCGTCCCCTATCACATAAATTCGGCGAAAAATTAGTACTGTTTACACCTCTGCCTACCCCTTCGGGGATTACAGGCGTGAGTGTATATGTATGTACATATTAAATATTGTGTTTAATAGACCATTAAAATAGAGACCCTTTACATAAACGTAATACTAGTCATAAGGACATATAGTCCTTTATCAGTATGAACAGGAAAATTTGGGTATAGCAGTAGAGTAAGTAATAATGCCTAGCGGTGTGAAATTTGAGTCAGTTCATTGTTCACGTGTTGCATATTTACGTCCGCCCACCCGACACATTACTGTTTTTGACAAGATAGGGTGAACATCCCTAATATTGACAACGGACAGCGGGTCCCGTCTAAATATGGCTCGTTTATAGTGTAGGCGTAGTAATTGCAAGGCTTATAGGCCGTCAATAGTTTGGTAACGTCCTTGAGTATGTAGAATAGAAAATAAATTAGAAACAATTCTCGCATATGAACTATACGTAACTTTAATACTTATATAAAATTTTCATATTTAATGAAATATTTGCTTTACTTTTACAAATTGTGTCTAATTATATATTGTTTAATTAATTATATAAACACTATATGATTTGTTCTTATACTGTAGGCACTGACTTGTGAATGTTTGGTGCAAAATAAAATATATTATTTTATACAATAAAAACAAACAACAAAATTTATTACAAAATCTCCCTATCACCTTCATAATACTGCCTACCACGATTTTTTGTTACTTAAATTCACTCATAAAACTTCAATTTATCTATTTTATACAATATATTAATATATTATTACATAGTACACATCGAATAATAAATGTTAAACTATTTAAGCATAAATTATAAAAACTCCTTGAAAGCGAGCATAGAGAGAAATACCGCAAAGAAAATGAATCAGCATTTTAATAAAAGTAACCTTTGAAATGAAGATTATTATGAAAGGCCAAATATCATTTTTGTTGATTTATGTAAGAATTTATTATCTTAACAGCTTTATTGTTTTTCACAGTATTGTATTTTAGGTAAAAATATTTCATGAATCACGCCTTTTCATTCCGAATGGGCTAAATAAGTGAGAGTCCTTTAAAAATATTACTTTCTTTTTCGGATTATTTTTAAGGAATGTCTTTGTAAATAATGTAGAGATTGGAGTGACAAGAAATATAAACATTAGAAATATATTATTCTCTTTAACTTTTAATCATCATAACACAAACTAAGTAATAACTTATAGAACAACTAATTGAGATTTGCGGTACTGCTTCAAATGTCGAGTTGATTCATGTAAAGCTTTTCAAGTATAAATAGTGTATGTACTTTGTCTACCATAATACTGTTTTTATTATGTTGTAATTGTAAGGATTTATAATGTTCAGCATGTTTATTTTTCATTGAATGAATATATACACTATATGATACACTAATTGGACCGCACTGCGCTTACCATCAGGTGCAGTGTGGTCACTTTGCCGTGCCAGGATAAAAAAAAATGCGAACTTTAAACCACATTCTATTTTTAAAACCTTTGCTAAAGGTTTTAAAAATAGAATGTGATAAAAAAGAAGTTATGTGGCTTGAAAGGTACATAACAAAGGAAACAGACCCAATGTAAAATTACGAAAATACAAAGAATATTTATTATCATATTATATAAAAATCATATTAAAGAATTTAGTTTGAATTGGAAGACATCTTACATTACATACATGAATCCATTATATGTGTGCTTGTAAATATGTAATTTTAATTATTGTGAGGAGTTAGCCGTCGCCATTTTTGTCGAAAGTGACAGTTACACATTCACTGTCTTGATACAACAGCCATGTTGTAAATAAAATATATTGTAAATAAAAATATTGCATAATGTGAAACGAGTATTTTTTTATTCAAAATGTCCACTGTCCTTAGGGATATATTTTGTCGAATATACAGTCATACGATTTGCTACATAAAGAATGTAAAGAAAAAAGGGCATACCTAAATAGAACGGGTACCAAAGCTCAACCCTGCGTTGATGGGCTGTTATTAAACATTGAATATTTCAGTGGGCTTTTTACCAACCTCTGCCCAACGTGGCTAAGTCAAATTCACCTAACACCTGAGTTTCGTATATGTAATAATGTATGAATAAATTCGATAGGTAACATACGAGGTAAATTCCTGATAATTCCATACAGAATCCCTAATCGGTTTTAGCTCAAGATTAACTTATATGTTACGCAAATCTAATTAACATTAGATTGCATGTTTTCGAACCAATCACGTGGAAACTAAGTTTGCGTTAATCATGAAGCATGTTCACAGTATAACATAACATTACCGTAAATACTGCATTTTTTAAGCAAAGGCGTAAGGGAACACGGTTTCATATTTTATCAGAGTTTGAATTTACCTTTTGCAGCAAATTCAATTGACCTTTTTTTTATAGTATAGTATAGTCCGACAAACGAGCCAGTGGGTCACCTGATGTTAAGTGATCTCCACCGCCCATGAACATCCACAATACCGAAAGTATCATGTATGCGTTGTCGGCCTTAAAGGACAGGAATAGGGATTAGGGAAGGGAAGGGGGAATCTGGGCCTCCGGTTATCTCACTTACCATACGAAACGCGACAGTAAACTGTCACTTTACGTTGGTTTTCTGTGAGACAGTGGTACTACCCCGGTCGAGCCGGCCCATTCATGCTGTAGACAAATATGTCTACAGCGTGGCTCTACCACTTCCAAAACGGTCCTTTATCATATAAGTACAGTGAATAAAAATCTACAACTCATTTTGCAGTATACTATAATAATTAACCTAACGACTTCTGTTTCAAATAAGGAACATAAAACCAACTATAAAAGGGTAATATCCGTCATACATTAATATAAAAATGTCATAATCCGAGAACAAAACTGCAAGTGCATAAAACACCGCCCGTTGCCATTTATCTGTCTTCGACTTGGGTCGTATATCCATTTTTATTATCAAAAAGGAACAAGGGTACATAAGTACCTCATTCTAACAAATATCATGCTTTTTAACAGATAAATGTACGTCCAAACCAAAATTTTGCGAAGATATAAAATGTTAAGAAAATAGTATTGCAAATCGCTCCGGGAGCGGTCAAGAATTGAATATAGGATACCGAGGGTCAAATTCTAACCATGTTACGGCGGATTATTGCTTCCAAATCTTATTGAATACCGTCTTCTGTCGCCTGTGCAAATTTAAACGATGAATTTATGTAATAAGCATGGTCAATTCGATCACGGAGGGACGTGAAACGTTCCAGATTATCCATTTTTGATTTATAAGGGAATAAGAAATAAATAGGTCCCGAATTAGGTTTTATTTTTACGATTTTATCACTTGCTTTCATACATATTTATTATACTTGAAGTAATATTACCTTGGACAAATGAAGTATAAAATTGTACATAACTGTCTGCCGTTCATCCCGCGAGTGACTAAGCATTTTGCCATTTCTTACCAAAGTGATTGTAATATTTTTTTTTATCCTGGCACGGCAACGTGACCGCACTGCACCTGATGGTAATCGCAGTGCGGTCCAATTAGAGTATCGAGTAGTGCGAGACGGTCTAACCCCTGCTACTCAACACAATCATGCCGAATTGTAATGTAATCAAGAATATTAAGAAATATAGCCAGTTGTCTTTTAATTATAAACAATTAGTTAATATATTTATGACCATTTTACGTGTGTAAATTATCTTACTTAATTATTAGATACGTATCTAACATTTTTATGATTTTTAAGATTTTGCTAAATAGTAAAACCTTATTTTATACAATTTACACCAAATTAAAATACTATTTCGTACCAATATCAATGAACCAAATTCGCAAGAGCAGCGATAGCCTAGTTGGTTGCGGTATTTACTGTAAAGACGAAAGTCGTATATTCGAAACCCAGATGGCATACACCTCTGACTTTTCTAAAAGTTACATGTATTCATTGTTAATTATTGCTTGCTTTAACGGTGAAAGAAAACATCGTGAGGAAACCTACATACCTGAGAATTCTCAAAGAATTTCGAAGGTATGTGAAGTCTACTAACCCGCATTAAGCCAGCGTAGTGGACTAAGACCTATCCCCTCTCGTTATTAGAGGAGCCCGTGCCCAGCATTGGGACAATGATTAATAAGGGCTAGTATTATTATTATAAATTCGCATTAAAAAAGGATTTTCATTGTTCAGTATCGTTTCATAATCTTAATGACGTCTGTTCTTCATAATTTAATTTTTTACTCACGTAAACCTATTAGTATTTTTGCTTTAAATCTTTTATTAACATTTGCATAATAAATTTCCGTTGGTGCTACATCGCTAGCTTTTTCTTGTGAATTACTTGACTTACTTACTTTACTTATTATACTTGATCAGAAAAATAATTACTGCATTGATAATTTAATTTGAACTGATCATTTTTATTCAATCATCTATCCCGAAAATAATTCAGCTTTCAGTTTTCATATTTCAGTATACATTTACGTCCACATAACAAATAAAACATCAATTATGGATTTTATCCCGGTTTATTTTCCTTTTTTAGTCCCGACATTTCGAAAACTTTACAGCCTTCATAGTGACATAAAAACCGGCACAATTAGTTTTATTTCAATGGAACATAACTATTCAATATGAAAATAAATTTAATGTTTCAAATGTCAGCACTCGCCATTCGTTTCTAAACTACAAAGCATTAAAATTGCTCCACTGGACTTCCTTGCACCTGCAGCAAACTTAATTAGAATAAATTAATTGTTAAAGGAGTTACCTAGTTCCCTGTCTATCTAGATAAAATGATAGCACAAAGTTAACTCGTAAAGTAAGACTTTAAACATAAAGCATCACAATTAGTAAGGTTAACTTCGAAACAGTTATCATTAACTCCAGTCTAAATAATGTTTAATAAATAAATAATAATACACCCAAGTCACACATCAGTCACACTCCTGACCCCACACTGGGTCAAACATGTATCGTGGGTATCAAGAACTATGAGGGACTACTGGTCTAAGAGCCCGTGAACCCCAGACCTACGTTATTTTATAAAAGCTGAAAGTTTGTCAGCGCATGCTCCCAACACAGGTAAGAACGATGGACCATTATGAAGTTTGGGTTACAGTGGCTTTGGCAGGTAAGAGTCACTAAAGGTGTGTAAAATACCGATCTAAATACATCAAATAATAAAGTGCGATTTTTTGGTATTACCTTTAGAATATTATTAAAAATCACGTTATTCATCGCCAGACACTTAACATCGTGGCAACCCCTTGCCAGACACCTTTAATGGTCATGAAATTATAATTTTACTTACGTTATAGTATAAAAGCTGATTTTTATAAATAATACTTGGGTAATAAATAGATGATGTTTCCTCATTAGCCAGACACTTTTGATAGTTCCAACCCCTTGCCAGACAAGCATGTAGGGTAGCTGTAGGAGAGCGCGAGGCAGTATGCATATGGGTGAGATAGCGAGTTAAGTCTACCACGGTCCCTCACTGCGCAGTTGTTATTTCTACTGATAGTCTATGTAAATTTTAAAAACATTTTAAGAAAATACATTCGATGCTACAACTACCTTAAATTGTTAAAAAAATAATTTATTATGTCAATAACAGGTTAAAATACAATGTAAATAATACAATGTAAAAATATTATTATTGAAGGCCGGTTGTCGTTTTTGTTAATTATTGGACTGAATAAGTAAAAAGTGTAATTGTCAACTGATGTAAAAGTGATATGTTTAAAAGAGCAACTACAGGTTTTATTGCCGGCTTCTTTCCTAGTGGATAACTGCATTCCGAACCGGTGTAGCTTAATAAACAATGAACAGAAAGTGTGTTATTTCTACTGAACTATCGTACGCTATGCATCCTGGTTATCTGAAGATCAAAGAAGGATGAATAACTCTCATAGTCATGACCTATGATGACGTCATGACCTCAGCCATTCTGACCACAACACATAGAACCCGGATATCAGAAGTGGGATTGAACTCGACATCCACTATCGTAAATCAGGTGATGTAAATCCTACAGTCTCGTAACATGTTATTTTTGTTGTTTGAGAGTTCGGAAAACATTAATCATTAGTTTTATGCACTTTTTTGGGTTGTGCAAAAAAGTGCATAAAACAAAAGGTTGTGCAAAAATTTATATATTATTGAAATTCTATCATCCGAAATAAAATAGTGATGGTAAAGTGTAATATGCTACCGCTTTACACGTGGTAAAATGTGCTCAATGGTACTGTAAATTTGCTAGTCTCCAGTAAATTTCTAGGTTGCGAATGTTGAGAATCATTTGGATGTGCTATGTTTATAAATTATAGTAAGTCCCTTTAGTTTTGTAAATCATTTTGATTTATTTTATGTTCCAAACTAAATCGTTTAAACGATAATCAAAATTAAGTGTCAATGTTTACTGTGTTAATGATTTTGGTGTTAAAATTCCATTTGCTGTGGATGGTGTCCCCTGGCGCTGTTGAGTTGTTGAGGCGGTTCTCTGGTAGTGCAAGTACTGAGATAGCTGGTTGTTTGCCTGCCTACCTACATAGGTCATGTTCCTATGGATATATTTAAAATTTGGTGAGTCGCTTCTGGTTTTAAAATTTACAGGATGAGTTTTAATTTTGTTCATTCTGATAAACTAAACAATTCATTAAGTTAAAAATACCATGTTCTATTTCCTACCTTATTGATTTTTGTTTTAATTTCTGGTGTTAAAATCTGATGGTAATTCATCTTTTAGTTTTATTAAAACTGATGGTACTTTAATTAATATTTGAAGTTTTTGTTTAACTGCTAATTAGGCAGTGATATTATGGTAAGAGATTAAGTGTTGCTGTAACCACAAAAAAGTTTAAAATTTTCTCAAATTTACAATATAAAACAAATCTTAATAACTACTCTTAGTCAATACAGAAAGTTAATTATGTTGTAACACTTTGTAAATTATATTGCAGTTTAAATAATAGTTTATTTCAATAACATTGTGATTGTTAGTACTTATGTGTTCCTAGATCATAAACTGACAATTAATAATTAAACTGAAAATAATTGTGAATTTTAAATCAGTTATTGGCCTGTCTTTGTTGACTGGTTGATACCATCATAAACTACAAAATAGTAAGACTGTACAATCCATACTCGCGCTCTCCTACAGCTACCCTACATGCTTGTCTGGCAAGGGGTTGGAACTATCAAAAGTGTCTGGCTAATGAGGAAACATCATCTATTTATTACCCAAGTATTATTTATAAAAATCAGCTTTTATACTATAACGTAAGTAAAATTATAATTTCATGACCATTAAAGGTGTCTGGCAAGGGGTTGCCACGATGTTAAGTGTCTGGCGATGAATAACGTGATTTTTAATAATATTCTAAAGGTAATACCAAAAAATCGCACTTTATTATTTGATGTATTTAGATCGATATTTTACACACCTTTAGTGACTCTTACCTGCCAAAGCCACTGTAACCCAAACTTCATAATGGTCCATCGTTCTTACCTGTGTTGGGAGCATGCGCTGACAAACTTTCAGCTTTTATAAAATAACGTAGGTCTGGGGTTCACGGGCTCTTCCTCTATACGGTCCTACAACCAGTTTTAAGTTTATGTACCAACTGTAATGAGTTCCGAATTTACAGTTTAACGTTAGGCAGCGGCTTTGCTGTGCTCTGACATTGGAGAAGTCTATGGGCGGCGGTGACTACTTACCATCAGGTGGCCCGTCTGCTCGTCTGCCTATCGAGGCACTAAAAAAAACTAATTTTGAGAAATAAGTTAGCATTTACATGGTGCTCCATGCGCCACTCTAGAGCATCGGGGCGATGGTAAACCCTACCTGTAACACAGGTCGTGTCTATTTCAGGTTAGGACGATAGTGCCTCCCACCTTCTATGTAAGGATATCGTCTGGTTTGCCATTGCAGAATAGGAAATTCATCTTTCACACTTGTAATTGTTTGTTAATTAATAATAATGGAAATAAAACTAATTTTACGGATTATGTCGCGGTTTTGTTTTATTTTTTTAAGCTGTTTCGAAGGCTTTACAGTCTTGATCATGGGTGGGCTCACTCCTCACTTTTACTTCAATGTGTAATATTCGCGTAAATAATAATAATCATTATCAAAATATTATAGTACCAAATCAATCAACAAGGTGGAATCCCCTGTATATGTTTCTTATCGCAATCTTTTAAATTGTAATTGTACAAATTGTGTCCCATTCTGACGTTAAAATATGAATAACAAAATAATAACGCGAAGTGCTTAAAAGTATTCGATGGTGTAGAGATGCCCGAAAGGTCCCTGAGGAAATATGTGTAAATGAAGGGCAATTACGCGGACGCCAAAATGTAACCGCGCCCTACTGTGTTTTGGGTGTGCTATCTAGTATATTAATCGATATATGAATCTTAAGTAACCATCCTACTAATATTATAAATGCGAATGTTTGAAAGGATGGATGTTTGACACTCAATCACGCAACAACGGCTAGACGGATCCTGTTGAAATTTGGCACAGAGATAGATTATAGTCTGGAATAGCACATAGGACACTTTTTACCCCGGAAAACTGTACAGTTCCCGTGGTATAGTTTAGTTTTTCATATAGCAAGGTATCTACATGATTTTTTGCATAGTGGTAGTTTAGGAGTCAGAGAATGACATAGGCTACTTTTTAACCGACTTCAAAAATGGAGGAGGTTAACAATTCGTCGGAATCTTTTTTTTATGTATGTTACCCGACTACTCGAAGACGCCTGGACCGATTCGAGAAATTCTTTTTTTGTTTAAAAGGGTATACTTCCCAGGTGGTCCCATTGGCACCAAGTCAGGATCTGATGATGGGATCTCAGAAATATCGAGGGCAACCCTCTAATTTTATAGGGACGCATAATTTATTTTGTATTGAAGTCGGTGTACTTTTTATGAATTATTTATGTATGTTACCCGATTACTCGAAGACGCCTGGACCCATTCGACAAACTCTTTTTTTGTTTCAAAGGGTATACTTCCCAGGTGGTCCCATTGGCACCAAGTCAGGATCTGATGATGGAATCTCAGAAAAATCAAGGGAAACCCTCAAATTTTATAGTGACGCATAATTTGATTTTTATTGAAGTCGGTGTACTTTTACGAATTAAAAAACTTTTACTTAATATGTCGGAAACTTTCGGGTTCCTATAGGATAGCAAAATGTAGAAAGATGTAATAGCTTAAGATGCCTCCGTGGATTGTATACCTTTTCTTCCAAAAACAATCACAACGCGGGCGGAGCCGCGGACTCCGGTCCGGGCTAGTAGTTCATATTTTTGTCGTCAATATTTAAAAAAATTAGTTATATGCCTCCGTGGCCCAGTGGACGAGTTCAATTCCTTCACCGAGACAATTTTTTGTGTGAGAGATATATTTCTTTCGGATCTGGTTGTTGGATCATAGTTCTTGATACCCACGATATAGGTTTGACTTAGTGGTCAGGTAGTGTAGTGGTAGTGTCAGGACTATGTGTGTGACTGTTGGGTGTATTTTTATTAAATATGTATTGTGATGTATACAGATTACGACTATGTGCCTCACATTATTACGGTTAGTTTTTTTCTATGATTACACTAAAATCAGCATGCCGGATCGCACAACTTTATAAATTACAATCACACGCACACACCGCAAGATACGCACCTAGATGTACACCTATATAAATTTTACGACTCTAAATACTGTTACGGTGAAAGCCTCTATCGATTTAGATTATTCTAGCCATAATATTTTAACAACGGTTGGTACATTACTATCATATATTATGACATATCGTAACTAGAAGCAAGATAAACAATACATTTACATTCTATATTAATGCACACCTAATGGATTCTAATTCAAGATTACTCGTGCCTTGTTTTAATTGCGTTATACATTCTATTATGTATAGGCGTAATGTTAAAGGATCACTAACAATTCAATTATTTATTAGCGATCGATATCGTCAGTTTGGTAATTCAAATTTGGCTGGAAACTTGAACATCTATAATCATAATCATTAAACAATTTAGTGAAGCAAGATAACTGTTGTAGATAGGAAGATCAAATTGGCAAACGGCATCATTTCGCAGTTTCATAACTCACAATATAGTCATTATATTGAAGAAATAGTTGCAATAACCTTTTTAAAAATTATGTATTATACAATTGCATTTGTAATTGCGCAAGCGTTACGTGTTTACGCGTGCTGAGGTTTCGGGTTCGATTCCCTGGTCAGGTAAAGTGATAAGTATTGGGTTTTTCTATTTAGAAATACTCAGTATCAGTCCGGAGTCTGGAATTGTGACCAGTATGGCGATAGGGTCGATCCCTATCACCGAGCACAACATTATGGGACCGTAATATATTCGGCGAAAAGTGGGTGTACTGGTTAAACCTCTGCCTACCCCTTCGTGGATTACAGGCGTGACTGTATATGCCTGTATATTTTACTGTATGAAATCTTGGCTATAAATCGATACCAAGGAATACGTAAACTCTTTGAATAAAAACAATACAGTTATATGCCGCCTATGTGACAAATGGTGGGAAGTAATTTAAAAGTGACACGGGTTCAGCCTCGAAAAATGAAAGCTATTATCAGATAATCTCTACTTCTTGGGTAAAGTGTCTCTGAAAAACCTTAAACGATTGCTAAAATCAATCATGACGGCCTTTTAGCGCAACTGATGAGTAACTGTGATAGTCCACACGTTCTATCGCCTCACTGAGACAATTGTTAGTTTATCTACGACCATTTGTTTTTTTTAATACCTGGATAGGCAGACGAGCAGACGGGACACCTGATGGTAAGTAGTCACCGCCGCCCATAGATTTCTGCAAAGCCAGAGCACAGCAAAGGCTACTGTTAAGCGTTACCATTACGCTGCTTACCGTTTGTTTCGAGTCTAGGTGCTATGGGACCAACCTGAGTGTCGTGGGACCATAAATTCGTCGTAGTTCTCATGATGTTAACGTAATGTATGCTCAGGATTATTTGACTTGCTATTGTGTTTATTTTTAATTATCAAGCTTTATTTTGTTTTACATTGAATAAAGTTTGGAGACATATATACACTACATATACATATTTATAAATATAATATACTAGCTTATGTCCACGGCTTCGTCCGCGTGGTAGATATTTGTGAAAGAAAAGGTATACAATACATGGAGACATCTTCAGTTATTACATCTTTCTATATTATGCTATCCCATAGGAACCGTGCATTTTCCGGGATAAAAGTAGCCTATGACATTCTAAGACCCTTAACATAACACTATGGAAAAATGATGTCGATTAAAAAAGCTGTTTTCTCGCGGTCGGGGGTATGTTACTGGCGTGAATAAACATAATATAAATTTGATAACCCTCCGATAAGAGAGTTCACAACTTTTAAACGGCTGAACTGATTTTCATGTAATTTACAGTTTTATAATGTAAAAGTCGCGTCATGCCATTTTATTTCATACCTCACTTGGGTAAATTGAAAATATTCGGCTGTTTATCCCTATATCCACTTGCGTCGGCGGTTAAAAATATTTAAAAACAATCTTTGAAGCTTTGTATATCGTGCCAAAAATTGAGCTCAATCGATACAGAACTTTTTGAGTTTTTGAAGCATACACAAACCAACACATTTTTATATATAAAAATAAATGTGCAACAAAGTGAGTTAAAACACAACTTAACTGGGTATCAATACAGTGACCTTATGTTAAACATAAGTATAGTAGTCAGAAAATAGAGCGCTAAAATATTCAGGTTTACTTTTAATTTAAACATTATACTTACTACAGTCCTAAAGAAAACTTTCTCCGAGTTGAAAGATAAAAGCGTGCAACACCTAACTTCTGAGGAAGTATATAAAATAACTATCTCCTTTGAACACCAAACTCCTCGAATATTGAGATTCCCTTTGTGTAATTAGCTGTGCTAAGTCTTTGCGGCTTTGAATCTCTGAGTGATCTAATCGGGACTGTTTTACATTAATTGAGGAATCAGTTTTATTTTTGGTTATAGAGCAGCATTCTATTAGTAACAGAAATTTTAGAAGCGGTTCTGTATTTCCATTGATTACTCCTACATACAGCCATTGTATAGATATAAACTAAGCAGATTTTAAAATTCCTCCCCCTAAAGAAATGGATGAGAGTTAAAAATATTATGTTTTTTTTATTGTCAAATTGACCACACCGCGCCTTATAGTAAGCGCAGTGCCATCCAGCGAAAGAAAACTGTACTATAATATTATTTAAAACAAAAAAAATGATATTCATGCTCTTAAATCAAAAAAAAATATATAATTTGCACTTTTTAAAAAACACTGCTAAGAGAAAAAATAATGGAAAACTTTGTATAGAAAAGTTTTCTAAAAGGCGGGTGGAGTCACTAGTAAAAGCTACCGAAATACATCTAGCCCACGCTCCTAATAAATATCACTATCGTGATACAACACTGTATAAATAGCATATCTACTAATACCGTATGCCATAAAGCTAAATCCTTCTTATACGATTAAAACGGACAAGCCTAAGCAAATTTAATAAATCACGCCATAATATGGGTGAATGGATAATGGGAATCTAATCCCGTGGTTACCCAATTTCTAAATGTCGACACGTATTTACATTTGGCATTGGAATTATTGCCTAAATTCCAGGAAAGACTTATTGGAATTTGCATGGATTGATTGCTAAGCTGCGGTCATATGGATCTGTAAACATATTAACAAGTAACAATTTAAGTTTGCTTTTGCTTTTGATTTAAGATGAAAAGGAGGTGATAGTTTAGTGGAAAGGTAAACAGGTTGCCGATCCCAATGTCGCGGGTTCGAACTCAGACCTCAGGTCACACACCTTTTCGAAGTTACGTGTGTATTTATTGTCAAAGACAAGACACATACTTCAGAGCTCTCAAAGAATTTAGAAAGTATGTGAACTCTACAAACCTGCAAAAGGCCAGGGTGATAGACTAATGATTAACCCCTCTCATTACATAGTAGAGGAGTCCCGTACTGAAAAGTGGGTAAGTATATAAGACAGGACTATTACCTATATATAAGCAGCGATAGCCTAGTTGGTTGCGGTACGGACTGTGAAGACGAAAGTCCTATGTTTAAAACCCAAGTGGCACACACCTCTGACTTTTCTAAAAAAAGTTACGTGTGTATTAAATGTTAATTATTGCTTGCTTTAACGTTGAAGGTAAACATCGTGAGGAAACCTGCATACCTGAGAATTTCGAAGTCTACCAACCCGCATTACCAGCGTGGTGGACTAAGGCCTAACCCCTCTCATTAGTAGAGTAGGCCCGTGCCCAGCAGTGGGACAATGTTTAATACAGGCCTAGTATTATTATTATTATTACCTATATAATATACTGTATATAATCCTTTGCTTGATATTTCATCATGATATTCGATAACGTCCAGAGTCCGTCGTCAACATTTTATCTATAGTTGGCGAATATTGGTAGCAGGAAAAATCGTGAAAAATAATATACTGTATTTTGTTAATGTTGGAATTATGAGGCAGCCAAAAGGATCGACGTTTTACGTCCGTAACATTCTATAGGAAAAATTATTATTGTCACTATCATATTAAAATATCTTTTGCTATCGAATGCTGCACTTATTTTTCTCTACTGCCCCATTATATAATATTTATTGAGTATATGTATATAAGTTAAAGATAAAAATACATAATATTCCCTGAATTTATTCTTTGTAGTTTGTATCTTACGCGTTTCGTAGCACGCAATGAAAGTTAAACTTTTAGATAGATTAATCAAAAAGAAACTTTTGCTTTAATCACAGAGAAAAAGAAATACTATAAAATGTGCTAGTTTCAAAATAATAACAAAATCATGATCCATTTAATAAACTCATACTGAATGTATACCCGCCAAAGTTCATTACGATCTAATGAATTTCCATTAATAATGTTCTCAACTAAATGCTATGTCACTCTCTCTTAATTGAAATATTTTGTTCTACAATGTTACCATTAATATTCAATGAAAACTGAGACTACGATTTTGACATACAATTATTAGTCTTAAGTAAGCGATTCCATGAAAGAACAAGCAATGTAATGCATCATTGGCACTTTTATCGCTTCATGGACGATTTCTATCAAGTTGTACTCAATGACCTATAGTTGTAAGTTAGAAAAATGATTATCAAATTGGGGAACGGGATTTAACCGCGCAATATTTAATGGTAAACATACCTATTAATTTCCCGACGTTGTAACACCGGCCGTGTTCACTGGTTGACATTTGATTAGAGGTATAACTCGCAAAAATCAAAAACCATCAATTACAAAAATTAATTTTTTCATCAGGAACAATTGCTTTATTCAGAATAATTCTTATATTCAAAATATATACAACCCTCAGAAACCTGTCTGTAATAAATTAAAAAAATATATTTTATGAAAAACTTAAAACCGCCACATATGTTTGCAAGTCCGGAAACAAATAGTATCGTCAGAGTAAGGAAAGAAGCTTTAGCACTTATGTTATTTATACCAAATTTTTCCTTTACCCTACAGGTGCGTTAACCGCAAGCTTTCAAACATATTTTTATAAACACTTAGTCATATTCTACACAGAGCTGGATTTAGGTACGGCGTAAAGGCCCTACAAGATGATTACCCACGCGTTGAGATATAATTTTTCTTAAATAAAAAATAACATCACTTCTTTAAATTGAAAAAGGGAATGAAAAATGGCTAATGAAATCATAGAGTACAAATGTTCTAGACTCATATTTCCAAACTGGTTTCTCATATTTACGCGAATATTATACATTGAAATAAAACGAAGTTTACGGATTATATCGCGGTTTATTTTACTTTTTTAACCCGACGTTTCAAAATAAAAATGTACATCAAAATAAAAATGTAATATCAACTACATTGAGGGTAGAAACATTGCACTACACTTTCGAGATGACATACAACTCAGTCTCCCCCGTGACCATGAAGGCTGTAAAGTCTTCGAAACGTCGGGTTAAAAAAGTAAAATAAACCGCGATATAATCCGTAAACTTCGTTTTATTTCATATTTCCAAACCTAGACATTTCTTTAAAAATGTATTCATTGTTATGTTACTACTCAATCTCAAAAATTAAACAGATAAAAATCAATTTGGCTAAAATTACACAAAATATCTTGTGCAAGATATCCCTCCACAACCTCCACTTCCATTAGCATTATACCTTTAAATACGGCTCTGGCTGTAAAGGTTTTATTTTGCAATAAGCATTTATTGGAACTTGAAAAGTTCGTAAGAATTCTTATGTTTCAACCAACACAATAATTCCTTTCGAGTGTGAAGCCCTCCAAGATTACTTTATTTCTTTGACGTCAATAGAAACGTTTGTGAAATCGACAAACTTTAAAGGATTACATTATATATTTTTACATTTTTTTTTATTGCATAGTCCGACAAACGAGCATGTGGGTCACCTGATGTTAAGTGATCTCCACCGCCCATGAACATCCACAATACCGAAAGTATCATGTATGCGCTGTCGGCCTTAAAGGACAGGAATAGGGATTAGGGAAGGGAAGGGGGAATCTGGGCCTGGGATATCTCACTTACCATACGAAACGCGACAGTAAACTGTCACTTTACGTTGGTTTTCTGTGAGACAGTGGTACTACGCCGGTCGAGCCGGCCCATTCATGCTGCAGACAAATATGTCTGCAGCATGAATGGGCTACCACTATTAATAATATTATTATATATATACACGCATGTAATATATAAACTACCATAAACTAAAGAGGATAATTAATGTTGGTTGCTGCTAACATCTAAGTAGACTCAAAAATTGATCTCCAATAAGGTGATACTTAAAATTATATTATTAAACAAGCTTTTATTTAAATGCTCGAAAAAGGAGTATATAATGATTTAAAGTAGTAATTGGTGAATGAACGAAAAAGTACTTGATAAGAAAAATCTAACGGCCCTAAACACGATATGGCGGCTGTAAGCTATTAAGGAGTTGAGTGTCTACAGGTGGTCCTATACAGCAGCATTAAGTCCAGCGTACCATAATATTGCGTTGTCTTTAAGATTATGCATGAGTACCAAATTTCTGCCTATTCTATAAGGTTAAAAATTCAGTTGCAATTTTTTACGTAAACAAACATGGCAAGATAAATAAAAGCTTGTAAAAAAGATGTTATTTGAGAGAAGAAGTAAATTGTTGGGAATTTGTGAGCGAAATGCGTTAGATATTGACATTGTCAGTTTTCATAGATTTCAAGTAAATTGATATTATGTAGGTAGTTAAAATTTTACCATTTACCAGATTCAATAAATATGAGATAAAAGTTACAATTAAAAAAATTAGTACTTGACGTCTTCCGTAGTAGTTTTAACAGTCGTAGCAATATTTGACATATAGACAAACTTTTTACATTCTGGCACGGCAAAGTGACCACACTGCACCATCCGGTAAGCGCAGTGCCGTCCAATTAGAGTATCAAGTAGCGAGACACAATATATGCCTCGCTAATAAACAAAATCATGCCGGCCTGTAGCTTCTTCACACTACGCCGTGGGGCAAGAAGGTGAAGAAGCGGTCGAGGACCCAGTGTCAAGAGTACTCAGAAGGTCGCAACACGGCCAAACATCGTACCCCAACTCTACACCCCCGACAGAAACCGGATACACACTGGCTGATCCCGGAATGCGACACACTTGCGTGTGCCACTGTGGCGGATTTTACACCCTGTGTACGATGGTTGCTATCCGGCCGGATACGAATATCCTACCACCAGCATATTAATATTTATACCTAATTGTTTCTTATGTTTACGCGAATATTATACATTGTAATAAAATCGAAATTTACGGATTCTATCGCGGTTTATTTTACTTTTTTATCCCGACGTTCATGCCTTTGCCCTGCGTTCATTTACAGCCTTCATGGTCACGGGGGAGACTGAGTTGTATGTCGTCACGAAAGTATAGTGCAATGTTTCTACCCTCCATATAGTTGATATTTAATTTTTATTTTGTTGTAGTCCAATCTACGCAAACGTTCGAAACGTCGGGATAAACAAGTAAAATAAACCGCGATAGAATCCCTAAATTTCGTTTTATTACAAAATATTTATACCGTTATTTTTGAGACTAGAGAAAAAAATATAGTCACAGATTTTAGTTATTATATTTCCCGTAGGCTGTAAAGCAGTTTCTTCACAAAACATATCACTGTTGGCACTGGATGTATTTAATAATAATTATACTAGCCCTGTATTAAACATGTCGCACTACTGGGCAAGGGCCTCCTCTACTACTGAGAGGGGTTAGGCCTTAGTCCATCACGCTGGCCTAATGCGGGTTGATAGACTTCACATACCTTCGAAATTCTTATAAGAATTCTCAGGTATGCAGGTTTCCTCACGATGTTTTCCTTCGCCATTAAAGCAAGCGATAATTAACATTTAATGCACACATAACTTTAGAAAAGTCAGAGGTCTATGCCACTTGGGTTTCGAACATACGACTTTCGTCTTTACCACAACCAACTAGGCTATCGCTGCTTGGAATGAATGTATTTATGAGACCAAAACCATAGGTAGCGATAACAGAAGCCATGTCGGTTTATAACAAAGACAATGCTGTTATAGAGGCCAGAGACAACAATACCGTGTATCAATTGATGATCGATACGCAAGAACTCTTATCTATGCCTTTGTTATCTTAAAGCTCCTTGTTTGTAGCTTGAAGGGTTAATACGCTTGACAGCTCTTTTTAAACTACAGTATATGGAAATAGACACGTAATGGAATTAAATGTGTAGTAATTAGTAATATTTTTATTGTATACTTATAGCTTTCAAAGTGAATGACAAAAGACCAAATATAAGGATAAAATATGAAATCCGTCCATCCTAAAAGCTCTAATTTAAATTAATTGATGTTGTCCTTTGCTTTTTATAATTAAAAAAGTTATGTATGTCAGTTAAGCCGCAAAATCGGAGGCTGGTTTTGGTTATCGGTGATTTAGAGTTTATAACGGATAATAAGATATGAATTATTCATATTTTTATGTAGTCTCCCCGACTACATACTGATATATATTTTTGGTTAAATAAAATTACTTTACATTTTTATCACAGCTATTAGTTTTCTATAGATTATCTTTTAAATATTATATACAAATACAAACATAAAAATAGGTTTTATTTGGCAGAAATATCGACGGTGAAATTCACAGACCCAGTTTTATATTCTTTAGAAAATACGTAGAAGCGGCGAAGCAGTTGACGAAGAATACATTTTATTCTGTTTGAATATATGATTTGACTCGAGACTTCAGTCACAAGGAAATATATTCACAAAACAACAACCTTCCAACAGTATCTCAGGAGTCAAACAATCAAGTGTATTGTACGCCACGTATCAACATGAAGTTTAAATCACACTAGTTTTTGTTAGTAACTTTCATTTTATTTATTTTGCTCAAGTTATTTTGATATATTTCCTGAACATTTCTGTCAAAACAAAATTAAAAGGATAGTCATTTTTACTGTTATATAAACACCAAACAACATAATTCATGCTAATATTAATATTACGAAATAACTTTAATATTCAAATTTATAAATGGAAGTTAATATTTGCTGCAGAATAAGTATGCAAATGGGAATGGCTAGAAATCCCATTGCCTTTCCTGAACGGTGCTTACGACTGTAGAATGCTATTTTTAAACGTTAATGTAATTAGATATTTAGTTACTGACTTCAAGGCACACAAAAGGATAGACTTCTTATTAAGGAATAGACTTAATTTTTAAAACATACAATTTGTTCAGTTTTATTTTGTACTACAAATGAAGGAAGTATATTTATAATAATCATACAGATCTGTACACAATGTTCCACTGCTGTGTACTAATGAAAGGCGTTTGGCCTTAGTCCACAACGCTGGCCTGGTGCGGGTTGGTAGCCTTTAAATACCTCTGAAATTCTCAGGTATACAAGTTCCTCGCGGTTTTTTCCTTTACAGTTAAAGTAAGTGATAATTTGACACACAACAATGCACACGTAACTTTGGATAAATCATATGCCATTTGATCTGGTTTTTAACCTACAAATTTCGTCTTCACACTCCGTGTTTTCGTGGCGTATATTTTGCTGCTTAAAAGTTTATGCTTAATGTTAGTAGTAAAAAAAAACCGTGATTAATAAATCACTAATATTGACTTGACATCCTCCGTGGCACAGCGGGCGAGTAGCCGGCTGTGAAATGAGAGGCCGTGGGTTCGATTCCCGCACCGAGACAAATGTTTGTGTATGTATGTGTAAATCGCACGATACAGGTTTTACCTAGTGTTGGGTCAGAACTATGTGTGTGGCTGTTTGGGTGATTAAATACACCCAAACAGCCACACACATAGTTGTTTAATTTATGCGAGTTTACTCTTAAAGCTGACGTCCGATGGTCCCATCAAGCTTCTTATGCGAACGTCAGTGACGACCCCAAAAACCTACCGTCAAGGCTTCGGTAATATGGTGTATTAGTGACACTACCATCAAATGATCTCACATTACATAGAATACTAGCTGTTGCTCGCGGCTCCACCCGCGTGGAGGTCATGCTTGGGAGAAAAAGTGTACAATACAAAATACCAATTTTCATGCGTTTAACTTCAAAAATGACGGATTTTCATAAAAACTTTTATACCCTATTTTACCCCCTTAGAGGGAGAATCTCCAAAAATCCTTAAATATAAATTTTTTATTTTTAACTATCTATTCGTCATTTTCGAAGTTAAATTCATAAAAATTTGTATTTGGCCTTTAAATACAAATTTTTATGAATTTAACTTCGAAAATGACGAATTTTCGTACAAACTTTCATCCCTTATTTTACCCCTTAGGTGTGGTATTTAAAAAAACCCTTTCTTACTGGATGCCTACGTCATAAAATGTACCTACTGTCAAAGTTACAAGTCTCTAACCCCAGCCATTTAGGCTGTGCGTTGATATGTCAGTCAGTTTCTTTTTTTATATATACAGAGAAACACACAGACTGAGTGGTATACCCGCTGCGTTACTAACGCTCGCGTCGAACGCTTGATGCACCCATCAACAGACTCTATCTCTATATCAGCAAACAAACTGCAGTACCACTCTATCTCAAAGAGTACAGTTTTTATATGATAAAAAAGGTGCAAATGTTCTAAAGATCTCGTTTACTTTCCACATGAATAAATCACACGATGGCTTTGAAACGTAACGTCCGGCCTCTGAACAATGGTGACTACAAATTGGATATTATCTGAGCCTTTTTGTGGCCTGACGACTTAATGGCCGTAATAGTTTTGCCTAAAATTATTCATTGGCTTATCCGCCCGGCTTTATTACCAACATGTTACGTGGAATTTTCCATAACAAATTACTTAAAAGTTATAAAATTATTTTTAAAAATATAATACTAAGTCATAGTAAATAAATAATACTCCGGGTGAGAGAATTGATTTGATTTATCAATGTTAGACATTCTGTGTAGTGTCTAGTATAGAAAATTAATTAATTAAAATCACACGTAATTATTCTGTGACGATATCTTTTGCGGTTTTATACCAGTCTACTTTCATCCTGAATACGTTTTAAGCCTTAGTTTTAATTAATCTTGGTCGATACTTAAAATATATTAAATCTTAATGAGTAAAGTTAGTAAAGGTATCCGTTTGGTGAGCAAACATACTTTAAAAGGAATCACTTAATTACATTTCTACTGGATATTGCACGAATGTTTTATTAACTTTTGTGATAAACATTTCAATTTAATGAAGTTATAAATTAATTAATTACATTATTGGGTTGTTGATCTGCGGACGCCATTACATAATACGTTTTATAGGTCTTTGAATTTCATAATACGTCTAAAATATTAATAAATTTCAATAAAGTTCATGACTGATTATTCAAATGAAATCATTTCGACCCACGTACCTTTTTTCAGAAATATGGAACTCCAAACAGTAATACTTGTAAAAGGTTAATTATTAACGTCTTTATCTTCTTGTAACGTTCTTGTATCAATAGTGAGTTTCATGCATTTTCTATTAGCTACCTACGAACTATAAGATAACTTGAAAACCGTTTAATATATTTTATAAAAACAAACAGTTAACATTGTGCTAAATACACAAGTGTTTGATATATCTAAAAATATAAATGTACAGTCTACTACAGATATTAAATAGTTGTTAGTTTTTAAAATGCGAATGAAATTTTAGAAGAAATTATTCAAATATAACTAAGTAATCAAAATAGTAGTTTTATCAATTTATGGGCCTATGAAATATCGGTTTACAAATTTCAATTTGCAACAGCCTAGTTGGCTATTTTAATTTTGATTTGTTACACAGTGACGCTTCAGGTGTTGATCTAAGTATATATTGATATATACATTGTATACATAGTTACGTTTATAAATGCAAAACAAAACACCACGGGTAAAATATATGTTGAATTTCTACAATATAAAAGATTTACAAAATATTGAAAGTCATGCAATAGACATTTTAGGGTAAAGGATACCCTTAAGGTGAAATTTGTAACCGCTTTGTGCATATTTTAGATAATAAGTTATTCGCACATCACGCCTTGTGGTGACATTTTTATAGTTGGGTAGGTTTTCAACAAAATGTCGATATAATGATGTCGAATTGAATCTTATTTACACGTCTAGATACGAAATAATTTACGCCACTGATTTGTGTTTATAATTTATTTACGATAATTTTTAATGTTATGTGATCTTTGTGCCATCTTAATTTGGTGCAGAACTATTTTTATTCAATTTAGATTACATAATTTTATATCTGTACATTGCTGAAAAATCATTGCGGTTCAGCGATAATTGTCAAAATTAAAATATTATCAAGTATAGATATAATTTTGTTTTATATAAATAAGCTGTATAATAAAATTCCTTAAAAAAAGACGTATCTATGTTTATACCGATATATTTTTTAACCACAATACACTAAATACTGCTCTATAACTCTCAATACCGCAAAGGATCTTTAAAAATAAAAAGTGGAAACAATTCCTAGAACGCAAAACTCAATCAAGTTCCAGATGAAAAATTAATAAAAACACGTTGAATTAAGAACTCCTTCTTTTAAGAAGTCGTCCGAAAACCACAATATCTTTTTACAAACTATATGTTAGTAGATTTGCTCACGCTATTTTAAGCTGATAGTATCCATAATCTTAAAGCCAGGGTATATGTCCAGGCTTCGAACCCGCGACCGTCTCAGCAATTGGTTTTACTTTCTGCTGCTTTTTTCAAATGTTACGAATTACTAATGAACGAAAATAGTTTTCCCAGCAATCACATATTCCGCAGACCTTTTTAACCCTCAGTGCAAAGTGAGTATTATAAATTTGACTCGTTTGTCTCCATGTGCATTTGTATCTGTGTCTGGAGTATCTTTTATTTAATTCACAACAATAATAAACATAGATTCAGAAATCACACTACAGTTATTAGGTTGCTAAATAGATGTTTTACATTTGAGTAATTATTATGAAGATTCTTGAACTTTTCTATTTTGTCCATTCCAGGCTCGGATCACTGGGACAACTTTGTATGATGTAAATAAATACGTAACCTATCGTTAACGAAGAGAAAACTTTTGAAAAGGAAACTGACGCTAGCAAAAATTATAAAATTTTGCAATATTTTTTTATGTAGTGATATTTACTCCTAGCTCATTATTAAGGCTTATTGAACAACTGAACAACAAACAATTAAAATCAGATGTATATGTGGTAGAATAAAGGCTTTTTTATTTTACTACCACCTAGCTGTTGCTCGCGGCTCCGCCCGCGTGGAGGTCATGGTTGAGACAAAAAGTATACACTACAAAATACAAATTTCCATGCATTTAACTTCAAAAATGAAGGATTTTCATACAAACTTTCTTACCCTATTTAACCCCCTTAGGGGTGGAATTTACAAAAACCCTGAAATATGTGTTTAATTTAATTTAAAAATTAATTTTAACTGTAAGGCCAAATACCAAATTTTCATGAATTTAACTTCAAAAATGACGGATTTTCATACAAACTTTCATCCCCTATTTTACCCCCTTAGGGGTGGTATTTCCAAAAACCCTTCCTTAGTGGATGCCTACGTGATAAAAGGTACCTACTGTCAAAATTTCAAGTCTCTAACCCCAGCCGTTTAGGCTGTGCGTTGATCGATCAGTCAATCAGTCAGTCAGTCAGTCAGTTTCTTCTTTTATATATACAGATTAAGACAGTTATGTTTGTATAATTGTATCAATAATGTACACATGTAATCTAAGCTGCAGTAATAACTGATTATTATGGATGAATCGGTCGATCTGCAGTAATTATCGAAGAATTCACCGTAGTTACTTTTTGACAAGATTGCAAAGGGAAGCCGAAAGAAAACTTAAGCTTCAGCAATATTTTTTAAATAAAGTCTAGTCATTTTCGTTAATTCCAATGTGTACATCCCGGTTTGATTATGAAATGGAATAACAAATATAACAAGAAAATTTCTCTCATTTAATTTATTGTGTTTACAAATAAAAGTCTTCATAAAGCGCATATTGTAATTTCGTTTGTCCCCTTGTTTATATTGCCAGGTAATTTAACTGTGATGTTGAAAAATTCAAATTGATGACAATAAACTCTGAATGCAAATATTGTGGACGGCGTTTTAGGGTTCCGCACCTCGTAACGGTAAAACATATTTTATAGGAGCACTATCACATGCTTTTCCGCAGTTTATTTTCTCTGAATTTATTTGATGAAACATTATTAGGTGTTTCAATTCGAAATAGTAACATAGATAAACTAAACAGTATCAAGAACTACGGTCCCACAACACCCAGACCAGAAACAAATATCTATCTGTCACACAATCATTTTTCTCGTTGCGGGAATCGATTCCCGCAACGAGAAAAATGGCCATGGCCAACCCATGGCCTCTTGTTTCACAACCGGCTGCTCGCCCGCTGTGCCACGGAGGCCATCATTAGTAGCCGCTCGTAGTAAGGAACACTACGCGAATCTGCTACGCCGTATTAATATTTAATGATTAAGTTACTTAAAAATAATCTAATCAAACATTTATATATGAAGCGAAATTGTTTTATTTTTTCTTTAAATGTAGATAATAAATACCGTTTATTGCAATTGAACTTCTTTTCTGGAGGAATAATTATATTTGGTTACAGTGCATTCATACTTTTTCGAAATAAATCATCCTACCTATGTCATTGATCTAGAAAAAATGTGTTATTTTTTAATTATTTCGTAAAAATTCTGTTTCGCTTTTTACAACGTGAATCTAGAAATACTTGTAAAGCCGAAGTGGCTTATAAGCTGACATTGAATGAAGTGGCTCCTTAGTGTTTCCGTAACGCTTTTGTTCCGAGACCCTTTAACGGAATCGGAAATGTTTTAAGCAAGGTTTTATCTGTTTATCGGGATTGGAATATCTTTATTTATAGCCTAAATAAATAAATGATTAAATGTGGAAGACATATGACTTTTAATATAAATAATAATAATAAACTAATACAAGCCCTGTATTCGATTGAGCATTGACCTACTGCTGGGCACGGGCCTCCTCTACTATTGAGAGGGGTTAAGCCTTAGTCCACCACACCACGCTGGCTTAATACGGGTTCGTAGACTCCATATACTTTCGAAATACTTAATAAGAATTCTCAGGTATGCAGGTTTCCTCACGATGTTTCTTTTACCGTTAAAAAACCGAAATTAACTTTTCATATATGTTCCAATTATAGGTTCATTCACCCATATGAATTTTCAGACTGACTTTCCAAACTAATTTTATTGCTTGTCGTAATTATTTTTTCTTTATTAGTTAACGTTTTTTAAAATTTAATTTTCAGTCCCAATGATTCGAAAGCTTTACCTTGATCACGGGGCGGACTAAATTAAAATAAACCACTGTAAAATTAGCTTATTATTATTATACTACTACAATAATTATTTGTGATTTACAATGTGATTGTATTGCACAATTTTGACTTAAAAATCTATTTCATAATTATATTATCATCGATAAACATATTGTATTGAATTCGCTTAAATAAAAAAGGCTATATTTCATTCCATTAATGTGTCCCCTATTAATAACATTATCGGAAAATCCACGTCCTTTAAAAAGCCATACAAAAAAGTCCCTATTCATAAATTCATTCAATTATCCACATATCAAAACAGCGGTTTTTTTAGTTCTCGTATTCAAAGGATAATATGTAAAGAATTACCGTCCCGAGTGAAATTGTAACGGAAATCCTATAAAATCTGTATTGAAGTTTATTATCCCCTCAAAGAGGATGTTAAACATCCTTTATGTTGATCCTAAAATTGGCAGGTGAGCTAAGCTGGCAGTATATATTATATTTTACAGTCAATTTCTAAATGAATAAAAAGAAATTAAGTTTTTGCTACGTTTCGTATTTGATTTACACAGAGTTTTTTTTGAGTTATGCTATGCAACTTTTCAATAAACTGTATGAATGAACTCCAATCCCAGATTCAATATATATATTTTTGTTTCATCCTCTCTTCTTTATACAAAAAAAGAAGGCAAAGGTTCTTCGCCATGTAGCCTAGTCTATCGTTATTTTTCAAAACTAAGCTGTAATTGAAAAGTCTTTTTCTCTGGTATCTATAATTGGCAAGTCAGGGAAGCCATGTCAAACCGCCAAAGACTTGTCTGTGGTTTTTACCCATTTTAAAATAGAAAGCCATGTCCGATATTTTTCCATTTTAAAGACCAAAACCATGCCTGAAATATCAATAATTATTATTCATTGTTTATAGCCATTTTACTTTTAAGTGCTTTATAATTCTGACCAGTTCTCTGAAAACGTGCCTGGGCACGTTAATGCCTTACCCATTTATACCATAAACCTATTTAAAACTGTAATACCTGACTACTTGACATTTCCGTGTTTTTCAAAAGCTTCAAATCGACAATTCATAACAATATTTTACTGCTCTTTTGAGTAGGCAACAATATTTTTTATGTATTAGAAAATTCTGTATTAAATTAAATTAATTAAAAATAAACTGAATATAAATCCGTAAGTTTTCAGTGTGAACCCTCCCTTTGAGCGCTATCCTAATTCATAGTTCTGTGTTTAGAAAAATACATATGTCAAAGATGTTATCTACTACTTTTGATAACAAATATTAGTTTACGTTCGGGATTTGGGCTCATTTACAACTTATTTCGAAAAACAATGGTATTTGTCTATTGAACAACACTTCAATAGAATCAAACTGGTTTGATTGGATTAACAGTTTAAACCTTAACAACAGAGGTAAAGTTTACAAGTGTGTGAAACTAACTTTATATGCGACGTGACTCGACCGGGAAACGAAACGACTACTTTTTATTTCAACTTTCAACACCGCAGTCCATCCGTACATCATACAGTACATCCGTAGCGAAGTTGAAAACTATCGACTGACCTAACATAACATTCATTCTTTTTTTCTCCATGATTCCTGCTTCAATATGGTGTAAATAAAAGTGTCGTATACACGTTACTAAAGCCTAGTCTTGTTAGTAGCGGAGGCCTGTGCCCTGTGCCCAGTAGTAGGAAATGTTTAATACAGGGCTGGTATTATTATTTTTTTATATTATTTACACCAAAAAAAAGCAGCGACAGCCTAGTTGGTAGTGGTGCCGTCTGTCGAGACGAAAGTCGTATGTTTGAAACCAGATCAAATGGCATACGCCTCTAATTATTCGAAATTACGTGTGTATATTCTTATATGAATTTCAAAGGCACGTGAAGCCTATCAAGCCGTATTACGCCAGTGTGGTGGACTAAGACCTAACCCTTTTCATTAGTGGAGGAGGCCCATGCCCAGCAGTGGGACAATGTTTAATACAGGGCTAGTATTATTTATTATATTTGAAGGCGTCTGTTACAGTATATCAGGTAATTTATATACACAATAATACACTTTAAAACTTCATTCCTAAACAGAATTCTAACGACTTGCGTATATTATTGAAAAAAAGTATTTTCAGGAATGAGCCAAATTTTAAGTTACTGCTTACAGATAAAGACTTTTGGAAGGTGTTAGCGAGCTTTGGGGTTTTGGTCCAGCCAACCCACCTCTGGTTATGTTTTGTTGACGTGTCAAAAATTTAATAATAACGACAACTGTTGATTCCAAAAGACCTGGCTTTATTAAACGCAGACTGTATTATTTCGTCTCAGCAAAATCTTTGTTACGGACAGAAGACGGGCTTAGGAATTTAAAATGTAATTTAAGTTTGTTACTCATTTAGTTACAGAAATATTATGGGAAGACAATATTTTTCCGCTTATTTTGTATTCAACCATTTACCGTGTTTAAAATACAATTTAGATACAGTCGTATTATATATTTAATTCTATATATTATTATAGACTCCAAGCTCAATTTACTCGTGTGTACAATTTGGAATATGCGTTACAGTAAAGTAATGTAAATATACTTTGTGCAAAAATCAAGTATGCTTTGGTCTGAAAAACATGAATATGTCAAGGCTAATTTTAGTAAAAGGGCAACAATTCAAAATCCGTCTTGCCCTCGTATACACAGTGTATCCTTCCGGTGTGTGACGCCCCTTAACCAAGACTTTTATAATGTTCAGAAATACTTCACATTTTCAAAGATAAAATAGAATTATAAACACATTGCATAATTAAATCACAAAAGCTTAAACAAGACTGGTTAAACCAATGGGTGAAGTCGGAAACTTTCAAAATTCACTTGTAAACATTTTATTCGAATTAACATTCTTAATGAACAAAAGTTTGTTAATACGCCTTTGATGTGTTAACATCTACGTAAATTAGTAACGAATTTGTTGAGGTTTTTGAGAACGGTGGAAAATACGAAAGGAGTCAAAGAATTAATTTTCCTCATTGAATTATTTAAGAAATTTTCTAACTTGTATTAGGATTTGAAATCCCTAGCTGTAGAAGTATGCTACTGTCTAATAATGTATACATCGTCTAACAGAAAACAGAAACAACAGCTTGTTCCGTTTGATAGTCACTGAGATTCCCGGAAGCCCACATTCCCCTGCCCTTCTCTATCCCATTATTTTAACGTCGGCAACAAATTCCTGATTTTTCTCTTAAGTGTTCATGGGCGATTAAAATCAATAATCCTCCTGGACACGTTTGCTCGTTTGTCTGGGCCTACCATAACAAAAAACGTTAAAACCATTTTTCCTGCGACTGAGAATCGAATCCGTAACATTAAATGTTACTTCAAACAACTTTCTAGTTTTTATCTGTCACGGCGAAGTGACCACACTGCACCTGATGTTCACGTCCAATTAACCAGGTAACTGAAAGGTATAGAAGTGTAATAAAAAATTAATGATTGTTAAAGAAAAAGCTCGAATTATAATTTATCTTGATTCGTTAGGGGGCAGTTATCCACACAATGTTTGAAGTTCGCCAGAGGCTATTTTATCAGTTATTAAATTTCAAATTCGGAACATTTGTAAGCTGTGTTTGTATGTTTTTATTTAATAAGGTTTTATGGACATGCATTCACGTAAAAAATATACTGTAGTTGAGCCGCCGGAGTTTCACCTCAGGCTACCCATGGTTATCATTTCTACCATTATATATGGACTGCCTTGGTGGCGCAGTTATAATTACGCATGCATTACGACTGCTGTCCTGAGGTCTCGGGTTCGATCCCCGGGTCGGTTAAAGTGATATTGGGTTTTTCCATTTTGAAATATACAGTATCAGCCTGGAGTCTGGAATTTTGCCCGGTATGGAGATAGGCTCGCACACATTATAGGACCGTAACACCTTGGTTGATTACAGGCGTGCCGCATGAGTACGTATGTAGTAGTATGTGGTATATGCATAAGATATGTTATAGTAAGTTTTTTTAGTTGACAATTATTACTCGAAAGTCCTTGAAATTTGCTGGAGACTTAACATGAAATTTATCAAAGGTTATACTCTAATTTTTCACCCTAAATAATTCAGTGTTAGCCATAGTTAAATATTAATGTAAGACCACGAAAAAAACTAGTTTACGATGTATATATTAAAAAAAGTTCATAATAATCAAATATATTTTGATAGATAACTTTTTATACATCATAAAAGCTCTATCGTCGACTCACACGAGATAACTATTAGTTAAAATTATATTTACTTACTCAAAATATTTTGCCGTTTTATGGTCAAATAAGCACTAAATTGTCTTTATAAAATAATATTTGCAACTTTAGATTCCCAAAAAAATGTTAATAAACTGAAATCCCGTCGAAATCTTTTCATTGCTCATTCGCTACAGATGTAATATGCTTAATTTACCATGTTTAAGCTATCAAAAAATATTTTTTTATCAAATAATGCATATTTAAGATTTTGTTCATTTATATTAATACTATCACGTATCATATTTTTATATTTGAAAAAAATATCACACTAACAATTAAAAATATCAACAATTTTCATCATGTGAGTATTGTTTAAAAGCTTTTCATCGCCCTTTCAGCAGAACGTAATTAAAATTGAACTGTTTCATTTTGTTTTTCCTTTCGCTTAATTCCTTTAGCTTTTAAATACACAATTTAATTTATGCCAAACCTCTTTACATAATACGGATGCGTATCTTGCCAAAGCTCTTACCTTAATTTAACACGATTAAAGATACTGTTACCTACAACAATGTATGGTTAACTAATTGCCCCATAATCTTTCCTTTAGTTAACTTCCACTATCGGTTGCGAAACTAGATAGTGAACTCTGAACAATTAATTAAATCAAAGGCTGGTTCTCGCAAACAATTATGCAAATTCAATTACGGTGCTTTTAAATCTTGGTAATTTTTATGAGAAAAGGAAATGAGCAGTAAGTGCTGAGCCGACGTTTGAAACAAAGTTTTTTGTCTAAACGTGAGTGGTTTTCAATATTAGGCCGCGTTTATGTTTTACAAGTTCATAATAGTTAATTATTTTTGGTATTCAGGAAAATGTTATTATGAAACAGTGATGTGACCAGAACAGTGATGTGATGTGTGTTCTCAGACCAGTGGGCAATTCCGAAGCACCAGTAGACCATAACATTATTATGACATGTAAAAAGTGCCCATAGTGGCCTAATTTACAAAATAAATGATTTGATTTGATTTGAGTTGTGATTAAATTGACTAAGAATAAAAAGAATCCTATTATATGGAGATATGTACACGTATGATGTACACGTGTCTTTCAATGCCCATTTATATAAAATTAATAGTAGAAATTGTAAGATCTTAGTATTATTGTATTTTAGATATTTTAAGGTAAGAGAACTTTAATTAAATTATGTTGTTATTTTTATGTAACAATATATTTTAGTTGTTACATGCAAATATTTATTTTTTAAGTTTTAAAAATATGTTAAATATTTTTTTAATTTAGCCTTAATGAACTGAAATGTTCTAATAAATGACATACATAAGAAAACTAGATCGAACGCCGCCGTGTCATAGACTTCTTTTTGTGTTATATAGGTCAGTAGGCACCCTTGCAAGCCATTATTAACATTTAATTATAAATAAATTTTGATCCACAGTATTTGTAATTGACTATAACATTCCAAACTATTATTTTTTATAATCAAATACGCGAAAATATATGACTTTACTGTATTAATAGAATTTAAAAAAATATTCTTTTATCTAGTAAGTTACGATGAACAAACTTCTACAATTTGAAGGAAAATATAATCGTAAAACCAATACCCTATATGCATGCCCAGTAATCACTTACTAACTTACCTTCAAGTCTCGTAACAGGACACGATGTTCACTTGAGCACTGGACTACACGTCGTGCGCGCTTTGTAGTTCGAACTGAAATGGTCTCAGAACTTTTCCCTCCGCATTATATACTGAAGGCGGATAGGAGCGTAGCTGAGCTACGGTGCTACGCCGCGCCCCACGTAGGCGTGCGTAGGCCCCAACATATGGCATGCTACGTTAATTGGTTATGTACTTGCTATATAAGAGTACGTGATTATTGACTATGAAATAAGAGAAATGATCTAATCCTATTTTATTGCTCACGTTTGGCAAAGAGTTTCGTCTTTGAATTATCTAATTAGATGTTATTTACACAATAGTGATCGGTACATCATATTAGGAATTTTATTATTTGGGAATAATCTGAAATTAAGTTACATATTTTGGAAATGAAAATATGTGTATTTGGTATATTAAATATATAAAACTAATCAGTTCTTTTGTTTTTAAATGTAAATGTTAGATAGCACTTATTCATCATTAAATAATATTGATACAAGAACATTAATAGGACAAAAGCGGACACTGATGATGCCGTCATTTATCATAACATTGTCAAATATTAATTAGTTACGCTTTTATACAAAACCAGGTTTGAAGCGCGATTTCGCCCACATTGTAGTCCTGATCAATCAAGGATTTATTTTTAAGTTATGTTTAAAAAAGGCTTTTTAGTCGACGTTTTAAGTATATTATTACGAAGACGCGGAATATGAAGTGCTTTCAGATTAAACTCTAATTTTGTCTAGCTAGAATAGAAAACTTATTATTTATCTATGAAATGTTCTAAATAAATTTATTTAGTAATATTTTGTTAATTGTGAAAGACAAATAGAATATATTAAAAAAAAACAAAATAGTTCTAGCTTTTTACTACCCAGGATCAATAGACTAAAAATAAATCCAAAGTGTAGAAATAAACGATATGTTGGTAGGGAGTGGTATAATAAATAAATAACACCCAACAGTTACACATATATAATAATTCCTTACACACATAGCCCCGATTCCACACTAAGATACGAGTCTTGTGTCGTGGGCATCAGGGACTACGAGAGACTTTCGGTCTCACAGGACGGACACAAATATCTGTTTGTCACACAAACATTTGTCCCGGTGTGGAAATCGAACCCACTGCCTCTCGTTTCACAGCCGGCTTCTCGCCTACTGCGCCACGGAGGCTGTATGCACTGCCGAGGCAACAGTAGGTTCAAAACCCGCCCATATAACATACACCTCTTTGAGTTCCTTGTGTATTCACTTAATTATCCTTGGCTATACGGAAAGGAAAACATCACTAGGAAAACTGCATACCTGATTCTCCATACTAATTTCAAAGGTATGTGAAGTCTACCAACTAGCACTAAGTAGGGAACTAAGGCCTAAGTGTGTGAGACAATGTATAATCTGTACTCGTATTATTTCATAATAATAATACAAGCCCTGTATAAAACATTGTCCCACTGCTGGGCACGGGCCTCCTCTACTAATGAGAGGGGTTAGGCCTTAGTCCACCACGCTGGCCTAATGCGGGTTGATAGACTTCACATACCTTCGAAATTCGTATAAGAATTCTCAGATATGCAGGTTTCCTCACGATGTTTTCCTTCACCGTTAAGCAAGCGATAATTAACATTTAATACACACATAACTTTAGAAATGTCAGAGGTGTATGCCACTTAGGTTTCGAACATACAACTTTCGTCTTGACAGTCCGTACCGCAACCAACTAGGCTATCGCTGCTTCATTACGTGTAGCTAATTAATATGAAACTAAACGTACTTAAATTTAATTAATAAGCAGAATAGTAATTATATTACCGCCCATTTCACAGACGTTACAATACGTAGCATTAGCTCCATTTTGTTCGTTAGACATAATTCCACTTATTTTGTTATCTGAATATTTCATTATTAAATTATCTATACTATAAAGAGGTAAGGTTTACTTGTATATTATGGAGGTATACTACTAAACCGATTTCAAATATTTTTTGTTTAATTTTCTATAAAAATAATTTATATGATATTTCAAAAAAACAATAATATAATACCATATATTATGTATACCTATCATATTTTTCAATAATAAGACAAGAAAGTAATTAAAGAAAACACAGGGAAGGATGATAATATAATTATATTGACAGCAATACCATCACCACTGTCACGAGGGTCATGTACGGCAATATTTTATTTCACTATATTACAATACTAGAAGATGCTCGCGGCTCCGCCCGCGTGGAGGCTATTTTTGAAAGGGCAGGTATACAATCCATGGAGGCATCTTAAACTATTACACTCTTCTATATTTTGCTATCCCATAGGATGCGTGCATTTTTCCGGGATTAATAGTGGCGTATGTCATTTTCTGATCCCTAAACTACCATTATGCAAAAAATCATGTCGATCCCTTGCTCTGTGAAAAACTAAACTATCCCACGGGAACTATACATTTTTCCGGGATAAAAGTAGCCTTTGCGCTATTCCAGACTATAATCTATCTCTGTGCGAAATTTTAACCAGATCCGTCCAGCCGTTGTAGCGTGATTGAGTAACAAACATTCATCCATCCATCCATCGAAACTTTCGCATTTATAATATTAGTAGGATGGCACCTTATTTACTCTAATCTAATGCAATCAAATTTAAATAGTATTTTAATTGTATAACCAAATATTGTTAACCGGTGTTCGAAAAGGGCAACGCTAGAGTTTCTTGCCCGTTCTTCTCTAAAACTGCATTCCGAACAGGTGGTAGAGTAAAAAAAATGTCTGAATCTAAATAATGTGTGAAATATTACACATTATTTAGATTCAGTCATTTTTTTGAATTCAATAAATATATGATTTTGATTTTAGCTACCGTAGCGTAGCGGGCGAGTAGCTGTAAACGAGAAGCCGTGGGTTCGAAACCCGCACCGACACATATTTCACAACAATAATAACTGACAATCGACAAGCAGTAAATTGTAAATCCACCAAAAGTTTAATACATAAAAATGACGGAATTAAATTATGTTTCCCAAATTAAAAAAAACAAAAACGCTCATTTTTAAGTTTGAATTATAACAAATCGCGTTTCATAGATCATTTCGAGATTGCGTTGCTTTTGTGACGAAAATTTTACTTTTTACGTAGTTTCCTTTAACTTTGATTATCGGTTGGCAACAATAGCTATTTTATTTATATTTTTAAATATATCATGATAATACGAATGATATAATATAGGATCGTGAATTTGACAATAAAGCCAGTCTTGTAAGAGGATATATACTTAGGCTATCCAGTCTAGACCGCGTATAGATATCGCGATATTACCTATAAACATGATAAAATCCAGTGAAATTCCGCGAAACCTTTGCAGTGGCGAACGGTAATAAACATAAGGGAAGCCAACGCTAGTTAATTGAAAGATTGCGCTTAATTTATAATTTTCTTAACGGATCGCTAGCAATATTATTAATTAAGGCAAAACATTTACACTTAATTATACCCATATGTATAAAATTATAAAATGTAGTTCATACTATTTATTTTTTGACAAGTTAACAATGCGAAATATAGTAGCGATAGCCTAGTTGGCTGCGGTATGGACTGTCAAGACGAAAGTCGTATGTTCGAAACCCAAATGGCATACACCTCTGACTTTTCTAAAGTTATGTGTGTATTAAATGTTAATACACATAATCACTTGCTTTTACGGTGAAGGAAAACACCGTGAGGAAACCTTCATACCTGAGAATTCTCATAAGAATTTCAAAGGTTTGTGTAATCTATCAACCCGCATTAGGCCAGAATAGTGGACTAAAGCCTGACCCCTCTCATTAGTAGAGGAGGCCAGTGCTCAGCAATAGGACAATGTTTTAATACGGGGCTAGTATTATTATTAAAACAATGGGAAGTGGGAATGCAAGTGTTCTATGGAGCTTTCGCCACAGACGGCTTAACACTCTGATTTTCAAAGAGCATATGAAGTTAGTCTTGATTGTGAAGAGGATTTAGCCACAGAGTGTTTCAAAGGTCTTGTAACGTTCAAACGAACAAAGCTTCATAGCCAACGCATTTCCTCACTATTAACATAAAATACATTACCCTCCTTATTGGTGTTCTTGGGAAAAATAACATTATTACGGCATTTTTTTATTAACATTTTAATTTTTGTGGTATTAGACATTCCAAAATCTGTATTCTGACGCATCAAAAAATTTTACGTCATTAGAGTCCCACGCAAAAACTAATTCTATATATTAATATGTATTAATACTAGCGGTCCGTGCAGACATCGTCCTGCCCGTAAAAGCAGCGCCACGCCGACTGCAGCGCCATCTGCCGGGCTGATTTGTGAATCTAAACCATCCAGGGCGCCACTAAAACGCATACAAAAAAATTCATTCAAATCGGTCCGGCCGTTTAGGAGGAGTTCAGTGACATACACACGTACAGTAGAATTATATATATAAAGATGTGTAGAGAAAACTGTGTAACCCATATATTGCGCTCACTGAGGAGTGTGAGATTTGGCATAGTTGAAGATTGTTAGTTGTAAGTTGAATGAAAGTAAGGTCACTTTGCCGTGCCAGGATAAAAAAACTAATCAGTTACATCTGTATATCGGCGATGGTGGGCTATTTGATTGATTCGACATATTTTGCGATATTGAGTTATATATACATATTCGGAATTAGCAAATTTTTCTACATCTTTTAAGCCTAGTTTTAATTTGTTTGTGCACTGTTTTTTCAGGCTACGTTTATTTTTAAAAATAATGCTCATATATATATATATATATATATATATATATATATATATATATTCTCTTGATAAATCACAAAACTAGACTTTTTCTTATTTCTTCTATTTTTGAATATTTTCAATTAAAAGCGATGTTAGGGCGGGTCCTTAGTAAAATATAATATTCATTGTTTACGTTCAATATCAAAATTATAACCAACGACGAAAAAAGAGTATACAAGGACTTGAAGTGTTTAGCTATAGAACACTTACGTTATACAAATATATAATAATTCGATATTGTATACATAAACATATTGCCATCTCTATCAAGCAAATATACATTTATGTGCGTAAAAAAGGATAGCTATATTTTACTTTATAACTTATTGTCAACATTTACTGTATCCTTCTTTAGAAATACTTCGTTGCGGCAGGTTTTCGTCCATTGTTTGTGGGCAGTTGTTTACATAGCAACCGTCAACACATTTTATTGTAATAATATTAATTTATAACAGTAACACAGTTATATTATTTTAAAATTACGTGAATTGTGTATGTAATCGTTATTACATACACAATTCACGTAATTTTAAATGCCTAATTGTAATATTATGTGTTGCGGCGTCAAAAAAAGTAGGAATCGTCCAAATTTAACATTACACCGGTATGTACTATATTTCTTATAAACTATCACAAATTTTATGCTCATTTGAATTTAAATTAGTAATTTATTATAAAATTTATCATTAATGTATTTTTGTAACAAGTACTTTAGTATATTTCATGAAAAAATGGTATCTTTGATTTATGTATACGAGATAGTGATGTACTGTTATGAATTGCTTATATCGATAGATATAACTGCGTGACTTAGACTGACTAAATGAATAATTTTCTTTAAGGTTACCTAAGAATGTATTGAACAGGAAAAAATGCTTAGAAATTATTGGAATTAAAAACATTTCTGTTTCCACAAAAGATATTTTTGTTTGTTCTCTTCATTTTGAAGAATCATGTTTTAATAGGACTTTGAATATCACCAAATTACATGACGATGCATTACGGTCACGTATTTTACTGATAATTCACATTTAAATAAATAAATATACATATTATTATTGTTATGGCATGGGAAAATGTTAAGAATATGGACGATGCAAATAGAGTAAGCAAGAAGTGCAGCACATAGCGTACTATTGACTTATATGAAAATGTGAATGTGTGCATACGTATCGTTTGTTTAATAAAGCCCTAGATACGAAGCTTTTGAAACTGTGTTAATATACCTCTAGCCTATATACATTTCAGTATACCCGCGACCGCGAGAAAACAACTTTTTTAATCGACATTATTGTTTGCATAGTGTTAGTTGGGAGTCTGAGAGTGTCATAGCTACTTTTATACCGGAAAATGCACGGTTCCTATGGAATACCATAGTATCTTAAGCTCAGCTAAGCTTAAGCTGCGGGTAAAAGCTAGTATTAAGATATTTTTATAATTTACAGTTAATAAAATAATGATTTCCACACGTTTGTTTCTTTTTCCTTTTTATTAGTTAAATAATTGGATAATTCTATATTGTATTTAGACCTAGCTGGTATCGACATTTAATAACCAAATATCGATAATATGTCGAATAGCAAACAGACATCACTAAGACGCCATTTAACTTTCTCAGTGATTGTCATTAGGTATACACGTTTTTTCCCTAGTTACAGCAGGTCCTTAGATTTTTTCGTCTAAGATAACGATAAGAAGAAGATAACGCACGCTCGCATCTGACGTAAGAGAAAAAAAATACTATAGAGTTACATACATACTCTTTGATAAACAAACTTCTTTAACCATTAAACTTTAAAAAAATAATTAAATACGGCTGAAATTCCACCTCTGGGCGATCACTTTAATACTAAAACACTACTTTCACATCATTATCACTAACCATTTTATAGTATAATAAAATTTATGTTAACATAGACGAACATAGATTGATCAATAATTATAATTAATCAATTTTTAATATGCCCTACTCGAAAGCTAATACATTAAGAATTGGGGCAGTAACAGTCTTTTCTTAGCCAGATTTATCAAAAGAAAATTATTGACAGTTAGGTCTAAAGTTCAAAAGTTCTTAGGTACGTAGGCGCGATAAGGCCGCTTTACAAATATATTATTAGGACCTTTCGAATGCCTATCAATACAGTAAAATTGTTTCGGTAAAGCAAGTCCGCGTTAAATATATATATTTTTTATAATTCTTGGGTTTCGACATTAATTACCGACTAATTTAGTATATAAGTCATCTACTATACTAAACAAGATTCTCAAATCAAAATAACATTATGTTTAGGTATAAACGATTTTTTTGCTAAAGGTGAAACTGGCTAACAAGTGAATTGTTGACCCCTGAGAAAATCTTGCTATCTAGTTATTTTTACGGTTAAGCAATAATTCGCCCTTTGTATATAGGAATAATGCATGAACATACAAGCATGATGTGTAGGTTCGACTGGGTAATTAAAACAGTGTCACAAAAAAGCGGCGTAAAGTAACACTTGCAGTCGTTTTTCACACTTTGAGTGATATTTCGGGGAGCCTAAATAACCCTCTCCTCCCCAATCTATATTTCTGACAACCACAATAAGCTTGCGTTTGACGGTCACAAGCTCGGCGAAAAGTGGGTGTACTGGTTACACCTCTGCCTACACTTTGGGGATTACTGGTGTTAGTGCGTATGTATGTATTATACACAACATTTATTTGTATTTTGTTTTTATAAAATCTATCAATATTTCAATACTTATTGTGTTGAAATCTATCCAACCATATAAAATAAAACCATAATCACGCGTATTATGATATAGTTAATGAAATATTCAAAATACACATGGCACAGTGGCCGAGTCGTCGGCAGTGAAACGAGAGGTAGCGGATTCGATTCTCACAGAGAGACAAATGTTTGTGTAATTTAGAATGATTTTTAACAGGTTACAGGTTTGACCTAGTGTGGACTATGGGTCAAGACTATGTGTGCTCTCCCCGATGAACAATTTGGCTTTCGAGCCGGTCATTCATGCGTTCATCAGGTTCACCGCATAACGGAGCACGTCTTATCAAACCTAAATAAACCAAAACCTATTCGTACCGGGGCTTTATTCTTTGACGTGGCAAAAGCATTTGACAAAGTCTGGCACGACGGCTTGATCTACAAGCTCTTCCAACTAGGAGTGCCAGACAGGCTCGTACTCATAATACGGGACTTTCTTACAAATCGAAGCTTCCAGTACCGCGTAGAAGGATCGCTTTCCACTTACCATTTCCTGAAAGCTGGTGTACCTCAAGGTTCCGCTCTATCGCCTCTTCTGTTTTCACTCTATACTAGTGACATCCCCAAACACCCCAAAGTTAATCTTGCTCTTTTTGCTGACGATACAGCACTATACGTATCAGATGTAAACAGAAGACTTATTAGGATTTACCTCCAACAGGCCACAGATTCTCTAGGAAAATGGTTTCGCAAATGGCGAATTGACGTTAATCCTGAGAAAAGTGCCGCCATTTTCTTTTCTCGGGGCAGCCCCCGAGTTCCAAACGAAATCCGACTATTCAACCGCCCAATTCCTTGGGAAAAAACTGTTAGGTATCTAGGCGTTGTTCTCGATAGTCGTATGACATTCAAAGATCACATTACCCGCGTCCGAAACAAAGCGGCTTTTATTCTTGGCCGCCTTTATCCAATGATTAGAAGCAAAATGTCACTGCGTAACAAAGTGACTCTATATAAAACCTGTATTCTTCCAATTATGACTTATGCCTGTGTTGTATTCGCGCACTCGTCTCCTTCAAACATACATAAAATGCAAACAATTCAGAACAGATTTATGCGTAAAGCCACCGGCGCTCCGTGGTATTTGCGGAACTTAGATCTCCACCAAGATCTCCGGTTACTCACCATAGCTAGATATATGAAAAATTGTGTCGAACAGTACTTTCATAAAGCAACCCGTCACAGAAATCCTCTTATTGTGGCAGCTGCCAACTATACCATAACTGGTGAAGAAATCTCCCTCCGTCGTCGCCCTAAACATGTTTTGGGAGATACAAATGATCTCATCACGGTCGCTGTTGAGACAGCACTGTCCCTGCCCAATGGCAATCACAATTCTATTCTAAACGCACGTCGACGTGGGACTCGCCGACGAGTCCAAGGATCCCGGCCCGGGCTCAGATACTCGATACACTAATGTATCGAGAGGCCCTGTAACTATTCCAAGCGACGCGACGGCTTAATCAAAGGTCTTATAGAAGACGTCTTTGAGCTAGCCGTTGACAAAAGTTGCTTCTTCGGGCTGGAGCGCCATAAGCGCCGGCCACAATGTTCGGTGAAGCTGTAAAAGCAAGTGTAAGCTAACAGCACAAATCCATACGAAAAAAAAAAAAAAACTATGTGTGTGACTATGTTGGGTGTATCATTATTTTCCAGCCTCTAATATAAAGAATAAGAATGTTTTGGACTAACTACAATAATTTCCAGTCTATTCAATTATTATTACTCAATATCGATTTACTGTGTCCCCAACCTTGTCCCGGCATCTCAGAATATCTACTTTGTTATCTTTGATTTCTCTCGGGTGAGTTCTGAATCGGGTTTAACGTATCACCTCCAAGTAAGAGATTGTTTATCATTCCCACTGGGTATTAATGTGTGGTGGAGAATTTTCCATGTATTATGTAAATCTCCAAAGTGCGTCAAACTTTGCCATCGAAATAAATGGTGAGCAGAAATATAAGAGTTGTCACGGCTCCCCATACTTATTTCCGTGCCATGATGTGAAAGGGGCGAAAACTATTGCCAACTATTGTAATTCTCCTGTCCAACATTTGAAATATTATGCTCAAACTGCCTCGGTGGCGCAGTTGGATGATTGCGCATGCGTTACGACTGCTGTGCTGAGGTCCTGGGTTCGATCCCCGGATCAGGTAAAGTGATATTGGGTTTTTCTATCTAGAAATTCCTCAGTATTAGCCCTGAAATCCTGAATCCCTGGAATCTGTGCTCGATATGGCGATAGGCTCGCCCCTTATCACATTATGGGACCGAAATTCGGCGAACAGTGGGTGTACTGGTAACACCTCTGCCTACCCCTTCGGGGAAAACAGGCGTGAGTGTATGTGTGTGTGATATTTGAAATATTATACTAAAAATATGTTCTTGAGAAAATTAAGTTTAATAAAAAATTAGGAAATGAGAATAATCACAATAATAAAAAATAAAAAAAACATATAAGTAACTCATTTGCAAAAAAAACGGGCACCTAAGCAATGAACCATTTCAAATGTTACTATTGGTTTGTTTGATAATTATAGGTAGTTTTACTTTCACAATTTTGTAAATTAATAAGCAAATAATCGTTTTCGTCAGTATTATCATAAAATTTTGATAAAATTTATGGGTTTTAATGCTAAAGTTCACTAGTAGTGTATGCTCGCTAGTAGTGCATATGCTCGTGAAGTAAAAGTTAACAAAGATTTTTGTTTGTTTTTTCTTTAATAAAGTAAAAGCAGATAAATGTTTAGTATCGAGTGTAACCCCCTCTAGCTGAAATCACAGCTTGAATTCGTCTGGGTATGCTAGCGAGGAGGACAGAGGATGAGGAGACATGCTCTATAGGATTGAGGTCGGGACTTCGAGCTGGCCAATCCAAACGACGAATGCCGACCTCTTGCACATACGCTTCCACATCGCCAGACCGGGCGCGAGCGTTGTCGTCCATAAAAATTGAGTCTTCGCCTAAAGCAGCCAATGCGGGTTGTGCATGAGGAATTAGAACTTCCGTTATGTATCGATGTCCAGTCAGTGAGCCGTTTTCAATGAAGACTAACTCTGTACGATCCATTGAATTTATTCCTGCCCAAAACATAACAGAGCCCCCACCATAAGGTGTGATTTCTTCAAAACAAGCCTCTGCAAAGCGTTCTCCTCGTCTTCGTAGCACTCGCCGACGTCGATCTTCACCGAACAGAGATATCCTGGCTTCATCGGAGAACAATACCCTATTCCAGTCTTCTTGAGTCCATGACTCACAATTTCGAGCAAACCTAAGCCTGGCAACTCTGTGCTCACGGAGTAACTAAGGGCCGCGGGCCGGGCGATGACTGCGTATATTGGCCGCGAGAAGCCTCCTCCTGACCGACCATAGACTAATATGCACATTTCTTACTTCTTCGAGGTTGTTCTTAAGGTCCACATACGAAGACTTGCGATTTCTCAATGCGCGACTCACAAGAAAACGATCATCCCGTGGTTGGGTACATGGTTTTCTTCCAGAACCAGGCCTTCTCTCGACGGAACCGGTGTCTTGATACCGCTGCCAGGTCCTTTGAACCGTCGAGCGACTCACACTTAGCCTCTGAGCCACGAAGCATTGGCTGCAACCCTCTTCGAGCAGCGCAATAATTTTGGTAGCTTTTACCACTTTCTCTAACATTATTGAGACAGCTAAACAGCAATAAATGAAGCTTTGACAATTAAGAATATGAAATAAATTCATAAAAATTGACTAAAAGTTATGAAAACCGATATTATCTTTTGGAACTTCGCACCAAAAATGTAGGATAAAAAGTGGTTTTCTGTAAAAACGAGCATCAAACGAAAATTTGAATTTAGAACGTACTGTTTTAAACACCACGGCATTTTTAAAACCGGCCAGTAACATGTCCAAATGATTGAAATCATTTTGGTACCGTATTTTTGTAAAGAAGAATTAAAATCAAAACCGCCCGTTTTTTTTGCAAATGAGTGTATAATAATATTAATAATGTTTAACTGTTTAATTTTATACTATAGTTTTAACGTTAATCATGGCGAACGCTATTGTATGTGAGAAGCTGTTTTGTGCCCGTGAAATGACCAAACGGCCCAACGTAAGACCAGCGCTGGTAATTTATACCAGCACACGCTGAGTTGAGGCCGTATTTATTATAAGCATGTTGATTTTTTGGAATTTTGTTGTTTAGTTTTAATTTCACTTCGTTTACTGTAATACTGCTTATAATAAATAAAATATTTATTTCTTTCTTTAAGATTAATCATAAATTTAAATTATGATTGTATTTTTTACAAAGTTATAAGAATGACTAAAATGTAACTTTTCTTACAACATTTGCGTTGGCTAATGCACATGTAGTGTAGGACTATGCAGTCTCTTAGTCATAAATCATATCAAAGGTACGCAATAGTGCTTCTCGAGCACCTATTGCAGATCATAAAGTTTTTTTTAAATTTATTCATAGCCATACTTGTCCTTCAGCCAGTTACTTAGTAGCTCTTAAAGAAAAACACCGTGTATCCAATCTATACTATAAGAAAGCTAAAGAGGCACTTTGTTGTTTGGCACTTGGCGATAGGCTCGCCCCTATCACATTATGGCACCGAAATTCGGCGGAAAGTGGGTGTACTGGTTACAACTCTGCCTTCCCCTTCGGGGATTACAGGCGTGAATATATATGTATGTAGAGGCACGTTGTCTGTACATTAATGTTATATCTCAAGATATCGATATATTTCATTGTAACCAGACGAGATTCATTGTAGCGGTATAAAAACTTGTAGAAATAAGTTTATATTATATGTATTAGTTATAGCATCGTATTGGTTTACTGTAATGGTGTTATAATTTGCCTAATCAATAAATAAATAAGTAAATAAATATTTTTGAAAAATGTTGATTGTAACGATATTATCGATATAGAACCCAAAATAATTGTTTTTGGAATTATTATTATGTCTGTCTGTATGTCAAGGCATCACGTCCAAAGTACTTATTTTCGTATTACGACAAAATAATCGTCAATAAAATCACATAGTGTATCTTAGTACTTGAGAGAGATGAAATGATTTTATAAATATTATAAGATATCTTACACGCGGGCGGAGCCGCAGGGAACAGCTAGTAAATAATAATATTATCTGTAAACTTTTCACATCTATACTTACTCCATCACACAACATTGGCTATGTAAAAGCGTATATCTTTAATGAGAAGGTGTTTATATTTTATAAAATAACGGGGAATGTAATGATTTTAAGAGGTTAAATGTGGGCCTAATATAGCGATGAAATGGACTCATATGACCACATGAACTTTTCTCGTCCAAATTTTGTAACATACTTTGCACCTCTACATTCAAGTAGAATAATATGGATTAATTTAATGTTTTGTAGATAATTATATTATTATTATGTTTTTAGTGCCATTTCGGGGCTATAGAGTCACGACTTTTAACAATCAACACGTAGAGGCTGATTAGACAATTTTTATCTAACACTGTAATGTTACACCACCCGACGGTCACCCCCTGTATACACTACACAAGTACACCCAACAACAAATGCTGCTGGTGGTAGGATATTCATATCCGCCCGGATAGCGACCACCGTACACAGGGTGAAAAACCCGCCATAGTGGCACACGCAAGTGTGTCGCTAGTGTACGCCAGTAGTGTCGCTAGTGTACGCCAGTGTACATCCGGTTTTTTGGGGGTCTAGAGTTGGGGTACAATGTTGGTCATTTTGCGGCCTTCTAAGTACTCTGACAATAGACCCTCGACCGCTTCTTCACCTTCTTGCCCATGGCGTAGTGTGAAGGAGCAGGCCGGCATGATTGTGTTAAGTAGCGGGGGATAGATCGTCTCTCGCTACTCGATACTCTAATTGGACTGTACTGCGCTTACCATCAGGTGAAGTGCGGTCACTTTGCCGTGCTAGGATATAAAAAAAAAAAAAAAAAAAAATCCCGGTAGGACTAGGACTATTCTGCCGTGGTAATCGAGAGGGCAGTAAGTCAAAGGTGGCAAAAATTTTATTATTACTGATTTGGAATGTACGTTAAACGAGCTTTCTTCCTATCTAGGTTTCATACATCTACGTAAATTAGAAATCCATTTTCTTGTTTGATAAACAGCAGTAAGAACGATAAGATAATCTAGTTAACCACGCAATAGAGCAGTATTTTATTGACATACTACCCTTTTCATTTGTATTCACAAATTTCTTAACAAAAGAGCAGTAAATCTGTGACATACTGCTCTTACGTTAGTTTGAACCAATGCACCAAATGAATTTCACTAGTAACATCTACAGTATGGAGCTGTACTGCAGTTTTTGAATTGTAAATATAATGAATGTCTTATAAATACACATATATAAACACAGTATCTTACCATACAAACGTACAAATATTTTTTACTAAAAGCTGATAATGAAAAGTTAGTAAAATTTTTTTGGACGACGTTAGGATATAATAAAAAAATACAAAAGATAATTATTTAAAATATTACAGAAAGGTATATCTGATCAAAAAAAGAGAGAGCTGTCTTATGGACACCCGGTTGGGACGGAGTTCCTTTCGCTACATCTTTTTTGTGTTTGTATTAAGCAATGATTAAATAAAATTATAAATATTTTTGCATATTCTCAAAATCTGAATAGATTGAAAAAAGTTTTAGTTTCCTAGGTGATCGGGAAGTGCCTCAAAAACCACTGCAAAAAGATTTCGGTTTTTGGTGTGTTTTTCATTATTGCACTTTTTTTGGTCTAGCCATTCAGCCCGCAAACAAATAATAATGTGCGATAAAGAACTCCGTTCTAAAATAAGCACATAAGAATTTTGAAAACAATGTTCTTCAATATAACCTAGCCATATACCATTTTCGAAGAGATGTTCTCTTAGAAGAAGATATTTGTCAAGCAATGTGACTCTAAGATTATCTACGAGGATTACAAAGCCAAGCCAACCTATACAGATCATAAAACTTCATATGAATTCGTAACAAATATCGTAGCGAAACAAATGAATATTTTATTTGCAACTCTTTCTAACGAAGAATGCGAAATTTATACAGAGTATGAAATACTTAAAGCATAAACTAAGCACAGTGAGGTAGAAATATCCTCAGATTGTGTAATCTGCAATAAATATCTGAAACATAAAGATATATACATAAACAACAAAGAGGAATATCAAAATTATGTGGAAAAAAAAAACAGGAAAATATAAATAATGAAGAATAGAGTTTACTTATTTTTCAAAGTGTGTATATTGTAATGCTTTCACGTATAGATATATTCAATATTGTCTTGTTTACTCCTTGTATTATATGCTTCAATGAGAGTTTTGCCCCTTTAAGCAAATTCATAGATATACAAAAACCGGTTGCCGTTTTGTGGAATGAAGTGATATCCGGACGAAGACAAGAAGATATTATATCTGCTTTTTGTGATTTTTTTTGGAACAACGCGATGACAGGAATATAGTTATATGGACTGATAACTGTTCTTCACAGAACAAAAATTGGGCGTTTATAACAATTTTAGTCCAAATGATAAATAGCAATGAAATCACTGCAAAAAAGATATTAATTAAACCTGGGCACACATTTATGTCAGCAGATGGTTTTCATAATTTAGTTGAAAAGCCTCTAAAAAAGCAAAAGAATGTTCATGATTTTAATGATTATGTCAATTGTGTCGCAACTTGCGTTAAAAAATGTATTGTCAAAATTCCCGTAACCGACTTCATACAGTTTCAACATAAATCATCTCAGCATAGGCTCCGAAATTCTCAGCTTAGGGTTTACTTGAAAGACATAGATGCCAAGATTTCCCATAAATATGAAACATTCCGATCATTAAGTTTTTTACAGGTGAAAATCCTTAAATTCAAAGAAATACCTAGTTCAGATCCAAGAATGACTGAAAGAGGAATTGCGTGCGAAAGAAAAAAAATTATAATTCCATCCTAGAAACAATATCAATATGTGATATTTCATCGATCATTATGTTCGATGAATAAAAACACTTTTTGGTGCTCTTTTTAATGTTTTTTTGTTCTTTTCAATACTATTTATAAACATACTGCTTAAGAAATTCAGATAACACCAAAATCAAAATATTACTCGAAAAAGCAGTAACGTCCTTTACTTCATAATGAAATAGCCTAAATTATGTTCAAGATCTAAGGTAAAGGGCAGTATGATCCTTCCTTACTGCTGTTTTAAGTAGTAATTTAAATTTATTATTTTGAATTCTGTAAGTAATATAGCGGTTTCAAATAATACAAAGCAAGAGTGCAGTATCTATGGCAGTTACTGCCCTCTTACCTAAATATTAATTAAAATTAGTTAACAATATAGTAATGAAGACACGATTTGTTATGTTTTACGACAACCCTAATAAAAATGTGAAAACGATGTTATTCTACTGTAAAAAACATATATTTCCCTTTCTTTTGACATATAGAACATAAAAATTGAGGTAATAGTTTTATCACAAACGCTAAAATTGTGTCAAAAACTTTGCGCGCTTTTTTCTCGAAACTGCCTTTTCTGACTTACTGCTATATCGATTACCAGGGCAGTATTGTAAGATTATGAGATTGTATTGTATGAGTAAAAGTATGCTGGTTTATTGAGGTGTTGGTGGATTAGGTAACTGAGTATAGGAAGAACTATGGCACATGTCTGACCAGTGTTAACAACATGGATAAAATAGGCAGACGGAGACTCACAACTCAGGAAATAGGCTTCTCAAAATAGTCACTAGAAATGCGATAAGGGGGCAACATAGTATTGAGCAGCTTAAGGGCGGAGAGATGTCACTGGACGTTATACAACGATCTCTTGCTCCCTTAGGATCCTATTACGTTCCGCCCTGTAGATAGGGGGCTCTGATAAATTCTACCACGGTATACTCTGCGTAAGAGGCGACTAAACGGGTCACGGGGGTCTCGGCTGCACAGCGGGGGATGTGTAGCCTTTATAAATATACTTATTTTCGTGGTGCGCTGCAGAAGGCTGCCGCGAGGTTTTCAGTACACGTACGTATGAAAATTGATTAGGGCCCCGATCTAGTAGTCACTCGGGTGACTACTAGATCGGATCGGATCGGAAGGTTGGTGAGTCTGGCATAACCATCGTCCAGAAGGTATCCGTAAGATGGTTTTTCACCGTGGGAAAGAAGGGTTCTATCACGTTACCCCTCGCCACTTACTTTCACATCCACTGTTTGAGCTTAAAGTTCTCGCGTTTCCAGTCTAACCAATCGGTGAAGCTGGTGAAGTGAAGGCAAGCTAGAGATGAAAAACAGGACCATCCTCGGGAGTTCTTGGGTACGTGGCGTTGCTACTCGCCATTAGCTATAGCCATATATAAATATTATACCGGTCAACACTGTAACTGTAAATATTGGATGGTGCCGAAACATGAATTCCAAAATGTATGTTCATTTTTTGATGTAACTTTTGGGAAGCATTGTTGATTCACGTAACTTAACATTAAATGAGCGCTAAACAAAGATAAAATAAGGTAAACAAATAAAAAATGTTAAATTAAACATTCAATTTAAGTTCCAATCAATTTGTATTCTCTCCTAGGGTCTATTCGTGTTTCACATTAACATATAGAATAGTGTGGACTTGTTTTTACCAATTCGAAGTATAAAAATTTTGTAACGACTATGACACACGCACTTTGAAATATACATCATAGAGGAGGTCTGTGGCCAGCACTGTGACAGTGTTTGATACAGGGCTGGTATTTTTAATAATACTAGTATTCAGTGTCCATCAGCCGAAAACAGGCCTCCTCTACTAATGAAAGGGTTAGGTCTTAGTTCACATAACTTCTGATAGAGAATTCTCAGTTACGACTATATTCAAGCGATAATTAACAATTAATACAAACGTAGCCAAAATTCACAGGTGTGTGTTATTTGGATTCAAATATGTGATTCTGGTCTAGGCAGTCTGTACTACTGCCAAGGCTATAGCTACTATGCTATCTATTACATAGCTACTATATATATATCTATACTAATATATGAAGAGGTAAAGTTTGTAATGTAAAGTTTTGTTTTCTTTTCAGTTTGACTGACAGAGAATGCATCCGGCATTAAGTCCGCCTATACTTAAATGTATAAAGTGTTAAATAAATAAATAAAGTTTGTGAGTTTGGATGTTCAGGGTAATCTCCGGCACTATTGATCTGATTTTGAAAAGTCTTTCACTGTTTCAAAGGTATATTATTACTGAGTGCTATAGACTTTTTATTTTGGTAAATCTATATTTGAAAAATAACCTGCACGCAGGCGGAGCCGCAGTCAACAGCTAGTCTACTATATATTCAAAACAATTAAACAATTAATTTGTTAAGTGGATTGAAAACTCGTTTATTCGTTCTTACTCATCCCTTATCACATATCGTCGCCAGACTACTCATCGATGCTATTCGTATGCTCCAGCCAGTACTAATAAACAGATAATCACTCGACTACGAGATTGCCGAGTGCCTTTTAATTGATTACTCCGGCGACCGCTTTCGGTCCACTTTTAATTGTTCCTCTGTCCCTCAATTGATGGATAACACGTTGCCTAACGAAAGACGGTCGATTGGTTTTAGTGTCAGCTATTTGTAGAATGTGCTTGATTTACTGATTGGATTCTGATTTGGAAAAATGTAGATATCAAGGCATGTCGTAATATGGTATAACGCTAATTAATTTACTTTGTTTGAAAGTGGGTTCAGAGTTTACAACTAGAATCTCTCTCTTTGCGTAAAATTTTAATAATGTTGCTGAACAGCTTCTGATAAAAGCTAAATCCATGAAAATATAAGCAATAGGGTATTCAATAAGGTGGTCAATAGCAGCGATAGCCTAGTTGGTTGCGGTAAGGACTATATAGACGAAAGTCGTCGGTTCGAAATCCAAATGGCATAGGTACACCTCCGACTTTTCTGAAGTTATGTCTGTATTCCCTATGTTAATTATTATCGCTTACTTTAACGGTGAAGGAAAACGTCGTGATGAAACCTGCATACCTGAGAATTTCGTAGGTATGTGATGTCTACCAACCCGCATTAGGCTAGCGTGGTGGACTAAGGCCTAACCTCTCTTGTTAATAGAGGAGGCTCATGCTCAGCAGTGGGTCAATGTTTTAAACAGGGCTAGTATTAGTATTAGTTGTCATTTGAAGATGGGTTTCAAGTTAAGTTGAATATTTACTCGTGTTACCCTTCTAATGTCATTTTCTACATATTACCATTTAAATCAGCAATGACGCATTGCCCGTGACCCATTTCCTGTTAACACCTTCAAACATTTCAATTTTGCCTCTACTAAAATAAACCGCAAGTGAATTCGTCTAAAGGAAAAATACGCCCACAAGTTCAACAGTGTTGGCATTTTTTGTGGCACGACAGAGTCCTTAGTAGGTAATAATTGATTTACGGTCATTGGTTCTGTCAATTTATCACTGTTGACTACCGAAGATCTTTGTAAGTAGATTAAAATCTAGCTCTTCCTCACAGCCCTGCCCATGTGAAAATCAAATTCTCACTGATAACTAAGTTTTTATAACAAAAATAGCCTCTAACACTCAAGGATAATAAAAAAGCTTCGTATCTTTTGGGATCAGTAGTTCCAGAAATACATCCAACCTACGCACAATCTTTACCTCTTTATTAAATAATAATATTAAATCCAGATTCAAATTATTTATTGAATCCAGTGAAATCCAAAACGACCAGTCGGGAATGTAATTTATCCAGAAAACTGCCACGGTCATTTCGACAGTTTTTTTGGTTGTGAATCTGAAAATAAAACAAACCTCCTGACGCTGCGTGTTATTCGACCTGCACCTTGCTTCAGCCTCATACCACGCCGCTTATCGCATCTCCATCGTTTACAGTACCTACTTACGTGTGTTTGTCACTTAACTCTTCCTAAACAGCTAGACCGATTTGGATGAAATGTTGTATATTTCAATGGGTTTGAAAACACAATTGGCCATTTTTCCGGACAGGACGGCGTCTGTGGGGCCCGCTAGTAGATATATAATAATTAAGGTCCACTAAATCGTCCAATCTCGTACGATTCAGAAGAGAAATGACAGCAAATACGCTTTATCAAAATATTTAATCTGCTCAAGATGAGGTCTTTATATGATTTTTTTGCACTATGTTCAGTATTATCTAGCCAAACATATCAATATTAACGGGCATAGTCATTTACCATTTCTATGTTATCAATTATAAACGATCATCTGACTATTCCATATTATTTCTATGCTCGCCATTCGTGACTAAGGCAATGCTTCAAATATGCAGACTGTGTGTATTATGCTATTTGCTAGATATAATTTATACTGCTATGTTATTCAATACAAAGTTTGCAGAGATCTCTCTAATTATATCTATTTTTGTAATCAATTGGGTAAAAATATAGTGGTACCCTGCTCAAAATAATGTCCATTAAATACTTGAAATTTTCGCGATCACTGAATGCATGAAGATGTTTTATTACTCACTAGCTAAACCCGGCCATGCTTCGCTGTGGAAAAAAAAACAGAATTTTGTTTCCGTGAGTGTTTGCTTGGAATTTTCTGTCCCTTGGGATCTTTGGGTTGAAAAGTATATTAAAACTGTTATATGAAAATGCAACGTAATGTAACAACTTACTTAATGTAGAGAATACTTTTCGAGTTTTCACAAACATATGGAAGCTGAATTTTTATATAGGTAGGTATAAAATTAGCTTTTGGCGATCGCTCCGATTGCGTAATTAAGTTTGTCTCTATTATGAGGGACAATGTCTCTACATAATTAATAATAGGCACTGATAAATAAAATATGTACAGATTTTTTTGTCGGAACCTCACCAAAGTTTAATTGTGACAGCCTCCGTTGCGCAGCGGGCGAGCAGCGAGCTGTGAAACAATAGGCCGTGGGTTCGATTCCAGCACCGAGACAAATGTTTATGTGAAAGACAGATATTTGTTTCCGGTCTGGGTGTTATGGGGCCGTAGTTCTTGATACCCACGATATAGGTTTTAACTAGTGTGGGGTCACTATTTGTGCGAATGTTAGGTGTTTTTATTTATTATATATTAAATTCTATCAAATATTAAATTTTAGGGTTCCGTAACCAAGCGAGAAAAACTGAACCTTTAAAGTTCCGGCAGTCTGGCAGAACCATTTACCGCGGAGACTTTGGTACTACATATATAATGATAGTGATGCTAACATGAATATTCTCAATATGAATCCTAAGAATCCGTATCTACATTGCTGAAAATAAGTAATATTGCTATTTACACAACCACCGAGTCGAGCCAATGCTCCATACATTGTGAAATGAAAAGCGGAAAAGAATGGAACATTATTGAAATCCATAAGTACGAGGATTTGCATCGAAATTAAACGTAAGTCACATGGGGCCTTATTATAAAACGGTTATATGTGTATATGTTTAATTCAACAAGTTACTATGGGTTGCTATAACAACTACTGTACGAGTATATAAACCCGATTTAACGTAAGTGGATAATTAGGCTGTTCACGCGAGATAGGTAACAATGGATTTTGTTTATAACCGACTCCTTGCTACATGTAAATCTCCGTTAGTCGTTATAATAATAATAATAATACTAGCCCTGTATGAAACATTGTCCCACTGCTGGGCACGTGCCTCCTCTACTAATGAGAGGGGTTAGGCCTTAGTCCAGCACGCTGGCCTAATGCGGGTTGGCAGACTTCTCATACCTTCGAAAATTTCTCAGATATGCATAATACACACGTTAGTCATTACAAAACACATTTTCATTCAACCCTGAAACATCAATGTAAAAGGTAATGTAGTGTAGGTGCACTATGTTTTATTGCACATGATTCTTAAATGGAAGAATTAAAAATAAAGATCTCATCCTACATCGTACGAGACCTCACAAATCTCGTATTTGCACCAGGAGCCTTCTACAGTTGGCAACCCTCCTGTTAATGTACATAAGTACTTGTTAAGGCTATGAAGCTGGTGTGGTCCTCAGGTCGAATTTTCGAAATTTTATACTAGAAGCTTCATGAAAAGAAAATGTCTAATCTTGATAGAATTTGGGTCATTCCTCTTCCTAATCCTTTGGGATACAGGAGTGAAATTAATTAAAGATATGTTAAGTTTCTTTTTATTTATTTATACATACACACTCACGCCTGTAATCACCGAATGGGTAGGCAGAGGTGTAACCAATACACTCATTTTTCGCCAATTTTATTTAGGTCCCATAATGTGATGGGGCGAGCCTATCGCCATACCGGGCGCAAATTCCATACTCCGGGTAATACTAAGAATTTCTGGATAGAAAAACCAATATCACTTTCCCGGACCCGGAGACTGAACCAGAGACCTCAGCACAGCAGTCGTAAAGCATGCGCAATTACAACTACGCCACCGAGGCAGTTATTTATTTTTATTAGTACGCCAACACCATAACATATGATACAATAATCACTTTTGTGACATATTGTAAATATTTAATTATGTACGCCTTACACAGCATTGTCCATGTTGTGATAAACAACTGTCGCTACTTTAGTTACCATATTTTTAACCAATATCCGTGAATCTCGAAGTTTGAGGTCCAAAATATAAATTATTATCTGACCTACGGCTTAAAAAAACTTTGATTACCAATACTAGATGTAGATCAATGTAGCAATGATATCGTATATGATTGTATGGACATATTAAAAACACCATGAATAGCATTATATGAATAGGTACTCTCTCCGCTAGCTCTCGAGGTGTCAATATTTCTATAGTGTATGTACCTACATTGTTTATAGGCATGCCAATAACAGTGAATAATGTAGTGTGCAGGCACAAGTGATTTGAGGAATGAAATGTCCGTGAGAGGTGATATAGGGGTTTGTTACATAAATGAGGTGACTCTAACATTAGGTACCTATTTATTAACCACCTCCTTCAAGTAGTAGCTTGAACTAAGGAATTAGGGAATCGATTCCCACATCGGGTATTTATTAGGTATATAAAAAAAATATGTAACGTGATTTGCCCAGTAAGGGTCCTGCAAAAAAAATTACATAGTAAAAAGTAAAAAAAAAATTACACATAACATGACCAAATTATTAGGGAAGAATTCTCGTAGAAACAGGTGGATAAATAAAAAGAATACAATATAATCACTAGTAATAATTAATACTTAGCTCACTTATTGTTTTTATTCTCTGCATCACATCTAAGTAAGGTAAGAAAACCCTCATAGTTCGAACATACAAAGATCCAATTGATTATATTAGTATGAAAATAAACGAATAATATTGAGTCACGTACAGATTGAATCGCGTAGTGAAAGCAAACATACCAATATAAAGATAAGTGGGTATTGGGTGACTAATCCAAATCGTTTCATTACCCACACCGTTGGCAGTTCCAATATATTTCATAATCGCCTAATAAACTTCGTTAATAATGAATTTATCTCGATTACCTACTATCTTTGCTGCCACGTTAACGAGGGATTATTTTGTATTATTAATTTCAAATTAGTTCCTTAAATTTTTAAAGTACACACATAAACGGGTACACTTATTTTATGTATTTTAAAACATAGATATAGTTTATACAACCATTTTAAAATTACCGCCAATATGTTTTTAATGGTTGCACCATAAAATAGGTTGCACAGATCACGGACAGCAACACATCAAAGATAATGAAAACCACAATTTATAAAACTATTCTAGTTATGTCTTTGAAAAAAAGGACAGCAACTCATTAAATATTAAAAATATATTAAATGAAAACCACAATTTATAAAACTATTCTAGTTTATTTGGAAAAGAAGCTGCATGGTGTAGTACCTTTGCCTTCGTTTTTTATAAAAAAGAGAATGGAACAAAATCTACATCCGCAGAAATATGATATTATTGCAACACTATTTCTGTCTCTGGTTTATGTCTATGGGCGTAATCCCGCATGGCCATTGGCTCACATACAAAATTGAAAATGGCGGGTCTTTTGTCACATCCTGTTATCTATATGGCGAGTGCATGGCCTCGACGTTGATCCCGTTCTAACATTTTTCTTGTACAAAGCCGCCGCTGTATATACGTATTATTTGCGGCGTTAAATTTCGTGATGGTGTTCTCAAATAGGCCATGGATTTGATGAAAACGGTAAGAATAATACAATCGCAGTACATTCTCGTGAAACATTTTGTTTGGCTTTTGTTTCTTGTTTTGGTGATATTGAAACTGGCCATTACATTAGAAAAAATATCTCTTTCCAGAAATTGTGTGCACGTGAGAGGTAAGTGCTAACTTTATCGATAAAAAGAAGGTGTCCAGTTTCGGGTTTACGCAATAAGAATCACCAATATGTTGATTAGTCAATACATTGATGGCACCCGGCAACTGAGCGTTGTTACGCCATCTTATAGTCCTCCAAATGTTCCGCATATTTTGCCGCTTTGCGTTAGTGCAAGAGAGAGTTAGACGCTGAAAATCATGCTTTATTAAAGAGGGATTCCAATGGAAGTCGATTCGACACTCATTGGTAATGGGTATGTCATTTTCACTCCTGCATCGCATCTCATGAGTTTCAAACCATGTGCTACAGATTTGTTATTGTTACATACTGTAAATTTAAGCGATTGCTTCTTATGTGTGCATGTTAGAGTATTATTAAAAATAAATTGCGTATTGTGTTTTCAAATGTAAGTGATAGGGCTATAATATTTGGAATACCTAACCTATAAGTTTGACATCGTACTCTGACGACCGAAACGAGTGTAATTTCGTTAGATTCTGCGGTCGATTCCAAGGTTAACTTTAATTGAGACCAATTTTTATATTGACGATACAATTTAACAATATTATTCTGATTGTTTTTCAACTGATTTCTAATAAGTACTTGTCATTGGTTCATAAAATACCGCGATCTTATTGGTTATTATCAATTTAAAACTATATATAGAACTACATCTTCATGCAAGTCAGTCATTTATTGTTTGCAATCTTTGTGTATTTGTTGATATTTTGATTTAAGAAACAACCTACATTTGTTGATTATATAACAGATTTCTCATGGAATAAATCATGTAAGATCTAAAACTTACCTAATTTTATTTCTTACACATCAAAATAAAATATTTAATAATTTGTTTAACGCTACTCATTTTGAGCATAAAATATTGTTGAGACAGGCTGGATCATCTCAGTTTGGATGTTCACAAAGGGTTTTATGCATTAAACAACTTCATTCCAATTTTATTGACAATGACAAACAGTAATACACAAACAATATAAAAAAATCTTTGTCTTAAGAAAGTAGGAGTTTGTTATTCATTGTATAGTTAAAAGTTCTTAAAAGCTACAAATGCAAAATACAATCACAAAGAAAAGAAAAACAATGTTAGTATTTCCATGAAAACATAATTATGTATATATACAGCCCGTATGTATATATGACAGCCTCTGTGGTGCAGTAGATAAATAGCTAACTGTGAACTGAGAGGCAGTGGGTTAGATTCCCGCACTGAGACTAAAGTTTGTGTGACAGACAATGTTTGTTTCCGGTCTGGGTGTTGTGGGACCGTAGTCCCTTATAGTTGTTGATACAGGTTTTACCTAGTGTGCGGGAGAACTATGTGTGTGACTGTTGGGTGTATTAATTTATATATTAATTATTGTTTTAATGAATAAAGTTAAGATTGAAATCTACTCAGTGTAAGTCACAAGTTGATTACAATGTTATATCTACAGATAGAAAATACGGATGACGATTTTGTTAGCCAACATTTTATGGTTTAAACTTAGTAATTTATTGTAAAAAATAAATTATTACCTGAAGAAGATACAATCATGTCAGTAACATGTAATCTTAAAATATGCAAATATTTTTATCTCATTTTCTTTTGGTAATAGTATAACATTGTTAATATTGCAATACATACAATAACTTTTGAATTGATACAATAAATTTAATGTCACCAAAATTTTTACAGAATCACTATTATAAGTAATTCTTACATTTCATGGAAAACATAATAATTTTGAAAATATATAAAATAACTAGCTGTTGCTCGCGACTCCGCCTGCGTGGAGGTTATATTCGGGAGCAGAAGTATACAATCCAAGGAGTGGTCTTCTGCACTGAGGCACATGTAGCGATTGTCCAGCCTCTCAGGTATTGTGCCTGAATCTTGAGATTGCATCTAAAGAATACCCCATAAGTTTAACCTCACTTTGCCCCTTTTAGGGATGATTTTTCAAAAACGTTGAAACACGTATTTCTTTATTTCTTACCCAAAGCCTAAATATGAATTAACAGATCCCTAAGTCGAGGAATTATGGATTTCCCATACAAATTTTGAACTCCTATTTGACCCCTTTTAAGGTTGTTTTTTGAGAAAAAAAGATAGCCTATGTCCTTCTCCAGGATATAATCTATTCCCTTACCAAATTTCATTACAATCCGTTCAGCCGTTTAGTCGTGAAGAGGTAACAAACAAACAAACAGAGTTACTTTCGCATTTATAGTATTAGTATGGATTTAGCCATAATCACTGGACTATTTCTTTTTGGTTTTAATTATAATTTACCTTATTGATTTAGGTATAATAACTCCTCTTGATAGTTCATAAGATTCGTGGCCAGCAGACAGTGTTTTAAACTAATATAATATCAAAAAATATTTTAATGTAGGATACAGTGTTTATAAATACAATCAAAAGATAATTTTTGACCAGCAGCCAAAAGTGAATGTAAAACAACAGTCACTGGGTATAAAGTTGGAATTTCCTCAAATACAATTAACTGTGACCTTCATTATATGTTTAATTAGCACATAAATACCTATGCATACACTTTTTGTTATGATAATCAATTTTTTAAATTAAAAATCTAATTTCAAAACAACCTAAATATAAACTTTTAAGAAAAAAAGTGTTTTGAAATGTAAATGTTAAACAGACAACTTGTAGTCAGCAACTAAACTTGACTTGATGTTATTTTTACCCTGGTGCAAAAATATTGTTTGCTTTTGCTTATATTGTGACAATAGGATTGACACTATTTAGAATCTATTTTTATGAAATTTATAATGTTTTGTTAAGGTGTTTATTGATAACTTATTAGCATAGCATTGTTGTGTTTTATAACACCATTCACTTTTAAAAACAAGTGTCAAAGGTCATACAGTTGATAGTGTCATAAATTTCTAACAATACATTTGTATGGTTAGTATTAAATTATACATGGACAGCCTCCGTGGCGCAATTGGCGAGTTGGCTGTCAAACGAAAGGCAATGGGTTCGATTCCCACACTGGGACAATTATTTATGTAACAGACAGACATTTGTATCCAGTGTCTGTGTGCTGTGAGACCGAAAGTCTCTCGTAGTCCCTAATACCCACAACACAAGACTCATATCTTAGTGTTATATTTTGCAAGAAAAGTGGAAACATTATAATATATGATTGTTTGTTGCAGTTTGTGATTTATAGATTGGGAAGGGATGTGCCACTAATTAAGTATTACATCAAACATTTTATTGATTTGAACATAGATTTCCCTCTATTGTATAAATTTGATTCAATATATTTGAAATTAATTGGACAAAATATTTGATGCTTGGCATATTATTCCTATAATTAGGATGTTTTGCCTGTCTTTATTTAAACCTATTTAGTGATGACAAACTATTTTTACACATTTGACATTTTCTTTCTTGCATTCTGAAATTATCTATGAGTGCATATAATGTCATGTCCATTTACTTTCTTTTTTGTCAACAGTGTGACCATTAAAGATTATTGATATAATCTTGCTAGCACAACATTATTAAATACAAAACATTCATTCATTCATTCTGAATAATAAGAAATACTGTACATTATATTTCCTGAACTGATGCTTCCACATTTTTCCAGTAAGAAAGGAAATGAAAACATATTATACATGGTACTTTAGGCATAGTTTAACAAATTAAAAGAGTTAGGTAGGTGGTTTAAATGTTTATCGATAAAAGGCTTTATCTTAATTACTGCTTTATTCATTTACTTTTTGTATCATACCATTTATTGATTTTATAACCTCAATATTGAGGACTTCACAATGCTATTATTTTGTCATCTTGGGTTATATGATTTAACACGTTGACTGCGGCGCCAAATATTGCGACGCTACGCCTATGCGGCTGGCACACGCTAGGTGCGTTTCCCGCACTCGCGTAACAATCCCGAACGCCAGTGCGGCATCACGCGCCTCGCGTGTTGTATATATCGCTAAGCTAAAAACCATGTCTGGCCGTGCAAATTTATAAGCCACTTTTCCCCTCGTATTTATGGTACTGTTGAATTACTTGCAATACAGTAATTGCGCATCGTTTTAATTTAAAACTTAAAATAAAACTTTAGATATTATTACCATTATTTATTTTGAGCAACAGCTACCAAAGCTGTTATTGTATTTTGTTAAAATTTGTGTCCTTGTTTAGATGTAATAAAAAGGTAGATATTTACGTGTTTGAAATAAATTGTATGTATGAAATTTGAGTATATACTTATATTCGTAAGATTTATCGAAATAACTCGCTCAAGTTAGCTTTAACATTTAGGATAATCATTCCTATAAATATAAATCAAACCATGGCTATCTAAGACAAGTAATAAAATATTAAATAAAAATACGTGGGTGAAGCCACAATCTTTGTATATATTTATTTACAACGCACCTAGCGTGTGCCGCCCGCACAGGCGTCGCGCAATAAAAACACACCTGTTGTGTGCCGGCCGCACTCTTGTATAGAGATTTTTAAAACGCACCTAGCGTGTGACGGCCGCATGCGCGTAGCAAAATCAAAAACACACCGTGTGTGTGCGCCGCAGTCAACGTGTTAAGAAAAAATCTGTCAAGAAGTTTTTATGAATAAGACCTGAATTTATTTAGTGTAAATTCTATTCTCACCTAAACTAAAATTTAATTAATTATTCTTAATTTAGTTGAAAATTAATGTATTGTCCTATGTTTAAATCTAACAGTGTATTCCTCGTAAGTCTAGTCATTTCAGTAGGATCATAAAACTGGAGTAATTTACATTTTAGGTAAATTTGGTTGTGACAGAAGAATTGTCATTTTTGCCACAGTACTATGAATCAGTAATGAACCATGAACTTATCCTTAAATAAAGACAAAAACTGCAACACTCAGTATGAGTTAATCTTTCGTTAGTGTCAGTGAAAATGGAAAAAATTGTGATTTTTACAGTAGAAATCGCATTTCCGGGTTCTTTGATCAATGCACTATGCCGTTAAATTTGTTATATGATATAGGTGACATAGAGGTCTAATTTTGACTCTGAAAGTGATTTGTTGATTAAATATTTAGTGACAATCAATTCACATTCAAGTAAAGGTTAATTTAAGGAATTTCTTCGAGTGTGGCATTTAGTTAAAAAATAGGGTAATCTGAATTATTATTACTTATTACTTTGATCATTACTTGGGATATCTATATTGGCTTTTTCATGGATATTAACAACTGCTTTATTATTCAATACATTATCCACAGTGGGATTCATCCTCAGTGCATACTATTATATTAGGTCTTATGTATATAATATCAAATTTATTTATATGTTGTATAGATATATCAAGTCAGATTATAATTAAGTTATAATTAGATAAGTATCTTCTTGCAATGAACTAGTGTAGTGAGATCTTTCTCAAACTTCTACCAGGGCTAGACCTTTTCCAGCATTGAAATAGGACTGATAAAAATATTTTGTTCTTTAAGTATATTTAGTTTATAGAGTGAATTGAGGTGGAAATAAAATAAATTTTGTACCACTATGATGTAACAATATTATCCAGCAAATATTTTATAGGTCTTATTAACAAACAAGGTAGAATACTAAAATAGTATAGATAATAATACATTTACAAAAGATATTACAACAAACTTGATAGTAAGTAAACAGCACCTTTACATTTTTGTTCATGTGAATTTAAGAATGTCTTCTTGGGGCTTCATGTTTCTAAGAAAATTCTAAGACACTTTCTATGAAAACTATTCTAATAAGGGTCAGCACTGACGGACAAGTGGTGATGCAGACGTTGAGACCGCTAAAACTGAGCCTCTGGTCCTTACCATAGAGCTTATATTATTTAAACATTAAGTGGCTCGTACCTCTACATATTACTATCATCAATCATATAAGTAAAGCCTGAAGGTTATGTTATAATTACTATTTAAAATTTAGTCTTTTCGCCGCCTACCATCCGTCTCTGTTGGTTCTAAATATATTATTGCTTTCTGGGCTCTGGAGGATAATAATTATGTATCAATATGTGGTGTAGCTCTATCCATATCTATTCTCAGTTATGAAAAAAAGCTGTGTGGTTCAAACGGCCTTGTAAAATATTGGTGTAAAATATATCCGTATGTATATTGAATTTTCCGTGGCTGATTTGTTATGTAGTCCACATTTCATGTCTATTGTGTATCTTAAATGTCTGGGTCAAAATCAGCACAACGAAACCTCATTCATTTACCTTAAGTTCCCACATTTTTATATGATGCTAAATGGTATTTTCTTAAACTGTTTGGAGAAGACATTGTTGGTCATAAATATATTTGCATACATGACATATCAGTAGTATTGGTATTGTATGGGGATTTCGTGATGTGCAAGTAATTGTATGGCTACATGCAGATAATTGTTAAATACAAGTGATGTGTTTCAGGAATATGAGTTCCTAGACTTATCTGATGTGAAGGACGCCGACCTCAGCAGTCTGCAGTGCGCACTGTTCGAGCAAAAACCAGACTCTTCACCGGCCGAACCTAGCGTCGGTCGCCAGCAATCAACTATAGGTAACATTACAAATATATTATTTTTCATTGTATCGTCGTTGTGAATTTGTTTAATTTGTGATGTTGTGTATCAGATACATCATCGCGTTCGTCTAGTACGGCGGGTGCACCGAAGGTGTCCGGCAGCGTGGACAGCCTGTCGGGCGGCGAGGGCGAGATGGCGCCCCACTCGCCGGCGCGCGGCGCGGCTGGCCCGCCGCCGCACCCGCCGCCGTACGCGCAGCCGCCGCCCACCTACCCACCGCCGCATCACCAGTGGCCTGTCGCGCCGCCAAACGTGTACGTCAGCCAGGTCACCGCCAACGTGAACGTGCACGGCTACATGGGCCAGTACTACCAGCCGCCTGCGCCACAGTACGCACCGCCGCCACAAGAGCGCGCTCCTAGGACGCACCGCCGCGACCGACGCACCAAGCGACAACCTTCGCCACCGCCACACCCGCCGCAGCCCTACTACCTGCAATACCCACAGTACTATCCGGCCGCGCAGGCGCAGGGCGCACCGCTCTACCACCTACCAGTCTACCAACCCCTAGTCTATGGACCGTACGCTTACCCCTCTTACTATCCGGAATATGCGATACCTGTCGAGGGTGACGGTGACAAAGGACCGGAGGAATACCCGCCGGAGGTGGTCATGGAGCAAGAAGCAGTAGACGCTTACTACGCCAGCGCACATTATGCAGGCCCGCCATATGGTCCTCCAGTAGACGGCGCCGTGGAATATGTGCCGCCGATGTACCTGCCGCCCCCGCATCACCCACCGTCGATACAACAGGCTCCACATCACCACCCCATACCACACCAATTCAACGTGCACGCTAAAAACTTCGTGGCCGGCCAAGGACGTACTTATGTACAGCAGGAAAAGGCCCAAGAACGACGTACGCCACCCACTTCATCGGCAGCTGCCGTGTCCGCTTCGTCCATTGACGCGTTGCCAGTTAAAGATCTTAAAATCACAAGTAAAGGGCCTGGTAGTCCTAAACAGACCGACCGCTCTGAGATCAGTGGTCCCTCGCCGAAACAGACATTGGCCACTGACAAAGTACCACCTAAGACTGAGCCCAAACCGGCAGGAACCCCTCCGGAAAAGACAGAATCCGTAAGCATCAGCCAAGTGCAAACTGCTACGAGGTCGTTCCCGCCCTTGACGACTACGGCCACATTGCCATCTACCAACAAAGTGGCGCCGAATGCCAGCAAGCCTACTAAAGGTCCGGCGGCGCCATTCTCTAGCGCGAAACCACCGGCCAAATCTGCCGCTCCTCAAACCATCATACCTGTACCGCAAACTGCGTCTACACCGAAAGCTCCTTTCGGCAACAGGCAGAAGAGGGAAGGACCCGCAAACCGATCGCCTTCCAATGAAATCGCAGACGGTACTGATAGAGCAAGCACAGGTTTAGAACACGTTAAACGCGAGCCTCCGCTGCCGCCGAGCAAAGCGCCAATGCCGATATCTATAAATCTGCACTCTCCAGGACAGCCGTTGATTGTGTCTGGGAAGGCGCCGTTTGGTCACTCTCGTAAAGCGGGCACTAGTATACCCGAGCCGCCGCCGACGCCGCAGCCTCCGCCGCCTGCGCCCACGGCTTCGGACTTCCCTCCTCCGCCTACACCGCGCAACCGTACGGAACCACCGCCGGTTGCAGCGCCACCGCAACCACAACCCGCTCCAGGCAAATCCTGGGCCAGTTTGTTCTCGTCGAAGCCGACGGTCCCCGCACCCACCCTAGTGGCGCCGCCAGTTCCCACGACCGAGGAACCTTCTAGCCCGATTACAACCTCTCCACCTGCACCGCCAAATGTACAAAAACCAGTGGCTAAAGTGCCTCCTTTTGACGCATCACCGATGGCGGGAGGCACACCTGATAAAGTGTCTCCCACGAATACCCCATCAGCAGCTTCGTACTCTGAAAAAACTTCAGTTAACGCTGTGAGCGGTGCCGGTGTGACATCTGCCAGCCCAAAGCCGACCGCCGTGAGCCAGCCGATGTCAGAGCCTCGTGATGTTTCCTTGCAAAAAGAGTCGCCCGCTACTATGGTCCAATCTCCATTTAGCGACGACCCCAATTCATATAGGATGGGAGGTAAATATCGTCATAATTTCTATATTCTATGGAAATTTTCATTCTTATGTCAATATAAATTCTAATATTGTCATTTATCCTGCAGAATTCCTCACGAAATACCAATTGGACAACAGGCCAGTGCAGATTGTCCCTCGCGGACTGACCAACCGGTCTAACTACTGCTACGTGAATGCTATTCTACAAGCACTGATTGCTTGCCCTCCATTCTACAACTTGCTGAAGTCGATGCCGTATCAGACACGCCGCGGCAAATCTAGCACGCCTGTCATTGATTCCATGTAAGTAGTGCTATATATACCTTATGGGCCTTACTGGACGACGCAGCAAATATATTGCTGAGGTGGGCCTTGCCCGGGAACCGTTTGCCAGAGCCACGTCTATAATCCCGGAAGGGGTAGATGTACCGGTTACAACCGGTACACCCACCTTTCACTGAGCTTATTATTACTGTCACATTTTTTTTTATTCTGGCACGACGAAGTGGCCACACTGCACCTGATGGTTAGCGCAATGCCGTCCAATTAGAGTATCAAGTAGCGAGAGACAATCCGTATCCCGCTACTCAAAACAATCATTCCGGCCGGCATAATATGATAGGGGCGAGTCTATTGCCATACCGAGCACAATTCCAGATTGATACTTAGTATTTCGTTATAGAAAAATCCACTATCACTTTTACCAAACCCGGGGATCGAACCCGAGACCTCAGCGCATCAGTCGTACCGCGTACGAAATTACAACTGCGCTACCGAAGGCCCGACATGTACTATTTATAACATAAAGCTGCTTAGATATATAAATAACTGGAATGAATATACAGGGTGGAGCTATGCTATGAGTTCAGCCCTGCAGCCGGCACCAGCGTGTCCGGTGGCAGCGTGGGTAGTGGTCGTGGTGCCCGCGGGAGTAACGCGGCTGCAGGCGCAGCGACGGGGGTCACGGTGCCCGGGGGGCCGCCGCTCGACGGAGCCGCCGGCCTGCGTGTACTGCGCGCACTGCGTCCCTTCCCCGGCTCGCAGGAGGGCCGCCAGGAGGACGCCGAGGAGTTCCTGGGATGTCTGCTCAACTCGCTCAACGATGAGATGATTGAGGTATTTTCTTCACTTTACATGTTGTTGTGGAAAGGAGGTATAACACATAAACTATGTTACAAATACGATTTCTTGATTATTACTGAATGTGTATACTACATATCGACTGATGCCGGGCTTTTTGACTTAAGCGATATATTAAAAAAGAGATGTTTAAAGATTTTTGTTTTTGGTAAAAAAAACACTATAACAAAACTATTGCGTAGATTTTAGTAGAACTAATATAAAACTTGTGTTAGCACGTACTGCGTATTTGTGACTTATTGTATGCATTTATGAGCATTCTTTTTTAATGTGTCTGAAAAAATATGAGTCTTGGTCAGTTGATTTGAGCGCCAAAACGGTGCACAAAAAGTTGAAAGTAGGCTCCAAAATTACAGAAAAATTTGCTGATTCTGAATATGTATATAACTCAATATCGCAAAACGTGTTGCTTAAATCAAATAACTCGCCAACCGTGAGCCATAAATATTTTGATCCTTTCAAAGCCTAATTAGTAAATACCCATATGATTTATTACTTTGAAACCTTTATTAGTAAGTTAAAAATCTACTTACCTGTTTACAGTTATAATATTATACCTTCTTTCTGTAACACCTTGTAGTATTGTTGTTACAACATACATAGTTACACCTTGGTACTCTAACACTCTGTCAATTTTTAGCTGATGAAACTAGTGGAACCTGAAGAGCCAAAGGAAGCCAATGGTCAACTAAATGGCATAGTCACTCAAGAACAGCCACCGGAAGAGGATGACGATGATGATGAGTGGAAGGTAAGTTGTGAAGATACCCGAGTTACCTTGAAAAATGTAAAACCATTTTCCATTGATGACCACCTGATGGTGGATTGCATATTTTAGACTGAATAATATAGACATCGATAGAATTTTATATTATCGAAAATTCACTCTTAACATAATTAGTATAGGAGTTGCATTTTATTCATTCTACAATAAGTTTAATATGAAAAAAGAAGCCAAGCTTTCAATCCCCACATTGAGACAAATGTTTGTATTATTCACAAATATTTAACTCTGGATGTTATACGACAATCGTTTCATGTAGTTGTTGTTGTAGACCCCGAATACATGTTTGACTGAGTGTAGGAGCTGGATTATATGTTTGAAAGATGGATGTATTGTTATTAACAATTTCAAAAAGTGGAATTTATTTATATAAGTCCGATTACATGTGTATAGTTGTTGTATGTGTATTTGTGTCCAGGTGATGGGTCCACGCAACCGCGGCGCGGTGGAGCGACGCTGGGCGGCGCGCTGCACTCCCGTCGCAGACATCTTCCGCGGACAGACACGCGTGCGGCTGCACCGCGCCTCTCACCATGACCACACCGACGCCGTGCAACCGTTCTTCACGCTGCAACTGGACATAGAGGTCACTATCACATTCACTATCCACACTACACACATACACATTCAGCAGTAGAAGGGACAAATAGGGTGTTTGACTGGTGTAACCAAAAAATATAAAACTGCACTAGGAGAAAGGATAGTGGGCAAACATATTTATTAAATACATTTTTTTATTTTAAATGTATTATAAACATTTTATATTCGTCATTAAAATTTAGAATTTTTAATCTGTATCACTCGGTGCCAAAAACGTAGCAGTACCGGCCGCCATTACTCGTGACGATATCGCACATAAACATTGCATCCTACGACAAATAAAATTGTAAGGAAGAACATATTTTTCGATGTGTAAACGTGTGGAAACGTGTTAATTTCGTCTTCAAGTCTTCTATAAGAATGGAAGAAGGCATTACAAGGGCTGATAGTCGAAATCTGCCACTTCTTTCTTAAAACTTTTGATTTTGGCAAATGCATGAACAATTTATCGGGATTTAGTGTCGAGTTTTTACACAAAGGCATTGAACAATATTTATATGCTGGCTCATTCATTTTTGTGGAAAAACTAACAGATAAATGCAAATAATATGTTATGTTGTTAGGTGTCACGAATGTTTGTATATGTGCGATGACGTCACATACAGATAATGTCACGTGACAACGCGTTTTAGCGCGAAACTATATATGAAAAAATTAAATCACGGATTTTATATAAATTGAGTATATTTCAATAATAAAAATATTACGGGAGCTATAAGTGAAGAGTCTTCTATCGATGTCCATCAATTTTCAAAAATTGTCAAATACCCTATTCTCGACAGAAAGGTCACTTATACACAATACACACACATACACATACAGCAGCAGAAGAGCCATATGCTCGACATGAACGTCACTATCCACACTACACAGATACACATCCAGAAGTAGAAGGGACATATGCTGGACATAGGGGTCACTATCCACACTACATACACCTCCAGAAGTAGAAGGGACATTTGCTCGACATAAAGGTCACTATACACACTACACACACCTATACATACACATCCAACAGTAGAAGGAACATTACTCGACAGAAAGGTCACTACACACTAAACACATACACAAATATACACATCCAGCAGTAGAAGGGACATATGCTCGACATAAAGGTAACTTAACACAATACACACACATACACATTGAGCAGAAGAAAGGGCATTTGCTCGACATAGAGGTCACTATCAAGACCATCGTCACTATACCGATAAGTTCGCAATCAATCTCTTTGCATAGTCTTGTTATGTATACAATCTTCAAAACATATGTGGGATATGCTCATAAATAAAAAAATGTGTCTTAAATGACCTAATTGTACAGCATAATGCCTAGAATGTACATATGATATAATAGCACAAAGTATTAAATAGTTTGGTGGCAATACTCATCTTTAAGCATAAAAATATCGGTTTCCATATATCGATAAAAATGACAATATATAACCATTATTTATTTCACTTCATCTGGAAGAAATAAAAAAATGTGCAGTAAAAATGTTGTTGCAGATTTTTCGAATCATAAAAATTTATAATGGTTATTTATTTATTTTATGAAATATATTGTTTAATAATTATTAACTGATACAATATCTTTATATTCTTTTTATACCACAACAACCTATAGTAGCAAACGAATACGCCTTTTATAGCATGTAGTGACCAGACTTTATCATTTTGAATTCCTAAGAATTATAATAGCAGACCATTATTACAATAGTTTACACAATATATTGTTTGTTGCAGCGTGCCAACAGTGTGAAGGACGCCTTGGAGTTGCTTGCTGGCAAGGACACGTTGGAAGGAGTCAGCGATGCCTGGCAGCAACTCTCCTTGGAACAGCTGCCGGTAGCTCTGCTGCTGCATCTCAAGTGCTTCCAGCTGGACCAAGACGGACATACTGCCAAGATTGTCAAGAACATTGACTTCCCTATTGATTTGAAAATTGATCCTAGTAAGTGTCTATCTGCTCCCTACTGGATTAAATCAGTGTAATGCAATACACAAATTAGTACATATTTAGGAGTAGAAACAATATCAAGCTTCAGGGCGGCAATTCTCCTTTCATTCAAAATAATTTCGTATACGAATCTGCAGTTCGAATCATTTTTCTATTAAATAAATTTCGAGCTACGAAGTAATTTTTTCGAATGTTATATGTATACAATATACCTTTGAATTCGAGTCTTTACTACGAGATTTTACTAAAAAAATCAAATTTAGAAGTAAATTTCTCGAGGTTTCTTCATTTTTGTATTCTCAGCAATACTCTAAATAAACTTCGAACGAGCAATATGTCAATATGACACAAACCGCATATAAGGTATCGACCGGTCTGTACCAGTCGATGCAATTCGAGCGATAACCTTCGAGAAATGTTCGAATGGTAATTTTCAGAATAGCTCAAATAAAATATTTTTATTTCGAATTCCATTTTTAAAATAATATATTTATGAACAATACATTTGGCATTGTACACTGACAATCAAAACCTTCGAGAAACACCGGACTCGACATTTCCAGAATAGCTTAACTTTACATTCACTCGAAAAAAGTTAGAATTTGAATTATTTTTCGTATACGAAGTTGATTCGAGTGCGTGAGAATTGCCCCCCAGTGGGTTAATAAAAATAATTTGTATAAAAAGAAATATTTAACAACATCTATTTACATTTTATAGAGAAGATAGAATCTCATTTTTCTATTTTGTATATCTTTATACTGCAATAGTGTTGGCAATTTTTTCTAAAAATTCTTTGATTTCGACCTAATTTTTACGTTTTCCGTATTGTGCACCGTTAGGCTACATATTCATTAGTCAAAACTTGAGGCGCAACACGTGACGCTAAACAGAACGCGATGTTCCGTATGATGTGGAACATAGCACTTGCCATGTTCTACCTATGTGGCATGTGCCCTTATAAAAGTATTACATCATTCAAAACGTTCTGCTACATGTTGATTGTTGAGTTATATATTACCGTAAACGATTGTCTAGTAAATAACACAAGCCAAAATATATAAATAAAATGTTGTGTTCTTGAATCTATTTACATTTGGAGAAATAATGAAAAGTTAGTATAAATAAATTAAATTATCATTAGTAAAAAAATAAAAAACAGCTTGGTCTAGTGTAAAGTTTTTTGGTAATGTGTGGCTAAATTGGATTAAATACTGTGCTATGTAATAGAGGCGACTAGTATGCAAGGGTGCTGTGGCACAAACATTTGGTATTTTACAATGATGCTCTTTATTTTTCGTCTCCGAAATTGACAGAAAGTCAATCGAATGAGGAATATATTTTCTGAGTTTATATCTCCAAGTGCAACTATCGAATAGCGATAAGAGCACATATTCACACTTTGTGTTTGTATTACAGAGATAATGTCGTCGAAATTGAAGTATACTACAAAACAGCGAGGGTACAAGTTGTTTGCAGTTGTGTACCACGAGGGGGTGGAGGCAGTGAAGGGACATTACCTCACAGACACGTACCATGGGCAGGCTGGGTGGATAAGGTAAGCTTTATCATTCTATATGACAAATCCCTTTTTATAAATATACATATATATAAATACTTCTATATTAAAAATGTAATTTAGATTTTTTGGGACATGGAAATAAAAAATGTTGAAATGAATATGACACAATATTTAAATAATCAATTGATATTGAGATATAAATAAACATTGTCCCACTGCTTGGCACGGGCCTCCTCTACTACTGAGAGGAGTTAGGCAACCAACTAGGCTATTGCTTGATAAAAAATACTATACAAAAAAATGATCTGTATAGCCTCCATACGCTCTGGGTGAACCTGTTGCGAAACAGCCCCGCATCTACTCACAATGAGACAAATATTTATTTCAGGTCTGAGTGTTAGACCAAAAGTATTTGGTAATTCCTGATATCCCACACTCAGGATAGTAGATAGTCAGGAGCTTGTGTGTGACTGTTAGGTGTTATATACAATGATGCCAATTATTTTTCGTCTCTGAAAGTGTAAATAAACACTTGAATGTGGACAAACATTACTGAGTACTTATCGAGATTTCATCCACACATTATCATCGATATGTGGTAGTAAGGTAGTGCTGTCCACAGGTACGACGACTCGACGGTGACTCAGGTGGGCGAGGCGATGGTGACGAAGGCGAAGCCCCCGCGCATGCCCTACCTGCTCATGTACAGACGGCATGACACCCTGCCCCCACTGCGTACGGGGAAAGACTGAGCACTCCGTCTGCAAGGAAACACACACTTCGACTTCTATCCATCCTGGTAAATACTCTTCCCTCAACGTCTTTCTTCAAGGAAAGAAACAGTATCATCATGGCTTAAGGGGCTAAGGAGAAACGGCTCAGATAGACAAAATTGTGTTGTGGATGTAACAATGTGCATGTACACCAAAATGTCTATGGTGTGTCATAGATCTGTCCACAGAAAAAAATGTCTATGGTGTAAATCATAATAACTTCACTCTTAAATGCCAAGAAAAGCATGAGTTGGAAATATTTCTGTATATGGAATAGTGGCATTTCAATAAGTGAGACAGTTTTTTTGGATTAATTGGATACAATTGATATTCAGCATGCAAAAAATACATAATGATACTCTGAATGGTAAAAAAGTTATGACAGACATTTCGGTATCACGTTTAAGATTATGTACTATAGTGCTATGGCGTATACAGAGGGAAGCCTACACCTTTCAGGAAAATGAATGTGTAAATAAATAGCAATTCAGGAAGTACTTGGCTAACAAGTATAATTGTTTATCACGAAGTGTGCCTTGAAGATTCTGTAAAAATGTTTGGTGTAAAGACAGTTTAGAACGAAAATACTGGTTGGTATTTGAATGTGTATATATACGCGTGCCTATAAGACTTATTCTGCTAGCAAAAAGGATTTGTTAACATAAGTGTAAATTTTCTATATATAAAAATGTATATATTGGTCAGTTGATATGGAAATATTTCAAGAAATTTTAAATGTGCTAAATTTCCCGTACTTTACATAGATATGACAGCTGACCTTAAACTCAGATATATGTATAATACATGTAAATTAGTAGATGTAAGGCTTTTTCAGATATTATTTACATTTAGAAGGCAATCTAATATTTTTCACAGATTTATAAAGTACAAATTTGTGTTTGTTTCAACAAAATATATTGATAAATAAAAAAAACAGTTGAAATTCCTTCTAACTTAACTGTAAGTAATGTAAATAGTGTATTTAGAACAAAAAGGGCTTGAAAATTTGAATTGCATGTAAATTATTTTTGTTGAATTTGAAATACGACGGCAATGTGCCGATTTATCCTTAGTATCCATAAGTTCTCTAATCGACAATATGGAATTGTGGTGTTAATAAATTTTATAACAAAAAATATAAAAAAAATATTATAGGTATAAATTTAAATTCACGATACATATTATTCCTGTATGTTGATAGACAAGATGGAATGGTGGAAGTACAAAGTTACGATATTGTAGTGATATTAGTGGCGTCAGATATACCAGAATGCATTTCCGGTGATACTATTTGTATTTATGGAAAAAACATGGTATCAAGACTGAACAAGTATTAGGGAGGAATATGTAACTTGAATTGAATGAATCATTACGTCCTAGAGGTAATATTGTAAGGGTTGTGCGCAGTGTTGCCGAACCTGACGATTTTTCGGTAGATTTATCGATATTCTTTTACAACTAATAATCACATTCTACCGATGTTACTAATCGACTTTCAATTCCTTCTATCAGACAGCCACTTTATTTTTCAATAAAAAATTGAATATTCCATCGATTCTTTTCGATTTTTCAGTCGTATTTCTACCAAAAATTCGTTTTTTTGGTCTGGTAGCACTGCTTGTGGTAACATAGGAACGGTGCGAGGCAGCGGCCAGTGAGTGATAGTGCCCTTCAGATATGTGATACGGACGGGACAGTGATCGAGATTGATTAGTGTTACTCTGTACAGTCGTTATAAGTGTTAAATACATTATTTCCACGTTGGTATGTTATATGGGAGGACTGTTTTTAATATTATTTCTCTTAACAAAACGATTATCCAAAATATAACATGAGTGAATAGAATTGTCTATGAATGTTTGATTCAGTGAAACTAATTTAGTTAAGGAAGGATTTGTTGAGAAATTTTATTTGTATCGTCTGCGAGTTTGCACCAGCATGTGTATTTGTGAAATGACTCGACTGTCGAATGTATGAGGTTTTATGATATATGTATAATTTTAAAGTTATTAAGCGATATATATCGCACGAATCATTATGATCGAATTCATATTTACATGTCACTATTAATTTATTACAAATAACTTCTAGTTGATTACACTAGATCGATATTATGTCGATAAATAAGAAATATGTTCGACATTTATTGTTCTGACTTGTGCAGAGCAGTGTTAAATAAAATAGTCACAGTATCAATTGTCACACATGCCCAGTATAAATAGTGAATGTTAAACTATATAACTGGATCATAATATCAATCAAAATTAACCATTTGATCTCACTCATATTGTTGTTGTTTGAAAAATCATTTATATTTCGGTGAGGGTGTACATTTTTTTGAGCTATAGAGGCAATATACAATGCCTTATTAGATATTGGATCGCTAACGAAATGGATTGACCAAAAACTATGCGTATTGTTTAACGTTTGCTTCGAAATTAGCTTTTCTATTTAAGGTGTTATAAATATGCGAAAAAAAAAACGCCAACACCGTTTAGATGTTATTTATCATTAAACGCACTTCGGTTATGTGTCCAATCGTAAGAAATATTTATAGTCTTGTAATTAGTCAATTTAAACTATTATAATGAAAACGAAATAGATTTAGTTTTATATTGTACGATATAGTATCTCAGAAGATTTTAATACTAACTCGCTAAGCTTTTATATGTATAACTCGGTTGTTGTTTCGTTTTTGTTTTGGATCGTGGTAAAGTAGCATAGAGAGAGGTACGGCAATAATATGTCATAGTGTTTAAGACCCCAATTCACATTGAATTTCTAGACTTGTCTATGGTCGAGCTGTATCGTGACTGCATTCACAAACCTTATTGAGTAGTGATTGCTGTATAATGAATACCCTGTTATTAAATTTGATAAAAAAAAGTCAGATCAGTACAATATTTTGATAAAATTAGCTCAATGATCTATTACAAAGTGAAAACGTTTTTTTAAGGAGTGGAAGGTATCCCTTCAATTTATTTGAAGATATATTATACAATAAAATGAAATACCAACTGCCTGGTATAAAATTAAAAGGTTCAAGATGTGTCGAATGGAATATTTAAAGTTTTTGTCGACTTCTACGGCGAATTCACTTTTAGATTACGTTTTCCGCATGCATAAAACTTTAGTCTAGCACCATACATTAGACGAGACATGCCGAGTATTGCCCAAAAGCGAGAGTGGAGACAGTCTCTCGCTGTGTCTCAGATATATTCTTATTATTTTTCTAGAAACGACAGATACTCGGCGATAGGTTTCGTCCAATGTGTGGACTTGGTATAAGACTAAATAAAAAAATATATAGTGTAAGACTAAATAAAAAAAAATAACAAGTATAATAGTCATCTAATGTCTTACGCCGTTTTAACCGTAGTTAGTTTTAAATATTGTTTAAGTCCATACATTTGCGATCATTGCGTTTAGTCAGGCTAGTTGTTTTCTATTTTTATAACAAATAATGAAGGATGATTGTAACTGGTATTGTACTATGACGTGATATTTAACTACGAACAAAGACTTAAACAATTGTCAAAACTTGACTACAGTTTGAACCGTAGTAACAATATGGTTACAGTTAATATTAATAAGTTATAACTAGAGGCGGGTCGTTAACGGTTTTTGCGTTAACCAAATGAAACCGTTTCCTATAAACGGTTAACTGGTTAAAAAAGCAGTTATCGTTTTTAACTGGTTTGCAGAAACGTGCACAGATCTATACGTTAATATCCCGTTTCGTTAGCGTCTGTCGCTGATTCAATGACGTTGAATGTAACAGGTTAATAAAAACTTGTTTATCTGTGCGCCTGTTTTGTTCGCGTCTATAGTTGATTCAATGACGTTGAATGAAACAGGTTGATAAATTTAACTAGTTTTGCGGTAAAGAGAAAACGGTTGACTCGTTAACAGTGGAAAAACAGTTAAAAAAAACGGTTCGTTGATTCAACGCCCACTCCTAGTTATAACTATCAATAAAGTCTTGCAAATATGAAGTTGTTTCAGCAATAAGTAAACTGATTTCTTTGTTTTTATAATTAATAGTGACATGTGTGATGACATGGTCACTTATATTTGACTAATTTATTTTTAAAGTAGGCATAATTTTCCATGATTGAAATTAGCCGAGAAAATCAAACGGTATGAATGTCGGCTCATTGCTCAACTCTTACAGCTATGCTGTGCGTAGACGGTTATGTTCAAAAAATGATTAATGGTTTCTTAATTACACTTTAAAATAAAACTAATTTGACGGACTTAATCGCGGTTCATTTTACTTTTATTAAGTGCGAAATGATCACAAAAAATAATTCAAAACTTCGATATTAATAAAATAAAATAAACCGCGATAAAAACCGTAAATAGTTTTTTTTTTTTGTGAATGCAGTTTATCGATGAACTTGACTTGTTTAAAAACTTTGATAAAAATATTTGGTAATACAGGTAACACTTGTAACTTTCGAGATATAACTCTTGAACGTTCTCGAATAACAATGTTATTTCAGAAAATAATCATGTACGCTTACTATACTTCCATAAGATATTATACACAAGTTTTGCCTGTATGTATCATGTTTCAAAATATAAAGCTTTATTCCATAAAATACCTTAATGAAGAGGAAATCTGAGACAGCTAGAAAGCGATATTTCATTTCATAATTCCATTTCAACACACCTTGTGTAAATAATTCTCATAACAATTTTTTTTTTACAAACAATTGGACCCTGTTATGCCAAAACATACTAATCCACTAATAATAAAAATTGTTTTGACACCAAATTTTTATTAAAACAAACATGTATAAACCAAGCCACACATTTAGAACATGTATAAAATAATTATGCTATATTGATCCACAAAAGCAATAAAAACATCTTAATACAGAAACAATTTAAACATGTTTCCGAGTTCTGAAGCAGAGACAAACTGGCACTAACAAACATTTTATTCAGTTAGTTGGACCATCAGTAATTACTTAAACTTTAAACGTCATTTTCTCGAAAGCAATTGGCAAAACTCGGTCCAATTCATCCATAGTGTTAGTACTCATGCCTCATGCTGAGGTGAACTATTTAAATGTTAGTTGCACAAAATATATATAAGTTCCTTTGATGGTAGCATTGTATTTATCGGTGTGAACGCCGTTTGTGTTTATTTGCTTGTTTGTTTTAATGCTTGCCTTCATTAAATATGTTTGAGTGAAGTCGGTTTTTGGTTAAGTCCAATTAATATATCATTTTCAGTTATCTAGCTATTGAAGGGCCCAAGACTGCGTCGAAAATTGTCCCAGTAGCTTACCAGAGTTTAAAAAGTAACGTAAATATTTCATACTTATAGTAACAAATTTAGTTTCTCACGTAACCGCTAGAGGCGCTGTATATTTTGTCATATAAATATTTTCCGTTGTTGCTACCGAATATACGTGAGAAACACTCAGAACAGAACTGACAAACATGACATGCACCATTATCTATTCAGTTCTCTTAGTAACAGGTACATGTATGAAATGGATGAAAGTTGAAACAATTATATTGAATGTGGCTAGAGAATCTCAACTCAATACCATCCATGTATATACACCATACGATTGATATATTCTTTTGCAGCCAATATTAACTAGATTAGCTAGATTGTAACATCTTTTGATAATCATCATCTCATGTTAAAAGTTGGTTATCCAAAAAGTGTGATGGGATAGAAGGAATCACATAGGATAATTCTTTCCACAATAGTGAGGCCATCCTGCCAGATTCTCAAGTTGTCAGTTTGACAGGAAATATATGAAGAGAATCTATAGATAGTATTGGTCATTTTTGTTAGTTCTGGGGCGAATAATGTAAGAGCAAAGTCATTGGGCCCAATGTGTGCCAAATGCGATTTGGTGTAATCATATTTAAATAGATATTTGAACGGAACATTGAATTGAATGTTTTGTTACCAGTTTATTTAGCCACAGGTTTGCGTATTTGCCAGTGTTGTGATATATTCAGGTTATATTTAAATCTCGTTAAACAAGTCATAGCCACCATCAAATCCAAATTTCACATCAGTGAAATGGGTAAATCCAAATAATATAAAGCAGCAGTGACATGAGTTTTCCATGTTGTCTCCAAATGTCACTAAGATTGCCTTTAAAATTAGTAATCTTACAAAATCAATTATATAATTTTTAGCTTAACAACTCTAAGCATAAAACTAAAATAGACACATGGATCTGATTAGACCATGTACCCTCAATGTTATGAAAACCAAACGTTTCTTTCATCACTGACGTATCACTGTAGAAACGTCAATTGTTCACTAGATTATAATATAATGCGCATACTAACAACGTCGCTGTTATTTAATACATTAAGTCTACTGCCGTTCCAAGTCCTACAGTTTCTTCATATACGAATTAACTTAATTTATCAAAACACACGAGTACTCATCGCACATAAGACATTGGCAGAATTGTCGACATCGGCACCATTTGCCATTAATCAAAAATTTAATTGAATATACTGCGCGTACCCAAGAAGTTGCCCAAGATGTCGACACGCGAAAAAAATAGATCTTTGATTGTGGATGTCAAAGTAGCCTAGTATGTTTAAGACGAGTGTATTTATGTAATTTCAAAATCTTTTTATTTCTTAATCAACAACCGATTACACTCTAGTATGAATAAAAATGTTCACAAAAATTCCCGTGAAATTACAATGTTATATGGCAAGACTGAGCGCATGTTTTCCGAGTTTGTATGTATTAGTTTACGTAAATAAATAGTATGTAAGCTCTTATATTAACGAGCCGTGTCTTTTATTTAATGTGTTGTGTGTTTATTTATTGTGCACTCTTACTGGAATCAGTAAAATTATCAGTGTACCGTGGTGAAATCGTATTGATTTAAAGAACCTCATTGAACTAATCAAAACCTCCTCCCGTTAGAAATGAAAAGGCAAATCAAAAATAATCTTTATTTAATAAGTTCTATGATAACTGACGTAAGCTCATCAAAGTAATTGAATGAGGGTAGTTTTGAATCTAGACGTTAAACAGAAAATATGGCGGTTGAGTAAAGCTTCGTTTTTGCAAATAAAAATATACTTGCTTTGTGTAGGGAACAGTTACAATATTTAATATAGACTGTATAGTTTCTTTATTCAACAAATAATGAAAAAAAAAAATTATAGGTCACATGTAATTTATTGTGTAATTTGATACGCAAATTACACCATAGTGCTTCGTAGTATACTGATTTCAGTATGATTTTTAATTAAAATGTGTTTTATAAGATATATTAGTTTAGACGAGTTTATGCTTGTGAATGTTCCTGATATAATACGTTTAACAATAACAGAGCAACATAGTTTGTGTAAAAATCTAAGTAGGTATTTTCCTTTTATTTATATTTATTTTGACGGACAGAGAGCAGCTTATTAAAAATATTAAAATATTTATTTGAGTAAAGGTGCCACTCGTTTCCATATGAAACCATGAGCGTTATGCGAGTAGCTAAGCGTGACCATATAATTTTTTTTTATAAATACCCCCAATATTTAAATTTCACTCCCTAACTACCTACGCCTGTGTTATGCAGTTTAAACTGCAGGTGCGCTATTAGTCTAGAAATCGAACGAATATTTTTAGTATCGCCTTAGAGAACAATATTCTATATTTGTGTGCGACTATGGATTAAATTATTACTGAAACCCATCATCAAATCGAAGATCTTTTTAGCGTATTAATGATAAAATATGCTTCAATGGAAATGGATTACATGAGCTTGTCCTAAGTAAATGGTAAATAAGGATTTTTCTAATATTAAACATAGTATTTAAAGTATAGATTTTATCGACAATGTTCCGCTCTCTGTTGTTTATTTAACACAAGTGACTTGAATATCTATGATCGAATGCTCGTCAATAAATTTCTCATAATTAATGTCCCTTCTGAAATGTCTTTGAATCAAGCTCAATGCTTGATGAATTTAAAACATTCAAAATTACTGGCAGAATGTAAATTTACCACGGCTGTATACTGCAGACAGCAAGGATACTTGACTCCCACCAATTCAGCTGTATAGTGCTGCATATTCCGTTTACTTCAGATGATGATGATGATGATGATGATGATGATGATGATGATGATGATGATGAAAATCTATCTAAGAACTACTCCACGGTCGACATTTATAATCTCATAGCACGGTACTCACCAGCAGATTTTGAGCACTACCGTGCTTTTAAAAAAGTACACTGGGCCTCATATAAAACAAGATTAACGTATAACCGGTCTTATATCTACTAGTTGCTATGGCAACCAACAGAAATTTGACTAAGATCAAGATTCAAGTTAGTCTACGTTCCAGTGCCGTCTGCAGAATGGTTAAGCAGTCAGTGTGCTAGCTTATGTAGATATCCAAGCTTAAAAAAAGATTATTCAAATCATTGATTCAATAGCGAAAGGTAGATTAATAAAATTATTTAAAAAAAAACTTTTGGCGTTGTAGTAATTGTGCCTTTCGGTAGCAATAATAGTAAAATTTTGGTAATTATTAGATTAAACCAAACTGATCAAAAAACAAGTTCTAGTATTTTCAATAATTATTATTATTAGATCGGCTCATGAATCGCGCTAAACCAATTTATCGTATTCTCCCCAAGACAGAAAATAAATATTTTAAAACATCTAGTCCTCTTCAAAAGGTAAATATCGGTGCAATTAAGTGTACTTCGAAGAATCGTTACCGTCACAATGTTAGCACTAAATTATACAATATATTTACTAAAACTGCAGTCACTAAACAGATATGTGCGATAGTCTTTAATCATATTGACTATAACTGGGCAACGTTACAATGAACACTTTGGCGGTCTATTTACTTAGATTTAGAAAAAAATACGTATGTTGTATGTTTATAATTATTTTTATATGAGAAGTTCTTTATTTAAGTTATGGTTAATTTTAGTGATAAGATCCAAGGCTGTATTAATAAAAGGAGTGTTTTTTTCTCAATAAAACTAAGCTGATTTATATCTATTTCGTTCTTGAACCCGTTTAGTTGAAATGTGTTAAAAATACTCCTGTTGGTCGTAATTGAATAATGCGCATTAAAAAGACAAAAAAAATAATGCACATATAAATCGCAGCGCGTTTTCTATTACGACCAGCTTTATAATTTGTTATATGAATGTATGTATGACTAATTATAAAATAATCCTGTATTTTGGTATAACAAATTGGTGTTATGAAAAATTTTGTGAATAAAATATGGTGTCATTCTGATTTGTCTGTCATTTAAATTGTTTTCACACCTTTTTATACTCTCTGTTCTTACCCATAAAAATCAACGTGATATAATGGTGATTGCTGCCAAAACTATTAAAAACAAATTTTATGGATTTTATCGCGTTTTATGTTTTACTTTTTAGTCCCAACGTTAAGTCAACTGAGTCCCAGCCGTACCATGAAGGCTGTAAAAAGCTTTCGAAACGTTTGAATTAAAAAGTAAATAAAACGCGTTAAAATTCGTTTCATTTCAATGTTCACGTAAACATAAGAAACCATTACTACAGTACTAAAACTAGTTAAATTTTTACGCATAAAAACGTGAAAACTGATATCAATTAAAAACAAATCTATAAATTTTGAACCTCTTGTTCAGGGATAACAGTTTTAGTCAGGGATCCACGGTCCCTTTTTGCTATTTATTATTATCGAGCTAATTTTCCATGAGTAGCTTCATTTTCATGAGGCCCAACTTTTTCTTAAAACATTTTAGAGTAGATAATCAAACAAAGATTGTGGTAGATAATAGGGGTAGCAGAGATAAAATATGCCGATTTGATGATTCTCAAAAATGTTTTACTGAGTTTTTTTTTGTTAAAGCAACATAATTATCTTCTGGTTCGAAAAACTATTGGTCCTACAAAATTTATGGTTTGATCAGAGTCCCCTCCATCCAACATGTATCCATAATGAGGTCATCAAAAATTATAACGAACCAGTAGATTTATTTCAGTTGCTTAGTTATATAGATATAACTTTCATACATTTTACTACAAATTCCAGAATTTGGCCTACAAAACACAGCTGCTAAATAAGGGTGCGAGACTCCTTAAATCCGGAGAGGCCTCCATTCATACGGACACTCATATTTATATAATTTAACAGCCACATTGACATACAAATTACGTGGCACGTTATCCCGGTCCTACGCCCAAAAGTTGTTAATACCACAAAACCATTTTTCTCATTACTAACTGTAGGACAAAAAAAAACATAATAGGTTAGTGTGTTAGTGTGTATTTAGTAACTTGAGATAATAAACTCAATCTCTTAAGTGGTAGAGCCACGCTATAGACATATTTGTCTACAGCATGAATGGGCCGGCTCGACCGGGGTAGTACCACTGTCTCACAGAAAACCAACGTAAAGTGACAGTTCACTGTCGCGTTTCGTATGGTAAGTGAGATATCCGGAGGCCCAGATTCCCCCTTCCCTTCCCTAATCCCTATTCCTGTCCTTTTAAGGCCGACAGCGCATACATGACACTTTTGGTATTGTGGATGTTCATGGGCGATGGAGATCACTTAACATCAGGTGACCCACTGGCTCGTTTGTCGGACTATACCTACTATATAAAAAAACTACTTTTCACTTAATGACTCTATTCATCTGATTTCACCTTGTTTGACGGTAGGTATATGGATTTGTTTGAAATAATCTTTTCAGTTCTACTTTCAAATTTATATTTTATACAATTTTACAGACTGTAGACCAAACCTTGCAAAGTATCTATAGGTACCTATTTTATGCAGTGACAACAAAGATAATGTTTTCAATAAAACTTATCTGCACTTCGAACTCATTAATTTTATAAATTGCAAAGTTGAGAGTGAAGACAAAAATAGTTACATCCAACATGGCTTCGATCAAATGAAATAAAACTAATATCATCATACGAATAGGCACTTTATTAACATTCATCAAAACAAACATTCAATTAGTTACTTTTCGTTCTGCACCATATTCTGCAAACAATAAATTAGTTATTAGTTACGAAATAATATCCTTCGGCAATGAAACTGTTCATAATTTATTCTTTCATTATAAATACCACTTACTCGTATTCTGCATTTGAAAAATAAATAGAATATGATAACAACTGCAATTGGAATCATAGTAAAAACCACCATCATCCACCCCGCCACTGCTTCTAAAGACCACGATCCGATGCCAGTCGCGAAAATTCCCTAGCACAATAAAGATAATAAATTAACCATTTTTGAAAAAACTAATTAGTATAGAGTAGGTACAGCAATAATAGCAACAGTCACACACCAAACTAGTCACTCACCCAACAGTCACACACCAAACTAGTCACTCACCCAACAGTCACACACCAAACTAGTCACTCACCCAACAGTCACACACCAAACTAGTCACTCACCCAACAGTCACACACCAAACTAGTCACTCACCCAACAGTCACACACCAAACTAGTCACTCACCCAACAGTCACACACCAAACTAGTCACTCACCCAACAGTCACACACCAAACTAGTCACTCACCCAACAGTCACACACCAAACTAGTCACTCACCCAACAGTCACACACACAACATTTACAAACCCAACAGTCATACACACAACAATCACACACACCCAGACCTGACCCTCACCTTTATCGTGGGTATCAAGAATAACTAGGAACTACAGCCCTACATTTCCCCAGACCCGAAACAAATACTTATAGATAACAGAAACATCTGACTTGGTGCAGGGATCGAACCCGCGATCTCTCGATTCACAGCCAGCTCGCCCATTGTGTCACGGAGACTGTATTTACTGTGTACTGTGTCATTGTGTACGGTGTAGTAAATATACATGTGTATAGTTCGACATATTTGGGTACTTTGTTATATGGTTTGATTTGTGTTGCACCAACGCTTTTCGTTGTGTCAATACTTTATACACCAACAAAGCATAGCACGCACAAATGAATCGAATCTTATTAAGATATAACTTGTGTTGCTGTTATACTGTTACAGAAAATAAATCGATCACAAACAATTACTGTCTATGCAGGAATCGAACACACATTGTCTCAATTCACAATCGAAAGCTCGTGGATTACTTCATGCACAAATATCACATACGGATTACAAATTAAAACAAAGTATTTTTTTTATATCACGATGGTGGCAAACAAGTTTACGTCCCGCCTGATGGTAAGCGGTCACCGTAGCCTATATATGGACGCTTGCAACACCAGGAGCATCACATGCGCGTTACCGACCCTTCTTAAAGAACCCCATACTATAGTCCCCTTATTATTTATTGAGAATAATTCGCTGTATCCTACCAAAAGCAGTCCAGGAGACAACGCCCAACAAACTCGCAAGAAAACTCCGGGATATTCTCCAACAGCGAAGAACACATCTTCGCAAAACGTTGTTTGCCCGTACACGTAGGTGACCATTATAGCCACCACGGCTGCTATGGGCACCCGAGGCTTAGCCACTGGCCAGTTCATCAAAAAATTCATTATGAAAAGACCTCCCTGGAAAAAGTGTATAAAAATTAGTTACTTAAATGATAAAGAGTGAAAATAACCAAATGTATTTGTGATAACTAACAGATTATTTAATTTTACTTCCTTCCTATCATATAAAAAGATAAATAAATAAAAATACAAAAGTACCTAACGAATGAGTAACCTACTGTGCTTAATTTATGTCTAATTTTTAGTATGAATTTAGCTTTAATAATATATTATTATGTGTTATTATAAACAGCTGCTTAAATGCTTAGGAATATAGATCATATGGACGTGATATTTAGGATAGACCGTTAACGAATTTTGTGGACTAAACTAACTTCCAACTGGCATAAATAAGTTTAAAAAGGTATAAAATTAACTAGAAATAGTGTTCCTATGGCAGTCTTTGATTTTTCTTCACCAATGCTGCTGTGACTGAGACGTGACTTAGGTTATGCCATTAGACATACTCCCAAGATACCATCCTCCTTACAGACATATGATCAACGCCCAGACTCTAACATATTTTATGCCCCACTTTTATAATATAATCTTATGTAGGTACTTAACTAGCGAAGTCGTAGATTCCTTACTGACCTGCGTACATAACGTGATAATCCCAAGAAAACAGAACAGCACACAAAGTAGAACCAAAAAGGCCCATGAAATCTTTCTGATTGACTTTCCTGTGCATGCAGACATCATTGTTTGGACTAACAAGGCCTGCAATGAAAGACGATATACCTACATACTTCATGCAAAATTAAAAAATAATAAAAAAACGCATAAATTGTTTCTAATACCGTTGATGATAAAGACAGCACAAACAGTGTAAAGAAGACTAGACCTGACCAAAATTGACTACCAGGAATCCTAGCCACATAGTCAGACCATAAAATCATCGCAGAAGAAGCTCCTGAAAAGTAATAAAATAAAAATCAATGTTCATAATAAACTTATAAAATTATAGACACTTTTAAATGTATATACCACTCCAAATATTAGTTTCATTGTCGTAATCTTTCATCAGAGCTCCGTGTGCAGCTCCAAGTACCAAAGCACTAGTCATGCAGCTGACTTTAGATACGGCGAATGCTAGAAACGCCGTAGTGCCAAGTTTGTGTTCCGCTTTAGGACAATACGACCCTAACATAACTAATGTACCGTGAGATACAGACATCTGTATCAGAGCGTATTCAATAGCCTCTCGCCAAATCTAGAATAACATAAAATGTTTAATCATCATTATATAAATTTTTCGGGTCTGGGTGTTGTGGGACCGTGGTTTCAGTTTTTGAACAAGTCTGGGGTCAGGACTATGTGTATGACTGTTCGGTGTATATTCCTTGTTTATTAAAAATGCATCAGTCTTCAAGGGTATATCAGTGATATAAAGGATTGTTAGTTATTCCAACGAATTATTATTGTTGCGGCGAATAACTATCAATCCTTTACCTGTAAAAACGATGTAATAGAAGTATTTGGAGAAACCATTCCGCTGAATCGTGGTAGGCACTGCACTTACCTGGCTATTGACACCACATTCAAAACTTGAATAGAGACATAATCTAGCGAGTATATAATCAAATTACTTTCGACAATAAATTCTGTCCACCTTTGTGTTAATCATGTTCATCGTCTTTGCTTTGCACTGCATTTATCACCAAGAGAGAACTAGTGCTAATTACCTAACTAATGGATCGAGCTAGGGTAAAAGAAAGAATCAGAGTATCACCTCTAATCCATCGAACAGGACCGTCCAGTCGCAGTCTCGGAACATACGACCAGTGCCTTCGAGACGAGTAGCGCCAAACGCGCTACATATCAGAACAAAGTAAGCCAACACGTCTTTGAATAATACGAGCTAAATGGAAAGAAAAATATTATTTCACAGTTACATTCCGACAGGGTTGTAGCTATGTTAATAGAAAGGTTAGGGGTGATAATACTAAAATTGTAACAAAACTAAATCTTATAAATCTGCGTCAAATAATAATACTGAAAAGTCACAAACATCAACAACTTCTTGCACGAAACTTCTTCTCTTCTATTTTTGCTATAGATGCAACCACAATTGACCGGCATAAGTACTGGTCCCCACTCCGCAAAAACGTTAATGTTAGAATATTCAATTGATTTTTGTAGTACAGATAACAATATTCGTCATAAAGATTTCCTCTATTTAAAACCATCCCAATGCAAATCTAACAACCGCTGGCCGGCTGGTTAATGTATTTCTAGTTACAGCTTAGCAATGCGCATAAGTAGTTAATAAACAACGTGCCTTTGAATAACTGTATATTCTTTTCACAGCTATAAAATATATCAACACCCAGCATACAACGTAGTACCAAGTGAGCTCCCATGCAATGTTGCCGAGTCCACCTTCCAAACCTTCTCTTTTGACGTTTAATACAAAATTGCTGAAAATAATATTAATATTGAGTAAATATTCAAGAAGACGTAAAATTATATTCATGTTTAGTATTCTTCATATGGTTTTATTAGTTTTTCATGCTTACATTAAAATGTAATTATTTCTTAGTAAGTCGCCAATCGCCAAAAATAGATTTGAAGTTAATGAATTTGCAAATTAGTCTATAATAGAAAGTACAGGGTCTACCTAAGCCGCAACACATGGTGAGTAGTCTAGAGACAAAAAAAATAGTGGACCTCAGCGCTTAAAATCATATAAGTACAGATATATGTAGCATATTGCAAACAAGCATCTTGTTGCTGATAGGTTAACGCCACTTACATAAGCAGTTGCGACAGTATCGAATTATTCAGTAAACTTGTTTACAATTTTGATTCAGTTCAAAATTCATGCATGCAAGTTACTTTAGGTTTAAGGTAACTAACTAACACGCAGGCCGGCATGATTGTGTGCAAATTAGCGAGGTATAGTAGTATCTCGCTTCTTGATACTCCAACTGGACGGCACTGCGCGCTCAACCAGGTGCAGTGTGGTCACTTTGCCGTGATAATAAAACTAAATAGATACCTACAAGAAAAACGAATGCGCTGGCGTCTCACTGCCGGCGGACAAGGGTCGATGTCGCGCAGCACAGGCCGGGCGCGCACTCGCTGCACAGTGCAACCACGGCAGGAAGGAATGGAAGCTGTGGACCAACAACGCCAGGCTCCACGCCGCTACAGCGCCCAGGGCAAGGGCGGTGAACAGACATGACGCTAGCATAGCGAAACCTACCCCTATAACAGAATGGTGGAAAAAACTATTTCTGAGTGCTTTAGGCGTAATGTGAAGAAGCTACACAGCAGACCAGCATGACTGTGTTGAGTAGCGAGGGATAGCTTGTCTCTGTCTCTCGCTCTTTGATACTCTAACTGGATGGCATTGAGCTTACCATCAGATGCAGTGTGGTCACTTTGCCGTACCAGGATAAAAAAATATTTACTGTATAAAATTAATACACCCCAAAATAGAGTATAATCTGAAAAGTGTAAGTTATAAATATTTAAATTTTATTAAAATTCATTGTATGCCTTTTATTTCGACGATCGCTGACGCTGAGCGCAGGTGATCGACTACGCCGGAGCACAGCTGATTTTGTATTTAATAATATCTTGTCATAAATTAAACATATTTATGATGCAAAATTATAAACGATACTAAATTAAATTTTAATAGATTTACTCATTTCGAACAAATTACTTTCACGTATCTGGTGTACAAATAAGATGCAGCTTTGTTTAATAGCGTAAATCTGTAAATATGTGCACGCTAAGTGTCACAGTGGCTGAACTAATTTAGATGTAGTTTTCAAATATAATGAACCTAAGTTGTTTCATGATTTAATTTAGTGTGTAATAATGTGACTTAAATTACGTTATCAACCACTTTTACACATGACAAGAGGAATATAGGAATTGGATCGTGATCAATTGTTTATTGGCTGTAAAATGTAAAAATCATTGTAGCCAACTTCAAAACCTATTTTTAATATTTTTATTGTATTTTTTGCCGCACCATCAAGCTGTGGAACAGTTTGCCAGCTACCGTGTTCCCTCCTTCCTATGATCCTGGGTCCTTTAGGCGTAGTGTGAAGAAGCTAAATAGCAGGCCGGCATGATTGTGTTGAGTAGCGAGGGATAGACTGTCTCTTGCTACTTGATACTCTATCTGGACGGCACTGAGCTTACCATCAGGTGCAGTGTGGTCACTTTGCCGCGCCAAAAAAAAACCTTTCTTTAATCCTAAAATCATTGCCAGATTATTAATACCTATTTATATACCTACATCATATATACATAAACGGAGATAGATTAAAATCTAACTAAAATCGAGCTTATTGATGCAGCAAAAATGCTCTATTATTAGGTAGGTACTACTATTAGGTCTATTTTATACCTCTTGCCACCGGCGCTAGGTCCCAACAATTCAAAACACCCTTCTTCGTAACAACACCAAGAGCCAGCTCCAAATAGAACAGAGGGTATCCGATCAGCAAACTAAACACATTGTACAAAAACAGAAAGGGAAGCAGCTTCCGAAGATCGTGCAAGTATGGATGCCACCACAGTTGCATGATGCCGATACACGATGACATCACAAGCTGGCGGTAGCTTATGTTGTTCGTCCATCGATCGGTTATCTGAAAATTTAATATGAAAGTAAATCTCATGTGAACATCAGTATTGAATTAACAACATAAATTTATAAGTAATTCAGTTCATCTTTGCACATCTTGCAAAGATCACGGACATCGCCGTGAGATTTTAAATACGTAAATTTCGAACTGTATTGAATTGAAGCGTCAGCAGCAAAGATAATAGTAACTTTGTCTTCAGCAGTCATCCTATAGGTACATTTAAATCAATAATGATTAGTCAGGCACGCGAAGAAAGGAATTGGCTACAAATGCATTACGTACACATAGCAAGACGTGCTTACATGAACTGAAATATCTAAAACCATGTATTTAGATAGGTACAAAAGCCCGTCGGCACTTAACTTTGACATTGCCTATGTTCATGCTTTACTCTAGGAGCCGTCTGGGTGTTGTGAGACCGAAAGTCTCTCGTAGTCCCTGATACCCACAACACAAGACTAGTATCTTAGTGTGGGGTCGGGGCTATGTGTGTGACTGTTGGGTGTTATTTATTAGTTCTTCGGTGCATGGGATGTTTCTGTGCATAGGGTTTCTGAGTATATAATATTATGTCGACCACCTAGGCAACACTGTGGAGGGACGGTTCCGGCTAAAGCTAGGGACCTCTCTTTTCGAGAATAATGCCACTGTGGGATTCCTTTTGGTATCGTGCAGGGTGTATAAAATACAGTGTTTGCGACTTGGATTAGCTGGCGTCTGGATGTTTACCATTACTCCCAGGTGGTTCAACGCTGAGTCATAAGACCGGAGAGCCCAGCGTAACCGTCCGGTCTCCCACGGGACGTTTGTTAGTGATAAATAGATTTTTCCAAAACAAAAAACAATCGCGACATCTAAATGCACGCAAGTTGGTACATATTAGAACATTACGTAACGTCTCATAAATATAAATAAGATGGTAATATGTATTTACTCGAATTAATGTACCCATTGTTAGCCTAATTACCATAGGTTCCGCTTGGTGGCGCCACTATTTTCTTATCGTATGCTATTTTAATTATATTATTTTAATCTATGGCATAGATATCACTTTACACTCGGGATCACTGAGGGCGCTACCAGGTGGCGTGATGGATGGATCAGTAGAAAATTGGAGGGAGTGCCAATTCTCTTTATGTTTTTACAATAATTAAAAATATTTGAATAGCGATTTAAGTTTGCTATGTGGAGGGTAGAGGTAAAGGAGAACCGCCTCTGTGTGAAAAAGTGTCCCGTCAAATGCGTTAAATTAGGGTGGCGCTACAATAGCACCAGTGTACATTTTTAAGAAAGCACGTTATGTTATTAGACTACGATCAAGAAAAAAATCAAGAAATTTATTATAGAATTAATTTTATTAATAATTTACAGCCATTTGTTAATTCATACCATACCCTCGTGTCTACACGAGCGCCGCGCCGTTCTGGAGAGTTTTAGAACTTTTATTTACAGTTCACAACTGGACACCTTACCTCTACCCTCCATAGTTTGCTAAGATTTACTTTTATTGTAAATGTATTACGTGAAATGATAAAACACGTTGTAAAATACTGATATATTTACTTCTGAACTTAATATTCTTTTCCATTTAGGTATTACATTATTTTATCCACTCGTACTTACCAAAGGGCTATCTGTCGATTCAGAATCTACGGTTTCAGACACTGTCTTCGTTCCAGAAGTCTAAAAGAAACGAAATTAATAACAATAAAGTGTTTCAAAGTTCTATATAATACCTACAACGCTAGAACAAATTCTTACTCCGCTCTCGCTCATTTCTAACAAATACTAGATACCTAAATAACAAAAAAATATTCAAAATGTTTTTGATCTACAGAGTATTGTCAAAATTGAAATAAATGATCTTTCAGTAACATTCAGTCATCATTCAGTAGTACACAGTTGTGTACATAGTAGGTAGTAATCAAAGAGTATTATATGGTAGTAATGCTCTTTGAAATGATCGATCCATAGATAGGTACTCGCTAAATATCAAAGAGTATTAGTTAGTTTTTTTTATTATTAGCAGGAAATACATAAAAAGCAAAATTTTAATGATGACCTAAAAAGTCGATTTTTTTTATCCTGGCACGTCAAATTGGGCTCAGTGGCGCATCTTGGGAGAGGCCTACGTCCAACAGTGGACTGACACCGGCTGATGATGATGATGACGTCAAATTGACCACACTGCACCTGATGTTAAGCGCAGTGCGGTCCAATTAGAGCATCGAGTAGCAAGAGACAAACTATCCCCCGCTACTCAACACAGTCATGCCGGCTTCTTCACACTACGCCATGGGCAAGAAGGTGAAGAAGCGTCGAGGGTCTGGTGTCAGAGTACTCAGAAGGCCACAAAACGGCCAAACATCGTATCAACTCTAGACCCCCGACAAAAATAGATATCTAATGAGGTTCATTTCTAATCGAAAACTTGGTTATCAAAGCACAGCTCGGGTTATCAAAGCACAGGCACACATTTTTAATTGAATTTGTTAGGCGCTTATCATCTCGCCTCTGTTCCATTAACATTGTAGGTATTTCACATTGTCCCTAGTTGGCCTTGTATACCGTCCATAAAAAAGAACACGGGTTTTACAATAACTACTTAACAAAACTCATCTAAACTGCGTAAGCTTCGTTAAAATCTATTTAGTTTTTTGTATGATGGGATAATAAACTGATAAACTGCTACATTCTATTAAGTTAATACGCTTCGTATTTTGCATTAACTAAATAATTCAATGTTAATCAAGAGCGCGATTGTTCAATTAGACGTGTTATACCATAGCTCCAGTGGCGCAATTGGTTAGCGCACGGTACTTATAAGTCAGTGTTCGTGTGAGAAATGCCGGGGTTGTGAGTTCGAGCCTCACCTGGAGCATAATTTTTAAAATAGCTACTTCAGTTTAACTCAAATGAATGTATCGGTGACAGCAGTTTCGAAAGACCTATGTTGAGTTTTAACATTTTTAGTGTGTTATGGACTTAAGTTGTAATAATCATATTAAAAATACTTGGACATTAAATTTTAATATAATAGGTAAATAAATACCGCTCTTTATTGTCTAATAAATATATTATTTCCAATACCGTCTTTACTATAAGCGCGCACACGGGGCCCGTTCCCAAGGCCGCCATCCTCACGGGGACCCCGAAGTCTATCATTACACATTTTTTTCTATTTTAGGTAGATATAGCCCGACAAAAATGTGGGAGGGCCCAAATTCTTGTGTGCCCCTGCCTGACTGAGGGCCCTGATTGTTCCACGATTGAATCGCGATTTCGTGCCGGTCGTTTTAAATATATATTTTATAGTAAAATATTACAACAAAATTACAACTTTATAAACTAATACATCGCATTACTAAGCTGCTTGCCAAATTTGCTATCGGAATCAAGCTGGTTTTTTAATAACAAGAACAGACTGCCTCTATGGTGCAGTTAAAGTCGAAACGAAAGACAGTGGGTTCGATCCCCTTCTCCAAGACAAGTATTGTAAGAATAATTCGTGTTTCGGATGTTAAGAGACAGAAAAATCTATCGTAGTTTTAATACAATGATGACACATGATACAATGTAAGAAAAACAAATTGTAACTTTGTGCTTTTGTTTACTTATACCTACGTAATAAATTATAATTTTTTTAATTTTATTATAAGTCTAAATAGTTAACATTGCTTCATATTTTTACAAACAGACTATATTTGGTCCATTCCTTTTAAAATATAATAAATAAGATAATAATTATCCAAAGAAATGGGATACGTTTCTTTATAGATCTGTCTCCAAAGTGGTTATTAATAGTACATTATATTTAATTGGTGTACCTACTACCCTGGTTTGCTTCTTCGCGAGCACTCGTTCTTATTGTTAGACTAAGCTTAGTATTGGGAATACTTATAATAATGTTTGTGCTTAGTTTGCTTATGTCAAACATCACTATTGATATAGGTTTTGAGTAATATTTTATATTGGTATATATAAATCAAAAATGTGTGAATAAAGGGAACATCCGTAAAAATAAAAAACAAATTGTTAATGTAACAAATTTATAATTCACTAAAACTAACTGTGCTCCATGCTTCGTGGCAGCTAAATAAATAAACTAGCTCGCACCAAATTATACTATTATTTGGTTTACAACAATCAAATTTCTTAACTTACATTTAATCAAAATCAGTATAACTATTTCAAAATATGCAGAAATCGTGTATCATTTTACACTTAAAATATAAACATGAGGTTAACTAACTTAAAGTTGCTAAACATTACATGTGGTATCCGCAGAGTAGGACGGGGAGAGTATTTTATGATATAATGATATGACGTACCCTCGCAGCTAACGTCGCATCTCGTTCTTCTATCCTGCATCTCACAGACGACTTAAGGTACCCGTGAATTGACCTAACGCAAAGATTTCGGTTTGCTTTATATCAAACCTTTAGAACTGCAGTAGTATGCGTAAAACCCACACAGAGTACTTTTATGAACAAGAAATACGTTGCGTGGTGTGCTTTGCCGCCAATGGGGGCCAGTCGATGTGTACCTTCACAGATATATGCAGACTACGCAAACCTTCCTTTTGCGATAATAGCTGTTAGCTGCCTACCAGAAAGAAATAAGTAATAACTATGTGTTTATGCAGTGAAGCGATATTAATAAATTTCAAAGGTTTAAATTGAACAGGCTATGTTACTTTTTCCATATTGCATAATTCCGTCAACTACAAATATTTCAATTTATATAAGAAGGTACGGTCATATTATACATTTATAAAAGAGCAACAAAAGAACACGGTACTTTGTTATCGTTTTAACTATGACCAAAATCATTATACACGAATGTCGTAGTATTTATAATCATTCATTGATTGTCCATGTCCATTACAAATGTTGTCTTTTCAATTTAGTAGGTCAATACAACAAAATATATACACTCAAAATAAAAACTATTACATAAAAAGGAAACATTAATATTGACTACCATCCAAATGTCTATTTTATCCAAAGTGTAAAATGACAACAAAAATACTATGTAGTAATTTTATGTTCCTATATAAAAAACAAATCTTTCCTTTACACTATATTGTGCTTGGACTGAAGATTAAAGAAAAAAAATGGGGCGTTACTACATTTTTTTAAATTGACTGATAGATGATACATAAGCTACCTTTGATTACTGTGCTTAGTATTAGGTCGCCATTATCATATGTATCTTACAAAGCTACATTCAATTACTGTGCTTAGTATTGAGTTACCATTTTCATCTTTCATTAATTTATATCAGAAAGTACCTAACTGATGTTTATCATTGGCAGCTCAGTAAAACGTTTGGAGGATTTATATTTCATATAACCAGCCTATATCGTTTTGAAAAGAGAACACACTTATAAAATATATTATATAATGTCAAAAGCTAGTTTTTTTTACTGCCTGGATAAGCAGACGGGCCATCTGATGGTAAGTAGTCACCGCCGCCCATAGACTTCTGCAAAGCCAGGGCACAGCAAAGCCACTGCCTACCCTGGCAAATAATTTTTGATACACATGGTAAGTGTAAAATTCGTTGGTCAACTTAAGCAGTAGCCGAAGTCAAAGAGGGTGCTTGACACTACAATGTTCTTAACGGTCGGGCGATTAAAAATAAACTTGCTTAATTGCATTATTAAGATGGAAGAGGTGCAGAGGAGGGAACAAAATTAGAATTAATACAGTTCCATTTTATATCGCCGCTAATCTGTAATTAATTCTAGTTCGATACGTAATATGTATATTTATATAAAACTTTATTATATAAATTTACTTTAAGGCGAGTACTGGAGCGTACATTATTTAGTGTTATTGCTTCATTATTATTAAAATTTATAAAATATTTTCGATATCATACTGATGACTGAAGCTAAACAGCAGGCCGGCATGATTGTGTTGAGTAGCGGGGGATAGACTGTCTCTCGCTACTTGATACTCTATCTGGACGGCACTGCGCTTACCATTAGGTGCAGTGTGGTCACTTTGCCGCGCCAGAATAAAAAAAAATGTCTGTTGAAGTGAAAACTTTAGGCACGTTGGTCACTTTTGGGATGGGGAAAAATCACTAACTCGCGTGATCGTCACGCTTAGCTTACATAAGCTTTACTTACATAAGCACGCCTATGAAGTTCTATAATTACTGACCATAAAAAAGAACACTTTAATTGCAAAGTTTTCACTTCTGTCGCTAGTCCCCATGACTGCATATTTTTTATAAATGAAAAAAATAACATTTCTATCCATGTAAATTGCGTTCAGAGTTTATTTTATAAAGTAAAATTTCAATACAATGCTCTACGTCTATAATGCTGTTTTTTTACCTTCAAAAATAGTATATTTAAATTACAAATGTGTTTTAAATGAGCCAGATATTTAACTGAGTAAAATTTAGATTTAATTTATTGACTAGATAATGTATCTTTATGTGGGGTCCTGACTGTTTTTTTTTCATGCTGGCACGGCAAAGTGACCACACTGCACCTGATGGTAAGCGGAGTCCAATTAGAGTCAGAGTAGGTAGCGAGCTACTCAATCATGCCGGTCTTATTCTTCACACTATGCCATCGGCAAGAAGGTGAAAAAGCGGTCGAGGGTCTAGTGTCAGACGAGTACTCAGAACATCGTACCCCAACTCTAGACCCTCGGCAAAAACCGCATGTACACTGGTTGATCCTGAAACGCGACACACTTGCGTGTGCCACTATGGCGGGTTTTACACCCTGTATACGGTGGTCGCTATCCGGGCGCATATGAATATCCTACCACCAGCACTGTGTGTATCTGTTAGGTTGTATGTAACACGTAATTTACCACCGCTTATGAAAACACAAAGCCAGAGAATCCGGGGGTACATTCCTTAATTTGCTACATATTATGTATGTATAAGGACTAATAAAGTAGCGTTTATTCAAAATAAAACGATTAATTTGCCAATCAATTGTAAAACAAATAAATCTACCCAACTAAAATCTAGTAGAAACAATGAATTCTAATCATTCTCAGAAGTCATGCAGTTATCGCTAATATTAACAATTTAGGTGGACATTGTCAGGGCGTCCCTATATGATGTAGGTGCATCATGCTCGGAGGGAAAAAATAAAAATATTAATCTGAAAAATGTAGAATGCATCAATCGTCAACATATTTGGAACTATAATGGTCTATTACAAAATATTGTATTATATTTCAACAATTTATATTCATATTATCTATCACTGTTTTATATGATCAAATAATGTTATATTACCCAACAAAAAAAGACATAGTGAGGATGTACAACCAATATGTAATAACAAAGAAAATGAATGACTATAGAATATATCAAATAATTTCAATAAATGACGAGGAACAAAGAAAAATTTATTCATAAATTAAAATAAATTGAACACAAATCATTTATACAATTATTATGAAATCCAAACGGAATTCCTAATATAGCAGAGATTTATATAAATATTTCCAATGTTATGTGAGCACATACACGGGATAATACTGTCAATTTTGTTAGCACCTTTTTTACTATGTAACACTATGTACTATTCTAAATGCTGGTATGAGTTAAGTTTATAAACTTATTTCAACAATACATGCCATTTTTTAATAGCAATTGGCTGTTATGTTTCAGACTGACTTTTCGGTTTTCTAAAATAAAAGCCGTAGAAAAATATCGGCTCATATATACCTATGTATATATGAGATTAACTACGTAGGGAGACGGCCCTGACAACGTTTATTTATTTTTACATTACATATGTATACAAGTCTTAAATGTTGAACAAATCGCCGGCGGAAGGAAGTGGCGCCAGCCCTCCCGTGACGTCAGGCAGTCGCGATACATCCGGCAGGTTATCTATGTGAGACTTCACTTCCGCTTTCACCGCGTAGATCTTCTGCAGTTTTATGTTATATTCCTGTAATATAAGCAAATAATATTTAAAATATGTTGATTAATAATATTTATAGTAATGTTTATTATTAACAACATTCATTAACGACAATGGTAATTCAGATAAATAATAAATATTGTACAGTGCAACCACATATGGCAATTAAATGATGATGGCGCAGTAGATGAGTAGCCGGATGTAAAACTTGAAGCCGTGGGTTGGATTCCCACACCGTGTGACAGACAGATGTTTGTTTCGTGTATGAGTGTTGTGGGACCGTAGTCCCTCGTAGTTCTTGATACCTACGATACAGGTGTTACCTAGTGTGGGGTCAGAGCTATGCCTGTGTCTATTTATATTTGTTAATAATTATTGTCACCTCCAGCCTAGCCTCCGCTTGTTTGGCGAGATCCCGTTGCGCCTGCGCAAAGTCCCTCAACATGGCTGCCACTTTCCTTCTCTTCTCCAACTCCTCAGATAGCCTCAGATTGTATTCCGCCAATAATTCCACTGCAGAGTTCACCACGGCACTTAAACTTATGGCTGATTCCTTATCTGCAAAATAAGGAAAAAAATAACTGATATTAATTGATTTTATATGAGATATAGTCCTCTGTAATACAATATTTAAATCTAGCTTGTTTTTTATCAGATATCAGCGTACGGCCTACCAAATAAGACTTAGTATAAGTGTGTTCTATAGACTATACAAAAATAAAGAGTCAATACCATGTACAAACTACATAGTAAAATTAGGCCTTCATCAAATCTAGGATTCCAAACTATTTGGTATTAATTATGAGCTTTACAAAACGCAACATATCTTGCTCAAATCTTGTAGTGCATTTGAGACAAGTATGAGTAGAAACAACGTAGCAACATGGGTTTTACATTTTGTAACATTTTAATAACTATAGGGTGAAAATCAAACACAATTTATTTAATACACATTTAATATTTTTTTAAGTCACAACTCACCATTTTCATTTTGGACAAGGATGTAAAGAAACATACAATTTTACAGGTATTGTTTTATTAAAATTGATATGATATTACGAACATTCACATGCTTTTTTTAACACTTCATACATTAATATTGCGTCATTGTTGATAAACTAAAATAATATTGACAATGTGAAATTAAATGAGCACACATCAATCACAATTTTTAATACAGAGTGGCTAAAAGTAAGCGATACAACCAAAATTAAATGTAACAATATAATTAAAGTGTATTCAAGGTTTATTTTGCTGTAGCCATATGTATAGCTTTCTCAAATGCACTACAAGGTTTATCACAGTGTTTATGCGATAGTATGGTGTCATTTTACCTTCTAATTTAGATAATAATTGCACTTCAGATACTTCTGGCGGTAGGGATGCTATACGCTCCCGCACCGCTTCGTCACTAGATGCACTCGATTCTAACTCTAACAGTGCCTGAAAAATAATCAACAATGTTAATTCACACTCAATCTGCTTTATTATGTCCTTTTTGATGTCACTTTGAGAAATGTTTCAGTTTACGTAAAATTTAGAATATAATATTTATTTTAGAAAAGCTTATATTTTAAGCATCACTGGCAATTAAGGATAAGGAACATCCATTAATATAAACCGAAATAGACATAGCAAGTACTATAAACAGTATAAAGGTAAAACTTGTACATTACAAGGGAGAAAGAAACAGTGAGTAAACAAAGTGTAAAAAGATTATTCTGTGTGTTTTAAAATTACAAGACAGATTTTTTAAATGCAAGAAATTAATATTAGCATATTGTAGTTTGGCTTGCTGAGTTTACACTTTTTTCTTCCCTTGTAAAATAGGAATTTTTGACTTCCGCACTGCTAGAAATTCACTGACGATATGTGCATCAAATATATTGTGTAAGGTAACATGGGAAATTTAACGATAAGTCCCTTAAAACAATTTGGAGGAGGTTTTACAGAATGAAAAGGCATTTGTGTATCCACCTATCTTATTGAGATATCTTGCTGCAATAGTGTTGGATGCAGTCTAAATCAGATAACACTTACGCCAGACCTCATGCTTTGTTACCGCATATAAAGTAAGACAATGTTGACAAATCTATGTTTAATGGTAACATTTGTGCATATAAGTGATTGAATAATGAGGCAGTTACATAATGATACTCACCTTTATTAATTCTTCGGGTTCTGGTGGGTCTCCGGGTGGTGTTTTTGGGCTCAAAGTTGTGTGTGTCTCAATGTGCCCATCTACCTCCACCTTGGTCTCACTATGACGTCTTTCACTCTTAGCTCTAGCTTCCACTTTATTTTTCTTTGCAGACTCTTTTGGTTCATTGTCAGTTGATTTTCTTTTGTTTACTTTACTAGCTTTTCCAAGATTACTGGACTCCACTGAAAAATGACAATAAATATTTAGTTATTTGCTGCCTACTTAGTTTCAAAAATGGTGAAATGCTAGTACATAAAGGTATAGTGAATTATAAACTATACAACTAAAAAAAATTATAATTAAGTAAATTTCTCTGTAATTTTTTTTTATTATCTGAACCAAGTTTTATATTTGGTTTCAGGATAACTTGAATTCTAAAAACAGAAATGGATGCTATTTATCTGCAAAAATAGATTTTGGGTAACTAACACCAAGGAAAAGCTAATAAACTATAAAATAACATTAACAAAAACTTTACTTAGAAATGAAACCAATTTTACGGATTCTATCACAGTTTATTAAACTTTTTTAATCCCGACATTTCGGAAGCTTTACAGCCTTCATGGTCATGGGGCGGACATCCGAGTCTGCCCCGTGAGCATGAAGGCTCATTTCAAATGGGTTCCATTTCAATGTATAATATTCGTGTAAACATAAGAAACCATTATAAAAACTTTACTTACTGGCATCTTTAAAGTCTTGTATTTTCTGAGCATCATAAACCCCTCTTTCCTGCCATATAGATAATATTCTATATAACGAGCTTTTTGTCTTAGCATCTATTCCAGTCTTAGCCATGTGCTGGAATGATTCCACCAGCACTTCACCAAACTCTTTGCCATATTCTGGGCCCTTTTTCTTGCTGTTTTGTATCACATCATTTGCAAGGTACATGAATGTCAGTTGTTTGCCTTCTTTGACTGCAAAAAGAGGTCTTTAGCTTGGACACAGGTAAAAGAATAAATTTTAGACTGCATATACATTAGAAACAATAAATTTACATATATTGTATTTGTGGGTATTCAAAAACTTTATAAAGCTTTTTTTGTGCAGATTTTAATAAAAAAATATATATAATATTTATGCTCTAATCAATAAGATTTCTCCCTCCTCACTATGATCCTGGATCCTAAATCATACAGGGAAGAAGCTACACAGCAGGCCCGCATGATTGTGTTGAGTAGCAAAGCATCGATTGTCTCTCGCCACTTGATACTCTAATTGGATGGCACTGCGCTCACCATCAGGTGCAGTGTGGTTACATAGCCAGGAGAGAATTTTAAAAAATTATGTGAGGTTTTACAATATTTAAACAGATTAATGTAAACATTACATAGCATATGGCCTAAGAAGTAACAGTACTCTAATAAGCCCATATAATAGTATTTTACATAAAATATGTTCTTCATAATCGGGATATGTGATGGGCTGAACACAAAATTACTGATGATTCTGAATTTCATTTAAAGGATATTTTAGTAACATTTTCTATCAGAGACCACTCTTAGTGATATGGCCATATATTTTCTTCTTTTTAACCGACTTCAAAAAGGAGGTTTTTTTTATGTATGTTACCCAATTACTCGAAGACGCCTGGACCGATTCGAGAAATTCTTTTTTTGTTTAAAAGGGTATACTTCCCAGATGGTCCCATTGGCAACAAGTCAGGATCTAATGATGGGATCTCAGAAAAATCGAGGGAAACCTTGAAATTTTATAGATACGCATAACTTGTTTTTCATTGAAGTCGGTCAAGTCGATTTAATGAAGATAGATCCACTCTAAGGCCACTTATTGTAGTATTTTATAGTTTTGAGATCTCTTATTATGGATGTTTTTCTTATAATGTTAAATCAAAGTATTATGTATCAATAAATGATTTCTGATACTAAAATAATTATCGTTTAACAATACTAATAAGTAGATTAAGGCTTTTAAATGTTTGTGATATGTAAAAACTATACTGTCTGTTCCTCTATTATGTAAGCTCTGAAGGGTGCTAAGGATTGCGATTGTCGACAATATTTTAAAAAAGACGGGAATTCTTTTTAAATATTACTTAAATGGCCCCATATTCTCGTTAAAAGACAAATATGATAGTAAATATGATATACAGAAGCATAAATGTAGAGATTTTAATAAATACAACTATAATAAAATATGAGGGTAGTTTCAAACATAAAATACATATTGAATACACAAAGGACAAGAACATAAGTCATTTAAAATGATGTTTAAAGATGATAATAATTGTACTTCAAAAAATTTACTTGGTGATAAAATAAACTAGTAAAACTTATACAAATATTTTATGTTTTTAAAAATTTTACTGGTATGATATTGTCTATGTTGTCAAAACTAAACTAATTAACTGTAACTGTACTTCACACTATATTTTGGATTATGATCAAGCATTTTTCAACTAATACTATTAACTACAATTTTTTTTTTAATTACCCTAACTTTTTTTTCTAAAACCTCGTGGTTCACATAAAAAACGATATTCGAATAAATTAACTAACACAAAATAAACAAAACTATACGCTGAATATTGCTTTTGCTAGATCTTTCTATTAGAAACACAAATATTATTTATGATGCTTAAAGTAGCATATAAGTCGTTAATCGAGAGTGCCGAACGACGTAACATTTTAATAAAGTTTAATATTGTTGGCATATAATAATTAATAATTTAGGACATAAGAATAATTAGAAGAAAAGCTAAAATAACAATCAAATATAACCTATACCTTTTAGCAACTCTTTGAACCAAGTTTTGACGACTGCTGCGTGGTGTTTTCTGTGATGGATTAACCATAAAGATAATGTCTGAATACTTTGTTGGCTAGGATTTAGTTCTTGAAGTTTACGTATTAGCGCATTTTCAGTAAATCCTGACATGATAAACTATTAAAACTGCTAAGAACGCCACGATCTGCAACTGTCTTTTAGCTATTTGACATGTACTGTCGCCATCTTGAAAAAAAAACAAATACGAATTACGTTTCGTTCACAATTTGTATAAACATAATAATTGCACTGTGCACTTAGAGTAGTGTACTCTAAGAGTGTGCAAAATGTCATATTAGATTTTTTCAAATATTTTAAATTAAGTTAGAACCATTATTTTAATTTAAATTTTTATATTCTTTTTATGAACATAGAAAATATTACTAGAATGAGCCAATTGGCTCAGACCTAACAACATTTTTACAATTACCCTATAAATAATATGGAAATCGATCTCTTACAATAATACAATGTTGTTTGTAAGCTTGCGACAATCTATGTCATCATTACAAAATATATAATAATAACAAAAACAAGAGTGGAAGATTAAAAAGTAATCAATATATATAATAAATAAATATAAATTAATTATAATTTATAACAGTAAGATTATCGTTTAGATTTGGTTTATGTAATAATAATTATCAAAAGTGTCGTAACATCGCCGATATGCGCGAAACAAATTAAATAGTTTTGCATATCAGGGTTCGCCCGGTAGGTACATTAATAATGTTTGCCATGAAATTTTATAAAGGCGTAAAAGGGACGTTTTGTTGTAGTGATTTTAGGTCTATATATATGGCCGAGCACTTAAGTAGTCTCAAAACCAGTCAAATTAGTTTTACTTCTTTTATGTAAGTACCTAAATCATAACTTTTTAAATGAATACAATCTCATTACGGATCCATGTATTCAAAGTGCAATAATAACTTGTACCTACATACATATGCACTTACAAGTCACACCTGTAATTTCCTAAAGGGGTAGGCAGAGGTGTAATCAGTACACCCACATTTCGCTGAGCTTTTGACCGTTCCATGATGTGACGAGCCTGTCGCCATAACGGGCACAATGCCAGACACTGGGCAGATACTGAGAAACCCCAATATCACTTTGTCCAACCCGGGATTCGAACCCGAGATCTTAACACAGCAATCGTACGGCGTACGTGAGTACAACTATGCCACAGAGGCAGTCATTTAAAAATTGTATAATGTTAAATCTCGGGATGTAAATGTTAAATGTGGGTGGGTGTACATAGGGGTTAGGGACTCGGCCCAGCGGCAGCACGGATAGTCATCATCCGTGCGAGGGGGGTGCTGGGTCGTAAGACCGGCTAGTCCAGCATACCCGTTTTATTCTTAATCCGCTTCCCTCAGGAGCGGGCGGCAGTAATAAAACGCTTTCCCCGCGACAACAAAAAAAAGGCTTATGAAGGCGGAGTAAGGCCTAATTTTCATGTGGGCAACATACTTTTTGAGAGGCCGCCTGGTAATGCAAAAAGATGGATTTGAAAAACAATTGAAACTGATAACTTTTATTAATTAATTTGAGTAAGGATTATGACAAGGCGACAAAAAAACTTTACTCGCCCTGTCTTCGAGGTACGAGGCCGTAGGAGATAGCCGACGGAATACGCCACCTCTGCATAGCATCGTGATGTACGATGAGGACTACGAAACAACTTCCTATCTTTGGCGAACCAGTATTGAACAGTTTGCCATCCCAGATGAGGTCCCAGGTGTCCCAGGTCCCGTCCCTCCTTCCTATGACATTGGGTCTTAGCAAAGAATGACCGACATCTAATTGAGCAGGCCGATAATTGTGTTGAATGGCGAAAGACGAAAAAACCTTAATAACAAAAAATTTAGGTCTTGATTATTGGCAGCGCTTTTATTATTTAGCCTTTTACCATTTATATTAGCCTTTTCCTGCAACACCTATATGTAAAAATATTAGCATTTAAAATTTAAACGTCAACTGCGATTTGATGTGGTAGCTTTGCGGCGTTTCATATAGTCAATGAAATTACAGAAGAAATAATCATCATTTCTTTTCATCATGTTTGATTTTCCTGCGGGTATGATATACGTTAATATTTACATGTTGGTCACAAACTAACCTCTTCTCAAGTTTTATCAACCACACCTAAATTAAAAAAATACGAAGTTCCCCTTTTTCATCGTGTTCCTCACATTGCACTTAGGCTATATATTAATCCTATTTTAAAACCAAATAATTGTCTGTATCATGAACAATTTCTAGACTGATTTAAAATAATACACAGAATGATGCAGAAAGCTGGTATACATAACCAGGACGTAAAGGAAGGGGGATGTAGGTATAACATTATGGGTAAAGTTATGCCGTTAACCTCTTATTTGAATAATTTGAATTTGAAATTTGTATAAAATACGTTTTATGATATCTGAAGGCTAAAATCACTTTTAAATGCTAACGAACAAATTTTCAGTGTCTAAGTATATGATTAGATTGTCGATTGAAACTTTATAAAGGGTTTTAAAAGTAACAGTTTTAAGATCTCGCTACAATAAATGACTCTTCAATTATATATTTTTAACTTTGCTAATGAATTGCTAATCGTTTTTACACGAATAACTTTCATTGGTACCTACCACTTTTTTGCAACAAATTTTATTGTATATACTATCCCGGTAGCAAGGTCGAATTTCGCACCGGCGAAGGGGAAATATTTTTATGGAGAGGATATTAAATACACTTAAATACTGTAAAGGGTCTAATACTATTTACTGTTAAACTTAAGATAAACAACAACAAAAAAAATACCTATAAAACTAGCTTAACTCACAGAACTCATAAAGAATTTTGTTTATTTAGTTAGGTATTTTAGTAACTTGATATCTATATCAAATCCTTAAAAAATATACTTTATTTATGTAAATGATTGTTTCTTCAACATATTATTTGACACATTTCACCATAAAATACACTATTACTATATTCAATTGGTAATAAAAACAAGAAATACATTTCTAGAAATGATGGAAATGAATACCAAGGGTCATCATCTGGACAGCGAACTTGTCACCCGCAAAATGTATCGCGACGCACATTCTTATCAAGCGAAGACATAGCGTCCTATGTCCGGGCCATCGACCGGTCCATACCTACCGTGCTCTTCTTTCTCTACATAGCGTTTGCGCCCGCACAGCCTCCGTTCAGTGTACAAAGCAAAGGCTGCGCAACGCGCTCCACCGATCTCGCAGCCGACGACGTTCGCGCGAAAATGAAAACGGTCTTCGAAATTTGAAAATTGTTTTTTTTTTATAATTGGGGCTGACAATCGTGGTTTTATATTTTTTAATTTCTTAGTCTATTGTTTTAGTAGCAGTGTTTTTTTAGAAAAAAAAAAAATGAAAATGTTTTTCACAAATGTACCGAGTGTATTGCTGATTTCGCTGGTGCTTCTGGTTAATGCACAGCGAACATCTAACAACCTGAGAGATGTTGGTAAGTGATAATATAAAAACTTATGTAATGTTTATATTTTAGCTTAGAAAAATATATCTTCTATGCATTTTATACGTTAATCAATTGCGCGTTTTTATGAGTTAATGAAAATAGTTTTCCAACTTTTATCTAAAGATTGTTTTTAATAAGTCTGTAGTTTGAAAAAACGCAGACAACGGTCATCTAAAAAAATGATGTGTGTTACATATAAATGGTTAAAAGCTTTACAGAACCTAGTAAAAAGTATACTAAGGGCATTAAACTCGGTCAAAGAGAGTTGTTGAGTCTTTATGATTCACTCACATGTAGGTATACTCTCGAGATGTAATCCTACTGTATCTATAATTTTATATACGTTTTGCATACATTATAATTTTGTAATGATTTGGTGATAAAAAGTCTAGACGGCACATTTGTCATACAACCGTGGCCTCTTCAATACATAATAAAAAAAAAATGTTGAAATTATTATGAAGAATAAATGAAGGTACTTGTACAAATTCATGACAATATTTTATTGATTGACAATATCAAAAAACCTGCCAGTCTACTCTGTAACACAATTCCGATCTATCGGTATTGTATTTGTGAGATTGTAAAGCTAGTACTAAGTGGTACTACACATTGTTTACATAAGTATTTCTCTAAGTAAACTACCTATTATAATTTTATTGGTAAGTATTATTGGATGTTTAAAGTATATAAGTTTTACCTATAAATGTTTGAAACAAAACAAACATTGGTTGTTATTCTTAACACCCCAATTACATAAAAGCTTAAAAATGAAGTAAAAAAACATTAAACTTTTTTTAGGTAATTTATGTGATAAATATACAGTAATAATGAATACCCTAATTTTGTCCAGCGAGAAACATTACCACACTATGCTATGGAAATAAAAATTTCAACATTAAATTAACCAAGTTTTAAAACATCTATGTCAAATTTATTTTAGCTTTATCTATAACTCAAGGTCGTGTACCATCCGAAGATTGAGGAAAATTAGATATGAAACGTGCACGCAATAAAAACCATGAAATTTTATAATTTTATTGCATGGAAACAAAAACTAAAATGACAACAGTTGTTATTATAACCTAAACATTACCCATCGTGTAGAATGGACCTTATCGTAATAAATTAATAGGTAATCCACGGATTCTAATAATTATTTGTTATGCTTTTTTTATACTATATTAAAACATATAAAACAACATAGTGATTTATATGATCTACATATACTTACCTACCTAAATTTATAAAACGTTACGAAAAATAGTTTAGTAGTTCCATAAAATACTAATTACATACAAACAAACAAAACAAGTACTACATTTTAATATTGACTGCCTCAGTGGTGCAGTTGTAATAGAGCATGCGTTACGACTGCTGTGCCGAGGTCTCGGGTTCCATCCCCGGGTCGGGTTAACTGATATTGGGTTTTTCTATTTAGAAATACTCATCAGCCGGAGTCTGGAATTGAGCCCGGTATGGCGATAGGCTCGGCCCCTATCCCATTATGGTACCGTAATAAAATCTGGCGAAAAGTGGGTGTACTCGTTACACCTCTGCCTACCCCTTCGGGCACTAGAGGTAGGCGTTTAGTATAGTTATAAAGTAGCTTTTGCTCGCGGCCCCACTGCGTGACCATCGAATTCTTACTAATACTCTCTTGTATATTATGAAAAATAGTCCACACCAATCCGCGAAAGAGTTTTCATATTCAGAACATTAATTCCAGAGATTACTTTCTACATTCAAACTTTACTTAGACTGAAAAGCAATAGTTTCAGCCATTGTGTCTCACGTTGTTCGTGCTACTGAGCCGCGTTTATATTCCAAATATTATTATTAAATCTTACTTATACAATAATTAACCACTTATATATCAAATGGATATTAAAAAGGTAATAAGTAGGGAGTAAATACAAGCCAAAATCAATTTTATTTCCATAATATTAAAGTTAAAAATAGCATGTAAGAACGGCGAGTGTTGCCAGTATTTGTGGCGCGCCGGCACACCATTGATACGAGACTGGACTATATTACTATTCAATCTACATGCTTATAAAAATCCTATAATAATTATTTTTTGTTTCGAAACGTTAAGCATCATTTTAAATTCGTATCATAATTGCTTTAATCACAATCGTGATCAAAATAGGTGTAATAAAACGCATCAATGATAATTCCAACATCAATAAAAAAATATTTGGCAGAAATAATTAATTTTCAAAATTTAACTTATGGTAAAAGTAATAAGATTCAAGGTATCGTTAAACCTGTTATCTACGTTCGGTTACGTAACAAATTTCAACGATCATGCATAATAATGTATAAATAAAGCATTTCAAAGTGACGGTTGCTGTCGACGGTACACTTTTACTTTTTCGCTTGCTGTGAGTGTGATTTCTCTTGATGGCAAGTTATTGACTCTCCCGCAATCTATTCAACACAACAAACATTTTGTCGATGTCGCTTTGTGTCTTTTTATACAAAACAAACCTAGTGTATAGGTAGATACTAGTTTTTGTGCGATTAATGGACTTTGCGAAATTTAATGGGAACGAGTTGCGAACAAACACTCCTATACAAAACATATAAAACTCGTCCATATAAAAAACTATACATATAACTATATAGCGTAAATACTTTCAGTCTACTAAAAACAAAACACACACATACACATACACTCACGCCTGTAATCCCCGAAGGGCTAGGCAGAGGTGTAACCAGTACACCCACTTTTCGCCGAATTTCCGTCCTACAATGTGATAGGGGGCGAGCCTATCGCCATACCGGGCACAGATTCCAGACTCCGGGCTAATACTAAGGAATTTCTAGGTAGAAAAACCCAATATCATCATTATAACCAAAAAAATAACAGAAATTTATTTTACGTGAAAATCACGAGATTCTACAAAATGCAAAGCTTTTATTGAGGTACTTAGGTCATTTCTAATGTAAGTATTTATTGTGTTATGCTATAATTTAAATTTGTTTTAATTCAACTGAATCTAGTGCATAAGTAGTAGTAGGTAAACTGTTACAATAATAAAATAAATAATAATCAGTAATCTATTATGACCCAATAACTATTGTTGAAAGTGTTAAACATATTTAAATATCAAATAACACTTTGATATTGAGATTTAAAAGATTTATTTATTTTTAATTGGTTGCCAGGTGGCTTGCCTTATGGTAAGCGGTCGTTTCCTGGACACCTGTAGCATGCAGAGCAGTTATTTCTACGTGTTACTTGTAGCTCTTTAATCTTGTAGGTATAGTTTAATGTATTGTCTCCCACCTTGGTATCTCCTTATATTTGTAAGTGAAGAATAATAATAAATAAATATTATTCATACACTCTCCCACGGAACCGATAAATCACGTCAGCGAAGCTGCGGATAAAAGCTAGTTTACAGTAAAAATATTTGTCAGGTAACGCAGTTAGACGGCTGATATAAGATTTGATTACTACTACTCTGCTTATTTCTATGTAGATCAATTAAATACTCCGTATATCTAGCAGTAGTAGTAATAAATAAATAATAAATAACACCCAACAGTCACACACATAGCCCCGACCCCACACTAAGATACGAGTCTTGTGTTGTGGGTATCAGGGATTACGAGAGACTTTCGGTCTGACAACACCCAGACCCGGACACAAATATCTGTCTGTCACACAAACATTTGTCCCGGTGTGGGAATCAAACCCACGGCCTCTCGTTTCACAGCCGGTTACACGCCAACTGCGCCACGGAGGCTGTCGATATAACTATATAGCGTAAATACTAGAAATTTATAAGTAATATCTTTATATAGTGTTTTCTCCGAAATCACGATACAAGGCTAAAATAATAGTAAATAAACCTAACCTATCAGCGCCAACCTAATTACTAGAGAATTTCTAAATTACCTGCACCTACTTTAAAATTCAAACAATCAATAAACTTGTAACAGTTAAACCTTCTATGTACCTACATTTAAATTGTAATGGTTAGATTTTACTGTGATTAAAAAAAGAATATTGGCTCCTATAGCCTTAAGTCTCTCAACCCGCATTAGACCAGTGTGGTGGACTAAGGCCTAACCCCTCTCATTAGTAGAGGAAGCCCGTGCCCAGCAGTGGGAAAATGTTTCATACAGGGCTCTAGTATTATTATTATAGTCTTAAGACAGCACCCACCGGTCATGGCCTTGCCGATTTGAACGCTTACCTCTCATACAAATAGCCTCTAAGGCGGAGGTTTTGAGTACTCGCAATTCGGCGTTTTTTATGTTTCTATTTTTGTTAGAAAAGTTAAACATACAGCTAGACCCGTTGTAGGATGTCATTACACTTTTTGGCATAGGATACACTTGGATAGAAGTCTTGTTTGCCAAACTATTTGCATTTAAGAACGGTACCATCTACATTCTTTTAAATTTTTCATACATTATTTGAGAACACTTATAGAAAATCTGTTGGGACAGAAAGTTTCTTAATGAAACCAAATTTAACATATATTTTTATATAATGAAATAAGACGGACTTATTTGGTACGATTTATTTATTATGCAGTGGCTTTCCACTGCATAATAAATAAAAATCAAAGTCAAAATCAGTCGAGTGCAAATCTTTATTTGCACTCGACTGCACACGTACAATATGGACTATAAAAAATCACGACTTTTACTTATCATGTACCGTAATAATACCTATACTGGATATTTGCATATAAATTAAATGTATTGTTAGACCCGTTTTTGCGGCTGTGTTACTATTGTTTGAGTCTAGACTGAATAGTAATATTGCATGAAATTCCTTTTACATTCAAAGGCCACGAGACCCTGAATCGAGCCTCGTTTAGATTGTCCTAAATCGAGTTATTTGAGGGTATCAACTACTTTCTAATCAAATTAAGCTGTACCCAACTGGTAATATAAACATATTATCCAAGATACGAGTCTTGTGTTGTGGGTATCAGGGACTACGAGAGACTTTCGGTCTTACAACACCTAGACCCCGGACACAAATATCTGTTTGTCACACAAACATTTGTCCCGGTGTGGGAATCGAGCCCACGACCTCTCGTTTCACAGCCGGGTACTCGCGAACTGCGCCATAAAGGCTGTTAAAATTAATAGGAAAGTAGATGCATCGGCCTTCCTTATTCTGTAATTTATGAATATATTTACTTCTTATGAAATGAGTTTCTTCTTTTTGCATAAATCAGTAGACTGCTTATACAGAAAAATAAAATCTGATACAACACGCAATATTTGATACATCATAAAAAATCATACAAGTGCCAACCATGGTATCGAATAACAACTTTTCTGCCAATCACCGCTCTAAAATTTAGCTATAATAGATCTTACGATACATTAAGTTCTATAAATAATTAACATTTTATGGTAATAAATACTTTGACATTATTTTCACTTTGACAGAAGAGTTATGGTGACCAAACATTCGATAAAAAATGTTTAATAAAGTTTTATTCTTTTTTCTGGCGTCACCTTCACATGCCAATGATGTCCTCTCCGTTTTGTTGATATATTTTAGTAGAATAAAAATACATGATGACAAAAGAATAGAAAACAACTACAAAAAAAATTAAGGTATTTTTATTATAATTTATTACATAATTACCTCTACGATTTGTTTATTGTTATTGCGAAACTCAGACCTAAAATAGACTACGCAAGTACTTCGATCTTTAGCATATTTAGGAAAGCATGCATTTGTCGTGTTCAGCTAATATTTGGCAGTTAATTTTTGACATTCAACAGATTCACCACCCAATTAAGTATTACATTGTTATTTTCGTTTATTTTACTGAATAACATTTCGTATAAAAACTAACTGTTAATGCGTTGTTTAAACCACAAAAACCATTCTATAGGAACAACAGAAACTATGAATAACTACCAAGTTCATTTATTAGAGCAGACAAAATTATGATTCATTGCATATCCCACAGTAATCGGAAATTACTAGCATTACGGATAAAGGGCAAAACTGCTCAGCTAAGTCATCTACGTGATGTGATCATTCTCACCTGCAAACTAATAATTACGTGTTAGTATACAATTAAGTAAATTTTATGAGAAAACATCATGACGGGATTAGACGGGATTTCATCTGCAATACGATATAAAATATTGATGACCTAATTATCAAAATTCGTAACTCCTTTTCGTAAAGTTTTACAAGAGACAGAATAAACTGTTTGTTTATCATTAGATATTCTACTAGAAAATGGATTAATGTATTTATATTATACAGAAGTGTATAGTGTTAATTTGCGGGAAGTAAGAAACCCTATTCGAATAGTTGAAGAAATGTGCACTGATGGCATTAAAAACCAATATTAAATTTTGAAGTTACGATTTTCGCTAATTAGGCCTACCATATTTGGTGTTTTGTTTGATTAAATATAAATAAATATTGCAAATATGGACTTGAGGTGCGTGACCGAGACAAGAGACTGCGACGCACGACGTCATTCAGGCAACAGTGACAGGTCCGTTTTGTTTGCGATTATGTGGAAACTGTCGCACGTCTCTTCAGTCGCATAAAATAAACGTAGGTACTTAAACAATCCCATACAAAATGGATGAATCGCTGATGTCGCGTGTTGTCATCTCTTTTCTCGGTCGCATACCTCAGAGTCCCTCTTAACTCTACTATAATAAACAGGTGAATTTAAATTGGTTTCTTTATAAACAATCTTGAATGGTACAATTATGTGTACTGATTTATTATCATAATAAAACATCAAGAAAATAACGAACTGGAGCAATTTTTTTTATTTGATTTATGAAAGCAATAATTTTTTTTAATTCGAGTAGTTGTGCCGCTTCACTACTTGATGCCACATAAAATACAAATAAATTATTATTATTTGAACTGCAACATTTTTATATCATCAAATTATATGAAACAATTAATTAAAGTTATTTAACTAAATCTAATGTGTACAAAATGCTACATTCATATACATAATGGTAGGAAAAAAAAGTTGTGTTTGATTTAAGACCTTACATGCATCAGTATTAAAAATAATGTACTGAGCAACCAAACAGTTTAACGCCACTATAAAATGTAATGTAACTGTATGTGCGTTACGTTTCGCTGTCAAGTTTATTGTTAGTCCAAACTGGTTACAGCTCACCTTGCGTTTTTCAATGTCTGCGGGCGGCATTCACTTTCAATGACTTCCGAAGAATCACTAGAGAGATTGGATAAGATACGTTTGTATTGACTCGTATAATTATTTCTATCAACTTTTTGAACAACATTTTAACGAATGCGCTATGTTGATATATACTACCACAATGCATACAAACATTTGAGGTGCTTAGTTTTTTATCGTTAAAAATGTATAATATAAATATTATAAACAACACAAGGACTGGTTCTACGGAATCCTCTTCACGACCTGTGCCTTTTAATAGTTTTTTAAATTATGGAAATTAGTTCGTGAGATCCTCGTTGATTAGAATCATAAAGAATGACAAATGATTCGAAATTTAAAAAAATACTGGCAAATACCCGATGCGTGAAAAGATATTTAGATACGCAGCCAAATAAGGTTTTCATTCTAATACTCTGTTATGATTTCCTTAATTATTTAATTATCTCCTAACTACATTACGCATATTACATAAAGTGCCTGCGTTAATCAGAGCGTAAAGGCCAAAACACGAGACACACACTTGTTCAATATATGCGTTTTTTATTAACACACACGCGCAAGAAATAGAAATCCTTACCCGATCGTCTTAAACTTTCTTCAAACATAACTCTGTTTATGTTGCGACGCTTACATTATATTTTTGAGCCTTCACTTAATTTTTTGGTGAAAATTATGCAGTCTTATTATTTATTTGTACGTAGTAAATTCACAGTAATAAGCACTGACTTATATTCTATAGACACGAACTGTCGAAGAAAAAAGATGTTCCAATAACCTTGTCCGCCCACTAATGCCATCTATCATTTACTAAGAACTATTTGGAACTAAACTCCCGTCACTGTCTCTCGAACGGGACTTTCCGCGCGCTAAAACGGGACAAACTATATAATGAATTTGTTTTGAAATATAGACTTCCCGTATTCAAAATTGAAATTAGTTAATATTTATTGATATTACGTTCTAAACGTTATGAAATTATGTTATTTACCTTATATACTATTAACAGTTTCACTGTAAATCAATTTAAGGCACATTTTTTCGGGAATGTCGCTACAAATAACTAAAATTAACTGATGTGCATGGCATGAAGCATACTAACGATGGTGTGGAGTATACACCTCAACTCGGTGGAACAAAATGTTTGTTCTGGTCGCCGCATCTAGTAGGTGTACGTAGTACATATAGATCGTTGGTAATAAGGATATAGGATAATTAAATTATTTGAACCATAAAACAAATATTTTTAGGCAGTAAGACAGCTAACTACTGTCTTAATACTTTTAGTACTTAACATTACTTACTTTTAGTACCAAGTATGTAACAGTATATTACGAAATACTTTAATAATACTACTTATGATGTAATGTGGAAAGAAGTGGCTTATACATTAAACACATTGAGTTTTCACTTTCGCTTACTTAAAGATGTAAATATGAAACACTGTTTACAAATTACAGATTAAATAAATTTATTCCTAATATAATATTTGAATTTACTTACGTAGAAAATTTATTTTGAATGTACACTAACCTTTTTACGCTAAATTGCTGGAACCTAATCTTTATCCATGAAAATTAAATTTAAATGATCCGTTTGTTAAAAAATAAAGTTAATTTTAAGTCGTAGAAGCATTATGAATGTGTTAAGTTAACCAGTAGCTAAGACTTAACTAAGTGATAACATTCAAAATAATTACATATCCGGATTATAGAAATTATTTTCATATTTTTTCTTGCGTAACAAATCATGTGATAAAAAGGTAATTTTCAAGCATGTAGGTGCTAATTACGCCACACTGCTTGGCTATATCACGCCGTGAAAGTCATTGCTCGTTTGGCTATTAATTTAAAAATATATGAGGAACATGCCGAACTATAGACGATGGTGACTCCACATACGTACTTTCGCTTACATTCCTGATGTAATTGTCGTTTGATCTATTCTCTATATTTATTTATATTTATCTATACGCGTTATAAGCGCCGTATATAAGGCTTAAATTGCAAAGGTACTCCCTCCCAGTCAACCTTATGGTGGTACAGAGATCAAGATACATTGCTTGCAGGTGCGTAAAGATATTAAAAAATATAAAAAAACATGATTTTAAAATTAAAAGATGTACTTCAATTATTAAGTCGCATAATATGTACACTTATACTCGCAAACTAAGAAACAAAAACATAAGACTATGTTTTTGTTTCTTAGTTTGCGAAACTGAGACAAATGGAAACGGTTTAGAAATATAGAAAGTAGTTTAAAAATTAATTTATTTGGAACATGTTGGCTGTATAAATAAGATTTCCTTAACATGTAACATAAAAAAAAATATTCGGCTGTACTAAATAATTTAAAGCTGTTTGGCCTTGTTACCATTGTACCTGTGTTTGCAATGCGGGCGTAGTGGACAACCTAAAATATTCTGTTTGGTGACAGTTTTACAAGGCGCAAAAAATGCACATGCTTACATAGTTGCAACATGACAGCGCCTGTAACCCAGATATACTTAAAATGACAATGCAAAAGTTAGTGCGAAATTCGACACTGAATTCCTAAGATGTAAACCTATACATGCATTTCTAAAAAAAATACTTTCTAATATAAGTAATAATAATACCATATTATGATTAAGACATTCATCATCTGTCAAGACATTTCAATGGCGTCAAGAAATTGCACCGAATGGAAATACTATTTATGTAAGTCTACTGCCGTTCCAACTCCTATAGTTAATTATACGAATTAACTTAATTCATCAAAACACACGAGTACTCATCGCACATAAGACATTGGCAGAATTGTCGACATCGGCACCATTTGCCATTCATCAAAAATTGAATTGAATTGACTAAATATGGTTCTACAAAAACATTATTGTTGACTTTTTACATTTGTCTAAATTAGTTTATAGATTTATAGACCCGACGTGTATACTTAATGTTATGTGTTATTCACATCAAAAACTTAGTTGTTAAATTCGCAAAAGAAGCGTTGGAAAAACCATGATTTTTTGTGTAAATTGTGTTTTGTTTAATTTTACAGTCACGAGACAACAATCAAAATTTGTTATTTACTAATGTCGGTTTTTTGTAACATATATAATAGATCTTGCATATTTTTGCGATTCATCAATGTCACCTTGCCTATTTACTCCGTTCTTTATTGTAAAGATATTTTATAAAAACTAGTAGCGACGGGTAGACGTCCCGCCACAGACCGCATATGTAAACTGAATATTCGTTGAAAAATTTAAACAAAATAAGATTACGACAACCATGCCACCTACGGCTCCAAAACTATCTCAGACAATCAATAATTTCATTGAAATCAGTGACACCGTGACACATTACTTTTATATATACAGAATATAGCTTCGTGTTGATTGATATGAATAAATTATTGAATTTGACAATAGTTGTTGGCCTCAAATACAATACTATCGAACATAGTACAGTTTGGACTGTGCGGACCAATCAAATTCCAATCTCCATTTCCTTTTACGACTGATCCCAAAATGTATGTAATTACATTTATTTATACATATATATACACTTACGCCTGTAATCCCGAAAGGGTAGGCAGAGGTAGGTAGGTACCTAAGTACACCCATTTTTCGCTGAATTTATTAACGTCCCAAAATGTGATAGATAAGCCTATCGCCATATCGGGCCCAATTCCAGGCTCCGGGACAATATCAATTTACCCGACCCGGGGATCGAAACCTCGGAACAGCAGTTGTAACGCATGCGCAATTACAACTGCGCCACCGAAGACACATTTATTTATGAATGGACCTTAAGTGACGCATTGGCTGAAATGTTTATTATGGTACGGTAAGTGGTGGTATTAAAAATGACATTTATTTAACCGGCTACACCTATACTTTAATTTAATGATACTACAGTTTAAATCAATTTACCGTGGACTAATAAAGATGTACGTATGTCTACTTATTACTTCCCATGTTAACATCTTTGCATTTATACGTACACCTTTTAGGGTTCCATAGTCTCATGATTAAAACGATAAAATTATTACCGTGAGTTCATTTCCTCATCATAGCATCGGTCGTATGCAACAATGGGTATTATTGTTATTTTGGTGAGGAAATAAATAAAATAATAAAAAGATTTATTGACCACGTACGCATTTAAAAGGCACTTATGACAAGTCAAAACACAGATGGAAAAAAATGGAAATAATTATGTTTAACGTCATGGGAATTTAGAAACCATCATCAAGGGCTGGTAGTCAAAGAAGGCTACAACGACAAAGATGGGAATGGAAAAAGAGAAAGGGGAAGACCACAAAATGGAAGGAGAGGAATCGTGGTCTTCGGTAAAGGAAGTGACGGGATATGATGATCACGAGAAGGCGCAGGAATGGGAGGGGAGAAATATCCACTAAACTTACACCCTGATCTTTTAATTCAATGATTAATAAATTGGAAATTACCAGTAGTCCATTGATTTCAAAACACGACTTGAGCAGGTTTTCGTTGCTTGTATGTTTTCAAATATTTAAATCATTTTAATATTCTAAAATGCAAATCGCTGCTAGAATGCAAAATGTTGTAACATCTTTAGTTGTATATTGTTAACGACTGAGTTTTAAGCTATAATGGAGTTGTTCTACTAGATTTTAAATATTATTACGCCTTCATATCAATGTAAGTACATGCGGTTAAACACTTATTCAATTTATCAAACGATGATTACTTCAATCAAAATGTTAAACAGGTATATTTTCTTACATTAAAATGCGTGAATTTAATTTGAATACCTACAAAACAGGTGAGTCAAATCTGTGGAATGGTGTATAAATTGAATAAAAATAACACAAATAACGTGTATTTTTTAATTAAATAACTTAATTGATACATAATTTAGTCTTAAACACACTATAAGTTCCAATCATTTTCTTTGAACTAGCATCTAAAATAGGTCGAGACTAAAATTGACAATGCTTTGACAGATTTAATTTCAATATTTAAAAACAATTGTATTCTAATAAAATTATTAATGTAATGTCTGTTGAGCGATTTCGTATCTTCAAGTCCAACCAGCTTTGTAAGTACCGGACCGCTTATCCGTAGTATAATAAATTTTGCTAAAATTTTCTTATTTTGTATAAACTATTCCAACTTACTTTCGACTATCATATTAAAATTTTAGGACTGAGTAAGGAATTGAATAATTTTGTATGCATTGAAATGAAACTAATTTTACGGATTCTATCGCGGTTTATTAAACCTTTTTAATCCCGACGTTTCGAAAGCTTTACAGCCTTTAGTCACGGGGCGGACTGAGTTGTATGTCGTCACGCAAATATAGTGCAATGTTTCTACCCTCCATATACTTAGTTGTTTTTTAATTTTTATTTATTGTAGTCCGATCTACGCAGAAGGAGCTCACAGTGTCTCGAGGTCTGGCAGCTGCTCTTTTGAGTTCCGATTTGATTAAATGCTTTCTTTCCGTTACTTCAGATAACAATAAGGTTTTTTTTATCTTTGCACGGCAAAGAGACCACACTGCACCTGAGGGTAAGCGCAGTGCCATCCAGTTATAGCATCAAGAGAAACAATCTGTCCCTTAGTATTCAACACAATCTTGCTGGCCTTCCATTTGGCTTCTTTACACTACGCCACGGGGCAAGGAGGTGAAGAAACGGTTGAGGGTCCAGTGTTAGAGTACTGAGAAGGCCGCAACACGGCCAAACATCGTACCTCAGGCCCAACTATAGACCCCCGACAAAAACCAGATGTACACTGCCTGACTCCGAGACGCGACACACTTGCGTGTGCCACTGTGGCGGGTTTACACCCTGTGTACGGTAGTCGCTATCCGGGAAGATAAAATTATGCTGCCACCAGCTGAATAATTATTTATTTGATCTTTTATTTGTATTGAAAGTTAAAATCGATTGGATGATCATTCGATTTAAAAAACAATAAATATTGCATAGTCAACGTTTGTTTTTATATAACTTTTTTATCCAATGAATGACACTATAATGAAACAATGTATCATACAATGAATACTTATATAACTACATTATCAAGACTGTTACAAGATCTAAAACAAAAATGAATATAGTTTTTAATTATAAACAAATTAAATAGTTGTATATGTAGATAATTACTGGCATACAGTGACCGCAATCATTCGGATACATTTGCATATCGCGATCTATTCGAATATATCGATGATTGCGAGTTTATTCAATTAAGATAATAGACTGTGGAATTGGAAGCTTTATGTTTATGAATGACTTCTGTGACTTAGCACTGCTGTGTTAGTTGATCGATAAATCGTTGGAAGTTGGATTTGCGTAACAAAACATAGATAATTTTATTTTCCCTCTCGACCGTAGTGTTATAAGTATTCAGCATATGATTTTATTACATCCTATTATGCACTCACTCAGGCCTGTAATCCAGGAAGGGGTAGAAGAGGTGTAACCAATACACCCATTCGCCGAGATTATTACCGTCCCATGTATAATTGGGGTCTAGCCTATATGCCGGGCAGAATTCCAGACTCCAGGCTGACACTAAGTATTTCATGACAGAAAAACCCAATATCACTTTTACCCAAGTCGGGATCGAACACGAGACGTCAGCACAGCAGTCGTACCGCGTAAGCAATTGCAACTGTGCTACAGGCGCAGCGGTCGTATCGTATTAGAATGTGATTCGTTGTATCTGTGATTTCAAATATTTACTCTGGAAATCGAATAGCCCTATATGATGTGTGTACACTTTACAAGTCTGCATTAAAACTTTTATCAAACATAATTTTACAGGATTTACATTAAACTATGCAGTTTCAAATTTGCTCAGGAAGCGCAATGCTAAAACTTATTGCTACTAATTAAAAACATCTACTCTTTAGTCATTACTACAACTAAATTGCAATGGTAGTGATGACTAAAGAGATTCATTAAACAGGGTCTTCTAACAAATAACAATTGAGTCAACCAGGTTGCAAGGTGAACCATTTATCGATCTAATAGATAAATAATATTGTGACCTTCAGAACATTTAGACCCTGAGAATTTAAGTAACGTTAATCGTTTTATAATGTGGATGGACGTCAATCAGTTGTAGCATCCTCTACATTATACCTATACAAGATTACATCTAGATGGGAGAGAAAAGACATTAACTAAGAATGATTGCAATGCCTTGCAGGTAATTGTTATTATGCGTGTTTTTTACAATCAACAATTGTATCGATCTTAAAATACATTACATTCTTTGATGATTCATGTTTTGCCGAATAGTAGTTACACATTTCTTTTTGAAAATTTAATTTTTGACTGCTGATTGTTGTTGTCAATGTTATAAAGATAGGTTAATGTAGATATTGGAATCCGTTGACGCTAGTTTTTAATACTAGTGCTACTGTAAACTGTATCTATGCTAGTTTGGATCAATTATTGCTGTTATTCTGCAAACACCGGATTGCCGGTGGCCAGTGTTTTCATAGTTCTCTAATTTACATTGTAGCAACTTTAATTGAAAGTTTTTTATCCAGAATTAACAACCGTTAATCCAAATGTATGTATACAGAGTCCGTTCCAGCAAAAATATTTTCGCCTCGGAAAACAGAGGCTGTCTCTAATGCTCTGAAGACGGCCATACCAAAACGTTGGTTTTAGCGCCATATCCCAGACGTCATATAAATGTTTTCTATTTCGCCGGGGCCGTTTAAAACCAAGTAGCACATATACGCTCCGGCCTCCCCTGAGAAAAAGGTATAAATCGATTTTCCCACGCAAAAAGGTGATACCCAAATATATGTTTTATAAACATAACTTAATTGTTTATTGTATTATGTTCTATATATTAAAACTCATCAGTCCTAATAAACCCAAAAATACGCTTCCATAGCTTAAATAAATATATAGGTATCTAATAACCCAATATTTGATGCGGATTAGAAAATAGGTAGCTATATATTTATTACGGCCTTGTGAATTATAATTCCTTTGCCTATTATGAAAAATAGAATTAAACAAGAGTCATGCGTTTATGTTGTAGGCGTCATTAAAACGTTGTGTGGAACTTTTGTCATAAAATCCCAATGATATATTATGCTACTTTGTATCCTTATTCTATAAATCTCCGGCAAAACTGTGTTATTAACAGAACTGTCTGTTGCGTTACCGTTTTTACCGTCTGCATGCAAACCTCTTACATAACTTAAGTTATGCACAGATTATAAAACTGAGTTAGCGTGACACTTTTAGTATTATAACACTGATAGGTTATAGTGACCGCATTCCTTGATTTTTAACCGACTCCAAAAAAAAAGTAGGGTGTTCTTCAATTCTTCGTGCATTTTTTTTATGTTTGTTACCTCAGAACTCCGTTTGGAAAATTCTTTTATTACAGAGAATATGCTTCTAGATTGGTCCCATAGAATTTTTATCAAAATAGTAGTAGTTGAGTAGTTTGATTTAAAACCAAAATAACTTGAAAAAATATGTTTTCTGAATATACGAAACTGCGAATTTTGCTTTTCTGTGACTTTTTCAGTGGTGTTTTCTTGTGGTACTCTATCCAAAGTACCTATTTTTTATTTGTACCACTAAAAAGCAAAAAATAAATTACTACTTTTTAAATAAAAATAAAACCGTCTTCATAAAAACCCAGACACAACTAAAAAGCAAAAAATAATTGGTTACATTAACATCAATTAATTACATACAATTTAAATCAAAGACATTTTTGAAGACGGTTTTATTTTTATTTAAAAAGCAATAATCTTATAAAATATACCGTAGACATAGATGGGTAATAAAATTTCCTCAGCAATAATTTATAGTGACCACGTGATTAATTATTCAATTTGCCAAGTCATTGTTTGCGCGAACGATTATCTTGTTAATTATAAATATATTTTTTATTTCTTTTAAAACTTTATGGTGTATAAACTTGTTGAATTCTGCTGCTTTATCATGGTCATAGAATTTTGAAAAATATTCTTATAGTTTTTATACCTGCATCTAACTTAATAGTAGTTATATAGTATTTCAAGCAAACTCTACCTATATTTCGGCGAATCTGATGACCTCCTATTTCAGGTTCTCGATACAGCAAGGTATCGAGACTGCTCCCATAAAAAAAAATACTAGGCATGTATTAAACATTGTCCCACTGCTGGGCACGGGCCTCCTCTACTAATGAGAGGGGTCAAGCCTCAGTCCACCACGCTGGCCTATTGCGGGTTGGTAGACTTCACATACCTTCGAAATTCTTGTGAGAATTTTCAGATGTGCAGGTTTCCTCACGATGTTTTCCTTAATCGTTACACCGCTCCTATACACTAGTAAAAAAACGGTTCTAATTGAGGTCCTATAAAGGGCGCCTTTCATCTTGATAATTTAATTCTGAACATTCTTAATTTAGAAATAGTCTTTTGCATAGGTACAATAAAATAATCTAAATATATTTATAAATAACATTGTATTGCAGGGGATTAGTCATTATTACTGCGGATATTACACTTTCCACACTAAAAAGATCGAAATACATTTTGCACAAAAACATTACAGTGAAACACAGTATAAATTAATCTAAATACTAGGCGCCATACTTTACTGCTCTAATAAGGTCCGACGCGTAGACTGCAAAACTACTTTAAACACCTCAATATCAATTCCTAAACGAAACATTACTCAACACTGGTCTATCAGAGATACTTACGTAATTGCAACACGTGAATGAAATCGTAAGGAACGGCAAGTTTATGAATTCAAACTTAAAACAAGTTTGTTTCTGCTTATATTGGATATTCTGCAATGCCTCGCTATATATATGTCATTAAACCATTTTCTTACCAATTAAGTGTTAGTCGTACTCGTGATAATTGGTTATTAAAATATAGATTTATCGTACTGGCTTGTTGCGTACCGTTCCTCTAAATAGTCTAAATCAAAAATGGGTAGTAAAAAGAGCGTGGTAAGATGCTAACTTTCTTCATTATAATTTCGACGACACTATCCTTATCATCAAGTGCAGTGCCACATTAGCAGGTTAAAATGTCCTTGAAATAATTCACAGCCTCTAGTGTAATATTGTTTCAACTATATTAATTTGTATGCATCTTAATATAGCGATGGTGTCTAACATATTTAAATTAATATTTAAAACTAGCTGTTGCCCGCGGAGGCATTTTTAACCGACTTCAAAAAAGGAGGAGGTTAACAATTCGTCGGAATCTTTTTTTATGTATGTTACCCGATTACTCGAAGACGCCTGGACCGATTCGAGAAATTCTTTTTTTGTTTAAAAGGGTATACTTCCCATGTGGTCCCATTGGCACCAAGTCAGGATCTGATGATGGGATCACAGAAAAATCAAGGGAAACCCTCAAATTTTATTGTGACGCATAATTTGTTTTTTTTCTATATCTGCCTAGTAGCCGGGTGAATACTTTGAGGAGACGCGAGGATCTTTTCATATAGCTCATCAGGGCCCTAGAGATCATGTTTTCATATTCACATTTAATATTATTGGATTTTAAAAACTTTCGTGTACGATTTTAAAACATTTTTTTATACAAATCTTGTCGCGACGATAACGAACATAACAAAAAATAATTATCCAATTTTGTGCAACTGACAACTGAACGTCAATGTGATTGACAGATTGACTTTCAGTTGTCAGTTGTTTTTGTCAATATATTGAAGATCTCACCACTATCTTCTATCTCACTCACCCACTTTTTATACTATGAGATTTTTAAAACTTTCCCGTACGATTTTTACGATACATTTTCTTTGGTACAAACCTTGTCCTGGCTATAACAACAAAAAAAAGAACTATCCAATTTGGTACAGTTCGGAAGTTATGCACGTACCTAAGTACATACATTTTCATTTATTTTTATATATATAGTCTATATAATCTTTATATATATATGATTCTACTGTACGTGTGTATGTCACTGAACACCTCCTAAACGGCTGGATCGATTTGAATGTTTTTTTGTATGCGTTTGGGTGGCATTCTGGATAGTTTAGATTCACAAATCATCCCGGCAGATGGCGCTGCAGTCGGTGTGGCGCTGCTTTTACGGGCAGGACGGCGTCTGCACGGTCCGTTAGTATAGATATATATTAATGAACATCCGTGGATCAGTTGATATTGATGATATTCTTTAGACGATCGAGGTCTTTTTGAACTACTAGCTGCAAATCCATTGTACGTAAACATGTGCGATCTTCGTGAATTCTTACACCATATGATTGACACATATTGCGTTAAACTTAAAAAAAAAATAGCGTCGCTGTAATTTTGACTGATGGTTTTATGATTTATGCCCGTGGCGGTACACGAATCTTTTGAGCAATAATCACATGTTACGGTGTTAACGTTACGAATAGTTGCAAAGCCAAAAATATTTTTGGATAGGAGCCACACGTTTAGGCAAACTACGTTCTTGTATTACTTAAAATTGGTATATGCACCATTCTCGTAAACATTATTACTTGCTAAAAATGTGATTACGGATTTAACAATATAAGTTAATTGCTAACCAAAAAATAATATAGGACATCATGTAGGAATAAAACTCTTAATTTTATGGGCTCCACTATTTAGCAGCTAAATCATACAGCCAGCTCTTTACTCTTCATACTGATAAAAATGATACAATATACGTAATAAAATAAATATAAATTATAGTTTAAAAAACGCTTTAATAGTTAGCTGAACTAAAAACCCCACGCTTTTTTACAATTAAATAAATTTAATGTGTAAGTGTTAGTTATAATAAACTATAATTTATTTTCTTGTTTTTGGCAAAACAGCATCAAAGTTTTCAAGCAAATCGGTAAGGAGACGAAAATTGCGTTAAAAGATCTCGTTACATACAAACATACATACATAGGTACACATATAGATACAGGTGAACCTAATATAAAGCTTGTAAAACGATAGAAGCTTGAAGCAAAGCGCGGCTGTAAATTATTCAATGGCAATAGGCACCATTCCTTTTAAAAACTCATTCGATTAACGTAACTAAGTGAATGTATAAGTACAAGTCCCATGATCTAGATGACCGATTGCGACAGACTGTTGGAAATGCAGGCTTACCTATACGTCTATAAATTGAAATTCTAGGTCTGTTGTAATAAATACCTTGACAATGGAATTTTAATATACGCAATACATACATTCCTAATTGCATTTTTACTTAAGGTATTCCACATGCCATTTTGTTAATAATAAAAATTACACAACCTCGGTGAACAAAACCATGGGTTCAATCGCTGCACTGGAATAAATGTCATATGATTCCAGGTTTATTGTAACACCGAAAACGACTTAGGACCCATTTACTCGAAGATAGTTTACTAGACGAGAACCATACGATTTTCTTTTTGAAATCGCATGAAGTGACTTTATAAATGTCAGTTTTTGCCATATTCTAACCTCTAACGCTATAGTTATTAGATTCACTCTGAGTGGATTAATTAAGGCTTACTTAAAAAACAATAGTTTAAAACTCTTTTAGAAGTATTTTGTAGTTTATACCAAAAAAAAAAACAATGAACTATTAATTTTAATTTGTTGTTATTACTCAGTTGTTTTCAAACAATTTTTCATGGATTTTAATTTCATTATATTTTAATAACCTGAAAATTAAATTAAATGTCAGTGCCGTTTAATTGATATAATTACAGTTAGTTAGAGCTGTTATTGGCTTCTAACGTATAATTTTTTTATTCAATAATTAAATTTATTGCAAAATGGACATAATTGGTTATTATTTTATAAAAGTTAATAATTCAGTATTGCTTTATTTACTTCACAAAGGTTACCTGATTTTGATTGGAAACAGATTTTAGTCTATAATTTATCAAGACAAATATAGTGTACGTATGCCATAAGTTGGTGGGTTGAAAGGTTAATGTTTTTATAATTAGTTGTTCAAATACACTATAGATAAAATAATTATTCTTCGTGAAGATGAATTGTTATTTCGTTACTACACCGTTTGAAAAAGGGAACATATTACCACAGATCATAATTTTAACTAAAAAAAACAATCGAGCCAGTATTTTACCGAATGGCAAACCTAAATTAAAGGTAATGAAAATAAGTAAATTATGAGAATTTTGTAAGTCCTCAACAATGATGATACCTATGTATATGTACTTGTGAAAATTGTGTTTTAGTTAAACTTTAAAGAATTACTCATAATTAGAGGCAAGTTAGTTACATAAAAAAACAGTCATACACATAGTTCTGACCCCACTAGGTAAAACCTGTATAGTGGGTATCAAGAACTACGAGGGACTACGGTCCCACAACATCCAGACCCGAAACAAATGTCTATCTGTCATACAAATATTTGTCTTGGCGCGGGAATTGAACCCACACCCTTTCGTTTCACAGCCGACTACTAGTCCGCTGCACCACGGAGGCTGTCATACTATAAACACTATACATAGAATATTAATTCGCCAATAAGTTATTTCGTTCTACGGCAGTTCGGTTTAAATTGAGTGCAAAGATGCTATTTTTAACCGACTTCAAAAAAGGAGGAGGTTAACAATTCGTCGGAATCTTTTTTTTATGTATGTTACCCGATTACTCGAAGACGCCTGGACCGATTCGAGAAATTCTTTTTTTGTTTAAAAGGGTATACTTCCCAGGTGGTCCCATTGGCACCAAGTCAGTTTCTGATGATGGGATCTCAGAAAAATCGAGGGAAACCTTCAAATTTTATAGAGACGCATAATTTGTTTTTCATTGAAGTCGGTGTACTTTTTATGTATTAAAAAAACTTTTAATTTCATTGGTTACTTAATTTCACTAAATTTTTACCGTTAATAACCCGATTAAAAGCCGGCACAAGGCAGCTATTGTAAGCGATATATTCCACAGATAATATGTTACGCGATCGCGATCATCAAATGGGAACGCAGACTGTAAAATCGTTCTAAATATTCAACGTTATTGCATTTTCTACGTTATACACATAAGTATAAGGTATAAAATGATGGTCTACATAGAGATTGCGTGAAAAACGCATTGTGATTTCACGGATCATGTATCGATGTAATTTTTTAATTTACTAGTGCGGTGCCATATTCTTTAAACTTTATGCGCGGAAGCAATTCGTTGTGCACGATTTAAATGAAATAAAGCAACCACGAAGGTTTCTATATATGTTTCTATATCCTTCCGAAATACATTAATTTTGAGCCATTTTTGATCTTTTTGGTCATTTATTTATATTCTTAACTAATTGTTGCCCGCGGCTCCGCCAGCGTCGAAGTAATCTTATTCTATTTATAAAATCATTTCAGCTCTCACAACTACTCTTTGCATAATACAGATATTCGTTCAAACAGGTTTAACTTTTGATTGAGTGCACCGATTTAATTAAAATAAAGACTAAATGTTACCTCGAGATACGCTATTTGATTTTATTGTCGGTTCATTTGCCGTGATACAGTACTTTGGACGTGCTGCCGCGACAGACAGACAAACAGACAATGATTCCAAAAACAATTGTTTTGTGTTCTATATCGATATTTTACGACGTTACAACCAACATATACCAAAAATATTTAATGTACCGAAAAAGAGCCTCCTCAGCTTTATCTTTATATATATAATTCTACTGTACGCGTGTATGTCACTGAACTCCTCCTAAACGGCTGGACCGATTTGAATATTTTTTTTATGCGTTTCGGTGGCACCCTGGATGGTTTAGATTCACAAATCAGCCCGGCAGATGGCGCTGCAGCCGGTGTGGCGCTGCTTTTACGGGCAGGACGACGTCTGCCGGGCCCGCTAGTAGTATATTGTATGATTTGACAGCCTCCGCGGCATAGCGAGTAAGTAGCCGGTTAAAACGAGAGTCTGTGGGTTCGATTCCCGCACCAAGATCAATGTTTGTGTGAACTACAAATATTTGTTTTGGGCCTGGGTGTTCTGGTACCGTTGTCCATGGTCGTTCTGGATACCCACGATACAGAATTGACCCAGTGTGGGTCAATCAATCAGAAATATGTGTGTGGCTGTTGGGTGTAATTACATGGAAGGTAATATTATACAGATAAGAACATGTATGACTGTGTATCTGGATCTTATTAATGAAATTTTACAAATAACAAAGTAAATCCGGAAATTATGTTGCTTTAGATATAATGCATAACATATAGACCGTGTCCAAATAACATTGAATGTTTCGGAAGTAAAATTATAAACCTTGTTGCAAATATGATACAATCTGTTACACAAATCGCTACATTGTCAAATGAAGTTTTAATTATTTTTAATTTGTCTATGCCTTAGTAACAAAAACTTCACTTAAACATTCGGTCGAATTGGCCGTGTATTTATTTTATGTATATTTATTTAAAAAAAAAAAAAAAAATTGATAAAAAGCTTACAGGAATAATAATATAGTGTGTAGCCAGAAGTTATTTGTAGCCAGTAATGAAAAATAATGTGTATCATCATTATAATACACATGAATACTACAAAATAGTTTCTAATTACTACTATCTGTAGAAACATTTGTCTACAGAATGTATTGGCCGGCTCAAGCAGGTTAGTTTCGTTATCTCATAGAAAACTGGCATAAAATAACAACTTGCTATTGCTTTTCGTATGGTGAGAGTAACAGAGAGATAACCGGAATACCAAATTGTCCTCAAATTCCTGGTCCCCTTTTCTTTCTTATGAGGCTGGTAACACACACATGATTCTTTTGATATCGTAGGCAACAAAGATCACTTACCATAAATATAATATAAATGTGTTTTTTAATATTACACATTGAAAAAAAACTAATTTTACAATAAAATTAAATAAATAGTTATTGATTTATTCTTATTTTACTAAAATAAAAAATAAACTGCCATTTATGGCGTTTGTTTTTCACTTTTAACGTAAAATTATATTTATTTTATACTAAATATGTTTTATTCCCTGTAATAAATGTTTATCATCAATATGTATTGAATCTTATTCAATCTTCATTGCATACATTCGACGACACTCGGAGCTCGTGAACTAATTTCAGTCCACATTACCCAAGTGACAGAGACCACTTAGCCCAACTAGGAAGAGATCGGCCTCTGTAGTTGCATAACTAGGTTTAACTGGAGCAATGTAGACAATAAATGATTTTGTATAAATATTCGGAACATTCTGTTGCTGGTTTCTTGCGTTTGTAGCACTATTCTATTGTCCTTCCTATACATTAAGTGTACATTTAGTGACTGAGAACAAAAATATTAGAGATCTATAAAACAATTTAAATAAATACATGCAGAGGCAATTACTTATACCACTTTTAAGCATACTGCGCGCAAGGATAAATGTAAGATTTACCATGGTTAAAAGAGAAGTAATGCAGAAAGCTAACGTTTATGTATAATATGTGTTACAAATATATTCAATTAAATAAATAAAAAATAGGCAGTCATGGGGACTACGAACAGAAGTGAAAACATAAAACTTTGAAATTACTGTATTTTGTCAATAATTATAGAACATAATAGGCGTACTTATGTCAAAAGTAAAATAATCTGAGCGTGACGCGAGATCAGTGCTTTTCCCCCATCCCAAAAGTGCCTAAAGTTTTCACTTCAAACATTCATTGTTTATGTTCAAACATCTTATGGTAGACCTATTTGTTATTTTACATATGTGTAGCTTACTAACATAATAGAAAAAAATATATTTGCAATATTATACTCCTTGAGGAAAGAAACTCAATAACGTCAAGTATTTATGAATTACGGTCAAATTTCGACCACAGATACTTTTATACATATTGGTAAATATAGCTTTTTAAAGCACAATCCAATACACAAGAATCTGATAATCTTACGATAAATAATCTTCAGTAACCATGAACAACCACCCACAATACCAGTAAATCATGCCCATGTGTTGCTGACCTTCAAACATACTAATGAGGATTTGGTGTAGGAAAACAACAGCTGTCTTTCACCGTCTACGACCGAGTGGTGCTACCCCGGTCCAGCCGGTCCACTACGCTATGCAGGCTGTAAAATCTTTATATATATAATTCTACTGTACGTGTGTATGTCACTGAACTCCTCCTAAACGGCTGGACTGATTTGAATGAATTTTTTGAATGCATTTGGGTGGCGCCCTGGATGGTTTAGATTCACAAACCAACCCGGCAGATGTCGCTGCAGTTGGTGTGGCGCTGCCTTTACGGGCAGGAGGACGTGGGCCGGGCCCGCTATTAAAATATATAATCAAATTGCAACCTGCAAATGTACTGTAATATTTTATCAGACTATGACACGAGAATCCATTAAACTCTATCGTAAACATTCAAATATTGTGCATATTTGAATGCACGTAACCATGTCGAATTGCAACGAATTTACAACTCAATCAGCACGAGTTTATCGTAAAATTAAATTGGCCGTTTAGACGAGATCATTTGGTACATATATTATATGAAAAATTGCACTGTAAAATTTTATATCTTTTGCTAATAGAATACTTTGAATATTTGGGTTTTAGTTGAAAAATATGTGATGCGTATCGAAAAGACACCTTTAAACTTTTTTTCACCATCATAGAGATAATTTATTCCGGATGGTTTATATGTATAGTAGGTAATGTAGTATGTGTGTACATCCTAATAACAAAATCATGTTTTTTTTATCCTGGCGCGGTAAAGTAACCGGACTGCACCTGATGGTAAGCGCAGTGCGGTCCAATTAGAGTATCGAGTAGCGAGAGATGATCTATCCCCCGCTATTCAACATAATCATGCCGGTATGTTGTGTAGCTTCTTCACATTACGCCTAAAGGACCGAGGATCATAGGAAGGAGGTGACACGGTAGCTGGTAAACTGTTCCACAGATTGGGGCAAAAGTTTATGTAAATTACAGTTTAAAATTAATCACAAATTATAAATCACTTCGATACAATACATATTTATTTTATTCACTCATTAAATACAAATAAAATTTCTTCATAAGTGCCGCATTAACTAACTGTTTACTCGAGGCAAATATCAGCTTTATTTTTCTAAAGTGGGTGATTAATTAGTTTACAAGTAAATTCTATAGTGGTAATTTGAATTCTAAACAAGTTTTAAATTTTTATTGTTATTAATATAGATTGGTAATATTATTGATAATTTTAAATCAAAGAGAGTTTTAAATAAATCATAACCAAATAATTAACCATAACTTGACACTAATATAAAGTCAGTAAGTATTATTAAATATAAGAGCAATACTGGTTTACACTACAGTACCAGACTAGACTACCAGAGAACTGGGGAGATTTCCATCTTCCATATGGGCTATTTAAATTCATTCAGAAAAAAATATTGAATAAAGAGAAAGAACGTAATTATAAAATATTGTATACAGTATTCTCGAACCCTTAATTTCTGCACCCTTGGTGGTCATCCAATCGCACCCCTTACGCCAGTCTCATATAAATGATCAACAATTATTATAATATTTAAAAAAAGAAAAACTCGTACATTTATCATAGTAACTGCCTTTTTTTCTATGATTAACTCAGCACATTTCACTCTACATAAGCACATTTTACAACTGCTAAATTCATATCATAGCGCTTCGTACGTAAGCGCCATCCATTCTGTTAGGTTCATGAACCTCTAATTTTCAGCTTACAGCTGGACCCCAACTTTCCCACCATATCAGACGATTCTCCTTACCTCTCTACCTTCTATATATTTAAGATCGTGTTAAACATTTGAGACCATTTTATTTGTCATGATATTTGGCTAGTTGACCGTCTAACGGCAATTACCGTACAATCATGACAAATACAAGAGTCTCAAATATTTAACATAATCTCAAATGCTTGAGTTGCGTTTGAGTATCTATTAATGTATCTAATGTTAAATTACTCTTCAAACTGGGACATATCAACGCACGCTCGTAGGAACACGTATCCGGTAGAACATGCTATTCGTATAAAACTTTTTTTTTTTATTGCTTAATCTGTCTGTGATATACCTTTTTGTCGATCAATTAAATAAGTACTTAATTACATATGCAATTTACTTACCTTATATGTTCATTGTAGGCTGAATGTGATAAAGTATATTGAATATATATTGATAAAAAATCGGCCGCAATAAATCGAAATGTCAATCGATTCTCATTAAATACAGCCCATCCCATTAGCTTAGTAATTTTATGTAAACAGCAAATTAATTCATAGAATTTGAGATGGATATGTCGCAGCCTTGAAGCATGTCCAAAAATATGCTACGACCTAAAAAATAGTGTTGTGTGGAAAAAATAAAGATAAATATTTTGAACAAAAATTCAAATTCAGGTGATTTATTATTTTGCGAAATTTTTTTTTGCCTTTTGATTATAAAGTAAAATTATGGACTTAGATTTATATTATTTATTTTTTAAACATAAGAGATTCACGTAATGTTTTATCCATCTGAGCTACCACACTACACTGTAAATATTTTCAAACACTTATTGTGACTCATTTATATGGAACTATGGTTGGAATGAAAAAAAATCAAATAGTTATAAAAAATGCAAATACATTCTAAAATGCTGTGCGATCATCATTAAACAAATACTTTAATGCCTCTCAACGTAGCGAGACGAAGCTACTCAGCAGGCCTTTCGAATAGCAATTGTCTCTCGCTACTTGATACTCTACGTTGACGGCACTACCTACCATTATTGTGGTCACTCTGCCATGCCAGAATAAAAAAAAATATTAGAAGTACGATATGTGATAGTGTTCCAGTAAATAAGTTTTATTTAGTAGTGGTTTATATGTCTATAGCACTTCATAAAAAAGCTGCGATAGCCTTGCAACTAGAGCGGATAAGACAGAGGTCACGACTTCGCTCCCAATCCTCTGAGAAGGGGGAAGGAATACTTGACTTTCTGAAGTATTTTCATAAAGTCAACATGCACTTATCTGTGTGTTCATTGTGAAATTAACACTCGCTTTGAAGGCGAAGGAACATATCCTTATGAAGCCTGTTTACCTGTGAGATCTCTGTAAGGATTTCGAAGATATGTATCATTTAATAACCCGCATAATTGAGCGTGTTAGACTGAATCCTAACCCTTTCAATTGTAGAAGCCCGAGCCCAACAGTGAGGCATTAAAAACATAGCTAAAATCATTGTTATTATTATAAAATCCGAAAAAGAGTCACGAGAACGATCTTGTTTTTAAACAACAAACTAAATATATTTGCAAGGTGAAGATTCTCAGAAACTTGTTTTACATATTACTTCCTATGTCGTCAGCAGAAAGACTACTTTGCATTTCTAGTATACAGCCATTTTTAGGCCACAGTATACGAATTCTTTATGGAATGTTGGGCAATAAAAAAGAAGGATGAGAGAAGAGTGCATGCTACTCAGATTCGTATGTTAAGATAGATGTGTGGGGTCACAAAGTTAGATAGGATAATGAATCAGTATGTAAGGGGAAGCCTGAAAGTAGCACCAATTTTAGAAAAGATGAGGAGTGCTATATTAGCTTGGTACGGGCATGTGATGAGGAGGGATGAAAGGCATGTGACAAGTCTAGTTGTCAATATGAGTGTGGATGAAGAGTCGTGGGAGACCAAAAAAGAGATGGATAGATTGTGTGAATGAGGACATGCGCATGAAAGGAGTGAATGCATATTTGACGGATGATAGGACTGCGTGGAGAGTTCAAACTGTTTGTGCCAGCCCCACTTAGTGTGGGATAAGGGCAGGTAGATGATGATACTAATTCTTCATTGGGTTTATGTTGAAGTAGGTAAAAAGTTCAGACTACGATAGCATACGAACACAAACAACCGTGTTTTATAAACACAAACAATGTGTATAAACGATTATGATAATTTCTTATTATGTACACGCTCCACTTTTCTCTAACAATGGTCTCTCAAAAAGGTATATTAACATATTGCACAAAGCACGGCTTATGTTGAGATGGTACATGGAGTACAGATCCGGTTTAAGGGCGTTAAATTATATCGGTAAAATAAATATAAAGATAGTAGCAACATGGATTAAAACAGACAGACTCCCGGTAGTCTCGTATCGACTGCCCCGCGAGCGCTGAGGCGTCTCCTTTTATAACAAATCTTCCCCTACTCAGTGTACAACGTGTCAATCCACCCGCAAATATTTTGTGTGATTAAGTGACACCGATATTTATATATTAAAATCTAGGGTAGAGTAGATGAAGAAAGTCACTGAATAAATTATCGTTGTATTAAAAAGTACCCTTACAAAAGTTATAATTTTTCTTAAGCAAGCACAAAGCATAGACTAAAAAGCATTTTTAATGTCATGCTGATTTTCCCACGCATACCTGACATTTTAATTTGCGTGGCTCACGCACAATTAAACCTCAGTTTCTGCAGTCGTGTTCTTTTTACACGCTTTAATTATATGGTGGTGTGGTTTGAAGATTTTAAATACATTTAAAAACAATGGTCTTAAAAATTAAATAAATATTACATACTCATACATACAGACTCCATGTTGACTTCTTTTGAACATAATTGTAGTGGAAAGGATGCCACACGCGCAGTTTCAATGCTGTCACGTCTGCGTCTCACTTGTGTATAAGTTTTTAATATGTATAATTACTACTATTTATTATTAGCCACGGTCGTCCCACTACAGAGCAAAGGCGTCCCTATTTAGCTAAAACTTGCCAGTTTCTTAAGTGGGAATCAAGTTCATCGCGCCATCGCCCTCTAGGCCCTCCTCGTCGCCGCGTTCCCAATGGGACCCACTGTGTAGTAATCTTTGCCCATATGTATAAACAAGTAATAAACAGAAATGAAAAAGTGTAATGAGAGTGCCACATGTGACCACATCTGCATAAAGTTTTACCTTCTAAGGAAGATGTATAGACATATGCTAGCTTTTGCCCGCTATGCCTGCCCAAAATGTGGTTATTGTAAACTCACTTTTACTAAATGAAAAATATATAGCACTCAGGATAGCGTGCAATAAGTGTCAAAAATTCTCAAAATTTTACTTAATGTAGATAAATGTCTGCCGTTCCTGTGTCGTGATGTGTTCCCTGTTTGATTCCTTATGTTGTGGTTTGCGGATTTTATCATTGCAGAAGCCATACGTTGGAAGATCACTAACAAAGCTCCTAATTTTACTTTATACATGTCTGGTTACATCTATTTTATTTCTAGTTACGTCCCTGCTGACGCAGTGAAATATTAGTAGCATTTAGCAACAAGATGTTGCTTATTACAGAACCAGTCATCACTATCAGATACGCCAAGACTTCTTCACACTTTGCGACATATTGTGCTATTGTACAATGTCACAATTAATTATTACACACCTGATATAAATCTGATCCAGATAAGTCTTGGTAAATGTCCTACCATAACTAACACAGGTAAATATGAAGTAAAACTACTAAATCAAATCAAAGATTGTAAGGTATAACAAATGGTATAAAAATATTGCTTCGTAAAAAATAAACCAATACTGACCAATAACACGTGGGTCTAAATACTCTAAAAATCTTAAAACTACGCCAAAGAACTTGAATTAAGGGTACCAAGGACGGTAAAAGTTGTTGGTGATCGGCCAACATGTATTTTGACCCACATTTTTTCTGAAATTTCGATAAGAGACTTGTAAAATCATTGCGGAACAAATCGGCATTTTAATTCGGTAATGTACGTAACCTTGCAATGAATTGTCCTGTTGAATTGAGTCACAAGGTTTCTCAACACTTATCCCTTGATACTAACGAATTTGAGGTAAACTGTAGCCAGCAGCTACAATTGCCCTTATAGAGATACCATAGTTCTTCTCGATGCCTTGGACTTACCGCTAGACAAATCGTAAGCTTATTTTTATCCTCGCACGGCAAAATGACCACACTGCACCTGATGGTAAGCGCAGTGCGGTCCAGTAAGAGTATCAAGTGGCGAGAAACAATCTATCCCTCGCTACTCAAAACAATCATGCCGGCCTGCTGTGTAGCTTCTTCACTCTACGCCATGGGGCAAGGGGGTGAAGAAGCCATCCTATCACCAGCAAAACATAAGCTAGGTGGTTGAAAAATTTGATCAGTTCAGTTATTGAAAATCATCATTTTTATGTGATTGGCTGAATTATAATTATGTCGATGCCTCTGAAACGATGGCTGTAAAGCTCTAATTAAAAAGGATAAACTGAATGAATATTGCGATACGGATTGGAAGTTGCATTCTTGCAGCATTCGCTGTACATAGCCCTTATCGTCTAATCTAAATAATTGCATCATATTTAAACGACTCATTTAGATTTCTATCTTATTAATTTGATGTTTCCTATCTACTACAACAATGGCATCGTCTTAATACTTCTTTTATTCCCCACGAAGCTAAAACTCTATACTTAAGACATAAGGTATTACGTCACTAATCCGTTAAGTATCTATTAAGAAAATTTATTAATCACTAATTTAATATATGTGGTCCAAGCGATTGCCTTAGAGTTTCCTAAGCGTCTGACGTAATTAGTTGTTTGACTTTTGACTTGTCGGCCAAGTTGACGCGGATCGCGGGTCATTAGAAGCATAAGTGTCTTTATGACTCCGATACAGGTTAGTTATTCGACCCGCAGCTGACATCGTGGCCTTCACACGAATATTCGACTAAACTTATTTCGAATCAATTTGCGAACAATTTGATAGCGTCCCACGAGATCTTGCAACCACGCAGACATAATGTCGTAATGAAAACGTATCTTTTATTTTCGATGTTTCAATATGTTTTAAATCCAATTTAATTGGAATAAAAAGTTTTTCGTATTTGTTAGAGTATTGGTTGATAACTTTTTTGACGGACCTGTATACAGTATAGTACATAAATAGAATTAATAGATCCAAATATAAAGTTGGCGATTATTAAAATTAAATAAAAAATGTAATGTTTCTTGCCCACGCAACGTTGTATAATGACTTTTAAAACCCCTGATAAAGTTTCTATCGATTAGCTTCACATTAGTTACATAAGTACATAATTAATGCCAAAACAGTTCATAGGCTTTTATCAATAGCTTCATGGATAATAAAACTAGAATACCATTCAATTGATGGTGACTGCCTTGGTGGTGCAGTTGTTATTGCGCATGTGTTACGACTACTGTGCTGAGGTCTCGATCCCGGGTGATGAACTGATGTTGGGTTTTTCTATCTAGAAATACTCGGTATCAAACCGGAGTCTGGTATAGTGCCCGGTATGGCGAGAGGTTCGCCCCTTATTACATTATGAGACCGTAATAAATTTGGCGAAAACGAGGTGTACCGGTTACATCTCTGCCTACCCACGTAATGTAATGATACCATCTAATTTGTGATTACATAGACAAGATGTGGTTTTCAAAATGTTAAACTTTACCAATACATTACTAATCAGGATTATTATGTCGTTTTATTTTGTGTGTCGCCTTTTTGCAACAGCTTGTTTAAGAATAAATAAAGGCAAAAGAAAGTTTTGGCTAATGATATGACTGATGCCGGACTTGAGAGATGTATGTGAAGCACGAGCTATATATATCAACTAGATAACAATAATAAAAAAAATACACATAACAGTCACACACATAGTTCTGACCCCACACTAGGTCAAACCTGTAGCGTGTGTACAGATAGAGGACTACCAGGGACTACGGTCCCACAACACCCAGACACGAAACAAATATCTGTCTGTCACATAAACATTTGTTTGGCGTATAGATGACTATTTGGTGTATTTATTTGTAAGCATATATCAAATACAACTTAATTATAATACTGCATAATTCGGAGAAACAATTTCTTTAATTGCAATTGTTTAATTTAGTTACCCGAGAAACTTAACTTGCCGTCTTCGCCTTGATACACTTTGTAACCACTTTCTCCGATGCACAAACCGGATTCCATCCAAGTGTAGATATAACGAAAAAATATCGATCAATTAGCGATATAATAATTTAAGCAAACCGACATGCCAATTGAAAAGAATTATGGCCATATAAATCATGTACTGAGTGATAATATTTAGATTTATAGCAAACATTAAAATGGGTTATGTTTTCGCTATGAATGTACTCAATAAACGTTAATAATATTTTGGCAATTGAACATATTCACCCAGGTAACTTTCAAACAGCTCTAATATCTCTACTACATTTTCTAAATATTTGATAATGCTATATGACATGGGGCGGTTCGAGTATTATGTAAGCACCATAGGGGAGTGGGGTGTCTTTGTTTTGCTTATTGATGACATGAGGGATAAGGGGATCTGAATAACGATTACTTCAGCAATATTTATTTATTAACTTTCCGTATTTCTTTTGCATATATGACATTATTATGTATAATAATATGGCATACGTACTATTCATGTCATATAATTTGTTAAACTTATACCAATGCTTCCGTAAACATAGGGGGAGGGGTAAGAGCTACGCTTACTTTTGCTGATAAGGAAGAGGACGGGGCTAAATATGGCTGACATATATGAATAAATGCCCTTTATATAATACTATTTACCTCACTGCTAGAAGCAGCGTAAGCATAGTCAGGTGCAATTACGAAAGCCGGGACTCAAAACCAGTGCCAGGCCACGCAGCTCTTGAGTTTTAAAAGTCAGATGTGTATTTATTTCACATTATTATCACTCGCTTTAACGACAAGGCTAACGTAAGAAAACCAATTACATATTAGAGAATTCTCTCTAAAATTTCAATTAAGCCAAGCAACCCGCGTAAGGCCATTATGGCGGACTAAGGACTAATTCTTATTTGTGGAGAAAACACGATCCCAGCAGGTGGTAAAGAACGATATTATTATTATTATCACCTAACAAAATGCATTCAAGGAGAAAATTTAGAGTAATTACGTTTGCAGTCAAGAGTCAAAAGTATTTTGGCCGGTCATAAACGCCGTCTATGCATTCGCTTTCACTTGTCTTCGCACGTCGCTCAAACTATCAATTTAAAGATATAATCTAACCTTAAATAAATATGTGTACAAACATCAATTACTTTTTAGCACTTCTACAAAGTAAATATGTAGATATAAACTCTTATCCAAATGCAGAGTCATGTAAAAAAACATCGGTATTAATAAATATTGTGTAATCGTATATAGATGATTTATATGAAACACAACATAATCAGTAAATTTATTGGAACGCTTGTTGCCAAAATTCATATCAGAACTGTTGAACACATATCACATGTTACTCTGACCTACATTAAATGCTTTTATTTGTTCCTGATACATTCGGTGTTTTTCTTCTAGAGTTTTGAGTGTGCTTGATGGTCTCACTCTGCCTACATTAACCATAAAATTTATCTGGACTGGCTGTAATTCCTCTTCAGAATCGGCTCCTGCGATTAAAGGTTTAGCTCGGGCAGCAGATCTTACTTTGACTTGGAAGTCTCTCTCATATAGAAATTCTTCTTTAGACTTTTCTAAATTTATTTCTTTGTTAGTTCGATTATTTTTATTACTTTTTTTAATTTGTTTAGTTACTTGATCTTTTCCACAGCTTCCTACTGGGTTTTTTCGTACACAAGCCGATTTAGATTTATATGGAAGGACATTTGTTAATCCTTTTAAAGGTTTCTCTTGATTTTTTTTGTTGAGTAAGTACGATACATTATGATGGTCTTTACAATCCTTCGAAGTCTCTTGTCGCTTCGCTGACATCTCGTTTTCAATTTTCTTTTCGGCTTCTGCTTGAACTGATTTCTTATAGATCTTTAATCGATTTTCCATCCTCACTTTCTCTGAGTACCTTTGAAGACTTCTGGCTCGTTCAAGTCGTGGTTTTATCTTCTCTGTGTCAGGTCCTAAACCCCCTAATTTAACATTTTGTATGGGCTGTACCGTATTTCGTCTCATGCGGCGACGTGGTTGTGTAATCTCAGAAACGCTTCTTAGGTTATGTTCAGCAAGGTCATCCGGCGACTTACTTCTGATATCCTCAGTGAAACGGCAATCTTCTTCAAAAGAATTATCAATATTTTGTGGCATTTCACTGTTCATTAATTTTGCATAGTATATTTCATTGTAACATTCGGTATTAAAAAATTCATAAACTGGATTATTATCTTCACCTATACTCTCTCTTTCTGTATCGCCAAATTCGGGAGACAGTGAACGAATTTCGTCTTTTTCAGGCATTTTTTCAACACACTTAGTAGTGAATTGCTTGCGAAATATCTCCAAGTACGTGGCACATTTGGCCTTTTGTCTGTCTTTATTGACAAGGTAACTTTTTTGTTGCGTTTCTTTTTTTTGCCGGTCGTTATTACCTTGCGTATTTCCACTATCTGCTTGGTGTTTTCTCTTTCGTTCTTTTGGTATTTTTATCAATACGTCTTTTTCATAAAAAGGAACGAGTATGGTGTCAACATTTTCCTCAGATTCCTTCTTCACGATAAGTTTCCGGTTGAATTCTTCTTCAAGGCTATCCACTGATATATCACTCGCGGAACTAGAATGTCTTTCCATAATTTTATAAACAATAATATTATTTGATGTTTTGCATTGACAAGTAAATAACTAAAATGAAGTGTCACTTTTGTCGTTGCGACATAGTAATACTTATTTATTTTCTTATAAAACGTTAAACTATATAAAACATAAAAAGTTTTAATACTTGCTATTACCAAATCACATAAAAAATATAAATAGCACAAAGACTAGCTTATATCGCTACGTGGCTTGCGTGATTGGGTTTATCGGTAACCCATTGAACTGTACACTCTTTTTTGTCTGAAACCATCCCAGACATGAGTCTAACAAAATTTCATCTTAAGCCGATGAATTTTAAAAGATATAGGATAAATAAAGGGATATTATTTTTATTAAATAATGAGATATTAGACGAGATAAATAATATTGACATGTAAATTAATAGCATATTTGTCAAATTCAATGAATAATTAAGATCATTCAAAATTGATTTATCGGCAGTCAGCAAGCTATCTATTAACACAAATGCAGTGGATAAATCGTTGAACTGTCAAAAGTTAGGGCACGCAGTAACTTTGGCAGGTTGCCAGTATTCGAATAAGGTTGACAATTGACTAAGCAAAACCAGACAATGTAATGTGAAATATCTGTAGCTATGGTGGGAATCTACAAATCTATTTTAAGAAGAAAATAGAGTATATATCGGAGACGGTAATAGAATAAATAACGAATTATATTATAAGCTTAATAAGATTCTACTATAGATCTATATAAATTGCGAACACTCTAATTTAGTTTTAATTTGATGAAGTACAGAAGCATAACTTTACTCGAACATATTTTGCTGGCGGTAAGTAAACAACCATTAGGCGGTAGTGTACTAAACAAATAATTTTAGTTTTGAATTGTATATAAATAGGCTTTATAGGTTCTTACAGTTGAAGTTCAACATAAATCTTGTTTCAAATACAAAAACAAATAATTTGTTTGAATATTTACTTCCTAATATAAAAAAATCTATCGAGAATCATAACTAGAACAAAATTGGAGATGTTATTAGATTTTCAACAAAGAAAATAGATAAACATTATCTGGATCAATATGAGTATCACTCTTGAACAATATTATACCTACATACATAATTGGTAAGCATATGGGTAAGTACCTATATGTGTTACAAGTGCACAGAATTTCTGAGCATGAAGTACATAATTCTCGTAGCGCAAAACTGAAGTTTGATTGATTTCCCCGTTGACGATTTTTGTTTGCGAATATTCAACGAACGGTATTCGAAATCGCGGCGTACGTGTTTTAATGGCTAGTCGTTTCAGCAGTTTTAAACGAAGTTACAAAAGGAAAATGTCATTTCGAACCAATTTCTTGTTTTCCTTTATGATCATTTTAATGACGTTCCTTTTGGGTATTGGAAAAAGTGTTGTTCGGTTAATATGACTGAATGTAATTATCAACCGAAACATTTCAGGTTTTAAATTTGTGTAAAATACCTTCCCATATAAAAGGAATCAAGACAAGTGTAATGAATTTACCCTAGCGCAGTGAGTCACCTGATAAAACTCATTGATAGAGGGACAGTCTTAAATAATTATGTAAGCTCTCACCTGTATCCCCGTAACGATAGACAGAAGAGTGTCCAGTGCACCTCGGTCCCATACGGCGGTGATTCCATCGTCAAAGCGTGCTAATTTCCAATCTCGGACATTTGTGTGTTCAATATTGACAGCCTCCGTGGCACAGTAAGTGAGTAGCCGACAGTGAAACAAGATGGCGCGGGTTTGATCCCCACACCGAACAAATGTTTATGTGATCCACAAATATTTGTTTCGGGTCTGGTTGTGAGACCGAATGTCTCTCGTAGATCTTGATTAATTGCCAATTTCAATAAGCAATCTCAATCTGCATTTTCAGATCGAACCAAAAATAAACTAATCAAACTATGTCATTTGTAGGGGTGGCATTCAAACTTAATTCTTACTGGTTCATTTTTCGGAACGATCTGTAGTTTTGGATTTAGATTGTTTATTGTAATTGGTCGTAAGACATAATACTCATATCCTTGACTCGTATCCTAGTGGGATTAGAGCTGTATGACCGTTAGATGTTATTCCCTATTAATATTTATAGGTTTCTCAGCTTAGCTACTCTACCACTAAACCATTGTGGTGTTTTAGAAACATTGTTTACAAGAGGGCTTGTAACTTGTGCGATCAATGTGTACTGATTACTGAAGTGAATCAGAGCATATCCATGTAACTAGATGATCTCCAACAAAACAATTAAGATTCCGACAAGTCAGCTCGGCATTAAGATTTTTGTATATCGAGCTAATAGGGTGTTTGACTGGTGTAACCAAAATATATAAAACTGCACTAAGAGAAAGGATAGTGGGCAAACATATTTATTAAATACATTTTTTTATTTTAAATGTATTGTAAACATTTTATTTTCGTCATTAAAATTTAGAATTTTTAATCTGTATCACTCGGGGCCTAAAACGTAGCAATACCGGCCGCCATTATTCGTGACGACATCGCACATAAACATTGCATCCTACGACAAATAAAATTGTAAGGAAGAACATATTTTTCGATGTGTAAACGTGTGGAAACATGTTAATTTCGTCTTCAAGTCTTCTATAAGAATGGAAGAAGGCATTACAAGGGCTGATGGTCGAAATCTGTCACTTCTTTCTTAAAACTTTTGATTTTGGCACATGGATGAACAATTTATCGGCATTTAGTGTCGAGTTTTTACACAAAGGCATTGAACAATATTTATATGCTGGCTCATTCATTTTTGCGGAAAAAACTAACAGATAAATGCAAATCATTTGTTATGTTGTTAGGTGTCACGAATGTTTGTGTATGTACGATGACGTCATATAGAGATAATGTCACGTGACAACGCGTTTTAGCGCGAAATTATATGTGCAAAAATAAAATCACAGATTTTATATAAATTGAGTATATTTCAATAATAAAAATATTACGGGGGCTATAAGTGAAGAGTCCTCTATCGATGTCCATCAATTTTCAAAAATTGTCAAATACCCTATTGGACCTGGTTGAAATTTACAACTTTTTAATAGTACATTATTAAGACATAAAAACTTTTTTGTATTGCGTAATGTCGAGCAGTTACACAAGAAGCCGGCATGATTGCATCGAGTAGCGAGGGTTGATTGTATGTTGCTACTTGATACTCTATCTGGAGGGCACTGCGCCTCAGGTGCAGTATAGACACTTTGCCGTGCCGGGATAAATAAGCCTCAATGTCTCATTTTATTTAGATTTTATATTATCGGCACTTTTTTATTATTAGTTTTATGTACATAAACCTAGGTATTTTATGTCTATCTAGAATAATTTGACCTTACTTGACAACTAATTAGACAAGTATATTAGTCGTACATATAATAATAATTACTCGTAATGCATTTGAAACGTCGTGAACTTCAAAATCCATACTATCCATACTAATACTATAAATGCGAAAGTAACTCTGTTTGTTTGTTTGTTACCTCTTCACGGCTAAACGGATTGTAATGAAATTTGGTAAGGGAATAGATTATATCCTGGGGAAGGACATAGGCTATCTTTTTTTCTCAAAAATCAACCTTGAAAGGGGTCAAATAGGAGTTCAAAATTTGTATGGGAAATCCATAATTCCTCGACTTAGGGATCTATAAATTCATATTTAGGCTTTTGGTAGGAAATAAAGAAATACGTGTTTCAACGTTTTTGAAAAATCATCCCTAAAAGGGGCAAAGTGATGTTAAACCTATGAGGTATTCTTTAGATGCAATCTCAAGATTCAGGCACAACACCTGATAGGCTGGACAGCTACAGGTGCCCAGTGCAGAAGACAACTCCTTGGATTATATACTTCTGCTACCGAATATAACCTCCACGCAGGCGGAGCCGCGAGCAACAGCTAGTTGTCTATAAAATACGCAAAATATTTAAACAAGACACGACCTTTACACTATGTGTAAATTAAGTAAACTCAATTGTGCCATAAGTTAAATTAGAAATCAAAGAAAAATACACTGACCTTTCGGAATTTGATTAGTAATATCCGGTTTTAATTAATTTGAATGCACAAAAAATATATGTTAATTATTTTTTAAGATCCCTTGAAGCTCATAGGGCGAAATGACGGCCTATCCCAGGCATTGGACTTGAGAGACCATTAACATTTAACGTCTTCCAGGACCAGACCATTTTGAAACAAAGCAATACATATTCAGTACCTGAGAGGCAGTTTGGAGTTAAAAGTTCCATTTATATAATGACAACCTTCGTGGCGCAATGTGTCAGCCTTAGGCTGTGAAACGAGATTTCGCGGGTTCAATCCCCGCACCGACACAAATGTTTGAGTTAATCTCAGTCTCAGGTTTGGGTGTTCTGAAACAGAAAGACACAATACTTATTTCTTAGTGTAGGGTCAGGGCCTGTGTGACTGTTTTTTATATAACTTTAATTTATATCTACTTTTATTACACTTTCTATGTAGACTGGGAGATATTTAATTTCACCGCCCGGGCTTCCATTACCATAATAATTATAATAATAGATACATAATATCGAATAATGAATTATATCATTTCTATAGAATTGTTTTATTACAATTTTGTTTTGTTAAAACACTCATAATTTTATTGTGTTCTAAAATTAACAGTAAATTTATTTTTAAATCCGCATTCGTTAGGAGTCTTGTCGCACTCAGTCTTAATAATAGTATGTAATGAGTACACGATGGTGCAGTCCTGTATGCCTACTCTTGAAATTAATTCTAATCTCGAACTCGATACAGTTTCAATTCCAATCTAGAAGATATTGGAACTGTAACTCACTCTGCTAAATTAAATAGAATATTTACGAACTAGCGATCGTAAATACTCTATATCATTTAGTTACTAAAAATTCCGCCGTATTCAGTTAAATCATGCGCTGGTGTTGCGTTCAAGAGTGCCAATTGTACAGTTTTTACCGAATCCCAATTTTAAATTGGATTCGAGTGTCAAGAGTAACCCTCCTGGTTAGTGTCTGGAGAGGTGCCAAAGTCCGACAGAGCGGATTGAGGGCATGCCACCCTTTCGCTGGATTTTCACTACCGCATACCGCCATTCACAATACTTGTTTCAGTTTATGGAACGTTTCTTTTCGTATTCATTGTATTAGAACCTAACCTAAAATTTATCGATTACTCTAGTGCTTTTTATTAGTGCCTCGATAGGCAGACGAGCAGACGGGCCACCTGATGGTAAGTAGTCACCGCCGCGCATAGACTTCTGCAATGCCAGGGCACAGCAAAACCGCTGCCTACCGTTAATACACTAAAAACAAAATAAATATATACACCCAACAATTACACACAGAGCCCACACTAGGTAGAACTTGTATCGTGGGTATCAAGAACTACGAGGGACTACGGTTCCACAACATCCAAACCCGAAACAAATTTCAGTCTGTCTATGTTTCTAATGGTAAATGGTATCTATGTTTTAAATAATATTCATGTCCAGGGAATTAGAAATTAGTAAGGTCATTTATTGAGAAGTTCATAGCTCTATGGGTTTATGTGTATGGGAACTTCCTGTATCTCATTAGTTTAGTTAATGTTGAACAAGTTTAATAATGTCTTGATTCTATAATTTGTCTCCAAGAGGTCCGTCTACAAAACGTAATGTATTATGTATTTTGTAGTCACCATAATGTATTTTTTTTATATCTCGATGATTGCAAACAAGCTTACGGTCCGCCTGATAGTTAGCGGTTACCGTAGCCTATGGACGCTTGCAACACCAGGAGTATCAAATGCGCGTTGCCGACCCTGTATGTATGTATATACTATATTATAGTAACCCAAAAAAACGAACACTTTTTCGAGTCTCTTGTGAAAATATGTAAGATTTAATATTTCTGAAAAAGATCAGCTCGTTAAAAAAATTTGGGTCGCTCAAGATTTTTAATAAATTAATAAAAAATCCGATTACAATTTCAGTATCATTATTATTTTCAACCTAGATAATAATATCGAGACTAGATTTTTTTTTACGATTTATATATTTATACTTATATGTATATGTCAATGTACGCTGCTACTGGTTCCAACGTCACAACGTTTGAACCTTGTAATTTCACGTATAGATCACCCACTCACTGGATCAGGCCATTGTGCTACCAAATGTCCCTCTAAAGGCCAATAATCAAATACCAAATCTCATTCATGGTTGTTATTACCATTTAGATTAGCATCGTACGGTACAAATAGCACTCATTCATCTAAACTAATGTTGATTTTAAGGTCGCATATTATTGTTATTATTTATGATGTTTTGAAACAGCTGATTGGGATGGTGGGGTCGCTGCTGACAGGGCATAGCATGAATACTATAGAGAATGACCTGAGCAAAATTGGCAGCTTTATAGAAAGAGACAAAGCGATTGTGCGGCCAATATTTATTTTCGCTCCTGCAAGTCTGTGACATAGACCAATCAAAAATCTAGAAAAAAACAACTGTTGGCCGCACATTCGTTTTATCTCTGTCACATTTTTCTGCCCGTATTCACTTAATAGCCAAATAGAGGCACTCAGTCAATTCTCTAGTTCTATGATGAATACACACAATACGAGACCGGGTTAGTAGCATGTCTCAGGGAAGATTTCGGTCTTAACTGACAGTTCGTTGAAATAAAAGTGATTTTACATTTTTTTTTTACTTTTATAATCCTAGGATTCATTAAGACACCACTATGACAGTCTGTTATTACGTTTCAGATATGAAGGGTAGCGGAAAAGGAGAACCGTCTCTGTGTGTGAAAAAGTGTCCGTCAAAATGCGTTACACCAGGGTGGAGCTATAATAACACTAGAGTAAATTTTAAAGAAAGCGCCAATAGTTACTCGCCACTCGAAAAATAAACAAGAAATTTTTTACGGAATTAATTTAATTATTATAAATTTATTTATCCGATCAGTATCTATACGATCGCCATTCTGGAGTTTTAAACTGTTATTTACAGCTTACAGCTGGACACTTTTCAACCCCCCATATCAGACGGTTCTCTTTACATGTGGGTACATAGTTTCAAGGAATTAGATTTTTCGAGGGGGTCGCTCCTACACTTTCCAACACCTTCCTCTTCCTTAAAGTTGACAGGGAACCATAATTTGTCTTGTATTATTGGTGTTTATGGACGGTGGACTGACCATAGGTGAACTACTGGCTCGATTGTCGCTCTGCTGTAAAAAAACATTGAATAGACATGGAAAATATAAACACCTCTATAAAATCAAGATTTCTAATAAATTTGGTTCATAGATGTCCATGAATAATATCGACAAAACCCATTTTATGAATACCGCAGTTGTGTGGCAGTTTTTACGACCGTCTGTCTTTATGAAATGCTGAATTTAAATTGTAAAATGTCTGATTTTCTGCGGTAGTGATTCGACAGTCCCATAAACATATAATATCCGAGAGCACATTCATAAGGCTAAGTCAGAACGAAAAATATTATGTACAGTAAAAATAAATGCAGCGCGTTTGACTTTACAAATCAATTATTTAGTTGATTAGGCCACTTTTTATAGGTCAAGATTATATTAAAAACTATTTGTGTTTCGGAAATGACCACTGGTCTGAGAAGAATCACCAAGAAACTCTGTAGCAAACAAATTAATTAATTAATAGCAGTTTGTAAATAGACGTTTTATAAGTATTACCATTGACATAATGTCGTCTCATTATTCAACAATACTACCGCGATTTTTGTTCAATGGAATTTAAACACATGAATGACACAAAGCAGCATTGGTTATATGGACATATAATAAATAACTTACCAGCTATGATTACGGTTGCTATATATCAAATAATCGGTAAACAGATGAGAATAATGTAGGCTACTAAAAGGTGAACGAGACTTTTAGTGATTCTCATAAGGAAATCTCAAGGATACGAGGATCGTTGCGACAGTTTCCGTTAAAAAGACTAGTTAGCATTTATCTTTTTCGTGTACCATCGTTAAATATAAATGTATTCTTTATTGAATACTATTTATCTGTACGAAATGTCAAGTCAACGATGTTTTATAAAAACGAAATCACGACTCTATTTTGTTTAAATGGTATTAAGATTTTGTACTTGTATACCACAGGTTTGTTATAGACTTCAAACACTATTTTAAACGATATATCTACCGCCAACAACTTAAATATGTTGGTGGATAGTATTTTTTTTTTTTTTTATCGTGACTCGGCAAAGTGACCACACTGCACCTGATGGTAAGTGCAGTGCCGTCCAGTTATAGTATCAAGTAGCGAGGGATAGATTATCACTCGCTACTCAATACAATCATGCCGGCCTGCTGTGTAGCTTCTTCACACTACGCCTAAAGGATCCAGGATCATAGGAAGGAGGGAACACGGTAGCTGGCAAACTGTTCCACAGTTTGATGGTGCGGCAAAAGTACGAGTTTGCGAACCTCTTAGTTCGGGCCGGGGTAGTAGACACCACAAAGCTGTGGCTCCGCAATCCAGTACGCGTGGTTCTGGTATGGAAGGGAGAGGATGGGATAAGATCAAACAATTCTTCAGAGCATTCACCATGATACAGACGGTAGAACACGCTAAGCGAGGAAATATCCCTACGCAGCTGTAGCGGCTCCAGGCTGTTACTCACGTCTGCATCATTCACAATGCGGATGGCCCGCCGCTGCAACCCGTCCAAGGCATCGAGGAGGTATTTTGCGGAACCGTCCCAGAGGTGCGAGCAGTATTCCATTCCCGGTCGCACCTGTGCTTTATATAAGCGGTAGAGCTGACCGGGCGTGAAAAACCGCCGCACCCTGTTCAGGATTCCGACCCTGCGGGAAGTGGCGGATATTACGCCCTCGATGTGACTCCTTGGATTAAGATCGCAGCGGATATCCATACCTAGGACACTAAGGTCATTCCGCATTGCGAGTGGAACACCCTGAAGAACGGGGATTGGAGAAAACGGAGACTTCTTGCACGAGAACGCGCACACCTGGGTTTTCTTGGCATTAAACTCAACCCGATTCCTGGTACCCCATGATGATATGAGATCCAAGGCCTGGTTGAGCTCCATGACAAGATCCTCGCGTCTCCTCTCAGTATCCACCCGGCAACCAGGAGGCTTGCTGCAATAACGCCCATGAACCGTGCTGTCGTCTGCATAGCAATGAATGTTGCCAAGCGACAACATATCATTGATATGCAGAAGAAACAAGGTGGGCGAAATCACAGAACCTTGTGGTACTCCGGCATTTACTGACATGATCTGCAAAGCGTGTCCATCAACGAGGACACGCATTCTACGCTCATGCAGAAAGCCGGAAATCCACTTGCACAGGTTGTCGGGCAGACCGTATGCCGGGAGCTTGGAGAGAAGGCCACGGTGCCAGACCCTATCAAACGCCTTGGCTATGTCGAGACTCACAGCCAGAGCCTCGCCATGCCTGTCAATCGCCTCGCCCCAGTGATGCAATACAAACGCTAGAAGATCACCCGTTGATCGGTTATGGCGGAAACCATATTGTCTGTCACTGATCAACGAGTGATCCTCCAGGTAACGAACTAATTGGCTGTTAATTAGTCGCTCCATGACTTTACAGATCACTGAGGTGATGGCGATTGGGCGGTAATTGTTAGGGTCTGACCGATCACCCTTTTTGGGGATCGGCTGCACATTGGCCTCCCTCCACGATTCAGGCACAACACCTGAGAGGTAGGACGATCGGTATAGGCGCGTCAGTGCAGGAGACAACTCCGCTGCACACTTTTTGAGAACAAGCGCTGGGATACCATCCGGACCACTGGCCTTCCGGACGTCGAGAGACTGCAGCTCACGCCGCACATCACAATGCCTGATACGGATATCAGGCATTGTGTGACCGCAACCGGACAGCGTAGGTGGTAAAGGAGCATTGCAGTCCTCGAGTCTCGAATTAGCCGCGAAGAGGTTTGCCAGTAAATCGGCCTTCTCTTGCGAGCTATGGGCCAGTGTTCCATTACGATATCTCAGCGGTGGCAGCGAAGGGCGACAGAAATTAGATTGGACCGCCAAGCTCCAATAAGCACGACTGCTTGTCGGGTGATCGGCCAAAGCACATCCAATCTTGGAGACGCGCTGGGCATCCGCTCTAACATACTCCCTCTTGCAAGCCTTGGCAGCACGGTTGTAGGCTGCTTTGAGGGACTTGAGATTGGGATCCTTCTTAGCGCGACCCCTGATCCAAGCGCGATACGCCGTCTGTTTTTTACCAACAGCATCGGCGCATGCACGATTGAACCAGGAGCGTCCTCGGCCGTTGCCCGCGATCTCAGAGGAAGGAATGTAATATTCCATTCCTAGCCTGATCTCGCAGGCAACGGCGTCGGCACTCGCAGAAGTATCCTTTCCCTCAAAGCAGCGCTGCTGCCAAGGGATGGATGCAAAATAATCCCGCATACCATCCCAATCTGCCGACGAGTAGTGCCAGACCCTGCGCTTGACCTTCACGGGACGTGGAGGCAAAGCGCGAGGTACTGACGTCCCAACCAGACAGTGATCGGAGGTCCCCAGAGGAGCACCAACCGACACCGTATACCCGGTCGGGTGACTCGTCAACAGAAGGTCCAGCAGAGAGGGCGCATGACTCGCCACATCTGGGATCCTGGTAGGCTGGTTCACCAGCTGTGTCAAGCCATGAGTCAAGGCGAATGCATGAGCAGTTCTGCCAGCATGGTCAGTTCTGGAGGAGCCCAACCACAACTCATGGTGTGCGTTGAAGTCCCCCAGAACTACCAATTCCGCTGTTGGGAACTGCTCCTGCGCGTCGTCTGTCGCCTGGCTAATGTAATCAAATAGCCGAGTTGTCTCAACGTCCCCGTCGTGTGACCTGTAAAGGCACACGTAAACCCGACTCTGAGAGCCGAGGTCGACGTGTACCCACAGGGTGGAGAAGGAGGGGTCCTCCATGCAGCGCAGACGGCGACAGCAGACGTCCGACCGAACATACAGGCATACCCCGGCCCTCGGCCTGAAGTTTTCTTCAAGTGAGTAGCCGGGGTAAAGCAAGTATGTGGTATCGGTCGGACTACAAATCTGCGTCTCCGTCAGGAAGAGAAGAGCAGGCCGGGCCGTCTCAAGATGGTGGTGGACGGCATTAAGGTTCGAATGGAGTCCGCGGATGTTAGCGAACGCCATTGTGAAAGCGGTGGTGGGGTTACGCACCGCTGTAGGTCCTGTTCTCTTTATAGGCACTGTCATGGAGTTATGGGGGGAGGATGTGAAGAAGCGGTCGAGGGTCTAGTGTCAGAGTAATCAGAAGGCCGCAACAAGCGCCGGTCCACTAAAAGAGCCAAGAGGAGGTGAGCTGATCCGCCGGACGGAAGGGCCCCCGTACCCTCCCGGGATAGGCCGCCGGGACCCCACATCCGGTCACCAACCGGCACGACGGACCCACCCAAGATTATGCGCGGCATGGTGGGGCAGCCTCTCGTGGTGGTTAGCCACGATTGGGCCCCTGTACTGTACCGCGGGCGGCCAGCGGCACAACCGTTTCTACAGGTCTCCCTGGCCGACGGATCAACACGCCTCCAACCGACTGTGAACCGGCTAATACCGGCACGGCCAAACATCGTACCCCAACTCTAGCCCCCCGACGATAACCGGAAATACACTGGCTGATCCCGGAACGCGACACACTTGCGTGTGCCACTATGGCGGGTTTTTCGCCGTGTGTACGGTGGTCGCTATCCGGGCGGATACGAATATCCTACCACCAGCTAAAAGTTAAAATTACACGGAATACGATAGAAAAATAAATTCTTTGTGACATTGATCATCATAAAATGTAGCTATTTTTTAGTTTTAGCTTGCAAAATCTTTTGTCGCTAACTACCTATGTAGGTGGGATAATTATGTTGGTATTACGAGCCTTAAACCGCCCTGCAGAGATGGAAAGCAACCGATCGACCAATGGTTAGAATTCCTGTTAAAATCCTATATACCAGTAATACCAACCAAAATCCGTGGTGGTCTTCGTCGATGCATTAGGCAAGGCACTGGTTTCTCAAAAAGGGCGTTGAATACATATACATACGTGAAGGACCTCACGCAGGTCCTCTTTCATGAAGGCCGCACTGGGTGTCTACGGCAGTAGCGAGGCCTATCACCCATGCTACCATCTCGGGGTCACATGTAAAATGTATTATGTACAGTACAATATTGAGGTTAAACCAGCCCCTCACTGCATACCTTCAGTCCCATTAGTCGCCTCGTACGATAGGTAAATAATGGTGGAATTCACTAAATGCCTCCAATCCATAACGCAGAAGACGCCGGTCAACCACCCGCCCAACAGTTCTGCGAAGTGTATTCGATAAGAATACATGCCGAAACGACTGATTGTGAACACAGAAGAAGCCGTTAATTTGCCGTGCCAGAATAAAAAAAAAGACATACTTCTCTATTTTTTTTTTTAGTGCCTCAATAGGCAGACGAGCAGACGGGCCACCTGATGGTAAGTAGTCACCGCCGCCCATAGACTTCTGCAATACCAGGGCACAGCAAAGCCGCTGCCTACCGTTGAAGGACTACTCTCTTTAAGCCTCGTTTAAAGAAGGACATGTCATAGCGCTCAGGGAACACCGCAGCAGGGAGTTCATTCCAGAGCTTGCACGTACGTGGTAAAAATGAACGCCGGAAACGAACCGTGCTAGACGGAATCGTTTGCAGGTGGTATGGATGAACTCTGTTGCGGTCGGGTGGTGCGATGATAAAATGGTGATGTAGGCACCATTTTAAACAGTTCCTCGGAGCACTCCCCGTGGAACAACCGATAGAACAAGCAGAGAGACCCGAAGTCTCTCCGCAGTCCCAACGGTTCTCTAGTTGCATAACTGAGTCACTAGTGGGCGCGCTTGTAACTTATCGCGTTAGCTGTCAATTTTCAAAAGTATTCATCACCACCAAACCCTTTGAGCCAATGCTGTGTGTTTTCTCCAACACATAGTTGTTTTGTTGTAATGCAAAACATTCATATTATGTTGTCAGCTGGAAGGACGCGTAGTCACACATCGTCGCGCGGTGCTTTGTGTATACGCTGGTCAAAAACAGGACGCACTACCGGGATGATCTTCAGACTCGTCTTCAAGCCTAATTAAAGATGTTTTTTCAACATCGATTAATTCAATATATTACACTATTAAGATCTCTAAAATCAATACATCATTAGGTTAATTTAATTCCGCATCATATAGGCATATTACCATTTAGATGTAACTGTATCGTATATATAATGACAGATGACCTTTGTAATTAATATCCTGATAGATCTATAAATCAGTCAGTGGGAAAAAAATCGTAATGTCAAGTATTTTAAAACACGCAAAAATTATTAAAACACAAAGTTACGCAAGGTTTCTCACTTCATAAGCCATCATCAAATGAAGCAATAAACATAACTGGATGCATAATAAAACGATAATAGCGTGTAGTAGGCGTACGATTCATTCTATTATTTGGTTTTTTGTTACGGGTGACCGAACACGAATTATAATTGGGATTAATTTATCGTCGAAAGTGGTTTACAAATGGAATATGGAACACAAACTAACTATAAATTAAATATTTTCTTTTATTTAAAATATTACTGAGCAAATAAATTTTAATATCAACGCTGATTTAATTTGTACTCATTATTGTGCCAGTATTGATTATGTGCACGGGCGTCCACTACTACAGATAGAGGTAAGCCTATGTCCATACTGGCCTACTGTAAGTTAATAAACTTATACTAAACCTTGAAATCAATATAGAGAATGCTCAGATATACAGATTTCCTAACGACATTTTCCGTCACTTATTATTTACAATGACATTGCAATCTAGATAAGTTAAACGCGTATACCCTGGGAGCTAGGAGTGAATCCACGATAGTCTATCTATTCTTATATAAACATATAATATTGTATAAAATCGACACACATGGTAGAAAATTGAAGTGTCCTAAGTATAACCCGAACTAGGGCTCGGGTAGTGTTCGAAATTCAAAGTAAAAAAAGAATTAACTGTTATCATTGACAACACTAAAGCACTTATTTACTACTACGGCTAAAGGACATGTATCCATATGACTATGAATAAAAAAAAATATATAATAGCTACTAAACAAAAAAAAACAGAAATCGGTTGACAAACAGAGGAGAAAACAGGCTTTTGTAAAAGTAGTAGTACTAATGTAATAGTGGTCGATTCTATTTAATCAACAGCCCCATATAAACGATACGTCGTAATAAAATCGTGCAATCCTTAAATGAAGATGAATATCCAAATTGTTCAAAAATTTACCATGACTCATGCAGTGTCAATTGTCAATGCCACGACAATAAATCTAAATCGATCTACTAATTATGCCAAGTGCCATTCGGTCTCGCAATAACACGGGTTCCGTACCATCAACAATGTTTCAAAATCGTTTTACGTAACAATTTTACAATAACATAATATAAAAAAAAAATTAGGCGAAGTGTGAAGAAGCTAATAGCAGGCCGGCATGTAGCGAGATATATAGTTGTCTCTTGCTACTTGATACTCTAACTGGACTATAATGCGCTTACCATCAAGTGCAGTATGATTGGTCAGTTTGCCGTGTCAGAATAAAAAAACACGTATGTATGGTTTGCCATAAAGAAAAATGGATAAAGATAATATCAAAGTTTAACTTTTTGTTCTATTAGCTATTGAGATATTCAATACAACCAGATATTTTTGTATAAAACATATCAGATAGTTTGCATAAGCTAGTAATTGGGATCATTTGGGCACGAAACCCTAAAATTAATCAGAATTTTTATGTGATTAATCATAGATAGGCCAACTAGTAAATTTTAATATAAATGAAGGATGAGTTTAGGTAATAAATCCAATGATTATTAATTTGAAATTAATATTTTAATCTATATAAATTGTGCCATATAAATTATGCATAAAATATATTTACTTATTTACGTACGCATAAAAATAATTTGATCATTTTCATAATACTATATTAAATTTACTAGTTGTTTATGAGTGTAAGCAGAATAAAGCCTGGGAACTTTGTTAATGTTAAATGTTACAAGATCTGAATAAAAAAATGCCTATAAATTATCATTGGGAAATAATTCGTGAAACTCAGGAAAGATAAACTCATTTGCAAAAAAAAAACGGGCACCTAAGCAATGAACCATTTCAAATGTTACTATTGGTTTGTTTGATAATTATAGGTAGTTTTACTTTCACAATTTTGTAAATTAATAAGCAAATAATCGTTTTCGTCAGTATTATCATAAAATTTTGATAAAATTTATGGGTTTTAATGCTAAAGTTCACTAGTAGTGTATGCTCGCTAGTAGTGCATATGCTCGTGAAGTAAAAGTTAACAAAGATTTTTGATTGTTTTTCTTTAATAAAGTAAAAGCAGATAAATGTTTAGTATCGAGTGTGACCCCCTCTAGCTGAAATCACATCTTGAATTCGTCTGGGTATGCTAGCGAGGATATCCCGGATACTTGCTTGCGGAATACGTTCCCACTCCGCGGTAATCACATTCTTCAGCTCTCTGATGGTCTGCGGAGCCGGTTGTACTGATCTCACGCGTCGTTTCAGAACGTCCCAGACATGCTCTATAGGATTGAGGTCGGGACTTCGAGCTGGCCAATCCAATCCCAACCACGGGATGATCGTTTTCTTGTGAGTCGCGCATTGAGAAATCGCAAGTCTTCGTATGTGGACCTTAAGAACAACCTCGAAGAAGTAAGAAATGTGCATATTAGTCTATGGACGGTCAGGAGGAGGCTTCTCGCGGCCAATATACGCAGTCATCGCCCGGCCCGCGGCCCTAAGATACTCCGTGAGCACAGAGTTGCCAGGCTTAGGTTTGCTCGAAATTGTGAGTCATGGACTCAAGAAGACTGGAATAGGGTATTGTTCTCCGATGAAGCCAGGATATCTCTGTTCGGTGAAAATCGACGTCGGCGAGTGCTACGAAGACGAGGAGAACGCTTTGCAGAGGCTTGATTTGAAGAAATCACACCTTATGGTGGGGGCTCTGTTATGTTTTGGGCAGGAATAAATTCAATGGATCGTACAGAGTTAGTCTTCATTGAAAACGGCTCACTGACTGGACGTCGATACATAACGGAAGTTCTAATTCCTCATGCACAACCCGCATTGGCTGCTTTAGGCGAAGACTCAATTTTTATGGACGACAACGCTCGCGCCCACCGGTCTGGCGATGTGGAAGCGTATGTGCAAGAGGTCGGCATTCGTCGTTTGGATTGGCCAGCTCGAAGTCCCGACCTCAATCCTATAGATCATGTCTGGGACGTTCTGAAACGACGCGTGAGATCAGTACAACTGGCTCCGCAGACCATCAGAGAGCTGAAGAATGTGATTACCGCGGAGTGGGAACGTATTCTGCAAGCTAGTATCCGGGATATCCTCGCTAGCATACCCAGACGAATTCAAGCTGTGATTTCAGCTAGAGGGGGTCACACTCGATACTAAACATTTATCTGCTTTTACTTTATTAAAGAAAAAACAAACAAAAATCTTTGTTAACTTTTACTTCGCGAGCATATGCACTACTAGCGAGCATACACTACTAGTGAACTTTAGCATTAAAACCCATAAATTTTATCAAAATTTTATGATAATACTGACGAAAACGATTATTTGCTTATTAATTTTCAAAATTGTGAAAGTAAAACTACCTATAATTATCAAACAAACCAATAGTAACATTTGAAATGGTTCATTGCTTAGGTGCCCGTTTTTTTTGCAAATGAGTGTATATAAATAAATACACCTGTAACAGTCACATACATAGTTCTGACCCCACACTAGGTAAAACCTGTATCAAGGGTATCAAGAACTACGAGACAAATATCTATGACACAAACAATTGTCTTGGTGCGGTAATCGAACCCACGGCCGCTCGCCTCTGATGGAGAGAACTGATTAAACGGCTTTGAAAGATTTGAGCGGATATAAAATAGACATGCTTGATGCATGCATAATGTTATCTGTTCGAAAATTGTAGGATGTTTTATTTAATTAATAGTAAGACATTTTAAGATTTATTAAGCAAAAATTACATTAACATTTGGGTGGATTATGAAGAAATAGATAGAAACAAAAATATAGCTAAATATCAACGTTTATCTTCTGTTTTAAAAAAGGAACCCATCAACCACGGCAACTTAAGTTTTGAGGCCGCTTTATCTCACTTTGATAAGTAAAGATCCTCGATCGATAAATAGTAGATCATGCAAACCACAGAACTTAGTGAACGCCTCAATACCTAATCAAGTAATTTAAGAGCATGGAATTCAAGATTAACGGTAGGCAGCGGCTTTGCTGTGCCCTGGCATTGCAGAAGTCTATGTGCGGCGGTGACTACTTACCATCAGGTGGCCCATCTGCTCGTCTGCATATCGAGGCACTAATAAATTATTACTTTTTAAATAATTATAAAACCGTCTTCTAAAACCCCAGACACAACTAAAAACCAAACAATAATTGGTTACATTTACATCATTAATTACATAAAATTTAAATCAAATTGAAGACGGTTTTATTTTTATTTAAAAAGTAATAATTTATTTTTTGCTTTTTAGTGGTACAAATATAAAATAGGTACGTTGGATAGAGTACCATAAGAAAACACCACTGAAAAAGTCACAGAAAAGCAAAATTCGCAGTTTCGTATATCCGGACAACATACTTTTTCAAGTTATTTCGGTTTTAAAACTAAACTACTCAACTGATTTTGATAAAAATGCTATTGGACCAATCCGAAAGTATATTCTCTGTAATAAAAGAAGAATTTTCCAAATCGGTCAATAATTGACGGAGTTCTGAGGTAACAAACATAAAAAAACACGTCGAATTGAGAACCTCCTCCTTTTTTTGAAGTCGGTTGAAAAAAAAAGATTCCGTCGATAAAACACGTAAAGGTTGAAACGCATCAAATTAGACGCAAGCTTTTGATTTAAACTGTATTTAGTAATGCGATACTGATCGTCACTATCGAGTCGCTAATGTGATAACCATTAAAATTGATGCTTTTGATCATTTAGTGTTTTTAAAGCACAATTAACTAAGCCATCCAATCAAGAAAAACCAATTATTGATTCATTGATACCTCTAGATGAATGTCAATTACAGCATTAGGTTCGCAAACTCGTACTTTTGCCGCACCATTAAGCTGTGGAACGGTTTGCCAGCTACCGTGTTCCCTCCTTCCTATGATCCTGGGTCCTTTAGGCGTAGTGTGAAGAAGCTACACAGCAGGCCGGCATGATTGTATTGAGTAGCGAGTGATAATCTATCCCTCGCTACTTGATACTATAACTGGACGGCACTGCACTTACCATCAGGTGCAGTGTGGTCACTTTGCCGAGCCACGATAAAAAAAAAAAAAAAAATAACAATTAAGATTCCCTGATCAACGGTAATGGGTCAATGGAAGGTCAGTTAAAAATGGATATCTGTATAATTCAATAATTAAGAATTTTGGTAATTCACATTCTAGCTCGTCAATTTTGTTGGTGCCAATTCTAACGACAACGCAATGAAATAATTCAGATTTTGCTTGCCAGAGAGGTGATATGTCATTTATCTATACTTAATAAATCTGAAGAGTAGGAGGCACTTTGTCTGTATATAAAAATATTTTTTGCAAAATTTTGATTATAATGTGTTATATTATTAATATATCCAAAACAATTGTTTTTGGAATTATTGTCTGTATGTCAAGGCATCACGTCCAAAGTATTACGACAAAAGAATTGACAATAAAATCATAGAGCGTATCACGAGGTAACGCTTAGACTTTATTTTATTTAAATTCGTGCATTCAATCAAAAGTTATACCTGTTTGAACGAATATCTGTATTGTGCAAAGAGTTGAGAGTGAGAGTGAGAGTGAGAGTCGTAGTTTGTGTCTTGAAAGACTTGAAAACTGACCAATAATTTAAACCTGAGGCTTAAACTTTAATTTTTTAACCGACATCAAAAAAGGAGGAGGTGCTCAATTCGTCGGAATCTTTATTTTTTATGTATGTTCCCCGATTACTCGAAGACGCCTGGATCGATTCGAGAAATTAGTTTTTTGTTTAAAAGGTTATTCGCAGGTGGTCCCATTGGCACCAAGTCAGGATCTGATGATGGGATCTCAGAAAAATTGAGGGAACCCTCAAACTTTACAGGGACGCATACTTTGTTTTTATTGAAGTCGGTGTACTTTTTATGAATTAAAAAACTTTATTCTTATGGAAAATTCACAGTCGTGGACTTGTTCACAATAGTTTTATTTAATGTCAATCATGGCTTGAACGCCAACAATAAACTTGATACATTGATGAAATATGTTAATTTATGATAACTAGCGTAAATAACTTTTACAATAGGCGCCTACTACTATATTTATTAGTCACTAGACCATTGTTATACAAATTAATGTCAACTTGAGTAATCTAAAGGAGTTATAAATTTGGGGGTTTCATTACATAACTTAATAAATAATATCGCGTGGGAACATAAATAATATTAATGTTTTTTGTAAAATCTTTGATATTTAACATATATAGAAATATTTTATAATCACTTATACTTGTAATAATAATTGCGTCCTGAATTAAATAAATTAGAAAAAAGAAAAAAAAAAATTTTTTTTGGCAAAGAGAATTTCAGGTCAATAAGTATCTAGAATAGAAGAAGTACCACGAATATAAGGCATTATATTTAAATCTATACTAACGATAATGTTCCTAAATGTATAAGAGAAATAAATGGAGAAAATACATATAGGTATAATATTTTAGTACACAACATAATTGCTAAATATACTTCCTTAATGTTGTAACCATATTTATACATATGAATAATCTGAAAATCCAGATGAGAAAGCTCCTTAATTAGTAGTACTACAACAAAAATTAAGAAATACGCGTTGACAAAAATTTCATGGTCATTTCGCACCTAACACACAGCCTTTCAAAGAATGATGTCCACTAACAAAATCCGCAAAGATCCCCACAAGGTGACACAAATTAGTGTACTTAAATATGAGGTCTGCTGGTGGGTCAAGGTGTGGTGGAATTGGTACCAATTAAAGTAACAATAGATTCTCAACCAGCACATGCAAGGTGGATATAGGATAGTAAACAGCACGCACAAGTACTTAAACATTTTTACACAATATCCGAAGTATGAAGATACTGAAAATCGGCAATGCACGATTCCTCCAGTTTTGTAGGTAGGTGTTAATAAATAAATAAAAGTTTTTTATTCATAAAAAGTACGCCGACTTCAATAAAAAACCAATTATCCGACACTATAAAATGTTAGGGTTTCCCTTGATTTTTCTGAGATCCCATCATCAGATCCTGACATGGTGCTAATGGGACCACCTGGGAAGTATAACCTTTTAAACAAAAAAATAATTTCTCGAATCGGTCCAGGCGTCTACGAGTAATCAGGTAACATACATAAAAAAAAAAGATTCTGACGAATTGTTAACCTCCTCCTTTTTTGAAGTCGGTTAATAAATAACACCCAACAGTCACACACATAGCCCCAACCCCACACTAAGATACGAGTCTTGTGTTGTGGGTATCAGGGAATACGAGAGACTTTCGGTCTCACAACACTCAGACCCCGGACACAAATATCTGTCTGTCACACAAATATTTGTCCCGGTGTGGGAATCGAACCCACGGACTCTCGTTTCACAGCCGGCTACTAGCCAACTGCGCCACGGAGGCTGTCAATAAATGGTTTTCCATCAGGTTTACTACTAAACACTACTAATACAGCAAGATATTTTTTGCATTAAATAAAATATAATAAAATAAATAAAAATCTTTATTCATCATGTAGGCATATAAAAAGCAGTTATGACAGGTCAAAATACAAATGGGAACTCTCCATACGGAATGAGTAATCATGGTTAATGGCGTAGGACCTTGGAATCCACCGTCAAGGGCTGATAGGCAGGGATACAACGACGAGGATAGGACTGGAAAAGGAAAAAAGAGGATGATCGGAAAATTAAAGGAATCCTAATCTTCGGTAATGGAAGTGACGGGAGATGATGATCAGGAGAAGGGACAGGAACGGGAGAGGAGAAGTTGAAAGGAGACTGGACGGATTTGGAAGGAAAGTAATCCCTAGTCTAGCTAACCTACCAGCCTTTCACTAGCTATCTAAGCGATGACGACCCGAAGAAGAAAGGCAGAAAGAAACTCCGGGCTTATTTTTTTCGTCATCAATTGTTATAACTTATTTTTCTCTCATTTTAATATTTTTTTTTAAACATATTGTATCAATATCATTATTACCAAATGTTTCGACGGTTGATTAGCTACTCATTAAAGTTGTCTAGACAGTGTCAAGAGATTTTTTGCTTTCATTGTTCGTTTACATCCACTAACCTACAGGTTTATGTGATATGAATCTTATCGACCGATTACGTTAATAGTTGAACTGTGTTATGTTTAGTATTGTTTTTTTTTATATCCTGGCACGGCAAAGTGACCGCACTGCACCTGATGGTAAACGCAGTGCGGTCCAATTAGAGTATCGAGTAGCAAGAGACGATCCATCCCCCGCTACTCAACACAACCATGCCACAATCATGCGTGCTTCTTCACACTACGGGGCAAGAAGTTGAAGGAGCGGTCTAAGGTCTAGTGTCAGAGTACTTAGAAGGCCGCGTAACGGCCAAACAACGTACCCCAACTCAAGACCCCCGACAAAAACCGGATGTACACTGGCTGATCCCGGAACGCGACACACTTGTGTGTACCACTATGGCGGGGTTTTCACCCTGTGTACAGTGGTCGCTATCCGGGCGGATATGAATATCCTACCACCAGCGAAATTTGTTGATATAAATAATAATATCTAGCGTGGAACTGTTATGGTTTAATCACTAATACATCGGGAAATATTTATTCTGGTCATTGGTTCCAATTATTGGTCCAAACGAAAATTGCGTCGAGTACATACCCAGGAAGTCTTGAGAAGTCTGGTCATCTAATCGCTTCATAAAAATATACGTTATATATGGCCTCATTGCAAAACTTTATGCAATAGAATTTCTTAAACAAAATCATTAATAAGTAGATAGTATAAGTCTATTCACATGTAGCGTATACTAAAATAACTATCAGATATTCTAAATAAGACGAAAGTCGTATGTTCAAAACCCAAGTGGCATACACCTCTGATTGCTTTAACGGTGAAGGAAAACATCGTGACCTGCATACCTGAGAATTCTTATACGAATTTCCAAGGTATGTGAAGTCTACCAATCTGCATTAGGCCAGCGTGGTGGACTAAGGCCTAACCCCTCTCATTAGTAGAGGAGGCCCGTGCCCAGCAGTGGGACAATGTTTAATACAGGGCTAGTATTATTATTGTATATATTATTCTAAATAAACGTAGCCATATTTATAACTTTTTTTACCCAACTGCCAAGGAGGGTTATGTTTTTCGCGCGTATCTTGTATGTTTCGTTTATCAACTAAATATTTTCTTCTTATTAAGCAGTTCGCATTTTTTAATCTATTATGCTCCCATGCTATGCCCGGCCAGGTCCCTAGTACTCAATAAATTGAAGTAACTCTGTTACCACTTTGAACAATGATATTTATATTATTACTGACGTTACAAGGTTCGATCAATTAATTTTATTGTTATTGCACAAGGGAAATTAGAAGCATAAAAGGTTGTGTGAAACTAAAATTATTACAAATCTTTAATTATTTATTAGCCGTACGTACACATTTATCATAATTTTAAACCATTATTCGTAATAACAAAATATTTTTCTACTAAAGACTGCTTCGGTGGCGCAGTTGTAATTGCGCATGCGTTACGACTACTGTGCTCGGGTTCAATCTACGGGTCGGGTAAAGTGATATTGGGTTTTTCTATATAGAAATTCTCAGTATTAGCCTGAAATCTGGAATCTGTGCCCAGTATAGCGACAGGCTCGCCCCTATCACATCATGGGACCGAAATTCGGCGATAAGTGGGTGTACTGGTTACACCTCTGCCTACCCCTTCGGGGATTACAGGCGTGAGTGTAAATGTGTGAGTGTTTTCTACTAAAATAATCATTAGATCTGCTACGAGACAGTAGTACACGGTAAAGATACTCATATAAGATAGTCTTATACAGTTCCAGAGCATATGTACATGTAAGGTATAAGAAAGAGACCTTGTCCCTTTTCGTATTGTTTAAATATGCATTATAACCCTTTGTTCCAAAGTACCACATGCATACTAAAGTAACAACCATGTAGCGAGCCGAGGATCGAGGTCAAGCGCATGTTTAATGTATCGAAACCAATTATTGTGAAGCCTTATTATATCCTTTCCCACGTTTTTCAGATCTTTATAATTTTTGAACTCGGTAACAGCTTTATATTATTATACTAGTATTCGTCATTATTGAAGTAAAAACTTCTTTAGCCGCGTTGAGAGTATTTGTAGAAGGAAATCTTATGGGTTCGCGCCATCGACACTTCGTCCAACCGTTTATTTTACTTTTGAAATAACCTATGAAGTTCTATAATCATTAATAAGCAATCAGTAACAGCTAAGATGCTACTTCATGGGCGCTGTTTCAAAAAGAACACAATAATTCCATAGTTTTAAGTCTTCACTTTTGTCGGCAGTCCCCTGTCTATTTTTTCCCCTTTCAACTTTCCGATTTTGACGGAATTTAAAGGTTAATCCGCATCTCCAATGTAAACGATATTTAGTTTCTCACCATATCTCAAATAGGATGGAGTACAGCCTCTAGTGGAAGTTTCTTAGTAATTCCTTCTACTGCGAAGATATTTCAAGGCTTTAAATAAATATTATTTTCACATATCAAGTGGAAATACAATATAATATAATATTCTAAGAAAAACATGAAACAAACGTCTATTTCTAAACAGGTACAAATAATGTACATATATGTATATACCATCCGTAAATCTTGGACGATACGGAACATTTCAACGACACGCTTGGCACTAAACCGATTTTCTTGTGTAAAACTTTATCCTCGACATGAAGTTGTTAATTGAGTGATTAATACTGTTTATTTATATGCTAATATTTGTTTTATCGAAATTGATGGTTAGTAATCACATCGGCCTCACATCACACTAGCAATATCATTTAATAAAAGTATGCATTTCCAGTAGGTGTTTACAATGTCTCTGAACAGTATCAGAGGAGGCAGAGCAGGGGTTCCCCCCAAAAGAAAAAAAATCACATCGACCAAAATGCTGGTATTCAAAGTTTCACACGCTGAAATTGGTTACAGAAATATTTCACTTAAATACTATATTTCTTATATTTCATTTGATTTCGTAATTAAAACATGATCGCCTTGTAGCACTAATGAAGATTACATCTAACTCTATCAAAGTTAGGCATAAAGAACATGAATAAGAATCTTGAGTGGGCAGTTATCGTCGAGTCAAGGTGGCAAATCAGCAACCGGTCTTACTAATTCGGCAATAACTATCTCATCTTCTATAGTTGAATTGTAACCTCGCATGGCAGTAGCATACGTAATTGGTTGTGAAATATTTATGTGATTATTTTGTGGACCTACTATTTCTCGTGGCTTCATTCGGAAATTAGGTCACAGACAGGTTCATTTTTTTAGTGCCTCGAATCTCGATAGGCAGACGAGCAGATGGGCCACCTGATGGTAAGTAGTCACCGTCGCCCATAGACTTCTGCAACGCCAGGGCACAGCAAATCCGCAGCCTATCGTTTCAAAAAGTTTGTGTGTCAGACTGATATTGGTTTCTGGTCTAGGTGTTGTAGGACCGTAGTTCTTCGTAGTTTTTGATACCTCCGTAGGTACAGGTTTTACCTAGTGTGGGGTCAGGGTGTGACTGTTTGGTGTACTTATTTGTTATTTATCTTCCATATTTCAAGTAACCAAAAAGTCTGTTAGTTTTAAATTATCTAAGACAATTTGTTGTGAAGTCTACCAACCCGCATTAAGCCAGCGCGGTGGACTAAGGCCTAACCCCTTTCATTAGAAAGAAGGCCCGTGCCCAGCAGTGGGACGAGTTTATTACAAGGCTAGTTTTGTTATTAATTGAAGAAATTGATAGATATAAACAAGACAAAGATAAATTATGATGAATGTTTGAAGAACATTAAAATCACATTTAATAGAAATAAAACACTAATCATTTTAACAATCTATTAATTCAAATTAGTAATGGAGAGAAACAATACGTGTGCTAGGTATAAATAATGCAATGGTTCCGTCGTAGACAAAGCTGCTCTTTTCACGAATGTTTTATGGTTTGACCCTATTTTTTTTTTTTTTTTGTTGTCGCGGGGAAGCGTTTTATTACTACCGCCCGCTCCGGGGGGAAGCGGAATAAGAATAAAACGGTTATGCTGGACTAGCCGGTCTTACGACCCAGCATCCCCCTCGCCCGGATGATGGCTATCCGGGCAGCCGCTGGGCCGAGTCCCTACCCCCTATGTACACCCCACCCGACACTACCAGCTAAAACCCCGCGGTGGCCTTCTTCGGCGTTTACGGAGCGATCCCGGGGTATTCTAAGGAGTGCTAGAATTGCTGCCGGAACCGCCCCTGCGCGGTGCTGCGTTGCAGCCCATCTCATGGGAGGGCTTAGGAGCCCCCGCGCACCGAACAACGACAGCGAACGAGGCCTTACCACACGCGCTGCCGTCCATCTCGGGGTCGCACGATGCTCGGAAACAGGGAGTGCATCGATTCGGGCTGACAGCCCCCCGCTGCGAGCCCGCGACCCCCGATGGCCCCAATTAGTCGCCTCGTACGACAGGCAGGGGTTACCGTGGTGGAATTCAAACGCCCCCGTTCCACAGGGCGGGAGACGCCGGTCAGTCGTCCACCCGGCGCCTCCTACGTCTTCTCTGGTGGCGGGAGGGATCATTTCGTTCCCGATCCCTCTCGGCACTCTCCTTCTGCGAGATGACGCTCTCGTAGAAGTGGGCCACCGCACGCCAGGACCTCCAGCTGGTGACCATGGACGACACCACGGCCGGCAGCGAGAGGTCTCCTCCGACGACTGCTCTGAGAGCGCTGCGCTCTTCCTCCCAGGCTGGGCACTCCTCCAACGTGTGTTGGGCCGTGTCCTGGTGGCAGTTGCCACAATGGTGGCACACGGCAGACACCTCCTTTCCGATCCGACACAGGAACGAACCGAAACACCCGTGGTCCGTCAGTACCTGCGTCAGCCGGAAAGTTGGCGCACCGTGGCGCCTGTCTAGCCATCTCTTTAGGACAGGACGCACTGCCGCGACGGTCCTGAAGCCCGCACTTGGGCTTTCCAGCCTGGTATGCCACTCCTCCACAGCGGTTCTGCGAAATCGGGCCGCAATCTCCCTCGGGGCCAGTCTCACATGACAGCGACTGGACGCCTCCTCCCGCCAGAAGAACGCGGACGAGAGGAGTTTTGCGTCCAACTCCCAAGGGAGGGTGCCGGCCAATACGCAGGCCGCCTCGTGGGAGACCGTGCGGTAGCCCCTTACTATTCGCTGCGCCAACAAACGCTGCGGTTTGCGCAGCAAGGCGACGCAGCGGGGTTTCAGGGACTGGGCCCATACGGGACATCCGTACAGGGCCATTGACCGCACGACTCCAGCGTATAAACTTCGGCAAGGGCTATTAGGTCCCTCCAGGTTCGGCAGCAGGCGTCCGAGCGCGCCCGCCGCCCGCACCAATTTCGGCGACAACTCCTTGAAATGGGCACGGAAATCCCATCGGCTGTCCAGAATCAATCCCAAGTACTTCATTGTACAGCCGATGGGAATCCGCACCCCCTCCACATTGATGTGGGGCATTAAAGGTGGCCGAATCCGAGGACCGTGAAAGTAAAGGGCCTCGGATTTGTTCAGGGCCACCTTAAGGCCCAGTCGCCGAATCCTGCCCACTACCTGTTCGGTTGCGAACGAGGCGAGCAGGGTGGCCTCCTGGAAAGACCTGGCTGTCGCTGTTACTAGCGTGTCGTCTGCATAACAGACGACAGCGACGCCTCGGGGATTGGTACCACGGAGCACCCAATCGTAGCCGATGTTCCACAAGAGAGGGCCCAGGACTGAGCCCTGTGGAACACCGCAGGCCATCGCTCTTCCGTGCCACCTGTCGGCGCCTGGATACACTATGTACCTGTCTGAGAGATACGAGCGCACCAGACGCCGGAGATACGGTGGCACCACGTGGTACCGCAGTGCTTCCAGTATGCAGGCCCAGGGCAGGGTGTTAAACGCGTTGGCGATGTCTAGAGACACCGCCACCACCACTTCACCCCGAGCCACTGCATCCTCCGCTTGTGCCTTGACCCGCAAAATCGCGTGTACTGTCGATCGGCCTTGCCGGAACCCGTACTGGCACTGTGCCAGGTCCGGCCCGACCCCTTCAAGATGCTCGACGAGGCGAGCGACTATGGTTTGACCCTACCAGGTTTTTTGGCAATTAGAGATTGAAGAGATAATTGGTAATCGACGACAAGAAGGTACAAGTCACAATTCCAAAAATAACAGATATATAGGTACACAACAAAAAGAAGCTCACGCCCGTATCACTAGAGTGAATAGAGGAGAGGTGTTACTGTTACAGCTACTGTTCGACCAGATAATTTCTGTGATAAGTGGCAACTTTATCGCCGCATCGGTTACAATTAAGTAGAGACAAAACTTATCTCTTCCGTGAAACACAATTTTCATTCCCGATCAACGCGTTATATTCTAACCAAAAACTCAAACACAAATTGATTGCCCGGCCTAGGATTTGAACTAGGGCCTCAACAGTTTCTCAGTCTAAATACGGAACCACTAATTAGGCGAAGATAATGCTACAGTTTTATTATCGATAGTTTAACTCGCGTTGACAATTGTCAATTAACGGGCCAAGGTAGCCTCAAGGTACTCTAGGTTTTGCAGTTATATACCTGCAAGCTTTATATTATCTTGTATTCTCCTCAGTGAGGGTGTTTCTTGTTACACTACTCTTCTAATTCCATCCAGCTTCCTTCATTCTTTTTCTTTATCTTAGACCACTACTATTCTCCTTTCCCATGTCAGTCTTCTATTTCTACCTTCTCGCAGCCTCATTCTTGTCGCTGTGTCCTTGCGTCCGTCTCGTAAAAATTTATCTGAAATATTTATAAATTTTCAATAATGTTTGCTATGTGTTTCAGTCATTTCTTACGCGCATTTTAATTCACAAAACATAATTTTATTTTAAAAATTGTCTTAACAGTCGATAAAGTACGAAAAAGTCATAAAAATATTTTTCATATTTAAAGATAAAAGTCTCGAGGAGGTGGGTGATCTCAATAAAAAATGACCTAAAGACACTGCGAGATAAGGCGCCAAAATAATACATAAAGGGATATTTCTCAAGTTCCTTGTTAATTTATACGATCATCAATTCTTCCATATTTGAACGTTGCTTTCATTGCTCGATTCGAGTGTCAATATATTTTTGCATCGCACTTACATGGGACAAATGATCGTCCACTTACTTTTAGTGCAACTGTCATAATTATCTCGACGTGAAAATGGATATTGTTAAAAATGTCACCAGCAATAAATCAATTATGTACTTAAAATTGCTTTTGTTCATCTTGTGTAAATATAGCTTTGGATAATAATATACTGTCATCGGTAATGCATTAAGTGATATTAATTTAATTGTTATGTATACATACAAGATGAACAATGATGATGTCAAATGAAGGATATTTTACAACGAAAGGTACAACATAACTTGAAAAAGCATAATTTGTAAACCTGTGTTAGTGGAATGTCGAAGATCAACTTTATTGACACGAATCTTGTGTTGTGGATATTAGGAACCACACAAAATGTTCCCGTACCCCTTTTTTCCTATTGGATTCCTTGCTTCCTTTTCTTCTGTCTTAGCGACGGGGTATGCTGGTTTTTTACCGCCTTAAAACCCCATAGTTGTCTCCATCAACACCACCGAAGGATTCCGGAACCTCCAAAAGAAACAAGCCGGAATTCCTCCAGGGCTCCCGTACCCTACCGTTCTTTTGGAACAGTTGAATAAAAAATTACGTTGTGATCTTTGCTAGCAGTTAGTACGCTTCCTTATATTTATGTGCCGCGCCGTGATCATTGAAATAGATAGCTGTTTAAGCAGTAGCCGATTAGATAATCTGAGCGGTGCACTTGACCTACATCCGGCTTTTGTAAGCACAATTGGCAGGCAACAGAGCAGTAGCATGGTATAATTCAAACACAATCATCTTATTGTCATCGGAAAACCTCGATAATAGCAGATAAATAACTAGGAAGCGAATAATTTTATTGATTTCGAAGAAGAAAAAAGTTTAGCGAATTATTCTGCTTTTTCTCTCTGTATTAGGACTTAGGAATCAAACCTAGGTCCTTGTTTCTGAGTCTCAGTAAGCTGCCACTAGACCATTAGTGAGACCTATAAATATCCCGCGTTTTCACGATAAAGATAGGAAATAAATCATAGGCTGTCTATTTTCTGTAATCGAACACCTACGTAGCAATGATAAGCAAAAATATATGCCTATATTTTTGAACCTTAAACCTTGAACCTTTTTATATTGACTTTCAATATGAAAAGCATTATTCATCATACGCAAAATTATATTTTTGTTGTTGAGGCAGACTACCGATGCAAGCGTCAAGCGTCAGACGCGGGCACTAGGTTTGCCCGTGACGTCATCCGCGTTAAATAATAATAATAATAATAATAATCATCATCAGTCATCCGCGTTGAATGAGTTTAAATATAATTTTTTATTGAAATACCTGCCTCATAGGGTAAATATGACCAAAATTACCTAAACACCAAAGGAATCTATTGATCCGGTCGCTTCCAAACTTCACACAAAACCGTTTGAAATATTGAGGTTTTGATGATAATCCGTGCTCTGTGCAGCTTAATAAATTGGACGTGGCAACTTAAAATAAGCCTAATTGCAGAGGAGAGTGTCGGCACCCTATTAACGTAACGAAGTGGGTGCGACTGAGAGCCGAGCGAGTGATTTAGCGTCACAAACTTATTCTAAAAAAACTTGGCAAACATTGATATCGAAATCTATCCTAAATGGGTATAAATACAGGCAATGCACGGCCAAATAGTACTGATCTAATTGGCGTGATAAGCCAATTAAACGTCGTACCAAGTGCCCAAGTTTGGGAATATTAGAAATATTTTAAAATTGTAATAAATTGCTCAATTTTTTATTCCGACAATGATTTTACCATTAACTAATAATATATAGAGTACAATCTAAATTAATGACGACCAAAGAAAGTCATCGCATCTCTCGACGTGTGCAATATTATGCTGGTCTAAGTAAAGAGACTGTCCCGCCCATACACCCTGTAAGTATTCCTGTTAGTCAGGATCGGCAGTGGCATGCATTTTCAACACCGAGCAATGATGCTCGGTGAATCTCTAGAAATCCTTTGCTATCTTTATCTCACGAAAATAATCAAATAGAAATACAATACAATTCCGTCGACAGCAAAGCCGGAGAGATAATAAGGAACTAAAGAGGTTTAACCTCTATCATTAAGACGTTTGCATTTACTCAATTCATTATGCTAGTATGTCTATAAGCAAATCTCCTTATATACTTACACCGACTGTACCTATAGTCGCATTCATCACATAACAACAAATAAAATTAATCATAGCACTAGTTTGATCGTCGTGACGTAGGAAGTTATGATTTCATATAATAACACCCAACATCCAGAAGTCACACACATAGCCCCGATCCCAAACTAAGATACGAGTCTTGTGTTGTGGGTATCACGGACTACGAGGGCCGCACGGTCCCACAACACCCAGACCCCGGACACAAATATCTGTCTGTCACACAAACATTTGTACCGGTGTGATCGAACTCACGGCCTCTCGTTTCACAGCCGGCTACTCGCCAACTGCGCCACGGAGGCTGTCAATCTACAAGTCATATCTACAAACACACAGCCGTGCAACATGTTGCTAAAACATATTGAGAAAGGTTTAATAAAATAATTTATTAATCTCTGGCGTCGTGGCTCCTAAAGCAATGGATTTGTGTCCTTTGCATTTCCTTTTCCTTTTTATATCTATATTTTTATAAATGACTTATTGTATGTTTTTCACATTTAAGCATTTTTTCTCAGGGAGTCTTATGATTTTAAAGTTATGCATATTTAATCATTAATAATCCTGTCATAACATTTCAACATCCGCCATAATTATAAACTTCAAGCCCTAACTCTTGACGCATTAGTTATTCCAAATTGTAAGACTTAACTATCTATTAGTTTCGAATTATCACCGTGAGCATAAATAAACTTACCTATAATAGCCGTATCCATCCACTGGGCAAAGGCCTTTCCCAGATTAGGCAACCATTGACAGATTTCTATTCTAAGATGAATGAAACAAATCTAGTTGTTATTTTTAAACGTTTTAAGCTATCATTAAAAAATAATAACATAAGTTGAAGACCTGATCCATCGCATCTTCCGCCCTTATAAATCTTGTTTAGGCTATCCGATCAAAAACTGGATAATTGCTAAGCGTGGCATGAACGATCGTCTAGCCACCCCAAAATGGGTTTTCAACCGTAAAAGCACTAAGCAGAAACGGTGCTCTAAACGGCGTATTTACACCTTGCCAACGTAAAAAAATAGTATTTACTAAAATAATTTAAATATAAATAATACTACATACATACGAACTCTCGCCTAAATTAGGAGACATAGTTGAAACCATTTCGCCGAGTTTATTACCGTCCCATGATGTGATATTGGCGAGCCTATCGCTATATCATACAATTCCAGGCTCCAGGGTGTTACTGAGTATTTCGTGATAAAAAAAACAAATATCACTTTTGAGCGACCCGTGGATCGAAACCATGACCTCAGCACAGTAGTCGTACCGCGTATGCACCACCGAGGCATGCAGATATAATTAAGTGGAATTTTATTAGTGTAAATTTAATATATTTCGCAATAAAAGGTAGCCTATGTCGTTTTCTAATCCCTAAACTGCCACTATGCAAAAAATCATGTCAATCCCTTGCTCTGTGAAAAATTAAACTATCCCACGGTGACTGTACATTTTTCCGGGATAAAAAGTAGCATATGGGCTATTCCAGACTATAATCTATCTTGATGCTAAATTTCAACTAGATGCGTTTAGCCGTTCTGATATGATTGAGTCACCCATCCATCCAAACATTCGCATTTATAGTAGTAGTAAGAAATATTATTATAGTAAGATTTGTTTATCCGAAATAAAGGTATTATTATTAGAATCGTGGGATGAAATCTCCTCCCCGCTGACGTATTCCCAAGCCTTTATTCTTGTCTTTTAAAGTCAGCAAGACACATCACTTATCTTTAAGGCGTTTGTCGTTTGTATATACTTAAAATTAAAGTGGGGCATATCTAGTATCCTCTCCAACACTAACGGGAAATATACAATTCAACATACACTTATTTTCAGCTTATCATCACTGGTATTTATGTAACACTGTCAAAAAGTGTGCTTCAAAAAAAAAAAAAAAATTCATTTAGTATATTCATTCCGATTTAAAAAAAAATGTAAGCCCATTCGATAACAGCTACTGCAACACAATAAAAAACGGACTAATATCTGACAATTATACTAATGACGCCACTTAAGAGAACCCATACTCGTTTCTGATAAAAAATATGTTTCTCGCTGAATACTCGCCATCTGCTTTTAAATAACACATTCACAAAACCTTTATACCATTTAATCTTTAATTTATTGCATATTGCAACGCCTTCGCTGCTAAAGTTGTCATCTTCGGAAACGCTAGTAATTTCGTAACTGCCACGCAACATAATTTTGCAAAAAATCTGCATTCGACTCATAAAATTGCAAAATAAGTTATATATGTAATTTATAACGAAATATTCGATTACGATTGCCTTTAAATGTCTGAAGGTTGTTACCGTGTAAAATACTATTGTATTTAAGCCTCTAGAATTGAAAATAAATATCTTCAACACAAACATTTGTAAGTTTTGAGGTAATGAAAATAGCACCTAATATACAATTACTGGGATGAGTATGACACATACCCGCATTCAATATCAATCTCTTTTGGAATGTAAGTATGCTTTTTGAACCGATAGACGATGGTGTGGCGAAACTACGAATAATTCATAAAAAGTACACCGACTCCAATAAAAACAAATTATGCTTCTCTATAAAACTTGAGGGTTGCCCTCGATTTTTTCTGAGATCCCATCAGATCCTGACTTGGTGCCAATGGGACCACCTGGGAAGTATACCCTTTTAAACAAAAAAAGAATTTCTCAAAACGGTCTAGGCGTCTTCGAGTAATCGGGGAACATACATAAAAAAGATTCCGACGAATTGAGAAACTCCTCCTTTCATTGAAGTCGGTTAAAAACAGACACTATGGATTCCACAAATGTAATTGAGGTTTAGAAAAAAATGCATATAAGCGTAAATGGCGAATGTTTCGATAACTCTTAAAAATGTACCTATATAAAGTTTTCAAAGTCAATGTCAATTATGCCGATTGTTGGTATGATATGCTCGCCTAAAGACGTGTGTGTGGAAAAATAAGGTAGAAGACGATACAAAATACTTCCATAGGTTTGGGATTTATAAGGATTTTTATATTTTCATTGATTTAAGAATTTCTTCATAAGATAAAAAGCAACCTTTGTTTCTACCTTCAACCCTTCGGAAACAATCGAGACGAGAACAATAAACTATGTACATTCGCGTGTAAAACAATTAAAGTATCTGTACAATTGCAACCATTCAATTGAAAAACTTTGTATTTCCGTACATTCACCAAATGATATAACAGTCGGTGCAATAGTTTATTTATTACGTCAGTTGATCCCATTGTTCTTGTTAGTTTCGGATGTTTTGCCAATGATGGTTTTAATTGAATTAATTAATATATCATATCAAGCTAAATTGTTTTTATGTTTACACATAGGTCGAATAGTATTTCTGTGTGTGTAGTATTTATATTGTTATAACGGTCTTTTATTTGTAAATAGGGTTTTGCGTCTACCGTTAACCTAATTTTACCTAAAAGCTGTTTTAGATTTAGACCTAAAATAATATATTCGTAGTTAAGTATTGCATTCTTGGAATTTATATATACCATTTCTCTCCTAACCAAGAAAGGAGAACCAGATAAAAATGACGTCGTTTACTAAATTCTTTTCTATTCTTCCTTGTTAAAATGTACGCGCAGTCATTTTTATCTGTTTTCACCTTTCTCCGCAGATCCTCAAGAGTTGGCGCGGCAGAACAAGATCACAAAGCAGATTCTAGAAGCGTTCATTCAGAAGAAACTTGGCTTAAGGAGTAACAATATACGGACGCCTTCAATATCTGACATATTACCGATTAAAATGCAGACTGAAGAAAGAAATGTTAGAGAATCTGATGAAAAGGATCTAGAAGAAGAAGAGCAAGAAATATTAGAGGAGATACAAGAAAAGGAAACCCCAGAAGATGACAGTTTGCAAAGCGTAGAAACAGAACAGATCGATTCCGTTTACGATTCCGATGGCATGTATATTTAAACTATTTATCTATGAAATTTTTATTTTTTTATAGATTTTTATTTCATATCACTTATAATATCTACTGAGAACCTGCACTATATCTGAGAACGGCTTACTGCCGCCTTAATTCATAGGATTTCTTTATTTTATATGAAACTGTCATTCAGGATAGACTTTGATTACGAATTTCTTAGACAAACTTTGGCAAAGCAATTCTAATGCAAATAGGACTGTTGTAGTTGTTGAATAATTTCATATGCTCTATACACATCATATATTTAAATTAGCTTTCGACTGCAGCCTAGCATGATTACGTTTATCGGTATCGTAGGAGACTCAAATCCCATAAAAAACAGAACTTTCACTTTTTTCACAGAATTTTCCAATTCTTCTTTCTCTATGAAATTTGCTAAATCGTTCTGACCGTTCTGAAGTTATTATGGGAGTTTACCAATGAATATCATTTTATTTTATCATGAAAATGTAAAGTGACCCCACTAGGCCTGATTGTAAACTCAGTGCCGTCCAGTTAGAGTATCGAGTAGCGACAGAATATATTCGCTACTCGACATAATCATGCCGGCCACTTTATTTAGTAGTCACAAAACGCAATTCCGCGTTAGCAGTGACCACGACCCATAAAGTATATGTAACTCAAACATTATGTACTAGTGCAAACATTCGTGAGTAAATCCTATGTGAGAATAATGCTAATCCAAAGTTAGCTTAAAACAAATTGCGAAAGGGCAAACAGAAGATGACCAAAAATTACTCAAGAGAATGAATATAGCAAATATGTTTTATAATAATCTATTACTGGAACTAAATTATGCATTAAATTATAACGAATATGAATCGTTGCTTTTTGCTTGGTTAAATCTTTATATTTGAATTATTCCTCATCTATTCATATTTTTAGATTTTTTATTGAATTTACAGCGTCATTCATCATTTACTTCATAGTGTCAGCATATGAGAAACTAGTAAGGGTGAGGTACAAATTTAAGTTCCAGCCATCATAAATGTATAATTATTTCGAGACAGCTTTAAGGCCCTTAAGGCAGTCCATTTATACTGTATGAGAACTAATTTTACTCTATGTTCTATATTTTACCTACCGTCCCCATAAAGCGGTTTCAAATGGGTCAGACTTATATCACAATTATTTATACCGAGGGTTAAAAATACAGGATTTTATTTCTCATGCAAATACAGATATGAATTGTTGAAATGAACGCCAGCAGTAAATCTCTCTTGCGTGTGCCGCGCGCTAGCGAGTCCACGGGGAGGAAGAAAATGGGTCAGCTGGTTCTAATGATCCCGTTTTTACCTTCTCTATGGCATATAATATTGTTCATTTGTAAAATGTAGTAATGGATCAATTTTAACAATAGACTGCCTCGGTGGTGCTGTTGTAATTGCGCATGCGTTACGACTGCTGTGCCGAGGTCTCGGGTTCGGTCCCCGGGTCGGGTAAAGGGATATTGGGTTTTTCTATCTAGCAATTCTCAGTACTAGCCCGGAGTCTGGAATTTGTGCCCAGAATGGCAATAGGCTCGCCCCCTATCACATTATGGGACCGAAAAACCGGACCGGCTTTGTCCCCTACAAAATTTGTTTTCCTTTTTAAAGATGTGGTGAACACGAAATAAATCGACGATGAGACGAGAGGATCTTGTCGTTGAGCTCAACCAGACCTTGGATCTCATCTCATCATGGGGTACCAGGAATCGGGTTGAGTTTAATGCCAAGAAAACCCAGGTGTGCGCGTTCTCGTGCAAGAAGTCTCCGTTTTCTCCAATCCCCGTTCTTCAGGGTGTTCCACTCGCAATGCGGAATGACCTTAGTGTCCTAGGTATGGATATCCGCTGCGATCTTAATCCAAGGAGTCACATCGAGGGCGTAATATCCGCCACTTCACGCAGGGTCGGAATCCTGAACAGGGTGCGGCGGTTTTTCACGCCTGGTCAGCTCTACCGCTTATATAAAGCGCAGGTGCGGCCGGGAATGGAATACTGCTCGCACCTCTGGGACGGTTCCGCAAGGTACCTTCTCGATGCCTTGGATGGGTTGCAGCGGCGGGCCATCCGCATTGTGAATGATGCAGACGTGAGTAACAGCCTGGAGCCGCTACAGCTGCGTAGGGATATTTCCTCGCTTAGCGTGTTCTACCGTCTGTATCATGGCGAATGCTCTGAAGAATTGTTTGATCTTATCCCATCCTCTCCCTTCCATACCAGAACCACGCGTACTGGCTTGCGGAGCCACAGCTTCGTGGTGTCTACTACCCCGGCCCGAACCAAGAGGTTCGCAAACTCGTATTTTTGCCGCACCAACAAGCTGTGGAACAGTTTGCCAGCTACCGTGTTCCCTCCTTCCTATGATCCTGGGTCCTTTAGGCGTAATGTGAAGAAGCTAAACAGCAGGCCGGCATGATTGTGTTGAGTAGCGGGGGATAGACTGTCTCTCGCTACTTGATACTCTATCTGGACGGCACTGCGCTTACCATCAGGTGCAGTGTGGTCACTATGCCGCGCCAGAATAAAAAAAAAAAATCACTACGACTTTTGGTGCTTGTTCGCAAATTGATTTCACACCTGACATTTCAATTCACCTTGGCAAGTTCAATGCTACGATAGTTTAGCTACAAACATACACCTAGTTGTTAGATTCATCCAATTTGAATAATTAAAATTTTGTTTATTTGAACTAGCAGTTGTCTACTGCTCTGGCTGCGTAGTATTGGATTTCTAGGAGAACCTGGAAAACAATTGATTTAAATAAATAAAAAAAAATGCCTACGTTTATCTGATTAAATCATTTAAAAATCCCATTAACATTGTTTTAGTGATTGTAGAAATAAGAGGGTATAATCAAATCCTTTATTTATTTTTTAACCGACTTCAAAAAAGGAGAAGGTTCTCAATTCATCGGAATATTTCTTTTTATGTATGTTCCCCGATTACTCCAAGACGCCTGGACCGATTGGAGAAATTCTTTTTTGTGTGAAAGGGTATAGTTTCCTGGTGGTCCCTTTGGCACCAAGTCAGGATCTGATGATGGGATCTCAGAAAAATCGAGGGCAACCCTCAAATTTTATAGGGAGCAAAATTTGTTTTTTATTGAAGTCGGTTTACTTTTTATGAATAAAAAAACTTTTACTTATTAATAGCCTAAACTCGTGACTACCCTCTTGAAAGTTTTTTATCTATGACTAAGAGGTCCCGGGCAGACGTTGTTCTGCCATAAACCGCCTTCTCTATGGACCGCTTTTCGTTTCAAAAATAAGAAATTCAGATCTCGACAACAGCGCCATCTATCGGATCTAAAACTATCCTATCTTTTAAGTTGGACCAAACCACACTTACTCAAAATTCCATTGAAATCGGTTGAGTGGTTTCAAAGTCTATAATGGACATAGGAAGAAACAATTTTTTTTGTTTTATATATATAGATAAAAATAAGTTTTTTAGCCTAATATACTGCAGTATCACTTAACATTAAAGAGAAACCAGCCCTGAAAGTTCATACAGACAGCACATTATATACTGTTGATTTAATGTGTAAACGCAGATTAAAGGGTCTTACAAAATAAAAAAATATAAATTGGATTTGTTAGTTGTGTGCAAAATAGCATTCCGAAGTGTATAGAATCTGTAGAAGTTTGTTTTATTCTATAATAATCTATAATAAGTTATTACATTTGCGACTTGCATGCCATTAAAATAACATGAAATAATAAAATATAGTGTTAAGACACATCAGATCAACGGGTGGTACGGAATGACGAGCGAAAGTCACGAATTCGAATTAATTTAATAATGCTCATACATATATACTCACACCTGTAATCCCCGAAAGGGTAGGCAGAGTTGTAACCAGTACACCCCCTTTTCGCCGATTTCATTAGGGTCACACGATGTAATAAATAGGGATTCTATCGCCACACCAGGCACAATTCCAGACTCCGGCCTGATACTGAGTATTTCAAAATAGTAAAACATAATATCACTTACCCGACCCAGGGATCGAATCCGAGATCTCAGCACAGCAGTCGTAACGCATGCACAATTACAACTGCACCACCAAGGCAGTCAAATAGAGCTCAAATTATTTATTTTTGTTCAATTATTATGCAACTGCTTTTACCCAACAATATTTAGTATAATCACGTGACGTCGATAATTTCAAATATGGAACCTCAATAAAATAGTAAGTCACTTTCGACAGCCTCCGTGGCGCAGTTGGCGAGTAGCCGGCTGTGAAACGAGAGGCCGTGGGTTTGATTCCCACAGCGGGACAAACGTTTGTGTGACAGACAGATATTTGTGTCTGGGGTCTGGGTGTTGTGAGACCGAAAGTCTCTCGTAGTCCCTGATACCCATAACACAAGACTCGTATCTTAGTGTGGGGTCGGGGCTATGTGTGTGACTGTTGGGTGTTACTTTCCATAATGTTATTATTCCGTGATGCGTTGAAAAGGCAAATAATCGTCGTAATTCATAGAACATTATGGCTATGTTTAGAATTTCGAATTTTCCACAAAACATTATGGATATTTAAGAATTTTGGTTCAGTCGTGGCGCAGTGGACTATATAGCACTGATATAAATGATTGAGTAATTCACAGTATTTGCTCCGGATCTAGGTGTGCGGCCGAAAACCTCATAGTATCTCATACCCATGGCACAACGCGTATCTTCGAAAAAGCGGTTGTACCTATTTCGAATCTCATATCGAGCAAATTTATTTTCCAGTTTTTTCAATGATGAAATAGCAAACTTGAATGCCCGTGGTTGAAATTTATACCCAATACGGAATAGGCACGCCACCTATAGATGGATTAGTTGGACTTCTGCCTTTAGGGATACAGGTGTAGGTCAAACCTGTATCGTGAGTATCAAGAACTACGAGGAAATACGCTCCCACAACACCCAAACCCGAAATAAACATCTGTCTGTCACACAAAAATTTGTCTCGGTACGGAAATTGAACTCACGGCCTCTCGTTTCAAACACACGATATAATAAACTAGCTGTTGCTCGCGGCTCCGCCTGCGTGGAGTTTATATTCGGGAGCAGAAGTATACAATCCAAGGAGTTGTCTTCTGCACTGAGGCACCTGTAGCGATTGTCCAGCGTCTCAGGTGTTGTGCCTGAATCTTGAGATTGCATCTAAAGAATACCCCATAAGTTTAACCTCACTTTGACCCTTTTAGGGATGATTTTTCAAAAACGTTGAAACACATATTTCTTTGTTTCCTACCAAAAGCCTAAATATGAATTTACAGATCCCTAAGTCGAAGAATTATGGATTTCCCATACAAATTTTGAACTCCTATTTAACTCCTTTCAAGGTTGTTTTATGAGAAAAAAGATAGCCTATGTCCTTTTCCAAGATATAATCTATTCCCTTACCAAATTTCATTACGATCCGTTTAGCCGTTTAGTCGTGAAGAGGAAACAAACAAACAAACAAACAGAGTTACTTTCGCATTTATAGTATTAGTATGGATGTTCATGATGACTATATTGGTTTTAAGAATTACCTGAAATTAATAAGAACACTAATTTAACTATAAAGTATGATGCAATGGTTAGCAATATACCTTTATATTATAATCTTCTATTTATTCAAATATTTCCATGCACATATTTTGATAGAGAAGTGTTTCTACACTTGCACACTTCAAAAACAAGCATTACAATATTTGGATGACGACGACTAATTTCAAATCGATTAATGATTACAAAATCGTTTTTTACTACACGAGACACGATGACATGTATTTATAGTATTTTTTATTTTAACACATTTAAATATATTCGTGATGATTCATAAAGCTATCCATATAATAGACACATTAATGAATGGTATCACGAACATAAAAATATTAATTAAATACTCTAAGGATGACAGGAATAAACGGTTAAATGTCACAAGGACCGTTTTAATCTCCACGAAATAGCTAAAATGAGTTAGGTATCGATGCACAAAGCACGGCCCTGATATTTACACACGTTCGTTCTTCTTACAAAGTTCAATGTTGCGGTTAAGGACTTGCATTCGACCCTCCGGATATTGTGAAGGATAAGAGAAGGCCAGAAAAAAACTATGAGTTCTCCTATGCATTCCAATACGTACTATAGAACCATATTTAGCGTATGTATACGTATGACCGCAAGCTGTATTCCTTGTTTTATGTTGTTTAATTAAGTTTTTTTTTTTTTTTTTTATAATATAGTCCGACAAACGAGCCAGTGGGTCACCTGATGTTAAGTGATCTCCACCGCCCATGAACATCCACAATACCAAAAGTATCATGTATGCGCTGTCGGCCTTAAAGGACAGGAATAGTGATTAGGGAAGGGAAGGGGGAATCTGGGCCTCCGGATATCTCACTTACCATACGAAACGCGACAGTAAACTGTCACTTTACGTTGGTTTTCTGTGAGACAGTGGTACTACCCCGGTCGAGCCGGCCCATTCATGCTATAGACAAATGTCTCTACGGCGTGGCTCTACCACTTCCAAAAACTATTTGCATATTTGTAATCATAAATAAATAAGATTTTATACAACAATGCGGGCCCGGCAGACGTCTTCCTGCCCGTAAAAGCGCCACACCGACTGCAGCGCCGTCTGCCGGGCTGATTTGTGAATCTAAACCATCCAGGGCGCCACACAAACGACAAAAAAAACATTCAAATCGGTCCAGCCGTTTAGGAGTTCAGTGACATACACACGTACAATAGAATTATAAATACATATATGTATATAAATTATAAAGATATAAGTTAATGCATTAAACAATTTTATAAGTAGTAAATGTTCGTCATTTGTAACTATGCATTAAAAATCTCATTATTTATGTGTAAGAATAATAGAAAATATTTTTGGAAGTAGTGTAAAATTTAATTTGAATTTAATACCAATATTTTAATTTATTTAAATGTTCAGAGAGTCATATTACTAATTCAATAATTATTACAAAACAAAATCATCAAAATTGTAGTCTACATATTATTATGTCTGTTAGTTTGTTCGGGCGTCACTTTAAAAACGGCTGAGCTGTTTTTGATACATAACTTACTGTTATGTTAGGCGAATGTATCTACTATACAATTAAATGCTTATGTTAAGGAGATAATAAATAGTCCACAAAAACTTTTATTAACACTAGTTTTTATATAAAACGACTCCCCGGGGCGGCGTCTATATAAAGACTTCATAGCAATCCGTCTAATTCGTCCTTTTAGTAACATTCACTAAATTTAAAGGTGAAAAAAAAGTCTAATGTATTATGTTAATAAAAATATTTTCTTTATAGCTCTAGCAGTTTACCCTTCGTGCGGACAAATAAAAAATATACTAATGACAGATTTATTCAATAACATATTTTCTGTGATCTCGTGGTAAAAAAACCTGCATGCACCTGATATGGCCAGCCCAATGATACCTAATATTATGGCAAATGCCCACAAATAAGACTGTAAAACATCTGTAAGACGTCGTTCAAATGGTAAAAATTACATCGTGTTCCAAGAAATTCTTGAGAAGTCTAAATATATTCTAATTTCCTAACAATATATTGAGAAACACAATAAAAGCCGCAGTATCTCGGGCGTTTGAAACCCAGTCGCTTTGTCGCTTTTGTGTTTAACCGTTTTTTAAAGCGCAATCCCTGATTAAAAAGTAATAAATCCAAAATGTCAGTACAAACTCTAAACACTGTTAGATAAGCTGAATCGAAAAATTATCTTAGGTTTCTAGAATTTCTCGGACAGCCCATTCAAGTGATTGCCATATAAAAAATCTGTAAAATACGAATCCATCAAGGTAACTCTCAATCAGTCTCACATTTGATGAGATTGACTTTTCTAAAGTAACGTGTGTATTCTTTGTTAATTATCGCTTGCTTTAACGGTAAAGGAAAACATCGTGAGGAAACCTGCATACCTGAGAACTCTCTTAAGAATTTCGAAGGTGGACTAAGGCCTAACCCCTCTCATTAGTAGAGGAGGCCCGTCTCCAGCTCTCCAGTGGGACAATATTTCATACAGGGCTAGTATTATTATTTATTATTATATATTTATCAAAAATAAATTAATGTTTGAATACAATTAAAATTCTTTTGCGACGCTAGATCTCGGCTGCGAAATACCTTCTCTTAAATCTATTTTTAACGAAGTGGTAATTGATACAATCCGTAATCACCATATAAGCTCACGCCGGTATCTGGAGGGGTAGTTAGAGGAGTAGCTGTTGCACTCATGGTTCGCTGAGCTTATTTCCGTGCCATGATGTGATAGATAGCGAGCCTATCTTCAAAACCCGAATTCGAATTCCGAGAGTGATATTTAGAATCAAACATAAATACCTGACTTTATATTTGAACTCAGACCCTCGTCGGCTTGTTATAGGTCCTACACGCTACTAAACCAATGAATGTAACAACCACGTAGTTTGACTACAAGAGGCAGTCAGATTGAAAGTTCAGTACCAAGGCAACGCTCCTAATCGTAACCAGCGCATTCAATTTGGGATAAACCCCACTCATTCGGAGGTTACATTTGCAATTTCATACGTGTAAAGTTGAAAGAACTTGTATTAGGTTTTGACTATTTAATTTTTAACACAATACAACATTAGTATGCTCATTATTTCAGTGACCTATTGTAAGGAGTAGATAATTATCAAATATTTTAAAATGATTGCCACACTAATGGACATATGGTTTGACTTCACTGTATTCCAAATTTAAATAGGAATCGGGACGTGCTAGTGTATCGAAATTCATCAAAGCGACAGAAGGCCACTCTTGCAACGACTGGGTTCTAATAAAAGAAAACGACTCTAAAAGTTTGTCTTCTCTTTAAACTGATCCTGCAAACGACATCTTAACAGTCTATCATTCAACTCTGGGTATTCTTTAAGTAAAAGCCTGACGATTACCAAAGCTGTCTGTCGCAGACGTATAATACAAATATGAACAATTCTTCGATCCAAGGCGAAAGATGGTAAAAAATGCAAAAGGGAACATCGTTAGAATTCACTGACCCATTTTTGCAATCTCCCTGGCGACCTGTTTGCTCCAGCACAGACCCTCCTGAGTTAGTGGCAGCGATTATAAAATCTGCTTTCATTTGCCAACACTAATGGGTTGGCCCGCTTTAATTTTAAATTTTCTTTTAATTCTTCGTCTACGAGAACTCGGATATTTTCTTGACAATCTTTTACAAATTGTATAAATACTTCGTGGCAAACTAAAGTTCTTGTTTCATGAGAGCAAACAGACTAAGATTGTTACGTAAAATTGGTCTAGGTAAGAACGAGTAACCAGGAAACTGATCGCTATAAGTCGGGACAACGCAAACGATTTCAAGATTTTACACATTTCCGTACGTTGTATATTATTCGAGTGGTTTTTAAGAATAAGAATTTTGTTGTAACATTTAAATCAAACTTGATGCTTCTAAACCGGTTAGGAGACTGGATTATTTGTCGAATATATTTATCGACTCATGAGTCACGACACATATTTTAAATAAAAGGCGTGCAAAAAGTATTGATATACGTAAATAAAAAAGATGAGTTATAACACATAAAACAAACAAAACTGAGAAAAAATTTACATATCAAGCTATTTACTTTAAACTTAGTTTTGGTTTATAACATAGGAACATCAACAAAACTATGCAAGATGGATATTTAAAAGGCACAAATACAATGTTTATAATTTATTGATTGATTTACACGGCACTATTACACATCTCAGTGCTTAATATTAACACACACGCATGTCAGGATTCACTTAAGGCTTCTCTTTATAATTAATCTACCAGCATTACCCTCTAAGCTGAACTACGCAGCCATTGAACTGATTACGATTAACTCTTACAGCACCGAACCACGAATATACTGGCTATCGTCTCGTCTACTTTACAAAACAACTGAACTGAACACCGGAGCGCGGAAGGCACTCCGTTTTATATTAAACATTTATTACTCCCACTTTGATTGTCACTATTAATCTACCCCTTACTAGTCTCCTAAATACCTTCGGTATTTCTAATGATAGTAAATACACTAATAATAAGAGTAGTAAATGAAAATAAGTCTTTAAAGAAAAATATATTTAATTCCAGTAAGTACCTACTGCAGCAAAATATAATTTTTTGTAGGATATTTTTAAGATATTAAGAATTTAAAACTATGATAAATCTTTATCATAAAATTCAACTAACTACCAACTAAGAATGTTATCAAAAAAATTTAAAATATATCTTAACAAAATATAGGCAATGTCGCCTGTTTTAACTTACCCAAAGAAGCTGTAACCCTTTAAAAAAATTAGTTGAAATCTTCAAAATATGAAAATGTTGACTTATTGTGTTGCAGGTAGAAGAAAATATCCCACTCCACCGTTCGAACCCGAATTGGAACCAGGACAATATCGTAAGAGATATTATCTAAAGTTAAATATAATGTTCATATGATCGCAAAAAGCTTTTCAAAACTCGCTGTTTCATCTATTTGCATCTTTAAAATATAGTACAACGTTATAAGAACGCACAGAATTTTCATGTTGCCGCAGTTTTAACATTATAATTTACATATTTCACAATTCTTTTTCATACTTTTCATATCATCTTCATTTTATGCACCTAACATTTTATAGTTATACCGTGACGTCATTTTCATAAAAGGTAATAATTTTATAAAATGCAAAGGAAGTTAACATTTGAATCCTAATTTCTATAGACATAAAGCCTTGTCCATAGATATTCTTTATAAAAATGTAATGGCCACTAAAATCCGTGTTTTATTAAAAGTAAATGTTTTGGGTAATTTATCATTTTATAGATTAATAACGAGTCGAATAAATACCAATAAGACAATTCTAGTTTCTTTGTTTACACACTTGCATACTGATTAGCACAGGCATGAGATAATTTTAAATATCGAAGATAATTCGATGGTACCTGACGTCACCTACTAACTATTTACAAGTATAGAAACAGTCGTTAAAGATGTAAGACGATTCAGACCGGCCAAACAGCTTCTTGACATTTGAACTAGCTTGCAAACAAGGCCGCAGTTTCATGCCTCATGCACTATGTACAAGTATAGAATTACTTCTGCAAAACCACTACTACAGGTTCATGAGATTACATGGGAAATATACGAGTGGTTGACATTTTCAACTGCAATATAAAATGAATTCTCTTTTTGTACGCATTAATTCAGTAATACTGATATATGAGATTTTATATTTCCGCTGTGGACCACTCCAGTATTTAAGTGTGTAAGGTTTTTTTTATTCGAATCATCTACTATTGTAGCTATATTTATATTAATACTATAAATAAAGGTTACCCTACTAACTTTAATTGATCTATTTCTTTTTCAATATGCATAGGATACAAAATTGTGTTCCTGTCTACAAACTCTACAATATAATCATAAATATTTTACGTTCTATTTTAGTACTTAAATTAGTAATAATCTTAATGTACATTTTAACTTTATCGTGATAAAAACCTCTCATAATTAAGGGACAAGAATGGGGATATCTACGTATAAAAATAATTAAATTAAAAATCCGTCTGTGAACAACGATCGAGTGTATACTAGTATATATTACACTTTGTTAATATGGATATCCATTTCATAATTAATACGGCCAGGGCCATAGACAATGATATTGTGTTTTGTACTATTTATTCCTGGTTCCTTTTTTAAATTAAATATTTAGAACCGATTTAGAAGAATGTTTTAAAAAGCTAGTGCAGTACAAAATATCATATATAAATGTAATTATGGAGTAGTTGTTTTTCAGAGATATGAAATATATCTGAAAATCTATGTTCCCATAAACATTTATAGTATTAATAATATTATCCTTTTATGTTCCACGGCTGAGTACAGGCTTCCTCTATTAATTACAGGAGTTAAGCTTTGGTCCACCATGCTGGGCTATTAGGTCATAGTACTTTAAATAATGAAATTAAAATTCAGTATGTGAATCATTAAATTTAAGAACAAATTTAAGCACATCTCACGATCAGAGGAATTGTGTCGGGTACATACAAGTTCAAACCGATATCATTACCATACGAAGTAATACAATTTTGTTGCAGTCAGATGTTGCAGATATCACAATAGATCGGTTTAATACACGGCTTGCTATATTGTGTTCAATGAAAAAAACGCAAATCAGGAGATATTGGGCTCTATATTAGGTATTTATATTATGTATTTATTAATATTGTATACGTTTATAAATAGAGAGCCTTAAATAGGGGGTGACACGAACTGCCAAAACGAAAGTCGCAGCTTCAAGTCCAACCCCGAGGACACTTCTGATTTTAGTAGTTAGAGTTTCTTTTTCGCTCGGTTAAACAATGAAAGAAAACATCGTAAAGAAAGCTGCATAATTGATTATTCATAAGACATTCAAAGATCGATAAAGTCTCCCAAACCGTTTTACCCACCATGGTAGACAAAGGCCTAAAGCCTCTCATTAGAAGGAAAAGGCCATACCCAACTGTGAGTTAAGTAATAGTAATATGACTATGAAGAATAAATTAAGGCGGGATATGCCTAGCATTACAACATAAGACTAACACTATTATTTTTACATCAATCTAAGTAATTTAATGAAAACAAATTATATCTAGAATATTATAATATACTATCGGACCGTGCAGACGTCGTCCTGCCCGGAAAAGGCCACCAACGCATTTGCAAGCCCTCTGGTGTTGCAGATGTTCATGGGCGGCGGTGATCATTTTCCATCAGGTGAGCCTCCTGCCCGTAGGCCCCCTTTTTTTATTTAACCGACTTCAAAAAAGGAGGAGGTTAACAATTCGTCGGAATCTTTTTTTTTTACGTATGTTACCCGATTACTCGAAGACGCCTGGACCGATTCGAGAAATTCTTTTTTTGTTTAAAAGGGTATACTTCCCAGGTGGTCCCATTGGCACCAAATCAGGATCTGATTTTGGGATCTCAGAAAAATCAAGGGAAACCCTCAAATTTTATAGTGGCGCATAATTTGTTTTATATTGAAGTCGGTGTACTTTTTATGAATTAAAAAACTTTTATTCATTAAAAAAAAGTAGCGCCACACCGACAGCAGCGGCACCTACCGGGTCCAATTGTGAATCTAAACCATCCAGGGCGCCACCCAAACGCATACAAAAAAACATTCAAATCTGTAAACATACGATAGAATTATATATATAAAGATATTATCTTCGTCCTTTTCAAAACTAAAATATAGTGAGGATTCCATCTTGCTAACTTTACTTTTAGTGGCCGTACTCAACCTTGAATTTATTCGACCTCATAATACAAAGAATTATTATTAAATGTTAAAAATATACGAGATTCCGCCATTGCTAATTAATATTAGGAGCCAAATACCATTAATCTTATTTTAAACAGGTAAGACGGAAAGAATTTACATAAAAATATAACGTAATAGAGATGATAGGCTTTTAAAGCAATTGTAAATAAAGCAGCAAACGATTTAAAAAAAAATACAAATCCTTATAATTAATCAGATAAAATATTAATTGATAAATGTTATTAATAAATTATGGCGTTTGTGTTCACGTCTATATGAAGGAAAGCTTAAGACGTAGAATAACAATAACTAAAAATAAAAAATATTTATATAATAGATAATACTAGCCCTGTATCTATATGAAACATTGTCCCACTGCTGGGCACGGGCCTCCTCTACTAATGAGAGGGGTTAGGCTTTAGGAGTTAGGTGTCTGCCACACCTAATGCGGGTTGGTAGACTTCACATACTTCGAAATTCGTATGACAATTCTCAGGTATGCAGGTTTCCTCACGATATTTTCCTTCACCGTTAAAGCAAGCTGATTAACAATGAATACAGATGTAACTTATTTTTAGAAAAGCCAGGTGTATGCCATTTGGGCTGGTTTCGAACATTCGACTTTCTTCTGACCGTTCGTACCGCAACCAACTAAGCTATATCTGCTATGTTTTTTAACTACATGTATTTCAATTTACAAATGTATGATTATTAAAATTAGTAATTACTTTGAAGTATCGACAAAGATTGGATATATACTTTGGAGTGCATTTAGTTTTTGAATAAACAACACAATACTACTTGTGATCGATGAGCAGCTGCCGCTAATTTTCAACGCTAGGCTCTAAACGTAAAATATGAAGAATATTTATGAACTACTTTGTTCAGACTTTACAGTGAGGTAATTAAATAAATATAACATACTAGCTGTTGCTCGCGGCTCCGCCTGCGTGGAGGTTATATTCGGGTGCAGAAGTATACAATCCAAGGAGTTGTCTTCTGCACTGAGGCACCTGTAGCGATTGTCCAGCCTCTCAGGTGTTGTGCCTGAATCTTGAGATCGCATCTAAAGAATACCACATAAGTTTAACCTCACTTTGCCCCTTTTAGGGATGATTTTTCAAAAACGTTGAAACATGTATTTCTTTATTTCCTACTAAAAACCTTAATATGAATTTACAGATCCCTAAATCGAGGAATTATGGATTTCCCATACAAATTTTGAACTCTTATTTGACCCCTTTCAAGGTTGTTTTTTGAGAAAAAAGATTGCCTATGTCCTTCTCCAGGATATATTCTATTCCCTTACCAAATTTCATTACAATCCGTTCAGCCGTTTAGTCGTGAAGAGGTAACAAACAAACAAACAGAGTTACTTTCGCATTTATAGTATTAGTATGGATGTCTTTTTTTTAACCTGGCACTGCAAAGTGACCTCACTGCACCTGATGGTAAGCGCAGTGCCCTCCAAATAGAGTATAGAGTAAAAATCATTTTAATGTTTTACTGCTGTTTTTCAAGTTCAAGTTATTTTTCATTATAAGTCTCTAAATGAAGATAAGCATTGGATAATGTTTTGTTCCACAGCAGTGTTGATACTGTTTTTCCATAGTTATGACAGGTTTGGAATTTGTAGTCACGATCACTCTTCGACCTTTTGACTTCTTTTTATATGATAAAAATATTTCTTATTATAAAAACGCTACCATATTTTTTGTGCAATCTGTTTACTTAAATCAAGCAGTGAATATGAAGACATAAAAAGGAATCCGTTATCCATACAAAATACCTGTACAAATTCTTTAAGTCGAAACAAGCTTGCAAAACTCCACATTTGTGCTCGTTTTAATTATAGTTATTTGTAAAAGTCAAGGCCGCGACGATCCACTATCGGATGTAATCGAGAATTTATAATGTTTCTCAGATTGCCACCTACTATTAAATTGAGAAAAAGATCGAACGAATTTCAAACTGATTTTTTGTTCCTAACTTACCAAAACCTAAAGTCCTAACCTAACTTCAGGTAAGACGTATTTTGCTACAAATATATTTTGTAGACGATTGGCGGGCTATTTGATTTAAATAAATTTTTTGAAAAGTTACTGTAGAGTGCTTTTTGTCTTTTTTTTTCGGAAAATAAGAGTATAAAAAACTACAGCGTGCATTTTAGTGGAATTAATATATTACCTGTGAAAGCATGTACTGCATCTTAATAATTTATTTTCATGCATTTATGAGCATTATTTTCTAAAATAAATGTGGGCTAAAAATAATTATCATCAGTTTATATTAACGGTAAAAAAGTGCACAGTAAATTTGAAACTCGAAACGCAAGTAGAATGCAAGAGTCCGTCTAGTACCCGGTGCTTTGTCTATTCCTCACGCCAAGCAGTGTGTAAATAACAGTTCCGATTTGAAGGAAATTAAAGCCAGTAAAATCACTAGGTATTATGAGACTTAACATCTATGTCATGGGATGAGCATAAAGTAGTAAGTTAGTGTTTTGTAATACAAATTTCTAGGAAGTTTTGCTACATATGGGTTGGTGCGGCGATTCGTGATTGGCATCACGTAAATCTCGCAATTTAGGTGAATATAAATAACGGACAGACAGCATTTAATATTCCTTCATATATAAACCAATTTAACGGTAGGCAGCGGCTTTACTGTGCCCTGGCATTGCAGAAGTCTATGGGCGGCGGTGACTATTTACCATCAGCTTTTTTTAGTGCCTCGATAGGCTCGCCTGCCTTCCGAGGCACTATATATATATATATATATATATATATATATATATATATATATATATATATATATATATATATACTAGCGGACCGTGCAGACGTCGTCCTGCCCGTAAAAGCAGCGCCACACCGACTGCAGCGCCATCTGCCGGGATGATTTGTGAATCTAAACCATCCAGGGCGCCACCCAAACGCATACAAAAAAAACATTCAAATCAGTCCAGCCGTTTAGGAGGATTTCAGGGCCATACACACGTACAGTAGAATTATATATACAACATGTAACATGATTAATGCACACTCTGAAAGTAGTTTGTTCAGAATAAGCGAATGAATCGATATCAACAATTTTTTAATAAACGATTTTCCAAAAATCATTACCAGGTAAATAATAGTCATCCTTTAATTTAACGTTCAATACAAACGAAACTGAAACATAACTCGATGCGATAAAGTCTTTTCTAAATGCAATAATAAACGAACACTTTAAAAAATCTAATAATTAATTATCGCTTGCTTTAACGGTGAGGGAAAACATCGTGAGGAACCCTGTATACCTGAAAATTCTCATAAGAATTTCGAAGGTATGTGAAGACTACCAACCCACATTAGGCCAGCGTGGTGGACTAAGGCCTAACCCCTCTTATTAGTAGAGGAGGTGTGTGCCCAGCAGTGGGACAATGTTTAATACAGGACTAGTATTAGTTCTATTAGTATTTTGTAATAAAATTTCTAGGAAGTTTTGCTACTGTGTGTGGGCAAACGTGACGAATTTTAATATAATTTAATAATTATCATTAATTTAATAATTTTATCTCAACCATACACTTTTAGGTTAAGGGTTAAATGTTTGTAACTTTTTAATACCTTACAGTATATATTTAGATCATTATTTCTAGTTTTGCTGTTATAAAAATCGAGGTACTAACCCTAACTAAAATGCGATGGCCTTTCTTATGACATTTGTGCGTAAATATTATGTATTTTAAGGTGTTTTATTAATAAAAACTACTTTAATCATCATATAATACCAATTTACCTTGAATTTATACATTAAATTGAAAGCGATGAACGATTGATTAACTTATTAAATATTCTCTGATCCGGTTCATCTCAGCAGCTTTAATGTAAATACTAATATTTTTTTTTAACATAGTTGAAGACCATATATTTGGCCTGTATTTTTTTTTATTCTGGCGCGGCAAAGTGACCACACTGCACCTGATGGTAAGCGCAGTGTCGTCCAGATAGAGTATCAAGTAGTGAGAGACAGTTTGTCCCCTGCTACTCAACACAATCATTGCCATTTACAATCAATGCAGGCCTGCTGTTTAGCTTCTTCACATTACGCCTAAAGGACCCAGGATCATAGGAAGGAGGGAACACGGTAGCTGGCGAACTGTTTCACAGCTTGATGGTGCGGCAAAAATACGAATTTGCGAACCTCTTGGTTGTGCCGGGGTAGTAGACGCCACGAAGCTGTGGCTCCGCAAGCCAGTACGCGTGGTTCTGGTATGGAAGAGAGAGGATGGGATAAGATCAAACAATAGGGTGTTTGACAATTTTTGAAAATTGATGGACATCGATAGAGGACTCTTCACTTATAGCCCCCGTAATATTTTTATTATGGAAATATACTCAATTTATATAAAATCCGTGATTTTATTTTTTCATATATCATTTCGCGCTAAAACGCGTTGTCACGTGACATTATCTCTATGTGACGTCATCACACATATACAAACATTCGTGACACCTAACAACATAACAAATTATTTGCATTTATCTGTTAGTTTTTCCGCAAAAATGAATGAGCCAGCATATAAATATTGTTCAATACCTTTGTATAAAAACTCGACACTAAATCCCGATAAATTGTTCATCCATGTGCCAAAATCAAAAGTTTTAAGAAAGAAGTGGCAAATTTCGACTATCAGCCCTTGTAATGCCTTCTTCCATTCTTATAGAAGACTTGAAGACGAAATTAACATGTTTCCACACGTTTACACATCGAAAAATATGTTCTTCCTTACAATTTTATTTGTCGTAGGATGCAATGTTTATGTGCGATGTCGTCACGAATAATGGCGGCCGGTATTGCTACGTTTTAGGCCCCGAGTGATACAGATTAAAAATTCTAAATTTTAATGACGAAAATAAAATGTTTACAATACATTTAAAATAAAAAAATGTATTTAATAAATATGTTTGCCCACTATCCTTTCTCCTAGTGCAGTTTTATATTTTTTGGTTACACCAGTCAAACACCCTATTCTTCAGAGCATTCGCCATGATACAGACGGTAGAACACGCTAAGCGAGGAAATATCCCTTCGCAGCTGCAGTGGCTCCAGGCTCTTACTCACGTCTGCATCATTCACAATGCGGATGGCCCGCCACTGCAACCCATCCAAGGCATCGAAAAGGTACCTTGCGGAACCGTCCCAGAGGTGCGAGCAGTATTCCATTCCCGGCCGCACTTGCGCTTTATACAAGCGGTAGAGCTGACCGGGCGTGAATAAACGCCGCAACCTGTTCAGGATTCCGACCCTGCGTGAAGTGTCGGATATTACGCCCTCGATGTGACTCCTTGGATTAAGATCGCAGCGGATATCCATACCTAGGACCCTAAGGTCATTCCGCATTGCGAGTGGAACACCCTGAAGAACGGGGATGGGAGAAAACGGAGACTTCTTGCACGAGAACGCGCACACCTGGGTTTTCTTGGCATTAAACTCAACCCGCAGTGCAGACTGCCTCAGTGGCGCAGTTGTAATTGCGCATGCGTTACGACTGTTGTGCTGAGGTCTCGGGTTCGATCCCCGGATCGGGTAAAGTGATATTGGGTTTTTCTATCTAGAAATTCCTCAGTATTAGCCCGGAGTCTGGAAAATGTGCCCGGTATGGCGATAGGCTCGCCCCCTATCACATTATGGGACCGAAATTCGGCGAAAAGTGAGTGTACTAGTTGTAACTAGCTGGTGGTAGGATATTTATATCCGCCCGGATAGCGACCACCGTACACAGGGCGAAAAACCCGCCATAGTGGCACACGCAAGTGTGTCGCGTTCCGGGATCAGCCAGTGTATGTCCGGTTATCGTCGGGGGGCTAGAGTCGGGGTACGATGTTTGGCTGTGCAGGTATTAGCCGGTTCACAGTCGGTTGGAGGTGTATTGATCCGTCGGCCAGGGAGACCTGTAGAAACGGTTGTACCGCTGGCCGCCCGCGGTACAGTACAGGGGCCCAATCGTGACTAACCACCACGAGAGGCTGCCCCACCATGCCGCGCATAATCTTGGGTGGGTCCGTCGTGCCGGTTGGTGACCGGATGTGGGGTCCCGGCGGCCTATCCCGGGAGGGTACGGGGGCCCTTCCGTCCGGCGGATCAGCTTACCTCCTCTCGGCTCTTGTAGTGGACCGGCGCTTGTTGCGGCCTTCTGATTACTCTGACACTAGACCCTCGACCGCTTCTTCACCTCCTCCCCCATCAACTCCATGACAGTGCCTAAAAAGAGAAAAGGACCTACAGCGGTGCGTAACCCCACCACCGCTTTCACAATGGAGTTCGCTAACATCCGCGGACTCCATTCGAACCTTAATGCCGTCCACCACCATCTTGAGACGGCCCGGCCTGCTCTTCTCTTCCTGACGGAGACGCAGATTTGTAGTCCGACCGATACCACATACTTGCTTTACCCCGGCTACTCACTTGAAGAAAGCTTCAGGCCGAGGGCCGGGGTATGTCTGTATGTTCGGTCGGACGTCTGCTGTCGCCGTCTGCGCTGCATGGAGGACCCCTCCTTCTCCACCCTGTGGGTGCACGTCGACCTCGGCTCCCAGAGTCGGGTTTACGTGTGCCTTTACAGGTCACACGACGGGGACGTGGAGACAACTCGGCTATTTGATTACATTAGCCAGGCGACAGACGACGCGCAGGAGCAGTTCCCAACAGCGGAATTGGTTGTTCTGGGGGACTTCAACGCACACCATGAGTTGTGGTTGGGATCCTCCAAAACTGACCATGCTGGCAGAACTGCTCATGCATTCGCCTTGACTCATGGCTTGACACAACTGGTGAACCAGCCTACCAGGATCCCAGATGTGGCGAGTCATGCGCCCTCTCTGCTGGACCTTCTGTTGACGAGTCACCCGACTGGGTATACGGTGTCGGTCGGTGCTCCTCTGGGGACCTCCGATCACTGCCTGGTTGGGACATCAGTACCTCGCGCTTTGCCTCCACGTCCCGTGAAGGTCAAGCGCAGGGTCTGGCACTACTCGTCGGCAGATTGGGATGGTATGCGGGATTATTTCGCATCCATCCCTTGGCGGCAGCGCTGCTTTGAGGGAAAGGATCCTTCTGCGAGTGCCGACGCCGTTGCCTGCGAGATCAGACTAGGAATGGAATATTACATTCCTTCCTCTGAGATCGCGGGCCACGGTCGAGGACGCTCCTGGTTCAATCGTGCATGCGCCGATGCTGTTGGTAAAAAACAGACGGCGTATCGCGCTTGGATCGGGGGTCGCGCTACGAAGGATCCCAACCTCAAGTCACTCAAAGCAGCCTATAACCGTGCTGCCAAGGTCTGCAAGAGGGCGTATGTTAAAGCGGATGCCCAGCGCGTCTCCAAGATTGGATGTGCTTTGGCCGATAACCCAACAAGCAGTCGTGCTTATTGGAGCTTGGCTAAGGCCGTCCAATCTAATTTCTGTCGCCCCTCGCTGCCACCGCTGAGATATCGAAATGGAACACTAGCCCATAGCTCGCAAGAGAAGGCCGATTTACTGGCAAACCTCTTCGCGGCTAATTCGAGACTCGAGGACTGCAATGCTCATTTACCACCTACGCTGCCCGGTTGCGGTCACACAATGCCTGATATCCGTATCAGGCATTGTGATGTGCGGCGTGAGCTGCAGTCTCTCGACGTCCGGAAGGCTGGTGGTCCTGATGGTATCCCAGCGCTTGTTCTCAAAAAGTGTGCAGCGGAGTTGTCTCCTGCACTGACGCGCCTATACCGATCGTCCTACCTCTCAGGTGTTGTGCCTGAATCTTGGAGGGAGGCCAATGTGCAGCCGATCCCCAAAAAGGGTGATCGGTCAGACCCTAATAATTATCGCCCAATCGCCATCACCTCAGTGATGTGTAAAGTCATGGAGCGACTAATTAACAGCCAATTAGTTCGCTACCTGGAGGATCACTCGTTGATCAGTGACAGACAATACGGGTTCCGTCATAACCGATCAACGGGTGACCTTCTAGCGTTTGTATTACATCACTGGGGTGAGGCGATTGACAGGCATGGCGAGGCTCTGGCTGTGAGTCTCGACATAGCCAAGGCGTTTGATAGGGTCTGGCATCGCGGCCTTCTCTCCAAGCTCCCGGCATACGGTCTGCCCGACAACCTGTGCAAGTGGATCTCCGGCTTTCTGCATGAGCGTAGAATACGTGTCCTCGTTGATGGACACGCTTCGCAGCTCATGTCAGTAAATGCCGGAGTACCACAAGGTTCTGTACTTTCGCCCACCTTGTTTATTCTGCATATTAATGATATGTTGTCGCTTGGCAACATTCATTGCTATGCAGATGACAGCACGGTTCATGGGCGTTATTGCAGCAAGCCTCCTGGTTGCCGGGCGGATACTGAAAGGAGACGCGAGGATCTTGTCATTGAGCTCAACCAGGCCTTGGATCTCATATCATCATGGGGTACCAGGAATCGGGTTGAGTTTAATGCCAAGAAAACCCAGGTGTGCGCGTTTTCGTGCAAGAAATCCCCGTTTTCTCCCATCCCAGTTCTTCGGGGTGTTCCACTCGCAATGCGGAATGACCTTAGTGTCCTAGGTATGGATATCCGCTGCGATCTTAATCCAAGGAGTCACATCGAGGGCGTAATATCCGCCACTTCCCGCAGGGTAGGAATCCTGAACAGGGTGCGGCGGTTTTTCACGCCCGGTCAGCTCTACCGCTTATATAAAGCGCAAGTGCGGCCGGGAATGGAATACTGCTCGCACCTCTGGGACGGTTCCGCAAAATACCTTCTCGATGCCTTGGATGGGTTGCAGCGGCGGGCCATCCGCATTGTGAATGATGCAGACGTGAGTAACAGCCTGGAGCCGCTACAGTTGCGTAGGGATATTTCCTCGCTTAGCGTGTTCTACCGTCTGTATCATGGTGAATGCTCTGAAGAATTGTTTGATCTTATCCCATCCTCTCCCTTCCATACCAGAACCACGCGTACTGGCTTGCGGAGCCACAACTTCGTGGTATCTACTACCCCGGCCCGAACCAAGAGGTTCGCAAACTCGTATTTTTGCCGCACCATCAAGCTGTGGAACAGTTTGCCAGCTACCGTGTTCCCTCCTTCCTATGATCCTGGGTCCTTTAGGCGTAGTGTGAAGAAGCTAAACAGCAGGCCGGCATGATTGTGTTGAGTAGCGAGGGATAGACTGTCTCTTGCTACTTGATACTCTATCTGGACGGCACTGTGCTTACCATCAGGTGCAGTGTGGTCACTTTGCCGCGCCAGAATAAAAAAAAAAAAAAAAAAAAAAAAAAACTAGTACACCCACTTTTCGCTGTAATCCCCGAAGGGGTAGGCAGAGGTGTACCTCTGCCTACCCCTTCGGGGATTACAGGCGTGAGTGTATGTGTGTGTGTGTGTGTGTAAACTCAACCCGATTCTTGGTACCCCATGATGAGATGAGATCCAAGGTCTGGTTGAGCTCAATGACAAGATCCTCGCGTCTCCTCTCAGTATCCTCTCTCAGTATTTGTATGTTTGGAAACATTAAAATTTATTTGGGGTAATTGTATTTGTTTATTTAACATTTTATACATTTAAGTATAGACGGACTTAATGCCGGAGGCACTATTGTATTCCAATTTATACATGACTAGATGTTGCTCGCGACTCCGCCCGCGTGTAGGTAATTTTTGGAAGAAAAGGTATACAATCCATGGAGGCATCTTAAGCTATTACACCTTTCTATCCTTATTTTTTTTCTTGCAATTAAAATAGCCTATATTAATTAGTGACAATGTAGCATTTAAATGGTGAAAGAATTTTTAAAATAGGTCCAGTACTTTATGAGCCAGTTCGTTACAAACATACATCCTGAAAGGCCGGCAACGCATTTGCAAGCCCTTTGGTGTTGCAGATGTTCATGGGCGGCGGTGATCACTTTCCATCAGGTGAGCCTCCTGCCCGTTTGCCCCCTTTTTCCATAAAAAAAAAACATACACATCTTTCCTCTTTATAATATTAGTATAGATTCCTCACCACTGGTAATAATTTTAATACCATCCCGGTGTGCTTTGCAATGACTCTTTATTTTTTTATAGTTTTATTGTATTACATACATATACTCTCACATCTGTAATCACCGAAGGGGAAGCAGTGGTGTAACTAGTTCAACAGTTCGCCATGCTTATTACAGTCCCATGATATTACAGTGGGCGAGCCTATCGCCATACCGGGTGCAATTCCAGACTCCGGGCTGTTACTGAGCATTTCGTGATAAACCCAATATTACTTTACCCGACCCGGGGATCGAGTTGAGCCGCGTACGCAATTACGACCGCGGTACCGAGGCAGTTATTTTATTGTAATATTAAGAATAGTATAGAAACAAAAACGACAGGAGATACATTCATATATGTATATAAATTAAACGCTGTCCACTGGTAAGCGCATTGCTTGAGAACAACTGGATCTACATAATTTTATTTCAATCTTCGTAATAGTCTGAATTTTTAGGAAAATTAATGGAAGCTCGGGTGGTGATAGGCTCGCCCCCTATCATATTATGGGACCGAAATAAATTCGGTGATAAGTGGGTGTACTGGTTACACCTCTGCTTACCCCTTTGGGGATTACAAGCGTGAGTTTATATGTATGAAGTTGTAGCTTCTTATTGCGTTTGTACTGAATATACATATAAAATACACCCAACAGTCACACATATAGTTCCCCATACTAAGTAAAACCTGTATCCTGGGTATCAAGAACTACGAGAGACTACTGTCCTACAACACCCAGTCCCGAAACAGACACATGTCTGTCACACAAATATTTGTCTCAGTGCGGGATTCGAACCCACTGCCTCTCGTTTCACAACCGGCTACTCGACCACTGCAACACGGATAATAATATTTAATTAATTGTCTATTGTTTTATATTTATAACAAAAATTAAAAACATACATTTTATAAACCATTAAATAGTAACACGAAAAGAATTAACATTTTCCAGTAAAACGTAAATCAATAAATAGTAATTATAACGGGATATTCATGAATAATGAAGGCCTCTTAAGCTTGCGATCATAATCAATTATGTTTATGACCACCGTATGACAGGAGGCTGGGCAGTTACGCACATCTTAAAAATTCCGATGACGAATACATTTCGTCACAACTTTACCTTCATCGTTGGAATATACAATGTGGTCGGTCAGTAAGTGACCCACAGAAATATTCTGATTAATTATCATACAATCATTGGGGAAAACTTTAAAGGAGGAAAGAGATCTATCTTAAATGCACTAAAACATTGTTATTTATGAACTTGGTTGTGAAACGACTGACGTCGACCAATAAGAGTTGTCAAATGATTTTCTTATTCTATATCTCTAAGCAGCGATAGCCTAGTCGGTTGCTGTACGGACTGTCAAGTCGAAAGTCGTATGTTCGAAACCCAAATGGCATACACGTCTGACTTTTCTAACGTTACGTGTGTATTCATTGTTAATTATCGCTTGCTTTAACGGCGAAGGAAAACATCGTGAGGAAACCTGCATACCTGAGAATACTCATAAGAATTTCGAAGGTATGTGAAGTCTACCAACCCGCATTAGGCCAGCGTGGTGGACTAAAGCCTAACCCCTCTCATTAGCAGAGGAGGCCCGTGCCAACAGTGGGACAATGTTTAATACAGGGCTAGTATTTTTTTTGTTATATTTCTTTAAGTTGCTGGACTTATATCAACTGATATCAACAATGTTCTGTTAATAATAGATGATTTCCAGTGCTTAAAAATAGTAACTGAATAAATTCTGATAGTGGGACATTCTATCGACATATACTTCGATCGGATCACTGCACCTAATAGTAAGCGCAGTGCCATCCAATTATAGTATCAAGTAGCGAGAGACAATCACTCGCTACTCAACACAATCATGCCTAGCTGCTTTGTAGCTTCTTCATACTACGCCTATGAGGAGGTGAAGAAGCTGTCGAGAGTCAGAGTAGTCAGACGGCCTCAACAAGCGCCGGTCCACTAAATACTATAAGTAAGTTTAAGATTTTGCACAAAACATGTTCAGAATATTTTCGAAAATTCACATTATGTCTTTATCATAAATTGTACATATAATAAAATGTTATGTTTATTATATTAATGGTTACAGTTTGCTTAAACTATTATTCTGTTCTGTGAACATGCTGAAGGCGTAAGTGAGGTGTTAATAACGCGGTGCTCAAAAGTTTTTTAATTCATAAAATACTTTTTACGCATACTTTGTTACATACATTAAAGTATGCGTCCATATAGAGTTTGAGGGTTGCCCTCGATTTTTCTGGGATCCCACCATCAGATCCTGACTTGGTGCCAATGGGACCACCTGGGAAGTATATACCTATACCATTTAAAATAAACTCGAAATGGTCCAGGCGTCTTCGAGTAATCGGGGAACATACATAAAAAACCGACGAATAGAGAACCTCCTCCTCTTTTGAAGTCGGTTAAAAATTAATTCAAGCAGTTTTCATACTGCACAGAACAAAGGCACAGACACGGGGTCACTGACGCATGACGCTCACGACTCGACCATTCAGTCTATTTTAAACAGACCTCTCTCTACTAAGATATTATAAAAGGGATCAAATGAATTGAGACTAAGTCAATATTCGCATGTGTATCATATCATGGGAAATAAACTTGACGATATTGGGATGATATCCTCTGCCTACCCATCGGGGATACAGGCTTGAGATTATATACGTCAATTTTTTTAATTTACAATAGAAGTTTTTCATGTAGAGCAGAATAGTCTTTGGATGCTGTCATTGGTGACTCATACAAATAATGACACTGTTGAATTGGTTTGGTTCAGAGGCACTATTTATAATTATTAGTGAACTACCCTGTAACATAACCATTCTGACTCATTATTTAATTATATTTGAGGTTATGTCTTTACAAAATGTTTCGCAGTTAGTTGCTTCGCGCTGAGAGTCGATCCTATGGAGAGGGTAACGATCTTTTGTAGTTAAATGCGTCCTAGAAAACTAGTCATGAACTGAATAAACTCGAAGTTTAGTGCAACTCGTTTAGACGTGGTCTAATAGTGCCATCTAGCGTCCATGTTATGCACACTAGTGGCCGCGTGCATAACACTGTTTTGCTTCATGAAGATGACTCATCTAGGCGATCAACTAAGCTTTTGTAACTTTTGTTTTTAGGACCTCGTTAGGCAGGCGAGCAGACGGGCCACCTGATGGTAAGTAGTCACCGTCGCCCATAGACTTCTGTAATGCCAGGACACAGCAAAACCGCTGCCTACCGTTAACTAACTAACTAAGCATGGCATCTACAGTAGGACCTTAGCCTTAAATAATTCAGAAAATCATTGAGAAATAAATAACTTTTTTATTCTATGTAATTGGAGCCAGTGGATGATAGATAGCTGGTGGTAGGATATTCATATCCGCCCGGATAGCAACCACCGTACACAGGGTGAAAAACCCGCCATAGTGGCACACGCAAGTGTGTCGCGTTCCGGGATCAGCCAGTGTACATCCGGTTTTTTGGGGGTCTAGAGTTGGGGTACAATGTTTGGCCATTTTGCGGCCTTCTGAGTACTCTGACAATAGACCGTCGACCGCTTCTTCACCTTCTTGCCCATGGCGTAGTGTGAAGGAGCAGGCCGGCATGATTGTGTTGAGTAGCGGGGGATAGATCGTCTCTCGCTACTCGATACTTTAATTGGACCGTACTGCGCTTACCATCAGGTGAAGTGCGGTCACTTTGCCGTGCTAGGATAAAAAAAAAAAAAAAAAAAAAGATATCATAATATAAATAAACATAAATTGAATCATAAACATATTAGCAGCGATAGCCTAGTCGGTTTCGGTAAGGACTGTCAAGACGAAAGTCGTATGTTCGAATAAGCCCAAATGGCATCCACCCCTGATTTTTCTAAAGTTACGTCTATATTCATTGCTAAGTATCGATTATTTTAGCAGAGTAGGAAAACATCGCGAGGAAACCTGCATGCCTGAGAATTTTCACAAGAATTTCGAAGGTATGTGAAGTCAACCACCCAATTTAGTCCAGCGTGGTGCACTAAGGTCCGTGCCCAGCTGTGGGACAATGTTTAATACAGGGCTAGTATTATTATATTTTATTATTAAAAATAAATTAGTATATACAGGTTACAGGTAACTAACAACTTAATACAGATAGCAATCTTATATTGCAATGCATCCATAAAAAAATAAATCACAGTTTCATTTAAATGTAAAGAACAAGTGCCCGGCATAACGTTAATTCGAACAAATAAATATTCTCTTGATGTACCACATGACGATCGTATAAAAAGTTGTTATATTCCGTCAGCCAGGTCTTTGGTCGAAGAACCTTGTCCTTTGTGGGTCGTTCACAGCGAGACATAGCTACAATGTACCTTGACATTCTATTCACGTGAACTATAATTATTTGAAGGCGTAGTCGCTCGCACGCTATGTTAAATTGTTTGATATTAGAAAACTAAGGTCCTACGGGAGTTCTGGGAACTGTGGTAGAAATTGGTAAAAGGACAGTTATAAGTCAGTTACAAAGAGCATCATAATAACTACTGAAAGTCAGTTATAAGATATGAATATCATCGCGTCGGTTGAAAGTGTTTACATTTTCAAATATTTAAAAAATACATTACCATGTCGTTGAGGTAATTCAAAGTTATTTGATTTATTCAATATAGGGACTGAGTATTTTTAATACATAAGACAACTCTACAAAAAAAAATCTTTGTCCTAATTTTTATTTTATGATTTGTCTATTCCATAAGCTTTGAAACAAAAGAAAAATACTACGTGTATTTTTCCTAAAAAAGTTTTATGGTATAATAAATCCTTCTTGAGTATATCATATTTGTACTTTATATATGTAAAAGTACATATGCTGCATGCTCATTTAGATAAATTTGAATATAACATGGGGCTTAGTGAGACAAAGTACTTATGAATATGAAAGAAAAAGTATTATGATATTAAAAGTTGATAAAATGTATATATAAATATATTTGTTGCGAGTTATAAAAAATACTACGGATTTTTTAAAATATTCAACCATTATCCTGGATACAAAACCAATCTTTTTAGGCCATATATATTTTTTTGCTCAACTCGTCGATAAATCTATCGAAATTTCATACTCTCTTATCAAAGACAAAATTCGTGTTGATCTGTGAATTTATACGTATTGTATGTGTGGCGAAGTTTGTTTAATTGCTGCTGACGTTTTGTTTTCAAATCTTACAATCCTCCTCAACGTCCACACTTTTTTTATATATTATTGGCTCCTACGTTAAGCGATGATTTTGCCAATGTCAAGGTAGGAAAAGACACGGTGTTTCATGAAAAGACCGGTGTTTGTAGAGATGAAATGTCATATGCTTGAAGATACTGAATAGTACAAAACAGCAAATGAGTTAAAGAAATAAAATTAAAACAACTCGAACTTAAAAAAACATAGGTATACATAAACATATCACAAAGCAGAACTGAAACACAGCAAATAAGTTGAGACGAATATCAAACATTACAATTGAATATTATTGATCCTAATAAACTTATACATAACTTTAATCATGGGCGAGTGGAACGTCCACACTTGTAAAAATTAATAAATAAATTATAATAATAATATCAATCATAGACTTTTTTTTTTATTTCAATCACCATTCAAAAGTGGAAGCCATGTCCGATATATTTCCTATTCTAAAGGCCGAAGTCATGTCTGAAATAAACACAATTCAAAAGGCCAAAGCCATGTCTGAAATAATTAATTCACTTATTTATATTCACATATAAAACGTCATATCACATTCCCGCCATTTTTTTACTGAAACCACAAACATAGACATCAAATTGTTCTACGCTAAATATATTACGCAATTATCTAGTTTAATACTCTTTGGCGTACAGTTACTCCTACATTTGACGCTACCTAAATAAGCGAAGGCAATAATTAATAACATTGTTTCCTGTGCTTTTTGCTTTAGAATAAATACTCTTTGAATGCAGCCTTTACCTATAGTTATTGGCGGCTGCCTTTTTTTTATCCTGGCACGGCATAGTGACCACACTGCACTTGATGGTAAGCGCAGTGCCGTCTAATTAGAGTATTGAGTAGCAAGAGACGATCTATCCGCCGCTACTCAACACAATCGTGCCGGCCTGCTTCTTCACACCACGTCATGGGCAAGAAGGTGAAGAATCGGTCGGTCAGACTACTCAGACTACTTACTATTGATGATTATTACTTTCTACTTATTATTGATGTAATTTCGACACAATGATGGGACGATTTGGTTTAATTCATATAGCATTATAAGTAAATAAACGAAAAACCTTATACTTAACAGTATACAAAATGGGGCCAGTAATGCATGTATTAAGAACCTTCAAAATCTTTATTTTCACTCATGACTTAAATATGTTCTGATTTTGACAGCCTCCATGGCGTAGTGAGCGAGTAACCGGAAACAAGAGGCCGCGGGTTCGATTCCCACACCGAGACAAATGTTGGTGTGACAGACAAATGTTTGTGTCGGGTTTGGGGGTTGTGTGACCGAGTCCTCGTAGTTCTTGATACCCACGATATAGGTTTTACCTAGTGTGGTGTTGGTGTATGATTACTATTTCTTGTATTTTTATTATTATTTAAAGTATGATTGTGAGTGTGTAAACGTTTTGCAGCTTTGACATTTACTAAGTTGTTACATAGCGCATCGGTGTCGTAGTTAGGCATAATAAGCGTTTAGGCAACCGCTTGTGGTTAGTACAAGGGTTTTTATGGTTGACCCTAAGGTCTGCTTCGTCCGTACGAGATTCCAAAATTTAACGTGAAGAAGGATGTACTGTCATACAGTTTTTTGTAATCCAAATTTCTAGATACTGTTTACACCTTTATATATTCGTGGCGCTTAACATCGGCCGAGCAATATACTCGTCTCGACATTCAATAAATAAAATAAATATTACAATCACAGTCCGTTCCCACGTATTCATTTTCAATAATTACATAGCGCCTCTAAATTTATGTAAGCTAATTAAATAAATCATGAAATCAGTGAAGATATAAACCTTAAAATAAAACCTTCAAAAATTAATAACCTCATTGCTGCCTAACTTTAATAAGGATGAACAACTTCCGACATTAGTTTCCTGTATTAAAAATAAATTATTTTATATTTCGAACTGCGTAATAAAAAATATATCACGTGTCAGAAACGACTTCATTTGAGACTGCATAATATCAGCTACATATAGTTATATAGGCTTAGAGAAAATTACGTATCTGACTTCTCTAACAACATATCAGTAACTAGTGTGTACTTAATGATATTGCACCCATTATTATTCATTGAAAATGTCAATTGTACCTCTATGCAGAAGGATACGAGGATAAGGATACTGTTTGCAACATCTTCGCTTGATAGAAAATACCAAGCTTGACCACAAAAATGCGGCTTTCAATTCGAAGGTTGCGTAAAGGCTTCGCTTGTTTTATCATTGTCGGACACCTTAGTAGAACCGACACGATCGAACGGAGCACGCGCATGCCGGTTGCGCGCGAACGTTCTAAATTTGAAAACGTAACTTTTTACGGCTATATCGGCCATTTACTAATGAGGTGACATTGTGAGTGTTTAAAAAAATTGTGATCCATATATTTATTATTATGTAAGCATTTCACTGACAAATTTTTTTTTTTTTTTTATAACAATTTATTTTTATTTTTTAATAACAAGTTATTTAATTTACTCTTTTACCCTTCGCCTAGGTGACACTAGTGATAAAAATTATTGCGATAATTTTTGCAAATCTTTTTAAGGTCAAGACGCCCAAAATTATTTAATTTTATTCGTTTTAAAATGTGATTATTATTAACGATATTCGCCCTTTTTCGTAACATTCTTAGAACTTGTTTGATGATTTTAGTACGGGACGGTAAACAAGTTTTCCACTAAGTTTCTAAACTCAATTACCGACGCTCGCTAGGAAACTTCGATATCCTATGAAATTGAACCGGACGAACATGCACCGACCGGTAGAACGTGTGTGATGTAATATAACTACATGCATTTCCTTCACATCTAACCTATTTAGTAACGACACGAATAGACAAATTAGTAGAACATTTTCAGAATCATTATAAGAACTCATTGTCATATAGAATCTATATATATCTAAGAATATTTTGCAGGCCGGCATGATTGTATTGAGTAGCGAGTGATAATCTATCCCTCGCTACTTGATACTATAACTGGACGGCACTGCACTTACCATCAGGTGCAGTGTGGTCACTTTGCCGAGCCACGATAAAAAAAAAAAATATAGGAAGTAGAAGACATAAAATGCCTTTCGAATAAAAACAGTGCATTAAATCCCGATCAATGACAGAAGTTAGTTGTTGCATACAATAATTGTTCGTATTTAACAGAATCATTAACTCAACTTTAAGTTAATTCTTATAAATAAAGAAAAGATCGTGGAAAGCATAATTTAACTATGTACCCAAAAATGGAACACTGAGCATTTTTGGGATTTAATTTGAAGATATTTCTTAACCTTATGTTCGTCCTCTAATACATGTGTATAATGTTAAAAAGTCAAGGTGAAAGTGACTATAACTGAAATGACCTTGTCATGAAATGAAAGTTTTGAATGATATCTGCATTGAACAAAAAGGACAATGTTGCAGAACTGGTGTGTTTGTTTAGAATTGAATTAATTTCAAATAAAGAAACGACTTTTACACTGCATAATAATATTTAAATCAAGTATTTTATAAAAAAAATCTAAATAGACTGTCTCTGTGGCGCATTTGTAATAGCGTACGACTGCTGTGCTGATCCGGTTCGATCCCCGGGTCGGGTTAAAGTGATACTGGATTTTTCTATCTAGAAATACTCAGCCCAGAGTCTGGAATTGATATGGCGATAGACTCGCCCTTATCAAATTATGGGACCGTAATAAATTCTGCGAAAAGTGGGAGTACTGGTTACACCTCTGCCTACCCCTTCGGGGAATATAAGCGTGAGTGAATATTTCTGTATATTACCATATTTAGCAACACTTTTGTGTTAGCAAACTTTTATAATGTTTTAGATCTTAAATTTATTTTAATATATAATTAAATCTTTAATAACTTAGCAAACTTAATAGTGGTATCTAACTCGTGACCTTTATAAAAGCTGGAAAAGCTATAAATTAAATGACATGTTTGGAATTACTTTAAAATGACTATATTTTAACCTTGAGCTACTATAGCCCAATAAACTAAAAAAATATTATTTTTAACATCTAATTTTAGTGGATAAACCTATTAACACGACTTCATTTTCTGTCAGACTTACAATTCTCTGAATACAAAAGTTATAATTGTTCTGGCAATCGTCGCCTAAACATGTTTCGGGAGATCCCGATGAGGCCATCACGGATGCAATCGGGCCGCAATTCCATTATCAAACTTCAACCGCAGTAATCACTTCATTGTAGAAACGTAGTCACGACACGATAAAAATTTCCTCTCTGATCTTTAACGCAAAAGGACTCAGAGTCTTATTTCCCCTACTTCCACTGAAGAGCAATATATAAACCACTACTGAAATATTTAAATTCTCTAAAATATCCTTATAAATTCAAATTATTTTCAATGGAACGCTAAAATACTTATTCAGAGAAAACGCGAAATTTTGTAAAAGGAAGTAAGTCACCTCACTATAAAAGTAGCCAATTAAAATTTTCAAGCATCTTTGCTTGTAATTTTCAAGGCTATCACGATAATTGGATAAGACAACTGAATGTTTGTAGATTAATCTTGTAATGTTAAACAACATTTACGGTTTTTATTGTTTTAAATATTAAATCCAGTCAACAGTAATTATGCCTTGCCATGAAACAAAGGTTTAAGGTTTCTATATTCTTATCCTGGCATGTAGAGAACTATGCCGGCTTGAAGAAATGGGGTAGTTTCCTGTGTTTAATGTTGTACATTATTCGACACGCAACCGAATACAATACGCCAAAGAAACACTTTTGTGAAGACAGAATCAAAATTGTTTGAAAAATGAGTTCACAATATTTATTTTAAATATTGGTATAAGCAAACTGAGTGCGTAGTGGGAACACATCTCACTATCTCCCTCGCACAACGGCACTGAAATAGCCATACTGAGAGGTGACGTCACGGCTCACATCATTCGTCCTTTTACTGTCATTTGACAACTACCCTTTCCTGCAGATTTGACTGGCGCCTAATTTACTTATTCTTGTTCGGATTCACAAAATTCTTTCGATAATAGGTTTTAGGTAATGTTATCTGTTGATTAAAACAATAAAAAAACCGTGTCAACTACCCTATTAGATGGCTCACTGCCTAGCCCTGGAACATAGCCCACGGAATGAGCCATTATAATAAGTACATGATGGTCGCTACCCACCCTAGTAATACAAATCACCTTTCCACCAACAGATTGATAAACCAAGTCAAGTCTTAACGTCAATTGTAACACGTCACCTTCATGGCAACAATAGAAACATTTTATTCCTATTCTAGACCCCGCATGTATTTATTCGAATGTCAAATAAGGTATGCATTAAGAAACAACGCACTTTTATTGCCCCAACGTGCCTCTAGAAAGGTATGTCTGTATCCGTGTATCATCGTTGGCTTTGGATTTACAGTATTGTAGGAGCTGTGTTAGAGGTCAGGCCTTTTACCTTTGCATGCCACGTGGCAACAGCCAGCTAGTTAAGCTGTTGCTATGCGATAAATTTTATTATAATTTGTATCAATTTTCTATTTTTGTTTTTGTTTAAACTATTGATTTCCAGCTTGAAAGTAAATGCCATATTCCGCGAACACGTTTAAAAATAGAACGTTGCTTCCGTGATTCAAATTGTCTTTGGCATCGTTTTTTTTTAAAAAGACAAAGAATAGTTTGTTTTAGATCTTACATGTATCAAATGTTTATTGGTTATTTTTCTCTCACCAACATCGACAAGACAAATTGATGAAAATTTGTTGAACATTAAATAAATACGTATATTTCTTATGCATACTGCTTATAGCTTACCAGGCTGTAAATAAAAAAAATACAATCAAAAGTGACAACTTGCAATAACTAATACTGTAAGAAAAATATGTTCAATAAGTAGTTATTCAGAATTTATAAGGACAATAAAAGTTATTAACCCGGATATACAATCGTAGACACACTCGTGCAGATATCGAGAGTGAAATACGAGGCACAAGTATTATCAGATCAAAAAAATATATACTACTAAAAAAATACCTACACTTACAAATCCTTTTCGGATACTCAATGAAATAATACAAAAATAAGTATAGGCGGTGTCAGTGTGTCGCATTTTCATTGTTTTTTAATTTTTCCATTCTTCTTCTTCTTCATGTGCCTCTTCAGTCTTGAAGGTTGGCCGTCAGCTTCTTATACTCCTCCCTGTCACTGGCCAGGCGGAACAGTTGTTCATCGGAGGTGATACCGGTCCACTCCCGGATATTTCGCAGCCACAATTTAATCCTTCGTCCAGCGCGTCTCTTCCCTTCTAATTTTTCCATACATAAATTAAAACATGAAACATTAGACGTCTAATACTAATATTAGACTCCAAGTCTTTCAGTCGGTCCCTCTTACTTTCTGTGAACTCAATACACTTGACATTAAATAGTTGCACGACCGAATTTTTCATAATGCCTATGCTAAGGTCTGTGAGCTAAATTTTAAATACGAATACTGAAAAGTCAGATCACGACACCGGACTATATTATTACAACATTATATGAATATACATACCTACTACATAGGTATTTCTCAAATGTTTCGTAACGTGTCTAGTTTTTCGTATGACTCAACGTGCGAATCTTCTACGACACCAAAAGTTCGTGTGAAGGTTGTTTGAAACATCTCTTGTTAGATAATGACTAATGTTTAATTCCTAGGCTGTGACCCAGTTGATTATTAAGTTGAAACTTTGTGTCTAAAAATAGTTTGCTACGAAAAAATCTTTTAGATAGTTATAAAAAAGTATGTCTTATTCAAATACATTTTGACTTCTAGCATATATTTAAACACACACACATACACTCACGCCTGTAATCCCCGAAGGGGTAGGCAGAGGTGTAACTAGTACACCCACTTTTCGCCGAAAATCGCCATACCGGGCACATTTTCCAGACTCCGGGCTAATACTGAGGAATTTCTAGATAGAAAAACCCGATATCACTTTACCCGACCCGGGGATCGAACCCGAGACCTCAGCACAGCAGTCGTAACGCATGCGCAATTACAACTGCGCCACCGAGGCAGTCATATATTTAAAATAAATAATAAAAAATATATCGTATTGAAATACGTTTTGACATCTGGCAACTATTTTAAATAAATATTTTTCAGATAAAACTCTTTATTTTTTAAACAGAACGTGCAACGGAATAATAGTATGCTAAATATCAATGTGCAATAAAATTCTGCAAAAGTCAAAAGCCCAATAAACTTCAACCTAAAAGCCAATTTAACCTGATCCAAAGATATTGAATGCAAAATTTAAATTAGGTTGCTGGTTGTGCTCAATTGTCATTTTATATATTTATTTTATCTGGTTATGTTTACAATAATATATTGTCTTTTTTTGTGGTGCATTATGCCAATAGAACTGTAAAACTGAAATTTACAGATTCGGACCAGTTGCGAGATAAATTAAATAGTTTATTGATCTTATAGACAATTACAGGTGATGTAGGTAATTACAGATGATTTAGGCGATTACATAATAATTGTGTTAAGTTTGGGTGTTGTGAGATCTAAAATCCGTCTTAGTTCCATCAGGAACAATCAATCTGGGTATCAACCCAGATACATGGTAATCGTATCTGGCTGTAGAGTCAGGACTATGCGTGCGTGTTGAGTGTTATTTATTATCATATAAAACATATTAAATTATTCATAAAAAAACCATAACCGAAGCAAAAACAGCAAAAAGTTACAATATTTTTATTAATATAGGCATTAATTTCTAATAAAATTAAATTAGCTCTCGTCTCTATGACATGAGTTAGTATAAATACACATATTATTTAAATAGACATTTACATATAAATCGCGGTTATAATTAATTCGTCAACGGCGTAATAATTAACACTAAAATAGATGCTATACTGGGTTAGCAATCCGATGGGGAAGTAGGTCTTAGTTCCACCCACGTGAAACAACCAATGTCATAAAACATATCACACGTTAAATCAGACCAGTTTTCAAGATTTGGATCGCAAATGTTCAAATAGGAAATCTTTTTTGACAGCTTCCGTGGCGCAGTAGGCTAGTAGCCGGCTGTGAAACGGGAGGCCGTGGGTTCGATTCTCACACCGCGACAAGTGTTTGTGCGACAAACAGATATTTGTGTCCGGGGTCTGGGTATCGTGAGACCGTAAGTCTCTCGTATACGATACCCACGACATAATACTTGTATCTAAGTGTGGGATCAGAGTTATGTGTGTGACATGCGTGTTATTTTTTTTTATTACCGCGTAGTTTTTTCTCAAAGTAGCACAACACTTACATTTTTGGACAATAAAAGAAATTATTTCTATACATATTATAACGAGGTCCACTCGCCGCGTCTGTCTGTTTGAACGCGATAAACTACTGAATGGATTTTCATACAATCAACAATAGACGGAGTGATTAATGAGGAAGGACTACGTATATAATTCATTAAAGTTTTGTGTAAATTGGCTGAAATATGACGATAGAAGATGTCGGAAAAAATTATGCCAAGTGGACAGGCTACGAAACACCGCATATATTTTATATGTTAATTTATTTGTATTCTTCACTTTTGAAATATTTGCAAGATTGCAAATAAATTACATAAAAAAATATACGAGTAGTATAAACAACATTTACATTTTAATTTAGCTGGTGGTAGGATATTCATATCCGCCCGGATAGCGACCACCGTACACAGGGCGTAAAACCCATAGTGGCACACGCAAGTGTGTCGCGTTCCGGGATCAGCCAGTGTACATCCGTTTTCTGTCTGGGGTCTAGAGTTGGGGTACGATGTTTGGCCGTTTTGCGGCCTTCTGAGTACTCTGACACTAGACCCTCGACCGCTTCTTCAACTTCTTGCCCATGGCGTAGTGTGAAGAAGCCGGCCGGCATTATTGTGTTGAGTAGCGGGGGATAGATCGCCTCTCGCTACTCGATACTCTAATTGGACCGCACTGCGCTTATCATCAGGTGCAGTGTGGTCACTTTGCCGTGCCAGTATAATAAAAAAAATAAAAAAAACATGTGGATGCTCTTTTTGTATACCACGATGGTGGTAAACAAGCTTACGGCCCACCTGATGTAAAATGTTATAGCCTATGGACGCTTGCAACACCAGGAGACTCACATGCCTGTGCCGATCTTTCATGAACCTATTTACTCTCTTGCTCAAACGTAATAGACAATAGACTACGACATACGACAAAAACATGATAGCAATTCTTTGCTACACGTGCGAAGACGAGGCGGATCGCTAGTTAGTACATAGCCATGATCTTTATCAACATTTATTTAGGACACATCTGCATATGGGTAATGAAATCATAACAGGAGTAGAGAATCGTGACATAATTAAAAAAGTTAAAATTATAAAAGTGGTAGAGCTACGCTGTAGACATATTTGTCTACAGCATGACTGGGCCGGCTCGACCGGGGTAGAGTACCACTGTCTCACGGAAAACCAACGTAAAGTGACAGTTCACTGTCGCGTTTCGTATGGTAAATGAGATATCCGGAGGCCCAGAGTCCCCCTTCCCTTCCCTAATCCCTATTACTGTCCTTTAAGGCCGACAGCGCATACGTGATACTTTCGGTATTGTGGATGTTCATGGGCGGTGGAGATCCCTTAACATCAGGTGACCCACTGGCTCGTTTGTCGGACTATAATATATAAAAAAAAATATCAACAATGCGTCCGTCCTGTTATTTAGTAACGTTGCCTAATAATCGTCTGACTAAACCACGATGTGAATCCGCTGCACGTATAAATTGTTTCTAGATTACACAGATTACGCGGCGCTCTCATAACCCCCAAATTTGGAGTTATCTACGATCTCTATGTCGTAATCGCATATCATCGGAAGTAAAAAGAACGAAATCCAAGAGCAAATGTAATTTGTTGGTTTTACGCAAACAATAATTAAATGCTAATTTAATTACACCTCGTTAATATTGTGTTAATGGTCTAGTAATTTTTGGTGTTATAAAATTTATACGTAATTAACGTAAACGTATTAAGACATACGCTGTAAAATGATATAATAATGGCGTTATACTGCAAAGACAATAAATCGGGTTTTCGACTTAATTAGTTGACACGAAATTTCAATTATTTTAATCAACAAGTTACATTCCTTAAAATCTAATATCGAAAGAATTTTATGAATCCGATCAAGAATAAGTAAATTAGACGCCATTCAAATCTACTGGAAGGGATAGTTGTCAGATGATATTAAAAGGATGCATGATATGATCCGTGGCGCCTATTTTTATAGTTTATTAGTTTACTTAATGTACCGTTTGAATCTCTAACATCGATAAATATCATCGAAAACATAGATGATTCGAAAAAGTATCAAAATTGATTTTAATTCTTTCATTTGGTTAATATATAGAAAATATAAACATCAGTAATCAAAATACAAAAACATAGAAAGAAAACGAATTATAAATATAGATTAATTAATAATTATCAAAACAAAGAAAAGTGAAAATGCTTACACTTCTAATCAATTAGATTGTATAAGATGTTCAGTTTGCTTGTTCCTGCTTAATATAATTATAAAACTTAGTCATATCATGGTTAAATATCTCAAAAATAATAGTCAAAATGTGGACGGAACATATTTCTTCTGATTCTACGTACCTCATTAAATGTCACCTCATTAGTGAAACCAGGTCTATTTCGTAAGTTAACTATATTAAGTGCCCGACATTAGGTGGGCATAAATTCACATTTTTGCAATATTGATTTGAACTTTTCAATTAAAAGTGATGAAAATGTGGCAAAAAAACATCTTGTGCGTGTTTGTCTTGTTGATAAGCTGGATTGGTGATACGAAGACTGTCGACAGCTATCAATCGCCGCTTGGAAATGTTGGAAAATCAGGTATTGTGCTTTGCCATAGTTTATTAATGAGCAATCACTGCATTATTTTTATAGTCCACTGGCAATCGAATGACTGGGTAATCTGATGGTAAAATACACTTTCCATCAAACTCACAATATTAGAAAAATTGAGTGTTGTCAGCCTTAAAAGAGCAGAACGGGACTGGAGAAGGGGAGGAATCAACACAGGAGGGGGACACAACAGCAAGCTTTGACTTCATATTGGTGCTATTGGTTATTCTTTGTGAAACAGTAGAAATAAACCGATCGTGTAAAAAAATTTAAATGCAAAATTGCAAATGTCAGCTTTTATTCTTTTTTAATGCAAGAACATCTGAACGCCATACATATTTCTCATTTTTCTTTTGCGTTATGGCTTCCACGCAATTTCGCGATGATTCTGCCAATGTCAAGGTTGGAGTTCACTAAGGTCAAAAGTAAAAAATGATCGGTTGAATTTTTGTTTTTTTTTATCATTGTTCACTTATAATAAGTTAAAATATAATATTAAATGTCATTTAGTATATAAATAAAGGAAGGCAAGATATAATCTAGGGACTACAGCCCTTGGAACTAATCAATAAGAAGGTAGTTTAAAATATGTTAAAATATTTAATACAACAGTTACACTAACAATCTTCTGTAAGGGTACTTTAGATTTTTATGGAAATATTGGGGGTCACTTACGAAATATTTGTGGGTAGATTGGATACTCGGTGGGGAAGATTTGTTATAAAAAGGAAAGCCTGAACGCTCGGGGGGCAGTCTATATGAAATTACCGGAAGTGTAACTCGGTTTTAAACAGTGTGCGTACAGTTGTTTTCAGTTTAGTTTGTGTTTAATCGATGATGGCTAATACTTCTTACTTCTTCTTTATATACATAAAGCGCGTCTTGTAGTGTCCCAAAATGATAAAGTAATATCCATCAACAGATATAAAGATATTAGGCTCAACTCAACATTTTTCAAAAATAAAATTGCCTTTTGTCATTGCGTTGCGTCACTCACGATATCGACCTACTTAATCCGTTGAATTTATAAGGTTCGCAAACAAGAAATACTTTTTAAGACTCTTTTATGGAACATTATTGTAACTGGATCTCTTCATTTTGTCGTTGTTCCTTTCTGTTCGAAAGTTTTATTTTTACAATATGCTTCAAAAATGCAGAATCATACTTAATTCATTAGTGAAATTTTTAATAAACATACCCATTTATAATGGAATGCAAATCCCGCCATATTGTATTATTCCCAAAAACATTTATATTGCTGTACCGTCATGCTGTGGAATAGTTTGCCGGCCTACGTGTTTCCTCCTTCCTATAATCCTGGTTTTTTTAAGCGCAGTGTGAAGAAGCTACTAAACAGGCTACCATGATTATGTCTTGTAGCAAAGATTGTCTCTCGCTACTTTATGCTCTAACTGGACGGCACTGCGCTTACCATCAGGTGCAGTGGGATCAATTTGCCGTGCCAGGATGAAAAAAACAAGCAAATGCCTCGAAAGCCCGAATCAGTTGGTTAATTATTTTAATAATTAAAAATATCATTCCAGTCTAGTTTTAACGTCAAGAATTTCAGAATTGTTATACGTCATTCGTGACTAATCATGATATTCTATTGAGATGAAATTGAAATACTTTATGAACTGTAGAAATCGGGTGATATTGCCCAAACAATAAAAAGCGCTGTATCATAACCACTCTAAACCTCCGACATTGCTGTTCTTATATGAGAATTTTAGCGGTTAAATCAGCAAGGTCATTGTATAAATATAATCACCAACAGGCACACACATAGTCCTGCCCCACACTAGGTCAAGGTCATACTAGGGTATCAAGAAATATTAGGGACTACAGTCCCGCAACACCCAGACCCGAAAGATCTGTCGTGTCAAACAAACATTTTCACTAATTTCACTGAATTCAGTATCTAAAAACCGGAGAACAGTGTAAGAGTCTATCAGTGTAGGTACCAAGGTTGGTACCTAACTAGAAGAACTTACCGATTTCATAGACCTACCAACTAGTAAATATCTCGCATTGTGTTTGTAATTATGGTTTCCATTCCAGATCACGTTTATTGCGTAACGAGTTGGTTTGGTACTGTTAGGTTTAACACGGGGATTAGTATGTTCAATTATATAGCTAATCGAGTGAAGTCTAAGCCACGGGTTTCTAGTTCTATAAATATGATAACTAATGAAATTATATTAAAGACGGTACCAAGGATGTCAAGGATGGCGTAAAGCAACGATAGCGCATTGCAATCTATTCTCAATGCGCACCACGTCTCTGATATGTTTAAATTCGGTAAACGTTCGTTCGAAATGCCTTCACGCTCTTTACGGGAAAACAATGTGAAAAACTCGCATGCCTGCACGTAGCCCTGGAAATATTGACAACACTTTATCGGGTTTTGCATTGAAATGTAGGTGGAATAAGACTTTATTTACCGATTCCCAACGCTTCTGGATTCCGTGATTATTGTTTTGCATCTTTATAGGCTTTAAAACTAGTTTTTTATGTTACACGTTTTCTATTTGATTTATAATAATTGTTGATTCTATGCAAATATTTGCAAAGAAATCACAGATTTTATTTAATTCATATACAACCAATCCATTTATCCTCAAGCAGCTTCAATTGCACGCAGCTTGCATCTTGTTGAATACATATTATTCACACCAGATAGATGTACAAGACTCAATATTAAAGGGTAGGGCTATTCACTCAGCTTAGGCCATGACAGTGTAAAGCTGTGACTTGTCTCAATTAGTTGATCTACTTATTCAACAAATGTTTTGATCACTTACGTCACTTGTTTTTTATGTTGACCAATGAAAACCCATCATTCAACCGGCCGGTATACTATGATCGTGGTCAAATATAAGAATTTTACATAGCGTCTGTAGAATGATTGCAATGATAGATGCAATATTCAAATATACCATTACTTCTTAACAATTCAAATTACCAACCACAAAATGACGTGTAACTTACAAGGAAAGTTGCATGTGAGAATCGGAGAAACGCTAATTCATTATACGAATAAAAACTATGAAGGTCGTCTCGTATATATAGTTGAAGAAATACATCAATTTATCATACAGCATCAATCAAATATGTCTGTGTTGGATGTACCGAAATGTTTGTGGTTTTGCAATGCGTGTCATTTAAAATTGAGTTATTCAACTTTGGTAGGAACCGAATCTTCAAATACATTATGCGTCTCTGTAAATAATCAATGATCAATAAAATAATCCTTAACTATAGCCTACGAGCCCACGACACCGAAAACTAATAACATTTGGCTCGATACTATACTATCAAATATAGCTTCCTTCTATAACACCTGATTAGCCAGACTTGTATATTCATTTTAACCCAGCGATCTATATGTACTACAGACTAGAAGTGGAGACCAGAACAAACATTATGTTCCACCGAGTTGCGGTGAAACCACCGCACCGACGTCAGTTAGTTAGTTACGTTAGTACGTTAGTTTGCTTCATGCCACCTAAGTATACACACCACATTGCATCTTTCAGTGTCGAGTAAATTTTAGTTATTTGTAACGACATTCCCGAACAAATCTGCCTTAAATTGATTTACAGTGAAACTGTTAATAGTATATAAGGTAAATAACATAATTTTATAACGTTTAGAACGTAATATTAATAAATTTCAATTCTGAATACGGGAAGTCTATATTTCACAACAAAATTCATTACATAGTTTGTCCCGTTTTGGCGCGCGGAAAGTCCCGTTCGAGAAAAAGTGACGGGAGTTATCACGATTCTACCTACCAAATAGTTCTTAGTAAAATAAATAGATGGCATTAGTGGGCGGACAAGGTTTTTGGAACATATTGTTTCTTCGACAGTTCGTATCTATAGAATATAAGTCAATGTATTAACCACTTTCACAATAACCTAAATTCAAATTAAGATTACATCACAAATAATACTTAACATGTGCAAATAGTAATAATCTATGACTTAACAAAACACAATACAAGCGCCTAATCGATCTAGCGACACTATACTCAGAGGAAGTATCCGAAATGGCATAGACAGAATATGAAAGCAATTTTTTACTGCCTGGCAAACGCTGAGCCTATTGCTTTTTTGGTCATAGTTTGGACACAGGTGATCGAAATGAGGAGTAGCGGATGTATTTAGGGTATATATTTGTTTTTTTTTTACTTTGTATTACACCTTTATGAAATGTATCCTTTCTCATGACATCTAAAGTGTTAACCAAATAAAATTTATTTTCTTACTTTCTTCGAAGTCTTGGGTTTAACTCACAGGTTAGGCAATTACAATTTCTGTTAAATAAAAAAATCACACTTGAGTTGCTTTAAATTGGAATTAAGGTAAAGGCATGTTGGACGCGGACCAGCCATGGACATTTTTTGCATTTACGTCAAAAATTAAGCAAACACGCAGTATTTTTTTTAAATTTCAACACTGATCAGTTGTGCCAATATTTTAGTTGTCATACCAACTGTTTTTGACAGCCGACACCCATTTTGATTGCGGCCTTAACGGTTGTTAGTTACGCGGTGTCATTTGGTGTCGGGAATCGTAATTTATTATAAGAATTGCGATGCAAGTAAGTACACTTAAAATCTTATTTTGTGACAGGTGTATCGTCGTTGTTGAAATTCATATTATTTAGTGATTTATCAATAGTTATACATTACTTTTATAATATAACCCAAAATGCCATTGTCATTCTAACTCTAAAATTACCGGTGTCCATAACTGGATATTATTCAAGCACGTACACCCAATCATGGACAGAGTGTCCATAAAGTGAACTTCGTTATTTTTATTACTTTTCATGTATCATACGTCTGCTCTAGTATATCTTCATGTCTCTCTAGAAATCTGCAATAAATTATTAGTCTATCCAATAATGGACATTCTGTCCATGACTAGGTGTCTGTAATATGTTCAAAGTATTTCTTATACAAACAAATTTATTTTCAAACTAGAAATGGCACCAAGAAAAGACTACACAAAAGAACAAATGGCCAAGGCTATCGAAGAAGTAAGACAAGGAGAAATATCTGTTGCCACTACAAGATACGGAGTCCCAAGGATTAATTTACACTAGCTGTTGCTCGCGGCTCCGCCTGCGTGGAGGTTATATTCGGGAGCAGAAGTATACAATCTAAGGAGTTGTCTTCTGCACCGAGGCATCTGTAGCGATTGTCCAGCCTCTCAGGTGTTGTGCCTGAATCTTGAGATTGCATCTAAAGAATACCCCATAAGTTTAACCTCACTTTGCCCCTTTTAGGGATGATTTTACAAAAACGTTGAAACACGTATATCTTTATTTCCTACCAAAAGCCTAAATATGATTTTACAGATCCTTAAGTCGAGGAATTATGGATTTCACATACAAATTTTGAACTCCTATTTGACCCCTTTCAAGGTTGTTTTTGAGAAAAAAGATAGCCTATGTCCTTCCCTTACCAAATTTAGTTACAATCCGTTCAGCCGTTTAGTCGTGAAGAGGTAACAAACAAACAAACAGAGTTACTTTCGCATTTATAGTATTAGTATGGATTATAAAATCACCGGCATAAGTCCTATATTGATTATAATCTAGGTCCAGCTACTGTACTTACATATGAGGAAGAAAGGCCAAAGTTGGCTTTCGAATATTCTCCTGATATATAAGACGGACATTCATAATAATGTTAGTTTTTATTCAAATAACATAATTGACCGGTTGGCTTAAATAAAAGTTTTTTTATTCATAAAAAGTACACCGACTTCAATAAAAAACAAATTATGCGTCACTAAAAAATTTGAGGGTAGCCCTTGATTTGTCAGATCCCATCATCAGATCCTGACTTAGTGCCAATGGGACCACCTGGGAAGTATACCCTTTTAAACAAAAAAAGAATTTCTCGAATCGGTCCAGGCGTCTTCGAGTTATCAGGTAACATACATAAAAAAAAGATTCCGACGAATTGTTAACCTCCTCCTTTTTTGAAGTCGGTTAAGAAGTCGGTTAAAGAGAAGCATTTTGTTAATAACTAATACTTTGTCCTTTACTTGATCATTCATATTTCCATAACTAGCTGTTCACAATTAGTTGTCCTACACTGGATTATTACTGTCCATTGATGGCTGTTCATAATATGATAATGTCCATAATTGGGGGTCCAACACTGGATTATAACAGTCCATTGATGGTGCCTAAGTAGGGGTGTTGTTTATTTATAATATTTTATTGTACTGAGTACTAAACTGAAATTAAATATTGAAAACTGATTGACAAAAGAGCTTTTGATTTACTTCCAAATCCCAAAGAATGTATATTGAAAAATTAAGAAATTACAAAGCAAATACAAAAAAAATCGCTTATACTGTCCATGACTGGTGACTTTACCTTAGTACCCGATATAACGATATTGTCGACGGCTATCACATGTGTCACTCAGACCCTTTGGAATTGCAGGCGAAAGCTGTTAATTTACTTTTTAAGCAGTCTTTTCTTACGACATAAAGCTACATTCGTTTTTATACAATGTCATACAAAGCAATTTGTGTTGTATACTTAGACGTATTAACATTGAAGTCAGTTTTCACTTTGCGGTCCCGATTTCATCATATGTCACAAATTTACGAGCGCGCACAGTATTTAATTAAACAACGCAAATTTGTTTGGTGTATTCAAACATTGGGTAACTGTTTTCCATATTTTGCACAATTTTATGAACTCGAGAGCTATGTAACGCTATAGTTGGCTTTGCGAAACTCGTCCTATTTGTTTTCAAGATTAGGAGATAAATTAAAATTCTTTCGTTGGCTAATACCGCAATGCTGTCCAACCACTGTCCAATATTTGTTTATAGATAATAAATATTACTAAAATCTTACTTATAGATTTACATACATTGTACATGACAAGGAGAGATAAAAGGAGTGAGAATAGGAGACGCTGCCTTGTTCGTAGTCTTCAATACGTCTTAACAATTCCTTACATTCAAATAAGTACTTACCACAGTTATTTAAAATTTGAAATCTCTAAAGCAGGATGGTAGCGATTCGAAACATCGCGTGTGGCCAACATACCCACAGTTATTACGGTCACAATAACCATATTTCGGTACAAACGCCATAATATTACACAACACAAAATAGATGCGTGCATGTAACAAGCAGAAAATAATATATAACGCTACCATAATAACTGAGTAGCTATTCCAATGTAGAAATTCGCTTTCTACTTTATTATGGTGACTACTATTGGCAATAGACACAATGTGTCAAAATTGTATTGTCTTTGACGACTAATGAGTCAATTGTTCTGTTATTTATACTGTTTCTATTATCGGGCACACAGTATAGACTTAAGCACGGGTCTAATAAGAAGAGTTATGCCTAAGTCTATCACGCTACCTAATGTTGATAGACTTCATATGGTACATTCGAAATACAAATTTTTAATTATCAGGTACCTATGCAGGTTTCTTCGCGATGTTTTCGTTCACTTTAAAAATAGTTTGAAAGTTCAAAATGATAATGCCACTCTGTAGAAAATTTCTGACTACAGAATTAATGAGCTGGCTGTAACGGGATTCTGCCACTGTCTTACAGAAAAGAGACGAATTCGTATATTCGGACAACATATTTTTTCAAGTTATTTCGGTTTTAAAACCAAACTACTCAACCGATTTTGATAAAAATTCAATTCTAAGAATTTTCTAAATCGGTCAATAGCTGACGGAGTTCTGAGGTAACAAACATAAAAAAAAACACGTCGAATAGAGAACCTCCTCCTTTTTTTTGAAGTCGGCTGAAAATATGAAGAATAGAACTAAATTCTATTCTATTATTTTTCTTATTATATGTATGCTATAGTAATAAATATTTAGGTTATGATTAGTGCAAGATATTTTATAGCTAAGTGTGCTCTACCCTCTCACAAATCACAAGGACACCGGTGTTCGGAAAAGGTAATAAGTACTCAGCAAAATACAAGTCAAAATCAATTTTAATCCCATAATATTAAAGTAAAAAATTGCATGTAAGAACGGCGAGTGTTGCCAGTATTTTTGGCTCGCCGGCATGCCATTGATACGTGACTGGTACAGAAATTTACTTCACGCCGGGTACGCGATCCCCGTTCTATGACAATGATGTGTGTACTCCACATATATTTGTTTCGGGTCTGTGCTCTGACTATAGTCACTGGAGTTCTTAATACCCATAAACAGGTTAGATCTAGTATGGGGTCAGGACTATGTGTGTGACTGTTGTGTGTATTTATTTTTGGTTTAATATATCTATAGCTGAATGACCTTTGCTTTGTCATTAAAATAAAATTAATGTTTTTGATAATATAATTTTGTTGTCATTTAATTTTCAGTGATTTATTACACTTTATAACACGGACCCCAGAAACGAAAGCAATTATTGAAATGTTATACTAAAAATATTAATTATCAGCCTATTTAACTGTATTTTATACAAATCCGTTGACCTTTGGGTATTTTAATTATTCTCGTAAATTAACTAATATGTTATTAAAAAAATTTACTTCTTAATTACCTATCAAACGTGACTTATGTGTGTCTTATGCCTCATTAGTGAATATTAATTTATGGGTTCATATAACATTTATTGAGGACATTGGAAATTAATAACCTCTAAAACAAAATTATAGCCTGTCAATAGGATCATCAAAAGAATTAAATAAATGTCATTGCCAAAAGATGTCATAATTTTTGAGTCATTATTAGGAATCCGCATTCCATTTTTGACACTATAATTATATGGTATTTCAAAGGAAAACGTAACATATTCTATTGTGATAATACACAAGCAGCTTTTGCCTGTTAGCTAAATAGCTTTTTCCGACCTTAAAATATTTTACCTGGAGCGACAATCGAACCCGTTACTGATATTAAAAGAAATCTATATCTTAGATGTAATGGTAAGCAAAAATTGTACAATGTAACAATAAACGTGTCTAATAAATCCATTTAAACATACTAGTACATTAAAACGGTATTGATTAAATAATTTATAACAAAAAAATTGGTGCTTAATATTTTTATTTATATTTTCATTAGTTAGGACTCTTTATTCAAAAGGATATTTTTTTACATTTTTACATATAATATAATACATTGTAAAATATAAAAAATTCCAATGGCGAGGTCTTGGACCCAAGCCACCGGGGGTCAGGATCCTAGCGTGTGGAACCTCCACAAAATACGTGCCGTCTCTAATAAAACAGCCTTTTGTATCTGGCTATTAACCCAACGACCAATTGAGAGCTTTTGGAGATGTTGGTCGAGGCTTTTTGGTATCAGCCCATTGGCAGAAACTACTATCGGGACAAGAATAGCCAAGTCAATATCCAATATGTCTACAACCCCGTGGGCCAGATGTAAATATTTCGACATTTTGTCTTTTTCAGTTTTACGAGGTTATCGTCATTCGAAATGGTGACGTCTACAAATATTGCCCGGTGCGCTAATCGATCTTCTAACACAATATCAGGCTTATTGGTTACAATAGTCCTATCTGTGTTAATAGATCGATCCCAATACAGCGTTGCATGGCCATTTTAGAGAACAGTAACGAATAGCAAGTTGCTGATGTGTGATCTTGGCCACTAGGTTATGCCTAGGCAAATACTCGCCGTTAACAAGATAAGAATAACCGGAAATAACATGCCTGATTGACTCTCCGGGACGGTGGCATGCACGACAGATTTAGACCGTACCGTACTTCATTATGTATTGCCTATAGTTGTTCGTCTTAATAATCTCATCCATAATTGAAAAGACAAAACCTTCAGTTTTTCCGAAGAGATCACTGAAGCGTGGCCAAAATACGGAAGCAAGCTGGTCAACATCGGACTCATTCAAAGCCCGATAAAATCTTCCATGTATTCTTCTATATATTTTCAATATTATTATGTATACTCATATAGAATGTATTCTATCTTCACCCTGACACAACTAAAATAAAAGAAAACTTCTTTAGATGACGCAAGTACTTTTATAAGAACGCATTTTGCTGACTCACATAACGTATCGTTTCCAAATCAACATAATAATGATTAGCATAATTATCTGTGTTTAATTTTATACAGTATTTACCGAAAGTAATACGACAAAGAAACTGCCTTGCGAAAACTGATTTGCTGGTGGTAGGATATTCATATCCGTGTAAAGCCCGACAGCGTGGCACATGCAAGTGTGTCATCAGTGTACATCCGATTTTTGTCGGGGGTCTAGAGCTGTGGTACGATGTTTGGTCGTTTTGCGGCCTTCTGAGTACTCTGACAGTAAACCCTCGACCGCTTTTTTACCTCCTTGCCCCATGCTCCTTGGCATAGTGAAGAAGAAGAAGAAGCTACTTAGCAGGCCGGCATGATTAATTTGAGTAGTGAGGGATAGCTTGTCTCTCGCTACTTGATACTCTAACTGAACGGCACTGCGCTTACCATCATGTGTACTGTAGTAAAAAAAAACAATAAAAATTGTTTTTTTTTTTAGTGCCTGGATAGGCAGACGGGCCACCTGATGGTAAGTAGTCACCGCCGCCCATAGACTTCTGCAATGCCAGAGCACAGCAGAGCCGCTGCCTACCGTTATTAATTGTTTCGAAAATGGGGCCATATTTATTATTTGCAAACGTCGGTCCCTAGTGGGATCATCTAACTCTCTTGCTCACACGACTGTATCGTAATGGCCATTCCGAGCGGAATCATATCATGTCACGTCATGAATCATATCGTGCATCCTTTTCTATCATTTGACAATCACCCCTTTCAGATTTGAATAGCTTCTAACTCAGTTAATATTAAGTAAATTTATAAAATACCTTCCAATAATAGATTATATCGAACATAACTTACTGAATTATGTATAAAAAACGGGTAATCTATACTTATAATAAATCTGTAGAGAGGTAAATTCTGTACATGAAATATATTTCCAAAATAACTATCAGCGGGTGATTAGTGATCGATACTGACGCCAAAAATGCAATCAGTAAAATTTTTATCTGTCTGTCTGTCTGTCTGTCTGTCTGTCTGTGTGTTCGTTATAGAAACAAAAACCACTCGACGGATTTCAACAAAACTTGGTACAATTGTTCTTCATACTCCTGGGCAGGTTATAGTATACTTTTCATCACGCTACGATCAATAGGAGCAGAGCAGTGAAGGGAAATGTTGGGAAAACAGGAGAACTTACTCCATTTTTAAGCTTCCGTTGCGTGTGCAGCCTTAATAGTTAAAGCTACACAGAAATCATGTATGACGGAAATGTTCTCCTTAAAATGATATAAAAAATATTCCACGACAGCAAATGTCTATATTTTATGGTTGACTCACAATAACACGTGTAACTCCCGATAGCTTAGCAGTTCAGAGATTTCTGATTATATTTGTCTACTCTTACGTTTATAACACTCTCAATTATCCCTAATTAATAAATGTTAACATTATTACCTATTTAATTTAATAAAAAAAGAATTAAAGAAATAGGTACAGAAACACCAAAGTTATACATGAAATATGAAATATGCTAATAAGCCATCGCGCGTGAATACTGAATCATGCTATAAGGATTATATTTGTGTAAACGTCGCGTCGGGTCGCCGCGGGAGGCTAGTTGGCAGACGCTAGAGGGATGTAATAGCGTAATATGCCTCCATGGATAGTTTGCTTTTTCTCTCAAAACCAACTTCCACGCGGGCGGAGCTGCGGGCAAAAGCTAGTCTATACTAAAGGTGAATTACAATTTGTTTCAGAATGCACAAGTTGCAACGATGACGAGCTTGGGATCACCCGGTGGACAATGCCTTTGCTCAAAACGGGAGAAAAAAGATATTACTTAGGAATATTCTTTAAGGTAAGATAAATTAAAAACTAAATTGTTTCTAGCTATATCAAATTAGACATTGTGACGCAGCTTGCTCTTAAGAGAAGCAGAGCTCGTGGCAGGGTGATAAGTGCAGTGCAGTGCAGTGCCATGCAGGATTTTGTTCTGTGTGGTGTTGCTAGTCTCTATGGGCCGATACCGTCAGCCGACCGAGCTTCAAGTCTTGACATTCAGACAAATAGAAATAAAGATAACCCAGTAATGACAGGACCTATTTGAAGTGATGAATGCATACATACATTACACTTACGCCTGTAATCCCCGAAGGGGTAGGCAGAGGTGTAACCAGTACACCCACTTTTCGCCGAATTTCGGTCCCATAATGTGTTAGGGGGCGAGCCTATCGCCATACCAGGTACAGGTTCCAGACTCCGGGCTAATACTGAAAATTTCTAGATAGAAAAACTCAATATCACTTTGCCCGACCTGGGGATTGAACCCGCGACCTCAGTACAGCAGTAGTAACGCATGCGCAATTACAACTGCGCCACCGAGGCAGTGAAGTGATGAAACATAACTTATTAGTTTCAAGTTCACAGTGGGATAATTGTTTTTACCGGTACGACGAAGTAAAGGATGTGTTACGATGTTGACATCCTATGTATGTATGTTTCCTGCTCCTAGTGGATTGATTTGGAAAAATAATTTTTTTTTTGGATTCTTCTTTACTGTACTATGGTTAAAGATCTATTTTATTAGCAAAAAGTATTTTTAATCAAGTGATCTTGAAAGATATTTATCATGATACTTCAGATAAAATGGGATATTACAGATTCTATGTATCGTGATATTTTTCTTTCCTCATATCATGGATTAATTATTGTGTAGTAATATTAATTATTCTATCTAGTCCTCTATTGATAACCATACCTCTTTTAATTTTAATTATGTTGCCAGCATTATAAATCGAATTTGCTAGCTTTTGTTACTAAACAATGTTAAATACACAAAAACGTTAAACACACAGACGTCACTGATTGTATGACGAAGATGCTGCTCGTACGCATCTTCCAATGTCGTAATATAACCGCAAGGCTGACAGCTAGGGTTACCAGGAATCAGTACACATACAAAGAAATTCCTCCGTATTTTTCACAATCACTCACTATGTTTTATAATCAAGCAAATGGTAATCATTTTTTTTTCACTAAAATATGAATATATTATTATGTAATAAAATACCTTTAAATATCAAATTCTGTATACAAGTTTTATAGGTTGTACAGATACAGGCTAAGGTAAATATGATGTCACTCCACGTTACAACATTCCAATGTAGATGCATTATATTTTTTCAATACTTATTAAGAAATATTTTACACTTTTGCAAAAAACTTTTTACTTAATACCACACATTACTCAATATATAATAAAAAGTATGTAAGATTATATGAATAGCTTGTCATTAAATGAAATATGATTGCATGTAAAAATGATGAGTCAGTGCCGTAATATTTACCTGATATATAGTTTTTTAAATGACAAGTAATAGATTTTTAATAATTACGTGTGAGATCACAAAATATATTTAACAAATCATATATGGACATCTTTTATTTTTAATATTGCAATCAATATCTTCGAATTTAGCTTGTGTGAAATTAATTCCTGCAGTATGACTTAAAAAATAAAGTTTAAATATTATAATGTTATTTTAAAAGTTAATTTGCAGTATGGCAGAAATTTTAAAAATTTGCAAGTTAACTTTATAAGTATATATTAATCATAATAGCAAGACCAAACACACACGTATTGTATTTAATTATCTTATTGACGTCATACTAAAATACCCAAAAATCCCCGGAATCATGACGTTTACCGCAACTAATGACTATGGCAACCCTGAACAACCGGTATTATGATCAATAGCTAAGAGCTTTCTCTTTCAAAAGCGACAGTGGTTACGCATGTTTATTGTGTATCTTATTAAAAATAGCTTTCTTTTAGGCGGAACAGGTGTGTCATAGTAATTATCATTGAGGACGAAGTAAATGAAGAAAGTGTACCTAAAGGAAATCATAAGCAAGCGTTTTAAGCAACACGCAAAAATTGCTTTATCGAAAATGGTCTATGTATGTCTCTTATGGTTCTTATGACGTCAAAAAGGTTAGAAAAAATTGCATAGTTACCTATACAGATTGAAGTATTTTATTATTTTTAGGCTGGTATAGAATTGCGTCACAAGAGAATCTCCATTTTAATATTATGTTTTAAATGTCAACACTAAACCAGCCAGTTCAAAGCTCACAATATTTATAGAAAATCCTTTCAATTTGTTTTTCAATCATAACATAACTCCTTTGTAATTGCTTTTCAATAGAAAATCTGGTTTGTGGATTATCATATTATTATATTTAGATAAAAAAAATCTGGGTGACCTTTATTGTGTAATAAATAAAAATACTTAGGTCGCGTTGTTTCAGAAGTAGTTAAACAACTATTATGACCGTTTATTAAAAAAATAAAGAATAATTAAATCTGACTGTTGCTAAAACAATACAATGACCATATAATTGACTATGAAAAACATCATTGCATACGCGGTACGACTGCTGTGCTGAAGACTCGGGTTCGATCCCCGGGTCGGGTAAAGTGATATTGGGGTTTTCTCGAAATGCTCAGAATTAGTTCGGAGTCTGGAATTGTGTCCGGTATGGTGATAGGCCCGCTCCGTATCACATCATGGGACGGTAATAAGCTCTGCGAAATGTGGGTGTACTAGTTACACCTCTGACTACCCCTTCGGGTATTTCAGGCGTGAGTGTATATGTACGTATTTAATAATTATTCAGTTGTTTATAAAGAAAGTTTATTCACTTCACCCTTCTTTCAACGATTATAGTAAATAGAATAAAATAACAGCTTGCTTATTTTTTACTAGCTGTTGCTCGCGGCTCCGCCCGCGTGGAGACCATATTTGGGAGAAAAATGACGGATGTTCATACAAACTTTCAACCCCTATTTTACCCCCTTAGGGGTAGAATTTCGAAAAATCCTGAAATATATATTTTTTGTTTTTAACCAAAAAGGCCAAATACCAATTTTCGTGCGTTTAACTTCAAAAATGACGAATTTTCATACAAACTTTCATCCCCTATTTTACCACCTTAGGGGTGGTATTTCCAAAAACCCTTCCTTAGTGGATGCCTACGTCATGAAAGGTACCTACTGTCAAAATTTCAAGTCTCTAACCCCAGCCGTTTAGGCTGTGCGTTGATCGATCAGTCAGTCAGTCAGTCAGCTTCTTCTTTTATATATACAGATTATTTATTTTATTCTTTCTATAAAAGAGAAGGCTCTCATGCAGCCTTGTCTGTCTTTATTTTTCCAAAATTTTAAAGTCTTCTTCTTCTCTGGTTTACGTAAGTCAAAAGGCCATAGCCATGTCTGTTGTTGTTAAAATCCATTTAAAAGGGGACAGCCATGTCCGATATTTTTCCATTCTAAACGCCGAAGCCTGTCTGTAATAATCACAAGTCAAAAGACCAAGACCATGTCTGACATAGTCACCATCTAAAAGGCCAAAGCCATGTCTGAAATAATTAAACATCACATCACATTCCCGCCATTTTCAGAAGTCCATAGCAGCTTGCTTTAAATTCTGAACGGCTGGCTTTTAATTTTTAAACACTAAAGTAAGGCTAACAATTTCTCATAAATTAACAAATATGAGACAACATATTCCTGTCTAATTTCCTTGGCACGTAAACCAAAGGTTAGGTTACCGCAGAGTTACTGAAATTACATATCTATTTACAACTCAAAGTCATTATGGCTACTATTCTATATTGGATTGTTAAGATTGTTCAAAATAATATAAGAAATAGTTAATATTTATCTCACAATAGCCTTATAATGGAATATGTTTTATGCCTGATTACAGTTATACCTTATTATGTGGCTTCCATATTTTGAAATAAGTCTTGCCTATTATTTACGAATAGGGTCTGCGTAGCCGCCATAATAGATGTAATTCGAATAGAATATAAAAAAAATGTGCAATTTACCCGCCCTTTTTAAATTCAGAATCTCAAGGCTTTCAGCTAGTGTTTGTTGCCATTGGACGTATGAAGCAATAAATATTTAGAAAGACTTGTCTATGATAAAATCCTTTATTTAACAGTTCGTTATACATACTCATTTACAACATTAATAAATATTTAAAACTTGGGTTGCTTCCTGATGCAAATGAATTCATAGAGCGGTTGGTTTGTGCACTTGCTACCGACCAAAAATCGCGTTAAGAGCTCATGAATTTTCGGCCAACTTGTCACTTTCCACAATATTACCCACGTTAGCCAATGGGCCGGAAATTACACAGTGTCCGCACTGCAAAATCTGCTGGAAACTCAAAACGTACCGCAGTCCCATACTAAGAACTAGCTGATCTAAAGCGACGTATGCCTTTCATCGTGCTACAGGATTCAAGACTTAAGTACCATACATTTTAGTTTTGGAATAGTATGTAAAAGAACCAATGTAATACTTCTTTCAATATTTATCAAAATGGGATGACGCGATATAACAACGTTTGGTGCAGATAGGTATGGCATCCAATATTGTGATGCGATTTTAAATGCAGCAACGTTCTGCTGGCAACATTATTAAAAAAATAATAAAAAAATAGTAAATTTATGTAAACATTAGATTATACCAAAAAGAATACACATTTAGTAAATATCATACCTAATGATAAATTCTTTAAAAATAGTTAGGTTTCCATCTTCTTGACATATTTCCGTCTTAAAAAATGGCCCATCGCGTTACCTAAGATTAAATTAAATTCCTAATATTAATGTATTTTTATATGAAATGATATTTTTAACAACTGGTTATTATTTTTTTATCCATATATACCTCTTTTGGTATTAAATAAATAAATTGATTCTAATGCTTGGGACACACACACATTCCATCCATAATTCCATCGTAAAATTGTAGGGACGATTATTCTTAATACGTTTTAAATTAGCTTAATATTCCTTAAATGATAATACTGATTAGTATACCAACTAAACAGGTTTTATCTTTACGATGGAATTTTAAATTAAACTTTGAAGTTGCAAAATAAAATACCAAATGCAATTTAAAACCACAAGAATGAATAATAAATGATTATCACTTGTCACTCGTTTCTTCGTCAGTACTCATTATACACTGTCTTGGATTGTCGTATCGTAATCGAAATTGAGAAACTGCGATTATTCTATTGTTATTAAATATACATTTACGATGTGACTGAGACATAAATCATTACAATTTAATTGCATTAAATAACGTACGTAATACAATCTGGAAATAATAATATGTTGTTATGTTTATTTTCTTTAGAATTTTCATAATTCAGCCGACCCTTAAATTCTTAACAAAATACCAAACACCACTCCTAGATGGTGCTAAATTACAAGAAACATTTACAAAAACTAATATATAATTTCGACAATTAAATTTTATTACATTACCCGTGCGAAAACTTCGCATCGATATTAGATAACAATACAACAAATTAGTTGCTTATTTTGTCAACAGAAGGCACTGTTAAATTTTCATATTTTTTGGAAACATAATTTTCCGACAAAGAACTCCTTTGAGCAATAATAGTAATAGGATTAGGCCTTAGTCCAACTCGCTGGCCTAACGTGGATTGGTAGACTTCACATACCTTCGAAATGCTTATGAGAATTCTCAGGTATGCAGATTTCCTCACGATGTTTTCATTCACCGTTTGAGCAATAATACATAGAGATTATTATAGTGAGTCTGTCTGTATTCATGATTACTTCGAAAACCGTACCTCTACAATGTTTACGCTGGTATGTTAATGTGACGTAATATCCCAGAGTAAAAGAGACGAAAGACTAATTAGGTTAATCATAGATTAAAAATGTAGGTAAGGTAACGTTTTAACATCGTATAAGCTGTGTGGTAACTGCATGATAATTTGCACCGAGCGCGTTAGTCCCAAGATGCCAATAAGCACTCAGGTGGAATTCCGCCAAGTACTTTCACTGCGACTAGTTAAACAAGTGACGTAGCTCAAGTAGAATTAATATCTTCAGTAGTAATTAGTGGGGAATATCTAATCTAATATTTACCAAGGCCGTGTTGTTTCAGGCTTGGTCAAGTGAAAAGACTTTAACAATAGTCATACTATTCTTAAAGATCATCGCGTCTTCAGTAGTCAGATATGGTTTTACTTTATTTTTTACGAATTATTATAATAGTATTTGAGACTGTACTGTTTGGAACTAAGAAATGACATTAATAATAGTCGTAACTTAACTTTGGTTGAAACAGTGGGGTCTATATAATATGTATCTCTTAGACTCCTCTGTGCATTAAAAGAGAGAAAACGAATATTTGATAATTTCTAAGATAATAGTACCCATGCCCTTATCATGCTTTTTATACTAGTACTAAAGGCAAGTCAAGGTCTCTCCTGCATTTGAACTTGACTTGCACTGTACCAACTTAAGGTTGTACACCATTGACCTCGGTGATTTGAACGCTAATCGACTCATACATACAGCTGATAAAGCGAATGTTTCGGGCGCTCAAGATGCTACATATCTTTATATATATAATTCTACTGTACGGTGGACCGATTTGAATTAATTTTTTTGTATGCGTTTGGGTGGCGCCCTGGATGGTTTAGATTCACAAATCAGCCCGACAGATGGCGCTGCAGGACGACGTCTGCCGGACCCGCTAGTTTATTATATATTTTATTTAAGATCCGTTTTTTGGATTTAATTCTTCGTAGTATGCCAGAAAATTTGCATTAATAGTTCGTGCCATCTACTTTATTTTTCTGCAATATATGTGTAAACTAGCTGTTGCTCGCGGCTCCGCCCGCGTGGATGTCATGTTTGAGAGAAAAAGTATCCATACTAATACTATAAATGCGAAAGTAACTCTGTTTGTTGTTTGTTTGTTACCTGTTCACGACTTAACGGCTGAACGGATTGTAATGAAATTTGGCGAGGGAATAGATTATATCCTGGAGAAGGAAATAGGCTATCTTTTTTCTCAAAAAACAACCTTAAAGGGGTCAAATGGGAGTTCAAAATTTTTATGGGAAATCCATAATTCCTCGACTTAGGGATCTGTAAATTCATATTTAGGCTTTTGGTAGGAAATAAAGAAATACGTGCCTATGTGCTATGCCAGAATATAATCTATCTCCTTGCCAAATTTCAGTCAGATTCGTCCAGCTGTTGTAGCGTGATTGAGTAACAAACATCCATCCATCCATTCATCCATCTAAACATTCGCATTTATAATATTAGAAGGATAGTAGGATTATAGAAGTTATATTGAAACAGACATTTTCACATATATTTTTACTAGCGTACTACACAATAAAATCACTTGCAAAAGAATAATATACAAATCAAAAGTCATCAAAATCAAATCATATTTTTATAGACAAGGCAATCTGACTTACAGTAGGTAACCAAAACTCAAAGCAATCTGGTAACGATAAAATTGCATCAATTTCATGGTATTATTAGTAGTCACGAGAGTCGAATACTTTAACACTTAAATATAACCAGCCATACAAAAACGTGGCCTAGGTAATTCCCATTATAACATTGCGTGACGCATTTAGGGAATGGTATTTTGCCGATACTTTAAACGGATTTGCAATAAAGTAGAAATAACATGATTCAGCGTACCTTTTTATATATATACATTTTTATACATGTACTACTCTATAAAATAGTAAGCGGCACAGAAGAGAAAAGAAGGAATAATTTTTCAACCATACTGAAAATTCAATATTCCAAATGTATTAAAAGGCAATTTACTTACTATCAAAAACTATTACAGCTGTGTGGAATTCGTTAGATTTTTTTAATATTGTAGTTTCAGAAAACGAGTAAACCAATGTCGGCAAGTAACATAATAACTATTCAAATTATATTATATTATTGAAGGAACGAGATATCAAAGTGATATCCCAGTTTAGTAAGTTTTATGCAAGTAAGATAAAGTTAGTACTGTCAACAGATATATATCCCGTAGATACCACATGTATATCTAATTCACATGCCGATATCAAAACGAAATTCTGTTCAAAATCTTGGTAATTTGAAGCCGAAATTGAAAATAAACCAATTATAGTTTGTCATTTGTAGGCTCTATTTAAACCCAATCTCGTTTATGAGAACAATCTGTAAAGTCAGATCGAAATCGTTAATTAAAACTGGTCGTTGATAACTCAAAAACAATGTGTTCACCGTTCACTGCCACGTGCCACTTCATACGCAATCGGATAAAAAAAACACTGAAAAAATCTTTAAGGTTAACAACTATCTCAATTCACATACAAACATTTCAAGAGATGTACAATAAATTAAAACTTGTTTGATATTAATCTCAAAAGCACAATGTACATTTTTGTGAGGTTACGCACTCGCGCAAAAGTCTCAGATATTGGTTTTCTATGAGCTATAAATTCGATATCACACGAAATTCAATGTTTCGGCAATCTTATTAACACCATGGCGCTATTCTCATAAAAGGTCACCAATGCAGTGCGACAATAAATTTACTGTAAACATAAGATTCCAACACAATTTTTTTACTCCGCTGGCTTTATGCATCGTAAAGTGAACTCATCAAATAGATTGTCTTGAAGATTTTACGATCCAACGTGCTCTCAATTCCTTATGTTGCATTTCAAGAAATGCTAACTGTTTAAAACAGGCTGCCGGTTAGGTCAAATAGCATATGCTATAGTCTGTGACATAGTCAATAATACTATAATAGAGCCAGTGATCGTACCGTCGAATAGCCTCTTATAGATTTACCAAGTGCCTAGCACAAATCCGCAGATACTGTGCCACTGGCTCCAGCCCTTAAAACTTGAGATACCCATGGAAAGTCAAATTTTATAAGAAACAATAAATTTTTGCTAAATTTAGACTATAAGAATCTTTGAAAATTTTACACACACGACAGCCTCTTTAGAGCACTTGATCAGTAGCCGGGTGTGAGAAGCCGCTGTTTCTATCCCCCCGCAAATGTTAGTGTGACCCACAAATCTGGGTGTTATTAGACCAATAGTTCCTGATGTGCACGACCCAAACCCGTATCTTTTTGTGAGGACAGGACTTTGTGTTTGACTGCTAAATGCTACCGATAAAGTTACCAATACGGAAGTGCTTAGACGTATGTCCAAGAACTTGGAACTACTGCGCACCATCAACCAGCGGAAAGTGGCATATCTGGGGCATGTTCTCAGGCATGACAAATATAGGCTACTACAAACCATTATGATGGGCAAGATTGCAGGCAAACGGAAAGTCGGTAGAAGAAAAATGTCTTGGCTCCGTAACATCAGAGAGTGGACTGGCATCAAGTCTGTTGAAGAGCTATTCAGACTTGCACTAGACCGAGAAAAATTCAAAAAACTGACTGCCAACCTTCAGTAGTGGAGAGGCACGACAAGAAGAAGAAGCTAAATGCTATTTACTTATTTACATACTCGTATGATTTTACCGATACTTTATGTGTCGTGTGTGATTTTCAAATCCTATTCCGCAAGCGTTCAGCTTATATAACTTACCTAAATGCTCATTTTTTGCCGCTCTGTTAAACAATCGTGATTGTTACTGAATTTCACATCATCATCATAATATTTCTTAGATTTTAATCAGTCCTTAGTCGTCTTTAAAACTTTACGTAACACGGAAACTGTATTAATTCTCTACTGCATTGGACGTTTTGGACAAGTCAATTCGTAATGACCTTTATTATTAAACTTGAGGAGTTTATTATTATTCCCGTTGCCACCATTTTAAAAAGTTTTAAATTTTGTGCGTATTTGCCCACCATCATCCATAAAAATACAGACCATTCTGATATCATTAGACTAAATATAATTTCACTTTCGTTAGAAAGCCAATCTACGATGAATGGATAATACTCCTACACATAAGTGATAAATGATAATACAACATGTATAAACAAACATTCTGAAAGTAGTTTGTTAAGAATAGACAATTAGAACTAAGTAAATAGCACTCATTAAACAGTCATAACAAACGAAATTGATACATAAAACCACGTAATACGGCCTTTCTTAAATGCAACAGTAAATCCCTTAACAAATAAAATGTTTCAATTAGGGTGCCTAAGGATGTGCGTTATTACCATATTATTCTTTATATTATACCCCTTTAAAATACCTTTTGTGAGTGTGACTTTATTGTGTCATGTAAGGCGTAAGGGATTAAAAAAATGCTTCCACAAAAATGTCGAAAAACCGGTAGATATTATGTATCAGTACGTAGTAAGACATCTAATACCGACGTAGGTAAGGTGCATTTGCATTACGGAACTTGTTTATAATAATTTTAATCACTAAATACATCGAATTACTATAACTGACTACTAATGTGCTAGTAGACTGTGAAACGAGAGGTCGTGGGTTCGATTCCTGCATCGAGACAAATGACAGACAGATATTTGATTCGGGTCTGGGTGTTGGGGGACCGTACGCCCTTTTTGATACCCACTATACAGGTTCGACCTAGTGTGGGGTCAGGGCCGAGTGTGCGACTGCTGGGTGTTTTTTTTTAAATACTGATTAGCTTCGATAAAGAAGCCCTGTGATAAAATCAGTAGACGCATACCGGTACAATCAAATTCAGCGTGCAGCCATGCTACCCGTTTTGTTTCTGTATTAGCGAGCTAGTTAGTATGCGGCTTCCGTAACGCGCACATGGGAAAATCAACCATCGCCTTTGAATTTTAAACCTTCAAATTCAATTATCCTATTCAAAGTGGGTTTTACATTTAAAATTGAAATTATATTGCTTTTATAAAGTATTCAAAATTTTCTATTTTTCAATAATTTATACCCGTATGTGTAAGAGCAGCGAGAATAAGTGGAGTGGTGCGGACTGCTGAGTCGAAGTTTATGGGTTCGATGCAACCCTTGGACCCTGAGACCTAACTTTTCGGCAGCCTAATTTGATTTTGAAGGAAGAAGTCTTAAGAAACCAGCATATCTGAGTATTATTACATATAGAATTATCAGTTAATAGTAATTTGATTAAATGTTTTTACTAGCGGGCCCGGCAGACGTCGTCCTGCCAGTAAAAGCAGCGCCACACCGACTGCAGCGCCATATACCGGGCTGATTTGTGAATCTAAACCATCCAGGGCGCCACCCAAACGCATACAAAAAAACATTCAAATCGGTCCAGCCGTTTAGGAGGAGTCCAGTGACATACACACGTACCGTAGAATTATATATAGAAAGATTAAAATATATAAAAAATATGACCTTATTAAACAAGTTAGTGATGAAATAGCAAACTTTTCATGGCTTTATATTGAAATAAATTCCAAAAAAGAAAATAATTCATCTGAGACGTAAAGTATAAATTCTCTCCGTTTGCATCATCATACACGTATTTCTTTTAAGCTGCCTACCTAATAAAATAACATTCAAGATGTACTTTGTGTCTAGTATTACTATGTACAATACTAGATGGCGCTAGGTATACTCTAAGATTGGAGAGAATAGCACAATCTTTCCAACGTGAACACGCCAAAAGAATCACTTCTAAATTTCTATTGACGCGTAAAACATTAGATTTATAGTATTTCTTAAGAAATTTGTGATACATTTATATAATTAATTAATTTATCTAAACTTTGATTCCAGGCTAACTGGTTTAAGGCGCAGCAGTACTGCAGGTTTCATGGAATGCACCTCGCTTCAATCGCCTCGCAGCAAGAGAACGACAAACTGGAACAGTATGTCAAAGATTCAGGTACTAATCTTAATTTTATTTAATAAACTCACATTTTACTGGTGAAGATGAAAATTGTGTGGAAACCTTATGATTTATATCTCTAACGTGATAAGCAAGCCCATAACCATCGCGGACATAAAACACCAGACAAGCTACATTTTTTTAAATCAATTAAATTTTTAAATGTTTGTGTGACAGACAGATATTTGTTTCGGGTCTGGGTGTTGTGGGACCGTAGTTCCTGGTAGTTATTGATACCCACGATATAGGTTTTACCTAGTGTGGGGTCAGAACTATGAGTGTGACTGTTGGGTGTATTATTATTATTATATTAACCGACGCGACGTGAAATTCTCACGTACATGTCATAGTAAGAATACGCTGCTGCTAAAACGCTGAAACTATAATTTAAACGCTCAAAATCCAAAGCTTACAAACCAGCTATATGGACAGCTCCAACCACACGAGATATTGTATAGAACGAATCGGCTGAATAATTTATTTATTTAACACATTATACAGTAGTAAAAGATTTTTATTTCTTTACGACATTGTGTTTCGCAAACAAGTTTTGTTCCCGAGTACTTGTATAGATATCTGGTTTGAGATTGCGTTTTATTTTTGGACAAATTCTTGGGCGCAGAGAGCTGTTCAGGCTGGTTTATGTCAACTGACTTATGTAAGAAAGCTGGTGTTAGAAATAAATGAATTTCCATACAATCTTTTTTATTACATTTATGAATTTTTAAAAACGCCAAATCTGTTCCTTTTATTGTGACTAAAAACGTTAATATCAATTAAGGATTAAATTTTACCGCAAAAGTTTATGTCCCACAAACATATACGTGTACCACCTCTCAAACAATATTTCTATTTTAACGATTACACAAGACTTTATAGAAAAAATTTCAGGTCTCTGCTTATTCTGGGTGTTGATGACCGGGTTAGGTATTTTATATGTATAGATTACGTCATATTAAGAAAAATCATTACTGTTTCTTATGTTAACGAGAATATTACACATTGAAATAAAACTATGAAGGCTGTAAAGCTATTGAAATGTCGGGACTAAAAAGTAAAAATAAACCGCGATAAAATCCGTAAAATTCGTTTTATTACAAGGCAAATTTTGTTGTACTTGAATTTATACTATAATAAAGCTGAAGAGGTACTTGTTTTTGGAATTATTGTCTGTCTGTCTGTCAAGGCATTATGTCCGAAGTAGTGAGTTACGACAAAATAATCGACAATAAGATCATAGAGTGTATCACGAGGTAGCATTTAGTCTTTATTTTATTTAAATCGGTGCATTCAATCAAACGCTATACTTGTTTGAACGAATATTTGTATTATGCAGAGTAGATGTGAGAGATAAAATGATTTTAGATATAGTATAAGATAACTTCCACGCGGGCGGAGCCGCAGGCAATAGTTAGTATTTAAATAAAAAAAAAAATTTAATTCATAAAAAGTACACCGACTTCAATAAAAAACAAGTTATGCGTCACTATAAAATTTGAGGGTTGCCGTTGATTTTTCTGAGATCCCATCATCAGATCCTGACTTGGTGCCAATGGGACCACCTGGGAAGCATACCCTTTTAAACAAAAAAAGAATTTCTCGAATCGGTCCAGGCGTCTCCGAGTAATCGGGTAACATACATAAAAAAAAGATTCCGACGAATTGTTAACCTCCTCCTTTTTTTGAAGTCGGTTAATAACAAATAATCAGGAAATGTCAAACTTCGACGTCAATTTGTCCAACACATTCACATTGAATAGGAATGCGAAGTATTTTAACGCATTACATTTTACAACTTATGTTTTTATAACAGCCCGTTTATTTCTTGCATCGTGTTATCAAGAATTTCAACTTTCGCAATTGTCACGTTTTATTTTTTTTAGTGCCTCGATAGGCAGACGAGCAGAGGCCTGATGGTAAGTAGTCACCGCTGCCCATAGACTTCTGCAATGCCAGGGCACAGCAAAGCCGCTGCCTACCGTTTCTGTGACAACCATTGTTTTTGATAAGCTTAGTACAAACCAACCAATATATATTTTACATAGGGCCATTAGTAATAATTTAGATATTTTTAAAACCAACAGACCATTAGCCCGACTGGTCTATGAAAATCTTGCATTTACAACAGAGGTCATATAAACTTGGTTGCATAGCTATTGCAAAGTTCAAACTGGTTTATCCGAATCAACATTCGAAAGGTCACAATTCATCTTGTCTACATTTGGCCGGTCAAAGAGGACTTATCAATTTAATAAAAGCTGGGTGGTTATTGGAATTTAAATTACTTACCAAAATTAACTTATAAATTTGCTCGGTTGAAGTCATTGCGAACGTTTTTATTATTGCTATTACTTGAAATATATGTTTTGTTGACTATACTTGCCTTCCTTGCTGGAACTTAGCCTCATTAAACAACTAAATAAAAACTAAAATAAAATCTTTGTTTGAATAAATCAAAAGATATTATTCAAAGTTGACAGCCTCCGTGGCGCAGTTGGCAAGTAGCCGGCTGTAAAACGAGAGGCCATGGGTTCGATTCCCACACCGGGACAAATATTTGTGTGACAGACAGATATTTGTGTCCGGAGTCTGGGTATTGTGATACCGTGCGTCTCTCGTAGTCCCTGATACCCACAACACAAGACTCGTATCTCTCGTCTAGTGTCTATCGTATAGTGTGGGGTCGGGGCTATGTGTGACTGAAAAAAAAAGTAGTTCATAATTAAACACTCATTTAAATGAACAATAAGCCAATACATGAATCATAATCTGTTACAGGATATGGACGCGAGCATTTCTGGACGTCAGGCACCGATTTGGCTGAAGAAGGGAATTTCTTCTGGATGGCAAACGGCAGGCCGCTGACGTTCGTCAACTGGAACGCTGGAGAGCCAAACAACTTCAGATACGAGAATGGAGAAGAAGAAAACTGCCTGGAATTGTGGAATAGAGATGACAAAGGGCTCAAGTGGAACGACTCGCCTTGCTCGTTCGAAACCTACTTCATCTGCGAAGTTCGGTCGGATTGATGAACGGAAGATTAGTTACGTGATAGAAATCTAGTGTGCTAGATAACGCCATCTCATGAAAATGTTTCATTCACTGTTTTTCATTAAAACCACCGAACGGACTTAACAACATTCATTGATACATATCAAAGTATATAAAATAATTCATGTTCACGTGAGAATAGTAGAACGACCATGCTTTATTATTTATACAGCAAATCATTCTGAGTATTCGGTGGATATTGCCGTTTCATATATGGAAAGGATGTCATTTGAATTCACAGTTAAGTAGTATTCGTAAGATTCTAAACGTTTTATCAGATGCAACTGTACCAAGGCCGTATTTATGTTTATAAAAAGAACGAATTTACGAAACATCACAAAGTCGTTTGTATTAGTAGATTTTGCAAACAATTCAGTGAAAAGTTATCGAAATGCTCGGTCAGTAAAGAATAATATAGGCGATGGTTATTAAGTGTTTATTTATTTCTTCTCGACCCTGTGGTTGTGGAATTTACAAACTTTAATAATAATATGTATTTTATATCACAACGATCACTGCCTTCCGATCTTAGGAACCTCCGGGCTATGGCCCAGGGACACCGTGTGTCCATAGTCAAATAGTGGATAAACAAAGTTACCTTAGATTTAAATGTATATAGATGTAAGTACGAACAATAAATTCACGTAAAATATATTATTATCGCTTTTAATTTTAGATTAAGACGATTATTGTCATAGGAGAAGTTTCGGCGAAATTACACAAGGTATGTATCTAACAAAAAATTTATTGAACACGCCCTTAAAGTTATCGTCATAAATTCAGGAAAATGATAAATATAAATATAGTCCTGACATCACGTCGTAACAACGTTATTTTCTTGAGTAGAAATAATAGCGCCCTCTGTTAACAAGATTGACTACTAATAATTTGGAGTTCAAATTCTGACACTAAATTGAGTATCTTCGCACCTATGTGTTGAATTTGTTTGGAAATCTTTCATATTTTAATTTCAATAGAATAATTTGACACACGATAATCACCTCACGTTTTATTATAAAAAATAATAACCACAAAAATAATTGATATAAAAGCCACTCGAGTCGCTTCATTGGTCTAGTAGTAACGTTCGATTGAGAAACCGATAAGGTTTGGATTCAAATTCAATGCCGAGCAATCACAATGTGTTTATATTTTGGATTTGGAAAATCACACAATCAATCAAACGTATCATCAATTGACTGCCTCGGTGGTGCAGTTGTAATTGCGCATGCGTTACGACTGTTGTGCTGAGGTCTCGGGTTCGATCCCCGGGTCGGGTAAAGTGATATTGGGTTTTTCTATCTAGAAATTTCTCAGTATTAGCCCGGAGTCTGGAATTTGTGCCCGGTATGGCGATAGGCTCGCCCCCTATCACATTATGGGACCGAAATTCGGCGAAAAGTGGGTGTACTCGTTATACCTCTGCCTACCCCTTCGGGGATTACAGGCGTGAGTATGTGTATTGTTGAAAAATCACACATAAATTACTTGAAGTTGAAGTTTACCGACATGGTGCCAGTTTGCCATCTATCTTTGTTTGTGAATTAGTTGCAACTCTGCTTACACCTTCGTAGATCACATGAGGTCATGTACCTTACATAAAAACCGCTAAATAGCTTAGATAACATAACAAAATACCGTAATATTATGTTGAAAGATTATTAACCCATTCCTCGCCTAATTTACAACTTTATATTACAATAAAGGTAAACGAACTGCCATTTACGTGTCAAAACACCATATTTATCAAACATTATTTGAAATTTCAATTCACTAGCCCATAAAAAATAACAAATTACCTTGTCACACAGGATTTGAAGTTCATTACACTTTCTTCTATTCAAATATTTTATGGCCGAAGAATTACGTTAATACCAATAAAATTATGTAATTGGGTATACAGGTTTAAACATATAAACGGTTTGTTTATGCTAGAGTTGCCAACCGTCCTGTTTTCTCAGGACATGTCCTGGTTTTTAGAGTGTCCTGGGGTGTCCTGGATAGTTTTTAAGCAGCGTCCTGGGTTTTTAAAGCGCCGTGACAAGGCCCTGTACATTAAAATTCGCATACCACTTTTGCAATCCTTATTTTAGGGGCGGCGTCTCGGCTCGCAAGTGTTTACGCTATTTTAAAATAAAGATGCGTCCTGTTTTTACACTGAATTGTCCTGGTTTTTCTAACTTCAAATCCTAGTGATGTGATGGTGAGTTTTGACGTAGAGTCATTATTCACCAACGTTCCCATTCAAGATTGTCTTGAGGTCATCGAGAGCAAGTTGGAGGAAAACGGTCTGTCTAACGAATACATGGATCTATTAAAGAGCTGTTTAGAAGGTAATTACTTCTTATATCAAGGGCAACATTACCTTCAGATTGACGGAGTAGCTATGGGCAGCCCAGTAGCACCGGTAATGGCCAACATCTGGATGGAATATTTCGAGCAATCCATAGACACACAAACATATAATGTTAAATTGTGGAAGAGGTATGTCGATGATGTATTCTGCATCATGCATGGCAACAAGCATGAAGTAGAACAATTCGCGAACCGGTTGAACTCCATACATCCAAAGATCCGATTCAGTTATGAAATGGAGGTAGACAGAACGTTACCTTTTCTCGATGTGAAAGTAATGGTGAGAAAAGATGGTTCCATAGGACACACTGTATACAGAAAACCAACACACACTGACAGGTATCTCAATGCCTACTCGCACCACCATCCACGGCATTTGGAATCCGTTGTGACATCGTTGACAAATAGAGCATATGACCTCTGTGACTCTGAACATCTAGAAAGTGAGCTCACACATGTTCAGAACGTACTGAAGAGTAACGGATACAAAGGAAAGATACGCAGTCCCAAGAAGAGGGAGCGTCTTCCTGAGGTCAGCAGAGCCCCAGCATACATGCCATATATAAAAGGAGTCACGGACAAAGTTGGAACAGTACTCAAACAATACTCCATTAAGACTGTATATAGTCCGCTCGCAAAAATATCGAACCACTTGCGTACTCCAAAAGATGTAATTCCCTTACAAACTCCTGGTGTTTATAAGGTGAATTGCAGTTGTGGTAGTTCCTACATCGGCCAGACCAAAAGAACGATCGCTGAAAGGGTCAAGGAACACATTACAGCTGTAAAAAACCGCCAGATCAACAAATCAGCGGTGGCTGAGCATTTGCTGGAGGCTGGACCTAATCATTGGATAGAACTACACCAACCACAGGTTCTATCCACCGATCGCCATTATTACTCCAGAATAGTACGTGAAGCGGTAGAAATCAAAAAACATCAGAATTTCAACCGAGAGGATGGATACCGTTTGTCAACAACATGGAATCCTGTCATAAGTATATGTAAACCGCGTCGTCAGAATGAGTCAACTCTTCAGCGCGAGGATACTGTCAGTGTGGTTTGTCGAAGTACCGACAGTATTTGTGATAAAAATAAAAATAAACACCAAGGGAAGGTAGTTATCAAAATCCCCACTAAACTGGTTACCGATACTCCCACCACACGAAAGCCCACCTTACGAAGACGGCACTAAATTCTCACTCAGTCAGCCCGTGACCACGGCCGATGCAACTCGGTCGAAACGTCGGGAAATAATTGTGGTATTTATACCATTAAAATATTGCGCGATTAAGACCCGTTCCTAATTTTATAATATGTATTCAAATCGCGAGAGTCTAAAAACATTTATTCAAATCCTAGTATTTGAATTCCGGGGTTGGTAACCCTAGTTTATGCTAACATAGATACTTGCGTAAAAATGTTCTCACTTTAAATGGGTGTGCCGGCACCATAGATATAGAGAATGGACTGAGCAATATCCTCACAAAATTGACCACTTTGTAGAAAGAGACGAAGCGACTATACGGCCAATACCTATTTCTTTTCGCTCCTTCAAGTCTGGGACGCAGACCAATCAAAATTCTAGAAAAAGAAAACTGCTGGCCGCACGTTCGCTTGATCTCTCTCACATTTTTCTGCCATTATTCACTTAATAGTTAGACAGAGAGTGCTTAGTCCATTATTGATGTCTATGTCTATGGCCGGCACTAACAATATTAAAATGGCCAAGCTATTGTCTAATAAAAAAAAGGTAATAAGTTATTTTTTTAGCCTCTGTCTTTTCTAAAGTTTCGTGGATATTGTCAATTACCGCTAGCTTTTATAGTCAAGGAAAACATCTTGAGGAAACCTACCTGAGAACTTTCATAACAGTTTTAATGGTATCTAAAGTCAACCCAAGCCAACCCTTCTTTTGCCAGCGTGATGAACTACGGCCTAGCCCCTCTCATCAGTAGAGGAGGCCGTGCCCAGCAGTGAGTCACTGTTTCGTACAGCGGTGGTTTTTTTAATTATTAAATTGTAGAAATTGGACAACAAAGTCTAAATAGATCGGCTTGATCGAGTTAGAACCACTCTCACAGATGAAAAGCAACTTATTGTTACATTTCAAATCCAGCAACCAAACCACCTTTCCTTTAAAGTCTGCAACTTATGGTTCTTCTGGTATGATATTGTGGATTTTCTTATACAGATCCTTTATCACATAACCCAGATACTTATTCTACCGGTCTAGCTACAAATCTTTTAAACACACACTAGAAGACATGTACGTATTGTACATGTGGGTACTTTAAGTACGTCTTCAACTGCAAAAATCTTAGCAACTAGAAAGAAATAAGAAATGCACACATTTAAATTCACAGTCTTCGTTTTATTGGAGCGACAGACGCCGGGCACACATCAGTTACCTGCCAACGATTGTGCTGAAAATTTCATGCGTCCGCAGGTTACAAGCATTGCATGTAAATAAGGGAGGACAAGAGACAACAAAATATTACCAGGTTTTTTTGTTTACGGCGAACTGCAGGTTTGTATTTCTTTTATTAAATTATGTTAGGAATGGTAGTACCAAAAGCCTGTGCCAGAGGAATGAAGCTGCGGATGGGTTAAAAAAACGTATTAGAAGATGAAATGAGAGCAAGTGGTCTCAGAATAGAGCATGCTCAAGACCGGACGAAGTGGCGGCGTCTTAGTAAAAAGGCGGACCCCAGCAATAGGCCGGGATAACGTCAAGTAGAAAAGAAAAGTAGTGATCGAACAACACTGTATAGATTGAAATAAAACTATTTTCACGGATTTTATTGCGGTTTATTTTACGTTTTTAACACGACGTTTCGAAGGCTTTACAGTCTTCATGGTCACGTCGCATGGTAATGTTTTTACCCTCCATATTGTTGATTTTAATTTTTATTTGTGTTAGTCCGATCTACGTAGAAAGAGCTCATAGTGTCTTGAGCTATGGCAGTTAGTCTTTTGGGTTCCGATTTGATTAAATGTATAATTGGTTTCCAGGGTGGGCTCTATTAAAATTTGAATGTTTTTTAATTTCAATGGAAATATAAACATTGCACTGCACTTTCGTGACAACATACGCCTCTGTGCGTCCCGTGACCATGAAGACTGTAAACCCTTCGAAATGTTGGGTTCAAAAAGTAAAATGAACCGCGATAAAATCAGTTTTTTTTTAATTTCAATGTGTAGTATTCGTGTAAACATAAGATACCTTTATAACACTGTATAGTTTTGTCTACAGAATGAATTAACCGGCGCGACCGGGTTAGTGCCACTGCTCGATTAAACATCTTACTATTGCGGTTTGTATAGGGTGTGAGATGTCCGAAAGCCCAAAAAATATACAGTATGCTGCAGTCGTTTGCAATTTTACCAGTATTGTATGAACATTCTCATATCCCAAAGACACATATACATATCACAAACAATCATGCCTGTAATCCCCGAAGGGCTAGGCAGAGGTGTAACCAGTACACCCACTTTTCGCCGAATTTCGGGCCCATAATGTGATTGGAATCGGGTCTATCGCCATACCGGGCATAGGTTCTAGACTCCGGGCTAATGAGAATTTCTAGATCGTTAAACCCAATATCACTTTACCCGACCCAGGGATCGAACCCGAGACCTCAGCACAGCAGCAGTAACTCATGCACAATTACAACTGCGCCACTGAGGCAGTCATATATCCCAAAGACTGAAAAAATGATTCTTCTGTTCCCTTTATATGCTATGTGGTAAGGGTAAGGCGTTAGTTTCGAGCACGTGGACTTACTAATAACCAAGTCACGTGTTGCCAGCCTTCAAACTCGACAATTTACGTCGCCCCGGGAAATCCTGCGAACTTATTGTGATTTCTTCCAGAAGGTGCGTGTGTGATGTATATAGGATTTATAACTTGTTTCGACAAGTCTTTTGTACTTGAACGAAAATAAGAAATGACAAGATAGTGTTCTATTCTAATGATGTTCTAAAAAATAAAATAAATACAGATACATAAAATCTTTGATCTTTCTACTTTTTGTTACTCTATTTTTATTTATATCTTTAGGTCTAGCTGATTTTCATATAGAGGAATATTAAGATTGTTTTTTCTAATTTATTACAATCGGAGGGTTTGATTCTGATGAAGAATTAGCTATCTAACTAATTATTTAATTTATTTATTTGGGAAACAATAGAAGCAATAATACATCAACAATTACAAATGAACAAACATAATACACATTCCATAGCAGTTTCCACGTATAACAATATCATGGTTGTTTATGGAGGGTAATTTTGACCATGTTACTTATAACCTATATGAAATGAACAGAGCGAAGGGATATTATGAGTAGTTGAATGATTAAATTACAGATAACTAGGTGTTGTACACGGCTCTGGCCTCCGCCCCAGTGGAGGTTAGATATGGGAGAAAAGTAGTATACAATCCAAAGAGTTGTCTCCTCCTCTTACGCACCTGTAGCGATCGTCCTACCTCTCAGGGGTTATGCCTGAATCTTGAGCGTGCATTTAAAGCATACCTAATAAATTATTTGCACTTTGAACATAACACTAGAAATAGCAACCTTGTGGTTAACAAGAAAAAGCTATGTAGGTACCACAATAAAAAAAATGATTTCATTTGAATTCATGAAAGTAAGACAACTCTCCTCAACTATTCCACATTTAAATACAGATCGCATTACGGCCCGGATGCAAGTCAAGTCAACCGATAGGTAATTACTTCTAACCAATCTGCCTTGCATGCCATCCACATCCTACCATCTTTCCGTACCCTACAGGCAATTTTAATCTATGTAGCAAGCAATTAGGGCTAAGCTGAAAGCAATATAGCAGCAAAATTCTAATGGTATTCAAAAGTAGCTATGATTTTTCTACAGATGTTTCTGTTCTTGTAATAAAATCGGTCCCATAGAAGTAAGCAGATTTGAGAACTTATCTTTTAGTCGCAATATAAACACGAAAAGTAATATCAGGCACATCTATATGTTTGTTCGGCCTCGCCTCTTCATTTCCGGAACATCTACAATTTGCCTATAATCCGTCGTATTACTGCCAGCGCCCTGTTCTGTCGATATATTACTTGTACAACATAAAATAAACCTTCAGTTACATTTTTAAGGTATACATTTATCTGTATACAGTATAACTCATGTCGTTTAATTCCACCCACGAATCATTCGGTCACCGGTGTCCAGTCAAAAACTGGCAATACTCGCCCTTATTGACGTGCGTATGAAGCGTATTTGTAACGTTAATATTATGGAACTAAAGTTGATTTTGGCTCGTATATTTCTTCACTGCTGTTACCTTTTTCGGAACAGAGGTGATCTTGCGATTTACGAGAGGTTAAAGAATTGAGTTTATAATATAGAATACTTATAAATATCAAAACTGTTTGCACTAAGTGGTTTTTAGCTTTACTATAATACTATAATAATAAATAATAATACTAGCCCTGTATTATTATTATTTTTTTTTTTTTTTATTGCCTCGATAGGCAGACGAGCAGACGGGCCACCTGATGGTAAGTAGTCACCGCCGCCCATAGACTTCTGCAATACCAGGGCACAGCAAAGCCGCTGCCTACCGTTCAAACATTGTCCCACTGCTGGGCACGGCCCTTCTCTACTAATGAGAGGGGTTAGGCCTTAGTCCACCACGCTGGCTTAATGCGCGTTGGCTAGACTTCACATACCTTCGAAATTCTTATAAGAATTCTCAGGTATGCAGGTTCCCTCACGATGTTTTCCTTCACCGTTAAAGCCAGCGATAATTAACATTTAATAAACACATAACTTTAGAAAAGTCTGAAGTGTATGCCACTTGGGTTTCGAACATACGACTTTCGTCTTGGCAGTCCGTACCGCAACCAACTAGGCTATCGCTGCTATATATTTAGCTTTACTATATATCAAGATTAAAGTAGTTTTTTTTTCTGACAAGACTAAAACTGACCACACTCCGCTCCTGATTGTAAGCGCAGTGTTGTCCAGTTAGAGTATCAAATAGCCAGAAAAAACTATACCTCGCTACTCGACACAATTACCTATGTCGGCTTTCTGAGGATCTTCGTCACACTACGCTTAAAGGACCCAGGATCATAGGAAGGTGGGAACACGGTAGCTGGCAAACTGTTCAGCTTGATGGTGCAGCAAAGATACGAATTTGCGAACCCTTTGGTTCAGGTCTGTAAATATTTATTTTTATTTTAAGTTCAGTTTTTTAAAGCAAGTCTATATTAACAGAAATTAATAGCTTTTATTATTAAAACTTTAATAGTTCATCAACATCGTGTTATTTAAATCACTGCACGCAATATCTTCATCAAGTCGTACCTATATTATGTTAATTGTAATTCCAACTATCAAACTATACACATAATATATGTTGGATGTTTACAATTGAGTCGTATAGAACCAAAGTATGCAAAAATAAAAAAAATATATTGCAATACAGGAAATTAAAATCTGCATCGACTATTGCAATGCTTTATAAATTAAAGACGGCTTTAAACCCTTCTAAAACACAGAACAAAAGTTGCTTTAGAAACAAAGTCGGCAGTCTTTCACTATCAACAAATCAGAAGCAACTGCCAAGTTAACAATCCTATTTCTCATGAAGTCAATGCCAATCAAGAATGGCAAACTTAGCAGGAGTATAGTAGCAAAGGCGGCCGTCTTACCTTAGTTAGGTTCAAACTCGGCATCTAGAAAAATTAATAAGATTTTGCACCGTTAAGCTTAATTTTTTATCATTGTTGTTGTCATTGATTAAATTAAATATCTCCTCATATTAAATAAAATATTCAACAAAATTGTCTTTCGACTTAAACAAAAGTTATCAGTTGTTTTTAATGTTTTTCAGCGGTTGACTAATTTAGAATATGAAAAAAGGAATTCGGCAGACAAAACCACAGACATTGCAGACATGGGATTGGCTGTAGGCATGGCTTCTCTGACTTGTCAATTTATAGAAACAAGAGAAGAAGAAGCCTTTTCAATTTCATCCGAGATTTGAAAAAATAACGACAGACAAGGCTGCATGGAGAACCTTTGCATTCTCTTTTATATTAAAAAAGATAATTAAACAAAAAAATGTTTTGTACAAATAAAAAGAAGACATTCATTCAATTCAATGTCTTGTACTTCCTATTTTTCCATTATTTTTTTCATAAATTATGGATTAAACTACGCAGATAAAATACTCGTTCATATAATTAAAATTCCATGTTTTTAAATAAAATATTCCATCGTTATACAAAAAATATTACTAATCGCAAATCAACATTAACACAGCAACATGAACTATTCGACTTTAATTCAGATAATTTGTAATTAAGAAAATATTTAATACAAACTTTAATAGGCTAGTTGACTGTTGTTGGGAAACTGTTTTATTTTATTCTTCATAGTCTATATTATTAAAATATTATCATTAATAAACATAAAACATAAGTTTTTAACCGACTTAAAAAAAGGAGGAGGTTAACAATTCGTCGGTTTTTTTTTATGTATGTTACCCGATTACTCGCAGACGCCTGGACCGATTCGAGTAATTCTTTTTTTTGTTTAAAAGGGTATACTCCCCAGGTGGTCCCATTGGCACCAAGTCAGGAACTGATGATGGGATCTCAGAGAAATCAAAATTAAGTAATTATATAGTGACGCATAATTTGTTTTTTATTGAAGTCGGTGTACTTTTTATGAATTAAAAAACTTTTATCAAGATTCAATTTGCATTTATAACCGACTTCAAAAAAAAGAGGAGGTTAACAATTCGTCGGAATCTTTTTTTTTATGTATGTTACCTGATTACTCGAAGACGTCTGAACCGATTCGAGTAATTCTTTTTTTTGTTTAACAGGGTATACTCCCCAGGTGGTCCCATTGACACTAAGTCAGGATCTGATGATGGGATCTCAGAAAAATCGAGGGAAACCTTCAAATTTTATAGAGACGCATAATTTGTTTTTCATTGAAGTCGGTGTACTTTTTATGAATTAAAATAACTTTTATTTATTAACCGACTTCAAAAAGGAGAAGAATCTTTTTTTTATGTATGTGTACCCGATTACTCGAAGACGCCTGGACCGATTCGAGAAATTCTTTTTTTTGTTTAAAAGGGTATACTTCCCAGGTGGTCTCATCAGTCAGGATCTGATGATGGGATCTCAGAAAAATCAAGGGCAACTCTAAAATTTTAATTTTCATGTCACGTGACAAAATGCTTTATTTTTGCATATTTGTTTCTTGAAAATATTAAATAATTACACATAAATTAACAAATTGGTTTAATTTTCGGTATTTTTGGACTACAATCTATTATAAAAAACAAAATTCTATCAGGTTTTCGCTTACTGTCAACTAGCCTATTCCAACATCTAAATCAAATTATACATATAAAATACTAAACATGAAATTCTCGTGTAACCAATGATATTTACCCTTAACTTGCACAATTACAACGTGAAGCCGCAACTGAAATTACAAATTTGCATTTGATGAGATTTTTAACGACGACAGAACGTCTACACCGCTGAGAGTACCAATTAAGTCGTGTTAAAGTCTGTGTTTGAATTATTCCATTTTACACTGTTTGTCGATTATAAAACCAAACATTTTATCTCTTGACTCAGTATGCAGTTTAAGTAATTATATTCTGTATGCCTGTAATTTAATATACAATGTTGATATAAATAAATGAATAATAAAGGTTGCTAGATCTAAGACGTCCGCCCTTGATATATTAGTTCCCTGAAATAACATAGACTCTCCGTTTACTTCTTTGTGTTCATGAATAACGTAGCTAGCCCGCTTTTATTTTTCCTCACCAGCTTTTCAGAACTAAACTTAGCTTAAAAAGCCTTGTCGAGATCTTCAGATCTTTGCATCTATTGTCTGTCAGCCTTTGTCAAATATCTACCTAAAACTAAAGTATATATTGTTTTCATTCAAGATTTTTCAGACCACTCTTTAATTACGTCTGTTGAAGCAAAACCGGGCGGTATTATGACTTATCTTCAGTAAATGCAAGCTCACCCATAGATAGCTTTTGGAAGCAAATCTCTTGCAGTGATTAAATTTGCCTTTGTTCCCGTTCCAGAAGTAAATGAGCGCAAAACTAAAAGGAACAAACTAAATGCAGCGCCCCTAATTATAATCTTTGACGAGGCAACCCCGTTTCCCACTCGTTAGCCACCCTTGTAATGCTTTGCACGATTTAAACACACACGGGTACGTTGTAATTAGAGGATTCTGGACGAATACAGTTGTGTTACGAATTGTGAATGTTTTTTTAAGCTCGGCAATGGCTCGTGTCTTTAATTTTTTGTGTACCACCTAAAAGTAATAGATGTGCACTCAAATCAAACCCGTAAAAATATAGTACAGCGTAATATTTCATATCTGAATCTGTCGAAAACATTGATTGTATTGAAAGATTTTTATTTATCCTGGCACGGCAAAGTGACATCACTGTTCCTGATGGTAAGCGCAGTGCCGTCCAATTAGAGTACCGAGTAGCAAGAAACAATCTAGCCCCTGCTACTCAACACAATCATGCCGGCCTACTTCTTCATACCACGCCATGGGCAGGAAGGTGAAGAAGCGGTCGAGGGTCTAGTGTCAGAGTACTCAGAAGGCCGCAAAACGGCCGAACATCGTACCACAACTCTAGACCCCGGCCAAAACCGGATGTATACTGGCTGATCCTGGAACGCGACAGACTTGCGTGTGCCACTATGGCGGGTTTTACACCTTATGAACGGTGGTCGCTATCCAGTAGCTGAAGTATTGAAAATTACCTTTGAACTGCTTTTGATAGAAGATCCGCTTGTAAGCATTATGCTATTAAAAAACTTACATTGTACTACTATTTAAATTATATTAGTTTATCATAATAAAGACGTATAATTTATATCTGTGTAATATTTATTGGTGTAGCGGAAAATGAAAAATAAATTTATTACAGCATTAAAAATAGCAATTATAAAAAATAAATAATAAAATAGGCATAACCTGGTGTTTTGCTGAAATGCTGGCCATCAAAAATATGTAATAGAAAAATATATGTATTAAATAAATATAACACTACAAAGAGTACTTTTTGTGACTCGATCGTTCTCTGCGTACCCATCATCACTGGCTATGAAAAGCTATGCAATTATTACGAATAGGCATTTTAAAAAAAGTTTACATAAGCCCACACTTACACTGAGCACCTATAAAAGTGATATGTAGCACCGCATCGGGGTGGCAAAAAAGGAAAAAGCAAATGCGAATAAAAAGCATGACGTGTGGTTAGTGTTTAAAACGATACACACGATCTTATTCTAGTTTTACAATGTATACACGATAACTATTAACATTTGCTTTTGGATTCATTAGGTAATATATAGTAATATCTAAAACTAATAGGTTAGTTTCCTGTATTTAATTGTATACATTATTTAATATCATATCGGAAATAATACCAAAAAATTAAGCTTTTTACGATCGAAAATGATGCCACGGTTATTATTTCGAATATAGGTGGCAAAAGTAGTTGTGTAGTAACATCTCACTATCTCCCTCGCATGACTGCACCGATATGACTGTTCCGGCCAGTGACGTCATGACTCATATAGTGCATCCTTTTTTATCATTTAATAATTACCCCTTCCATTAGATTTAAATGGCTTCTAATTCGCTAAATATCCGTAGTTAATGTTTATTTAAATGAATTTGAACCGCTAACATAAATAAATAAATAACACCCAACAGTCACACCGATCCCCCACTAATATACGAGTCTTGTGTCGTGAATACCATGGACTAAGACGAAAGACTTTTGGTCTTAAAAATATCTGTCAGTCACACAAATTCTTGTGTCGGTGTGGGATTCAAACCCACAGCCTCTCGTTTCACAGTCGGCTACTCGCCTAATGCGACACGGAGGTTTGATATGATTTCAAAACTTAGAAGTTCGATTACAATTATTGTCAATTTTACGACACGGTACGTTGTTATCTTTCATATAGGAATATCAAGTTAAGAACAAACGAATACAAAAGACTATCAGAATAACGATGTTGCCTATTGCTCCCATTTCGTTTGTTCGGCCTGGGCTACATTTACCTCTTTTTACCCTTTTTACCTCTTTAAAGCAAGCGTTGCAAGTGTAAGCTCGCCTCGTAACATTTCAAAGGACCGCTGCTCTCGGCTACTGGCGTAAAGACTTGCTCTGACAGTTTACATTTTAACAAATTATTCTGAGTGTAACTTGGTTTAAATAGTTTTCAGTGGAGCGTAAATATATGATGACGTTACATGTTATACGTACTTTAATGGTTTGCTCAGAATGGTAAGTGTTGACAAAGAATGTGAATTGACTTATAACATTTACTGCCGCTTTAAACTTTCGGCTCAATTATTCAATTTTAAAAAACCTGGTTATGCCTAACATATGACTTTCACCTATAGCGGCAACATTAACATTTTACTTAATTCCCGTATTTATATATATAATATAGTAACTAAAAACTACCCGTACGTCAACTATTAAAAAGATTGAAACCTTTTCCAGAAATAAATCCCTTAATTTCGTGACCCGAATTCTTTAATCCGCTTATGCACCGCAATGCGTGTGATGTTTCTACCTAGATTATAAATGTAGCTATTAGTGAAAACACTGTGTGTTTATTATATTAAGTCGGAAAGCTAACAAAGTGAATAAAAAAATATATATTAGAACTAAAAAAAACCATAGATATTATTAATATTAAAAATGCATTACACTATTTCTGATTTTAAGCAAAATATCGATTAAATGTAATATTAAAAATAGAATTTGATTAGATATTTAACTAGCGGGCCCGGCAGACGTCGTCCTGCCCGTAAAAGCAGCGCCACACCGACTGCAGCGCCATCTGCCGGGCTGATTTGTGAATCTAAACCAGCCATGGCGCCACCCAATCGCATACAAAAAAAAAACATTCAAATCGGCCCAGCCGTTTAGGAGGAGTTCAGTGACATACACACGTACAGTAGAATTATATATATAAAGATAGCAAAAGATCAAATCATACTGTCATAGTACATCATTTTTTATCTCTTTTGTAACAATTTAACAACATACTCTAAAATACAAAATGGCAACAAAACGCAAAACCACTAAAATATTCACGAAGAAAAATAAGCATAACTCCTATAAATGGAAATACGGACGTTTGTTCTTTTCCGAGCGACAAGCAATACGCTGAGTGGTATATTTGTACTGTATGCATTGTTCCCGCTACGGCCGCACCAACCATTGTCATAGCTGACGCGAACTAACGTTTCCTTTTTTCTTTTTATGCAGTGCTGTTGTAAGAAATCAATATCTGACATGATCATATTGTTTTTTTTTATCCTGGCACGGCAAAGTGACCACACTGCACCAGATGGTAAGTGCTGTGCCGTCCAGTTGGAGTATCAAGTAGCGAGAGCCAACCTATCCCTCGCTACTCAAGACAATCATGCCGGCCTGCTGTGTCTTCACATCTCTTTTCCGCGGCATGCTTTATCTTTTGTAGAATGTTCGGTTTAAAAATCTGTGACTACCTCTCGCAGTTGTAATAGTGTACGCGATACGACTGTAGTGCTGAAGTCTCGGGTTCGACCCCCAGGTCGGGTAAAGCGATATTGGGTTTTTATCCGGGTCCGGAGTCTGGAATTGTGCCCGGTATGGCCACAGGCTTCCCCCTATAACATCATGGGACGGTAATAATCTCGGGGAAATGTGGAGGTACTGGTTACACCTCTTCCTACCCCTGCAGGGATTACAGGCGTGAATGTATGTATTTGTAAATATGTAAAAGGAAATTCAGAAAGAAAGGGGAAAGTGGACCTCCACAACAGCTAGCTATCATGTCGGTTGTCTATGAGACAATGGCAGCAGCCTAATCATTCTGTAGAGACACATCCTGCCCACATACCCGCCATCATAACTCCTGTTTAGCCAGGGTCGACGCATTTTTGACATCGAGTAATGAAACTTGGCGAGTCTCTGGGAATGCTTAATAATTCTATAGACAAGACTGCATACAGCGTGACTAACTATTTGAAAGTAACGATAAATCAAACCAGCAATATACCAAAAAAAATCATATCTATAGCTTTTACTCCTCTAATCTCCCTTCAACATAAATATCAACTTAAGCAGACGCATATGGGTATTCAATATCGCTTTAGGGTGTTCTCCCTACATAAAAACGCGCAATCAAAGTTATTGAAAGAGTTCATCGTCAAACCGTGGTCCACAACCCGCCTACAGAACCCTTCACAAGCCCTACACGCGATTATCGACCACTCCAAACTCGAACTATGACCTTTCGCTGGCAAACCTGCAATTAAATTTCCATTGCCTGCGTTCTGAAACCCAATTTGTTGTTAATAAATTCCCAATTCTGAAGGATCTTCATAGGAATGTCAAGAAGCTCTTATATTGCTTGTTTTGAGATTCGTCTGTGCTACCAATTTTATTACAATCCTATTGATGCGTATTTATTACGAACGTGTGAAATGTCTTTGAAATGTTACATGTGGAGAATCTTCTACATTTTTACTAAAAGCCTTTCGTCGTTTCTATGTGGATTTAGTTACAAATTACAAACCAAATTTCCACTACGGACATAGCTTCTAAAGAAGAACATAATTTAATATTATTGGTATAATATTTTATTAATTTAAGACATAATACTATGCACTTCAAATAATTGCAACAACAATATAGAGTTCACAGTGCGGTAACATTAGCACAATGTAATATATTACTATCCTCGCCTGTTTATAAACTCATTTGCAAAAAAAACGGGCACCTAAGCAATGAACCATTTCAAATGTTACTATTGGTTTGTTTTATAATTATAGGTAGTTTTACTTTCACAATTTTGTAAATTAATAAGCAAATAATCGTTTTCGTCAGTATTATCATAAAATTTTGATAAAATTTATGGGTTTTAATGCTAAAGTTCACTAGTAGTGTATGCTCGCTAGTAGTGCATATGCTCGTGAAGTAAAAGTTAACAAAGATTTTTGTTTGTTTTTTCTTTAATAAAGTAAAAGCAGATAAATGTTTAGTATCGAGTGTGACCCCCTTTAGCTGAAATCACAGCTTGAATTCGTCTGGGTATGCTAGCGAGGATATCCCGGATACTTGCTTGCGGAATACGTTCCCACTCCGCGGTAATCACATTCTTCAGCTCTCTGATGGTCTGCGGAGCCGGTTGTACTGATCTCACGCGTCGTTTAAGAACGTCCCAGACATGCTCTATAGGATTGAGGTCGGGACTTCGAGCTGGCCAATCCAAACGACGAATGCCGACCTCTTGCACATACGCTTCCACATCGCCAGACCGGTGGGCGCGAGCGTTGTCGTCCATAAAAATTGAGTCTTCGCCTAAAGCAGCCAATGCGGGTTGTGCATGAGGAATTAGAACTTCCGTTATGTATCGATGTCCAGTCAGTGAGCCGTTTTCAATGTAGACTAACTCTGTACGATCCATTGAATTTATTCCTGCCCAAAACATAACAGAGCCCCCACCATAAGGTGTGATTTCTTCCTCCTCGTCTTCGTAGCACTCGCCGACGTCGATCTTCACCGAACAGAGATATCCTGGCTTCATCGGAGAACAATACCCTATTCCAGTCTTCTTGAGTCCATGACTCACAATTTCGAGCAAACCTAAGCCTGGCAACTCTGTGCTCACGGAGTAACTTAGGGCAGCGGGCCGGGCGATGACTGCGTATATTGGCCGCGAGAAGCCTCCTCCTGACCGTCCATAGACTAATATGCACATTTCTTACTTCTTCGAGGTTGTTCTTAAGGTCCATATACGAAGACTTGCGATTTCTCAATGCGCGACTCACAAGAAAACGATCATCATTTTCTTCCAGAACCAGGCCTTCTATCGACGGAACCGGTGTCTTGATACCGCTGCCAGGTCCTTTGAACCGTCGAGCGACTCACACTTAGCCTCTGAGCCACGAAGCATTGGCTGCAACCCTCTTCGAGCAGCGCAATAATTTTGGTAGCTTTTACCACTTTCTCTAACATTATTGAGACAGCTAAACAGCATTAAATGAAGCTTTGACAATTAAGAATATGAAATAAATTCATAAAAATTGACTAAAAGTTATGAAAACCGATATTATCTTTTGGAACTTCGCACCAAAAATGTAGGATAAAAAGTGGTTTTCTGTAAAAACGAGCATCAAACGAAAATTTGAATTTAGAACGTACTGTTTTAAACACCACGGCATTTTTAAAACCGGCCAGTAACATGTACAAATAATTGATATCATTTTGGTACCGTACATTTACAAAAAAGAAGAATTAAAATCAAAACCGCCCGTTTTTTTTGCAAATGAGTGTATATACACAAGACAAAACAATTCAATTATGGTCAAATTACTAGTTACGCTACTTCATTAAAATGTATTTAAAAGGTGTAGTCACCGTTTAAAAATGCGACAACAGGCCGATTCATCACACTTAATGATAGAGTAACAATACCGTAAAACATCAAATCTGGCTTTTGAAATGTCACCCTAAATAACACCCCCGCAGGCATTCATAAAATGGCGTCATCAGTACAGACTTATTATAGAAGCTGGTGTTATCGGCAGGTACTAGAAAGGTTACATCTGCGAGGGCGGCGGCGGCGGACGGGGGTCGACACACGCGGCCTCCCCCTGACCTTTACATCCTCCCGCGGGAGAGAGTAATCGCACCGCATCACCACGCGGCGACACATCCCTGAAACGATCTCATAACATCGCCGAGAGCTCCTCTCGAGTGCGGATTAGTGCTTTATTGCGAGCGCACCTGTCTAGGTGGGCGAGCGGCGCACACTGCTGCAGGCGGACGGCGCGGCAGCCGCGTCCCCGGTGCGCATGCGTGCCGGCCGCTATTAAAAAATGAATTCCTGGTTCCCGCACTGTGAGCTGTACGTTCATCGGCGCCGCCACGTTCGCGTCGCTATTTTTGCGCGGTGAGACCGAGACCGCGCCCGATCCGAGCGGCGAGCGGCTCGAGGGGTAGCCAGCTGAGCAGCGCAGCGGCGGCGGGTGTGGTCGCGAGTGCGGTGCAGTGCGGTGCAGTGCAGTGGCAGTGTGAACGTGCCGGGCACGTGCGGCGAGCGGTGAACGGCGGCGGCCGGGCGATGCGGTCGGCGCGCTGCTAGCACCCGCGACATGGCGCGCCGCGCTGCCCGCGCCCGCGCCCGCGCCACCACTACCACTCTTGCACCATGAGCGACCTGCAGGCCACATTTGAGTTCTCCGTGGAACTCTACAAGTTCTACAATGTCGACCTCTTCCAGAGAGGGTGAGGTTATAGATAGCATATCTATTATCACTTGTGGAAATTCACGGTCGACACAAAACACCTATTGATGATAGATAACCTAGATACTTTCGGGTATTGATTATCATCTAATCATAAAACTGTAGAGCATGGTCTCACAACAAATATGAAGAATTCGCCAGTATTACAATTATCCTTTTATTCCTTTGGCTTAACATACATTATGCATCAAACAACCGGATACCCCTGGGATCCTTTTAGAGCCGCATGAAACCCGACCAAATAAGCAACAATGCCGTAAAACATTTGCGCAATAAATCTACGCCGACAGCCTGGAGTTTTAGCGGATTCTCGCGTGTTATGTGATATCTATTGTGTAAGTATTTACTTGCCATTAGCCTAGTCGCGTACTTACATAATAGCATATTAACAATGGAGATCCTCGATTGGTGTCAGGTCGCGTCCACGAGGCCAAGATGTTGTTCTATGACGTCAAACTATCACAACTAGTTACCAAGTATTTGTAAGGGAACAAGTATCTTGAGGAGAATCTTGATATTCTCACAAGAGTGGAAAACAAGTTTTCTCCTTCGATTTCAGTTGAGTATTTATTCACATCAACTTATTTCATTATTATTAGGTGATCATTTCCAGGATACTTTACATTTTCAGTTATTATATACGAGATATAATTTATGTATTAAATGTTAATTATTGCATGCTTTAACGGTTAAGCAAACATCGTGAGGAAACCTGCATACCTGAGAATTTCGAAGGTATGTGAAGTCTACCAATCCGCATTAGGCCAGCGTGGTGGACTAAGGCCTAACTCCTCTCATTAGTAGAGGAGGCCCGTGCCCGGAAGTGAAAGAATGTTTATAATACAGGGCTAGTATTATTATTATATCAGACATCGTCACATAAGATGAAATAAAAGCATATAATTTGCTTTTTCTTAGATTTTATTTTTTTAACGACGAGATTTTTCAAGTCTTACGAACAATTCAATCAATAACCTCTCTAACATTAAACTGAACAATTTAATTGGTATACTTTCCTACATCAAACGAATTTATATAACATGAACGACTCTTAATAAACAGCGAAATTACCTGAGAGTACCTGCCTTTGATTGCTTCGCCTATTTTTGTGGCTTTCATTGAAGTAACCATGGTAGTTACTTTGATGATGGAGTGTAATTAGATTCTTATCATTAAGGAACTCTTGTTCGTAAATCGTTACTTGTATCTTTTTTTATGATGGAGGAGGAAAATGTGATTTGATGATAAGAGATCGTTACACATAGCGATATATTGTTGGAAGGTTTAATATATCGGAGGATCAGTAAGTTCAAAATACATAATTGAATGAAAGAAAATTTAAGGAGGCTATTATTTGATATGTATTAAAGAAATCAAACATATTTATTGAATACATAATATTATATACTATTTAGATTCTGTCAATCTCGTTTACTCCACCGCCAGTTTGGAATACAATTTCGCTAGAGAAGAACTATCAAGAAATAGGGTTGTTCTTTTCAAAACTGATTATAATATATATGTATAACTGAATCACTTTTATATACAACCGTGTGGAATAATAAAACTACTATTTCACGTCGCTTGTCTGTAAACAGTCATGAGACAACTTGACTCATTATGTATACATATATAATTACTTGCCCTGATTGACTGACTGATTCATCAGCGCAAAGTCTATACTGCTGGAGCTACACACTTGAAATTTGGCAGTTGATGTTTATGTGGCAAGCATCCACTAAGAAAGGATTTTCGAAAATTTCACCCCTAAGGGGGTAAAATAACGAGATGGATGGATGGATGGACTGGATGTTGTGGGACCGTAGTTCTTGATACGCACGATACAGGTTTGACATAGTGTAGGGTGATGAATACGTGTGACTGTTGTGTGTATTTTTTATTCATGGCAAAACCTGGCGTATGCCTTCAAATGAGCAAATTGTTCGTCTTATCAATCAGTTATATAAAAAATTATATGTAGCGACCTCCTTAATGTAACCGGCCGAGTGTAACTTAGAGAAAAAGTAAACTGTCACTTAGATCTTTACTTTTGTAGTGTAGCGACCTCCTTAATGTAACCGGCCGAGTGTAACTTAGAGAAAAAGTAAACTGTCACTTACATCTTTACTTTTGTCAAAGAAATATTATATTAAATATATTTCATATTTAAATCTCGTCTTTCGTAATTTCTACAAAAATATATCTCGTCCGTTATTTGCGCAGCGTCACTGGTTTTGTTTTTTTTTATACCACGATGATGGCAAACAAGCTAACGGCCCGCCTTTTTTTTGTCGCGGGGAAAGCGTTTTATAACTGCCGCCCGCTCTGGGGGGAAGCGGAATAAGAAAAAACGTGTATGCTGGACTAGCCGGTCTTACGACCCAGCATCCCCTTCGCACGGATGATGGCTATCCGTGCTTCCGCTGGGCCGAGTCCCTACCCCCTATGTACAACCCACCCGACACTACCAGCTAAAACCCCGCGGTGGCATTCTTCGGCGCTTACGGAGCGATCCCGGGGTATTCTAAGAAGTGCTAGAATTGCAGCCGGAATCGCCCCTGCGCGGTGCTGCGTACCAGCCCATCTCCATGGAGGGGCTAAGGAGCCCCTGCGAACCGAACAACGACAGCGAACGAGGAAGCTAAAGGCCCGCCTGATGATAAGCGGTTACCGTAGCCTATGGACGCTTGAAACACCAGGAGCATCACATGTGCCTTGCCAACCCTAATTGTTCTATAGATTTATGACATCAATACACTAGTGGAAATTCAATCACGATAAAAACGTTGATGACGCATGATGCTATATATACGTCAATAATTTCAATTAGTGAAATTAAAGTCTATTATTTCCGCCCTGCGCCATTTCCTCGTGCACGCACGGGCAGACGCACAATTTGCACAACCCTCGATTTATATTGCCGACCTATTCGAACTGACTTATAGACGACCAGCTTGATTGGTAATTATTCAATTTATGTAACTTATGTTTATCTCATTATTTTGTCTGCAATTACGAAATACAAATTGCAGAGTCCTGACAATACACGGTATTGATGAAAAAAAAAAACTTTTAAGAAATCTATCGACTGGACTTTGATTGATTTAGATAAAATAAGCTATAGTGCGAAATTTTACAGAAAATCCAAACTGTACTATAAATAATGATATAGGACAATATCAACCAGAGTAAAATAATACATAATCAAGACGCCACCTAGGAAAAAAGGCCATAAGAATATTTATATTAAAAGCATTATTATAGCTGCATATTAAATTAGACGTAGTGTGTTGGTTAGTGGGGTTCTAGTAGATCTAACAATCTCTCTAATCTCGTTTGTATGCTTCCTGATAAACCTAGGTCATAGTGGATTCATCCGTGCCCATTTCGAGGAATTGTCGCCGAAATTGGTGCGGGCGGCGGGCGCACTCGGACGCCTGCTGCCGAACCTGGAGGGACCTAATAGCCCTTGCCGAAGTTTATACGCCGGAGTCGTGCGGTCAATGGCCCTGTACGGATGTCCCGTATGGGCCGAGTCCCTGAATGCCCGCTGCGTCGCCCTACTGCGCAAACCACAGCGTTTGGTGGCGCAGCGAATAGTAAGGGGCTACCGCACGGTCTCCCACGAGGCGGCTTGCGTATTGGCCGGCACCCTCCCTTGGGAGTTGGATGCAAAACTCCTCTCGTCCGCGTTCTTCTGGCGGGAGGAGGCGTCCAGTCGCCGTCAGGTGAGACTGGCCCCGAGGGAGATTGCAGCCCGGTTTCGCAGAACCGCCGTGGAGGAGTGGCATACCAGGCTGGAAAGCCCAAGTGCGGGCTTGAGGACAGTCGCGGCAGTGCGTCCTGTCCTAAAGAGATGGCTAGACAGGCGCCACGGTGCGCCAACTTTCCGGCTGACGCAGGTACTGACGGACCACGGGTGTTTCGGTTCGTTCCTGTGTCGGATCGGAAAGGAGGTGTCTGCCGTGTGCCACCATTGTGGCAACTGCCGCGAGGACACGGCCCAACACACGTTGGAGGAGTGCCCAGCCTGGGTCGAAGAGCGCAGCGCTCTCAGAGCAGTCGTCGGAGGAGACCTCTCGCTGCCGGCCGTGGTGTCATCCATGGTCGCCAGCCGGAGGTCCTGGCGTGCGGTGGCCCACTTCTCCGAGAGCGTCATCTCGCAGAAGGAGAGTGCCGAGAGGGATCGGGAACGAAATGATCCCTCCCGCCGCCAGAGAAGACGTAGGAGGCGCCGGGTGGACGACTGACCGGCGTCTCCCGCCCTGTGGAACGGGGGCGTTTGAATTCCACCACGGTAACCCCTGCCTGTCGTACGAGGCGACTAATTGGGGCCATCGGGGGTCGCGGGCTCGCAGCGGGGGGCTGTCAGCCCGAATCGATGCACTCCCAAATTGGGAGCATCGTGCGACCCCGAGATGGACGGCAGCGCGTGTGGTAAGGCCTCGTTCGCTGTCGTTGTTCGGTGCGCGGGGGCTCCTAAGCCCTCCCATGGAGATGGGCTGCTACGCAGCACCGCGCAGGGGCGGTTCCGGCAGCAATTCTAGCCCTCCTTAGAATACCCCGGGATCGCTCCGTAAGCGCCGAAGAAGGCCACCGCGGGGTTTTAGCTGGTAGTGTCGGGTGGGGTGTACATAGGGGGTAGGGACTCGGCCCAGCGGCTGCCCGGATAGCCATCATCCGGGCGAGGGGGATGCTGGGTCGTAAGACCGGCTAGTCCAGCATAACCGTTTTATTCTTATTCCGCTTCCCCCCGGAGCGGGCGGTAGTAATAAAACGCTTTCCCCGCGACAACAAAAAAAAAAAAAAAAAAAAGGCCACATTTGAGTTCTCCGTGGAACTCTACAAGTTCTACAATGTCGACCTCTTCCAGAGAGGGTGAGGTTATAGATAGCATATCTATTATCACTTGTGGAAATTCACGGTCGACACAAAACACCTATTGATGATAGATAACCTAGATACTTTCGGGTATTGATTATCATCTAATCATAAAACTGTAGAGCATGGTCTCACAACAAATATGAAGAATTCGCCAGTATTACAATTATCCTTTTATTCCTTTGGCTTAACATACATTATGCATCAAACAACCGGATACCCCTGGGATCCTTTTAGAGCCGCATGAAACCCGACCAAATAAGCAACAATGCCGTAAAACATTTGCGCAATAAATCTACGCCGACAGCCTGGAGTTTTAGCGGATTCTCGCGTGTTATGTGATATCTATTGTGTAAGTATTTACTTGCCATTAGCCTAGTCGCGTACTTACATAATAGCATATTAACAATGGAGATCCTCGATTGGTGTCAGGTCGCGTCCACGAGGCCAAGATGTTGTTCTATGACGTCAAACTATCACAACTAGTTACCAAGTATTTGTAAGGGAACAAGTATCTTGAGGAGAATCTTGATATTCTCACAAGAGTGGAAAACAAGTTTTCTCCTTCGATTTCAGTTGAGTATTTATTCACATCAACTTATTTCATTATTATTAGGTGATCATTTCCAGGATACTTTACATTTTCAGTTATTATATACGAGATATAATTTATGTATTAAATGTTAATTATTGCATGCTTTAACGGTTAAGCAAACATCGTGAGGAAACCTGCATACCTGAGAATTTCGAAGGTATGTGAAGTCTACCAATCCGCATTAGGCCAGCGTGGTGGACTAAGGCCTAACTCCTCTCATTAGTAGAGGAGGCCCGTGCCCGGAAGTGAAAGAATGTTTATAATACAGGGCTAGTATTATTATTATATCAGACATCGTCACATAAGATGAAATAAAAGCATATAATTTGCTTTTTCTTAGATTTTATTTTTTTAACGACGAGATTTTTCAAGTCTTACGAACAATTCAATCAATAACCTCTCTAACATTAAACTGAACAATTTAATTGGTATACTTTCCTACATCAAACGAATTTATATAACATGAACGACTCTTAATAAACAGCGAAATTACCTGAGAGTACCTGCCTTTGATTGCTTCGCCTATTTTTGTGGCTTTCATTGAAGTAACCATGGTAGTTACTTTGATGATGGAGTGTAATTAGATTCTTATCATTAAGGAACTCTTGTTCGTAAATCGTTACTTGTATCTTTTTTTATGATGGAGGAGGAAAATGTGATTTGATGATAAGAGATCGTTACACATAGCGATATATTGTTGGAAGGTTTAATATATCGGAGGATCAGTAAGTTCAAAATACATAATTGAATGAAAGAAAATTTAAGGAGGCTATTATTTGATATGTATTAAAGAAATCAAACATATTTATTGAATACATAATATTATATACTATTTAGATTCTGTCAATCTCGTTTACTCCACCGCCAGTTTGGAATACAATTTCGCTAGAGAAGAACTATCAAGAAATAGGGTTGTTCTTTTCAAAACTGATTATAATATATATGTATAACTGAATCACTTTTATATACAACCGTGTGGAATAATAAAACTACTATTTCACGTCGCTTGTCTGTAAACAGTCATGAGACAACTTGACTCATTATGTATACATATATAATTACTTGCCCTGATTGACTGACTGATTCATCAGCGCAAAGTCTATACTGCTGGAGCTACACACTTGAAATTTGGCAGTTGATGTTTATGTGGCAAGCATCCACTAAGAAAGGATTTTCGAAAATTTCACCCCTAAGGGGGTAAAATAACGAGATGGATGGATGGATGGACTGGATGTTGTGGGACCGTAGTTCTTGATACGCACGATACAGGTTTGACATAGTGTAGGGTGATGAATACGTGTGACTGTTGTGTGTATTTTTTATTCATGGCAAAACCTGGCGTATGCCTTCAAATGAGCAAATTGTTCGTCTTATCAATCAGTTATATAAAAAATTATATGTAGCGACCTCCTTAATGTAACCGGCCGAGTGTAACTTAGAGAAAAAGTAAACTGTCACTTAGATCTTTACTTTTGTAGTGTAGCGACCTCCTTAATGTAACCGGCCGAGTGTAACTTAGAGAAAAAGTAAACTGTCACTTACATCTTTACTTTTGTCAAAGAAATATTATATTAAATATATTTCATATTTAAATCTCGTCTTTCGTAATTTCTACAAAAATATATCTCGTCCGTTATTTGCGCAGCGTCACTGGTTTTGTTTTTTTTTATACCACGATGATGGCAAACAAGCTAACGGCCCGCCTTTTTTTTGTCGCGGGGAAAGCGTTTTATAACTGCCGCCCGCTCTGGGGGGAAGCGGAATAAGAAAAAACGTGTATGCTGGACTAGCCGGTCTTACGACCCAGCATCCCCTTCGCACGGATGATGGCTATCCGTGCTTCCGCTGGGCCGAGTCCCTACCCCCTATGTACAACCCACCCGACACTACCAGCTAAAACCCCGCGGTGGCATTCTTCGGCGCTTACGGAGCGATCCCGGGGTATTCTAAGAAGTGCTAGAATTGCAGCCGGAATCGCCCCTGCGCGGTGCTGCGTACCAGCCCATCTCCATGGAGGGGCTAAGGAGCCCCTGCGAACCGAACAACGACAGCGAACGAGGAAGCTAAAGGCCCGCCTGATGATAAGCGGTTACCGTAGCCTATGGACGCTTGAAACACCAGGAGCATCACATGTGCCTTGCCAACCCTAATTGTTCTATAGATTTATGACATCAATACACTAGTGGAAATTCAATCACGATAAAAACGTTGATGACGCATGATGCTATATATACGTCAATAATTTCAATTAGTGAAATTAAAGTCTATTATTTCCGCCCTGCGCCATTTCCTCGTGCACGCACGGGCAGACGCACAATTTGCACAACCCTCGATTTATATTGCCGACCTATTCGAACTGACTTATAGACGACCAGCTTGATTGGTAATTATTCAATTTATGTAACTTATGTTTATCTCATTATTTTGTCTGCAATTACGAAATACAAATTGCAGAGTCCTGACAATACACGGTATTGATGAAAAAAAAAAACTTTTAAGAAATCTATCGACTGGACTTTGATTGATTTAGATAAAATAAGCTATAGTGCGAAATTTTACAGAAAATCCAAACTGTACTATAAATAATGATATAGGACAATATCAACCAGAGTAAAATAATACATAATCAAGACGCCACCTAGGAAAAAAGGCCATAAGAATATTTATATTAAAAGCATTATTATAGCTGCATATTAAATTAGACGTAGTGTGTTGGTTAGTGGGGTTCTAGTAGATCTAACAATCTCTCTAATCTCGTTTGTATGCTTCCTGATAAACCTAGGTCATAGTGGATTCATCCGTGCCCATTTCGAGGAATTGTCGCCGAAATTGGTGCGGGCGGCGGGCGCACTCGGACGCCTGCTGCCGAACCTGGAGGGACCTAATAGCCCTTGCCGAAGTTTATACGCCGGAGTCGTGCGGTCAATGGCCCTGTACGGATGTCCCGTATGGGCCGAGTCCCTGAATGCCCGCTGCGTCGCCCTACTGCGCAAACCACAGCGTTTGGTGGCGCAGCGAATAGTAAGGGGCTACCGCACGGTCTCCCACGAGGTGACCTGCGTATTGGCCGGCACACTCCCTTGGGAGTTGGACGCCAAACTCCTCTCGTCAGCGTTCCTCTGGCGGGAGGGGGCGTCAAGCCGCTGTCAGGAGAGACTGGCCCCGAGGGTGATTGCGGCCCCTGGGCCTGTATACTGGAGGCACTGCGGTACCATGTGGTGCCACCGTATCTCCGGCGTCTGGTGCGCTCGTATCTCTCAGACAGGTACATAGTGTATCCAGGCGCCGACAGGTGGCACCGAAGAGCGATGGCCTGCGGTGTTCCACAGGGCTCAGTCCTGGGCCCTCTCCTGTGGAACATCGGCTACGATTGGGTGCTCCGTGGTACTAACCCCCGAGGCGTCGCTGTCGTCTGTTATGCAGACGACACGCTAGTAACAGCGACAGCCAGGTCTTTCCAGGAGGCCACCCTGCTCGCCTCGTTCGCAACCGAACAGGTGGTTGGCAGGATTCGGCGACTGGGCCTTAAGGTGGCCCTGAACAAATCCGAGGCCCTTTACTTTCACGGTCCTCGGATTCGGCCACCTTTAATGCCCAACATCAATGTGGAGGGGGTGCGGATTCCCATCGGCTGTACAATGAAGTACTTGGGATTGATTCTGGACAGCCGGTGGGATTTCCGTGCCCATTTCAAGGAGTTGTCGCCGAAATTGGTGCGGGCGGCGGGCGCGCTCGGACGCCTGCTGCCGAACCTGGAGGGACCTAATAGCCCTTGCCGAAGTTTATACGCTGGAGTCGTGCGGTCAATGGCCCTGTACGGATGTCCCGTATGGGCCCAGTCCCTGAAACCCCGCTGCGTCGCCTTGCTGCGCAAACCGCAGCGTTTGTTGGCGCAGCGAATAGTAAGGGGCTACCGCACGGTCTCCCACGAGGCGGCCTGCGTATTGGCCGGCACCCTCCCTTGGGAGTTGGACGCAAAACTCCTCTCGTCCGCGTTCTTCTGGCGGGAGGAGGCGTCCAGTCGCCGTCAGGTGAGACTGGCCCCGAGGGAGATTGCGGCCCGATTTCGCAGAACCGCTGTGGAGGAGTGGCATACCAGGCTGGAAAGCCCAAGTGCGGGCTTGAGGACCGTCGCGGCAGTGCGTCCTGTCCTAAAGAGATGGCTAGACAGGCGCCACGGTGCGCCAACTTTCCGTCTGACGCAGGTACTGACGGACCACGGATGTTTCGGTTCGTTCCTGTGTCGGATCGGAAAGGAGGTGTCTGCCGTGTGCCACCATTGTGGCAACTGCCATGAGGACACGGCCCAACACACGTTGGAGGAGTGCCCAGCCTGGGACGAAGAGCGCAGCGCTCTCAGAGCAGTCGTCGGAGGAGACCTCTCGCTGCCGGCCGTGGTGTCGTCCATGGTCGCCAGCCGGAGGTCCTGGCGTGCGGTGGCCCACTTCTGCGAGAGCGTCATCTCGCAGAAGGAGAGTGCCGAGAGGGATCGGGAACGAAATGATCCCTCCCGCCGCCAGAGAAGACGTAGGAGGCGCCGGGTGGACGACTGACCGGCGTCTCCCGCCCTGTGGAACGGGGGCGTTTGAATTCCACCACGGTAACCCCTGCCTGTCGTACGAGGCGACTAATTGGGGCCATCGGGGGTCGCGGGCTCGCAGCGGGGGGCTGTCAGCCCGAATCGATGCACTCCCAGTTTCGGAGCATCGTGCGACCTCGAGATGGACGGCAGCGCGTGTGGTAAGGCCTCGTTCGCTGTCGTTGTTCGGTGCGCGGGGGCTCCTAAGCCCTCCCATGGAGATGGGCTGCTACGCAGCACCGCGCAGGGGCGGTTCCGGCAGCAATTCTAGCACTCCTTAGAATACCCCGGGATCGCTCCGTAAGCGCCGAAGAAGGCCACCGCGGGGTTTTAGCTGGTAGTGTCGGGTGGGGTGTACATAGGGGGTAGGGACTCGGCCCAGCGGCTGCCCGGATAGCCATCATCCGGGCGAGGGGGATGCTGGGTCGTAAGACCGGCTAGTCCAGCATAACCGTTTTATTCTTATTCCGCTTCCCCCCGGAGCGGGCGGTAGTAATAAAACGCGTTCCCCGCGACAACAAAAAAAAAAAAAAAAAAAGGGTCATTGCGGCCCGGTTTCGCAGAACCGCCGTGGAGGAGTGGCAATCCAGGCTGGAGAGGCCGACTGCGGGCTTGAGGACTGTCGCAGCAGTGCGTCCTGTCCTAAAGAGATGGCTAGACAGGCGCCACGGGGCGCCTACGTTCCGACCGACGCAGGTATTAACGGACCATGGGCGTTTCGGTTCGTTCCTGTGTCGGATCGGAAAGGAGGTGTCCGCCGTGTGCCACCACTGTGGCAACTGCCACGAGGATACGGCCCAACATACGTTAGAGGAGTGCCCAGCCTGGGACGAAGAGCGCAGCGCTCTCAGAGCAGTCGTTGGATCGCCAGCCGGAGGTCCAGGCGTGTGGTGGCCCACTTCTGCGAGAGCGTCATCTCGCAGAAGGAGAGTGCCGAGAGGGATCGGGAACAATATGATCCCTCCCGCGCATACATGATACTTTCGGTATTGTGGATGTTCATGGGCGGTGGAGATCACTTAACATCAGGTGACCACTGGCTCGTTTGTCGGACTATACTATAAAAAAAAGCGGCAGGCGGCACTAATAAAACAACTTTCCCCGCGACAACAAAAAAAAATAAAAGGTCATAGTGGATTAGTAAAACAACTTATTTATCCAGCGGGCCCATATGAAAAATATTTCAATCACATTCGGACGTTTTCTAACGCGTCTTCCTACCTTTACAATTCCACTCAATGTCTTGGGAACGAATGTTTTTTCAGTTTGGGTATGTTATGCTCATGCGCCGTCATTTGCCGGTCACTTCCCTGTAACATGGTCAAGGAGACCGATGCCTGGCACATGCGTCATGCTCGTGAACAGGTGCTGCTTGTAACTAGTCTGTTCAGACTGTTTTTGTTGTTACTTCATAAAGTAGTCATGATTTTCATCGCACTCATGGCGACGACGTTTGGCAATAGGTTTTGTAACATATATTTTATAACATTAGAAGTCAAATTTAACATAAACAATAAGTTGTTCTAATCTAATTTAAAATGTGTTTTAATCAATTTAGTGCAGTGCAGATATTGCCAACAAGTTTATCAAAAGAGCTACACTTGTTTCTTTCCCGTTTTTCTCTAACGAAACTGCATTCTGAACTAGATAGAGTAAAAAAGATTGCCAATCTACAATGTATGACCATTTTATGGATTTCATATTATATTTTGATTTATTTCTCTCTAGGCCATGTAAATGCTAAGAAATGCTCGCTACAAATGAATTAGATACAATTATATACAATGTATTAGTCAAAAACATTATGAATATTATAGGACACAGTCGTTCCATCAATATATGCCAATTTATGCCATTGTATCGTGTGATATATGAAACAATTTCCCTAAAAGCGCCTAAAACCAATAACTTCCATCGCGATAGCTTGTATCGCTTTTGTCTTTATGCCAATCGAGCATGCTCCTTCGCGTCCTAGTTTGATCTCGTACCGCTATCGGGTCACCACTTTATCTTTGTGAAAATTTGTGAATCTGGAACAAAGCTTCTAACTCTGCTCGTCTTATATGTTTAGTTTTGTTTTTCTTGAGGTCGGCAACCGATATCGTAAAGCCGATATCTATGCATATTAAATGATGAGGATATATCAAGTACGTTTATACCACGTGCTTTAGTTCGTTTTTCCTTTTTGTTTGTTATTTCAACAATCATACGGATGTAGTCTGTAGGCCTTTTTAATTGCTGCCATTCATGTTTATCAAACGCCATCCATCAATAAAAAAAATAGTACAGAAACGACTAGCTCTAATAAATATTTACAGTTTGAACGACAGTTGAAAACTAGGATGTTCTACATTTCACACCGTCCAACATTATTTATAAACCTATAAAAATATGACTTTTATCAGAATAATTTTAGCCCAAAAAAATCTGTCATCAGAAATAGACATGTTTGTGTAAAACAATAATCCGTCATTCTGAACGTAACTTAATGCAAAGATTTATTCGTGCTATCAGATTTCACCCTCAATTCCGCCTACAAAGAAGACCTACTAGAATTGAAACAAAAAATAATACTATAATAGTATCTTATGTTTACGCGAATATTACACTTTGATATAAAACTACTTTTATGCTTTTTATCGCCCATGCCATACCAGTCCGCCCTCTGACCATGAAGACTGTAAAGCTTTTGAAACATTGACACCAAAAAGTAAAAGAAACCGGAATAAAATCTGTAAATTTAGTGTTATTTAAAAAAAATATATACCTGTTATTCCCGAAAGGGTAGGCAGAGGCCGAGCTTACTACCGTCCCATGAAGTGATAGGGGGCGAAACTATCGCTATACCAGGCACAAACCAACATTCGGGCTGATAATGAGTATTACGTGATAAAAAAACCAAATATCAGTTTTAATAATTCCTGTCAAGCGGTATTGCATTATTTCCTATCAAACTATATATGAAGGAAACGCCAAATCCTGTTTCTCAGGCAAGAAGGTCCAGACTTCACAGTAAGATTACTAGACTAGATATTTCTAGTCACTATCTAGATTCTAAGTCACCCGGCTATGACTGGGTAACGTTATTCATAACCTGAGGGCATACGACTAATTGTTACTCCAAAATTAGCTATTACGTTTCCGATGCATATTTGTTTTGTTTTCCCACGGGTACGCAACAGCTTGCGTCTATACAGCAAGGTCGTGGTTAAATCTAAATTTATCGAAGCGTTTTACAATGTTTACTCCAGCCGCGTTTGTTTTTACTACAATGCATTTTGGCTATTCAAATATAATTTAAGCTTTGTGAACTAGTTTTATGAACTTCTTAATTTTTCAGTGCATTTCGTTGGACATACGAGCCAGGTTGCAAGTGTAATATCATAGGTTCTATTTCTTTAAGGGATAAAATTTAATTGTGACCTGCAAATGACGGGCAGTGTAATCGTTATGATTCGTTTAATCATTATTAAACGAATCATAACGATTGATTGATTTTATTGTAACTTTATAAATACGTACCTACTTATTAAATACGTGCGAACATTGACAACAAATCTTTCAAGTCTTGAGTGTAAAATTAAAATACGACTACACCTACGCATATGGCCGAATCGTGACCCACTTTTAATTTCAACTACATTCCTCTCATATATTTTGCAATACAAACGCAAATAATTCAGATTTTCAGCTGTTTCAAAATCAAACTGTGATTTTCACGCTATTTCCACATCATTAAATTAAATTTCATTTTCGAGATTAGTCTCAAGTGACGATTCTATTAAACACATATTATAACTATTTTTTTTATCCTAGCATGGCAAAGTGACCACACTGCACATGGTAAGCGCCGTGCCGTCCAATTGGAGTATCGAGTAGCGAGAGACAATCTATACCCCGCTACTCAACACAATCTTGCCGGCCTATTCCTTCACAGTCCGCCATGGGCAAGAAGAAGAACAAGCGGTCGAGGGTAGTGTCAGAGTACTCAGAAGGCCGTAAAACCGCCAAACATCGCACCCCAACTCTAGAACCCCGACCGAAAACCGGATGTACACTGGATGATCCCGAAAGGCGACACATGCATGTGCCACTATGGCGGGATTTACACCCTGTGTACGATGGTCGCTATCCGGGCGGATATGAATATCCTACCACCAGCAGTACCTACAACCATATAAATGTTTATTTATATCAATCATAACAATTAGTAACATGAACAAAACCATAGATCGTAGATAGAATCGTAGTATACCTAGCATTATTGCTTCTATCTAAACACCTCTTTTTTAAACGAAACTGCGGTTTTGTACTGTTGTAACAGTGGACGCGTAAAATCAATCGGAATGGAATCAGCTGGATTGCGAAGGATTTTGGCGCAGTCTGGAATACCGCAACGGGTCAAAAGCTTTGTAGATATACATACTATAGCCACAATCTATCATGAAAAGTGATAAACACTGCTGAGATTTATAGAAATATAAAAGCTTATTATATAAATATTATCACCCGGACTGAATATATACCTATTATATATAAGCTACTTCTCATCAACTTATATCATTTTCTGTTAACTGATCTCTACAAATTTTTACTTGCTCAAGCAATAATATGTTAAAGATTGCACATCTTCGATTTTCTCTACAGAGATATATAGTTCTGGGTGCATTTTAACTGGTTGTTATTAGACTTCATTTATACTAAATACACTTTAAATGTCCTTATTACCTTTGTTCTACTTTAAATAACCCTTCATAAATACTCATTTTGTTTTCACCAAGCCTAAATTTATTTCAAAAGGGGAAAAGTAGCCTATGTGCTATTCCAGACTATAATCAGATCTGTGCAGCCGTTGTAGCGTAATTGAGTAACAAACCAAACATCCATCCATCCCAACATTTATAATATTAGTAGGATTCTCTAACACGTATTTGGCCATTACAAAATATTATTCATAAGCATCTGCCTATATGTAATGTACTTGACTTTGAAAATGGGCTTTATTTACAAACTAGCTTTTGCCCGCGACTTCGTCCGCGCTGAATGAGTTTATCGCTATCCCGTGGGACTGAAACAATTATTACTCTTAACGATAAAGTATATTAGACGATTACTTTCATCCCCTATTTTATAGGGGTAAAAGAGATTCTAAAGTACCTCAAATGTAATTCTGATGTACGCAGTTTCTGTCTACATAGCGAAATGAGTAACTATGCTAACTTTCAACTCAATCAGTTGTATAGTTTTAGAGATCTCGCGATCAGCCATTCAGTGTTATTTCGCTTATAAATAGAAGATTACATTTCTTAGGTAAGGTCTGACTTTGCAACTTTAGTGCACACGGGCAATAAACTTAGGTATACAAATTCAACGCGTATGTTATGTAACAGAATAGCGACAACTATTTATGATCAAATGCAATCGACTGCACCTATATTTAGCTGACCAGGCCTACTTCTAGCTGTAGGTACTTTTAACATGACATTTACAATCCCCTACACTCTGATTTCCTATTCACAACTATACATACATAGAGGGTAACCTTTTACGGGCTGAATTTTATTACCGACCTCTTTGCTCCCCTTCAAAAGGGACCCCTTATTGCTATAAGGAAATTGTGTAGGCAACTATTTAAATTGGACACAACAGGAAATAATAAATTGGGCTTTTAAATGATTTTATCTCTATCTGATGAAATGGATAGGTAATTACATTTTAGTGGGTTACATATTAGTATGTAATCTATATAGCCAGTAGTGAAGGCTTCAAAGGAACTTGAAATTTTACAGTACTGTATGTTGAAGACTGAGTTTTTGTTTCAATTTCTTTAAGAAATAATAAAAACGCTTTATTGTATAACCATAAAAAGTTCAGCATAGAGTACATAGCGCTTAACTACTGAATTGTTCCACAATTATTGGCGCTATTAGTGATAATAACGATCTCTGTTAAGCAAGTTGTCTCTTCTGGACAAAGACTAAACTAAAAGAAGTAGATGGCGGTGTACAATAAAGAGACAACAAAATAAAAACATAAATCACTAAATGACAAAGTAAAATGCTATGTTTTTTTAAGCTTTTTTAAGCAGTAAGACTAACGCCCGAATACTCAAACGTTAAGTTTAACTCAACTCAAACATCAAGTTCGTGTTAAGTGTTTAAGACCCTCCTATTTGTCATAATTGTATGGTGTGTTACTATATAGCCGTTAGTCTGTCAGACAGTTAAAAGTGGTAGAGCCACGCTGTAGATATATTTGTCTACAGCATGAATGGGCTGGCTTGACCGGGGTAGTACCACTGTCTCACAGAAAACCAACGTAAAGTGACAGTTCACTGTCGCGTTTCGTATGGTAAGTGAGATATCCGGAGGCCCAGATTCCCCCTTCCCTTCCCTAATCCCTATTCCTGTCCTTCAAGGCCGACAGCGCATACGTGATACTTTCGGTATTGTGGATGTTCATGGGCGGTGGAGATCACTTAACATCAGGTGACCCACTGGCTCGTTTGTCGGACTATGATATAAAAAAAAAAGACAGTTGAGAAGCGTTGGAGTATTTGGGCCTAATTGTCTTAGATCATTTAAAATGTTCTTATTAATTGAAATACAACGAATTTTACGGATTCTATCGTGGTTATTTGACTTTTTTAACGGGTTAAAAATGTAAAATATTTTAATTAATTTTCAATGTATAATCGCGTCAACATAAGAAACCATATGGTTCTTATTAAATTACACTTTTTAGTTTAACTCTGAATGTGACCAAAGGAAACTATGGCCAAACAGCTTTTTAGATCCAGTTTTATCTATATTTTAGGTTATACCAAATCCGTGTGGGTCTTCGCGTGTCGCCGAAGGTGCCGGTCCACATCGAGGCATCGGTGTCCAGCGGCAATGGCGCTGCGAGGACAGGTCGACCCGCCGCTAACGCCTCACTCATCGGCGGACTGGCTGCTTCGCGGGCCTTCCAGATAATGTACAGGAACGAGGAGGTCACACTTAGAGACGTCGTGCATTTCAGAGCTCATTTGCTAGGTAGGTTATCCTATGTCGTGTTTACTAATATTTTTAAAATATTTGTATCATAGTATCATCATACTATATTAGACGCGTTTTGGATAGGTTTCAGTACCAATATACATGTATATTTTTTTTACTGGCACAGAAAAGTGACCACTGCACCTGATAGTAAGTGCAATGTCGTCCAATTAGAGTATAAAGTGGCGAGAGACAATCTATCCCTCGCTACTCAACACAATCATGCCTGCTTCTTCACACTACGCCATGGACAAGAAGGTGAAGAAGCGGTTGAGGGTCTAGTGTCACAGTACTCAGAAGGCCGCAACACGGCCAAATATTGTACCCCAGCTCTAAACCCCTGACAAAATATATCTGTAGCTATAAGTATTTCTAATTTATGTACATATATAATTGTTGCTGGGAGGGCAGATAGATGTAAAAACTATACTAATTAATTAATTTGTACTGGTTATTGTACACTAAAATATATAAAATAGAAACACACGTAAAATGTATGAAAGTAGGTACAATTGGCGATCTTAACGGCCTCGGCAATCTTTTTAAGATAACCATCGGATTGAAAAATTTGAAAAGCGAAAAGAAAGAGTGGAGGGCAGTACATAATAGTATTAAGGAAAATATATCTATATATATATTTTAAGAATAATATTTAATTACTACTGTTAATGATTTTAATTTACAAATTATGAAACTGTTACTTTTGATACTACAATTAGTTATTTAAATAAACCTACTGCTATTTTTCCATAGTTTCAATTACAACTTCTTGAGCAGAGTTGAAGATTCCCAATTATTCCCTATCTTTTATATCTTAATATTATCGTATGAATATTTAAAAACGGATCATTGTCCTGGCTTAATGACATGCTTCATCATCATTGTCTCCATCTGACACGATCATTCCGGAACAATTAAATAAAAGTATTTAAACAAAAAAATAATCGGTATTTACCATGAAATAAAGTTTTATTCAAACCAAATTGGCTGTTTGTTTAACTAAAACTAAATAAAACTTACAATTCAAAATACGTAAGTCTATTTATAAATTCAACTAATGAAAACACGAACATTTTACAGCTATTCGTAGATAGATTTATTATTTACATCCGAATAAAATTAGTAGCAAACGCTTTGAAATATTAAATGTTTGATGATTACTGGGATATTTACTCCGTCATATCGACTGTATCAATCGTTTTAAACCGTCAATGTAGACTGACGCACTTATCAATTTAGAAGCAACTAGATGATTCTCGCGACTTCGCCCGCGTGGAGGTTATTTTTGGAAGAAAGGGTATACAATAAAATTTATTTTCTTTCTTTCTTTCAATCCATGGAGGCATTTTAAGCTATTACACCTTTCTATATTTTGCCATCCCATAGGAAGTGTATCGCACGGAAACGTACATTTTCCGAGATAAAAATAGCCTATGTGCTATTCCAGAATATAATCTATCTCTGTGCCAAATTTAAACCAGATCCGTCCAGCCGTCGTAGCGTGATTGAGTAACAAACATCCATCCAAACATTCGCATTTATAATATTAGTAGGATGACTTTTGTATCACTAATATAAGCGCAATGGATCTATAGATATGACGAATCTAGTAGAGCAGTTTGGTACATAGCTACTCGTTTACATATAAGCTTTACCGTATATGTAAGTCAGGTTAATTGCGAAGTTAACTAAAGGCAAATCATGATGCATGATAACCTCTTATACCACCTACTCTTTTTTTTTTTCATAGTCCGACAAACGAGCCAGAGGGACATCTGATGTTAAGTGATCTCCACCGCCCCTGTACATCCACAATACCGAATGTGTCATGTACGCGCTGTCGGTTTTAAAGGACAGGAATAGGGATTAGGGAAGGGAAGGGGGAATCTGGGCCTCCGGATATCTCACTTACCATACGAAACGCGACAGTAAATTGTTACGTTGGTTTTCTGTGAGAGAGTGGTACTACCCCGGTCGAGCCGGCCAATTCATGCTGTAGACAAATATGTCTACAGCGTGGCTCTACCACTTCTCTCTTCCATTTTAAAATATTTTATTTCAATATCGCAAATAATACTCCATGTTCAGAACTTAGAATAATTTATATATTTCCACAGTCGACAGCCGTAACTTGAAAGAGTCACTGGAACGAGCAGAATGGAGCCTCGGGGTAGAGTTGTGGTGCAGCGAGGGTGCGCAGTCAAGCACTCTGGCCCCTGTGTCCTGCAGGGTGCTGAAGCTTCACTTTCAGCCGGCTCATGGGCTGCATTACCATCTGCCCGTGTTGTTCGACTACTTCCATCTATCGGCCGTGTCCATTACCATACATGCCAGCCTAGTCGCTTTGCACCAACCTTACATCAAGTAAGTACATATTTTTAGAATTAATTCAATTCTTAGCGAAACTTGACCGATCGACTATAAGGACGTAACCTAGACACGATACAGTATTTGTGAGTCACAGAAACTTTTCACTGCCTCAGTGCAGTAGTTGTAATTGAGTACGCTGCTACGTTGAGGTCTCGGGTTCGATCCCCGGGTCAGGTAAAATGGGTTTTTCTGCCACGAAATACTCGATAGACTCGCCCCCGCTATCATATCATAGGGCGGTAATAAGATCGGCAAAATGTGGCTGTAACGGTTACACCTCTGCCTACCCCTTCGGGAATTATAGATGTTAGAGTGACTCTCCCGCCCACACACCCGCCATTGTAACTCCTGTTTAGCCAGGATCAACAATGGCACGCATTTTTTCGACACCGAGTAATGAAACTCGGCGAGTCTCTGGGAATGCTTTATAACTGTCTTTTATCCCGCAACGAAATTAATCAAATAGAAATATAGGAGGAGTTGGAAATATAACCTACTGAGCTACTCAGGCTTTCAAGGTGTGTATTTGAAAATCAAACCCGTATTGGCTGAAACACATAGCAGGGAAAATCTAGACAGCTTGAATGTTACCACTTATACACAGGTCGGGCAATTAGAATTTGTCTTTGACTTTTAAGTCGGATAAACATCCCACATGAATTACCTGGAAATGGAATTTGTACTCGATTTGGTGATAGGCTTTCTACCCATCACATTATGGGACTGTGCGCGTGCTAGATGTGCCTTTGCCTATCCTTTTGGCAATATAGGCGTGAGGCTATGTTATGATGTTGAACCGTATTATTAATATTTTTTAAATTGTTTGGAACATATAACGTTAATATAAAAATTACTAATTATTTATTGCATTAACACGTTCGGTGTAATTTTCATGTCTGTTTTCGGAAGAAAAAGCATTATGCATTACGTACAAAGCTGGTAAGTATTAAACGAAACGTTGTTTTCTGACGATGACCTACCCCAACTGCTATTAAATAACTAATCGTCTTAAGACGTCGCGTCGTAAAGATGAAATCTATTAAGATAGACTAGTTTACGAGCTTTATAGCATGCAATAACGTATTGCAATTTTATGCGTAGTTATCGCTTTATTTTGTAATTAATATTACCAGCGCTAAATATACTAAAACTGCCTTGGTGGCGCAGTTGTAATTGCGCATGCGTTACGACTGCTATGCTGAGGTCTCGAGTTCGATCCAGGGACCAAACCTTAGGAACCTTAGGGAATAAACCTTACCCGACCCAGGGGTCCGGTAAGGTTTATTCAGCGGCGTCTGCTACCGCTGCGGTAAACTGGGCCACAAGGCCAAGGAGTGCTCCGCGGAGCCGCATTGCGCAGTCTGCGCTGATGCAGGTAAACCCGCGGGGCACCAGGTGGGCGCCAAGACATGCGTCGCTTCCTCCCGCCCCCGCCACGTAAATCGTGGTCGGGGAAGGGGGGTTGTGGCCCAGCCAACAGCGCTCCCCATAGAGGGCCAGATGGAGATCGCCCATTAATATGGCGCAACGTTTCCTCCAGGCGAACATTAATCACTGCGCCAGAGCTCAGGACCTGCTAGTCCAGAGCATGGCGCAGTGGTCAATACAAGTGGCTGTGGTTGCCGAGCCGTATTTTGTTCCCCCCAGGGAAGACTGGGCAGGGGACCTTAACGGTTTGGTGGCCGTCATCACTCGGGGCGCCGCCGGCTCCCCGCCCTTCGAAAAAGTAGCGAAGGGGTCGGGATGCGTGGCGGTTCTGTTGGGGGGGATCTGGATTGTGGGTGTGTATTTCTCCCCCAATAGATCTCTGGCCGAGTTCGAGCACTTTCTCACTCGGCTGGGGGCTCTGGTGGTGCAAGACAGTCAGCCTCGCCCCGTTCTCGTTGCCGGCGACTTCAACGCCAAGTCTCTGGCTTGGGGTTCGTCGGTCACCAGCAGGCGTGGTGAGGCCCTGGAGGAATGGGCGATCTCGGCCAACCTGGCCGTCGTGAATCGCGGGTCGGTTAACACGTGCGTGCGGCATAATGGCGGATCGGTGGTGGACCTCACGTTCGCCACCCCAGCTATTGCCCGCCGTGTCCGTGACTGGAGAGTTCTGGTGGACGAGGAGACGTTGTCGGATCACCGATATATTCGGTTCGACGTCGGACTCGGGGCATGGCCGCGTCACAGATGCGCGACATCGCTGCTCCGAACCACGACGCCTCCTGCTCGACCTGCATCGGTGCCTCCGGTGCAGGGAGCCACGCCTGCGCCAGTGCGGCTTCCTTCAGGGCCTCAACATCGAGGCGTTTTACCTATTTAGGAGGCGTCGTGGTTCGGAGCAGCGATGTCGCGCATCTGTGACGCGGCCATGCCCCGAGTCCGACGTCTTCCTGAGAAGCGCCAGGTGTTCTGGTGGTCGGCGGAACTTACGCGGTTACGTGTCTCCTGCGTGGCCGCGCTTCGTCGTCTCGCCAGACACCGTCGTCGTCGGATCCGTCTTCCCGGCGACGAGGACCAGGAGCGGCTGCTTCACGGCCTCCACAGGGAGGCTAAGAGAGCGCTGCGCGTGGCAATAGCAAGGGCAAAGTCTGCAGCTCAGGAGGAGTTTCGGGGAACTCTTGATAACGACCCTTGAGGGCGTCCATATCGCGTGGCGATGAGACGGTATCGCCCGTGGGCGCCCCCACTGACTCAGAGTCTCCGGGGCGATCTAGTTGAAGAGGTCGTCGCAGCTTTGTTCCCTGCCACTGTGAATGTCACTCCCCCACCGATGGCGCCACATCCATCGACGCCATCGTCGTTGAGTTCGGCAAGGGTTATTTCGGAGGTTTCGCCCACTGTGGCAACTGCCGTGAGGACACGGCCCAACACACGTTGGAGGAGTGCCCAGCCTGGGACGAAGAGCGCAGCGCTCTCAGAGCAGTCGTCGGAGGAGACCTATCGCTGCCGGCCGTGGTGTCGTCCATGGTCGCCAGCCGGAGGTCCTGGCGTGCGGTGGCCCACTTCTGCGAGTCGTCATCTCGCAGAAGGAGAGTGCTGAGAGGGATCGGGAACGATATGATCCCTCCCGCCGCCAGAGAAGACGTAGGAGGCGCCGGGTGGACGACTGACCGGCGTCTCCCGCCCTGTGGAATGGGGGCGTGTTGAGAATTTCACCACGGCAACCCCTGCCTGTCGTACGAGGCGACTAATTGGGGCCATCGGGGGTCGCGGGCGCGCAGCGGAGGGCTGTCAGCCCGTATCGATGCACTCCCAAATTCGGGGCATCGTGCGACCCCGAGATGGACGGCAGCGCGCGTGGTAAGGCCTCGTTCGCTGTCGTTGCTCGGTGCGCGGGGGCTCCTTAGCCTCCCATGGAGATGGGCCCGTACAGGGCACCGCGCAGGGGCGATTCCGGCTGCAATTCTAGCACTCCTTAGAATACCCCGGGATCGCTCCGCAAGCGCCGAAGAAGGCCACCGCGGGGTTTTAGCTGGTAGTGTCGGGTGGGGTGTACATAGGGGTTAGGGACTCGGCCCAGCGGCAGCACGGATAGCCATCATCCGTGCGAGGGGGATGCTGGGTCGTAAGACCGGCTAGTCCAGCATACCCGTTTTATTCTTAATCCGCTTCCCTCCGGAGCGGGCGGCAGTAATAAAACGCTTTCCCCGCGATAACAAAAAAAAAAGGGGTCCGGTAAGGTTTATTGGGTTTTTCTATTTTTATACTTAGTATCAGCCCGGATCTGAAATTGAGAGCCCGGTATGGAGATAGGCTCGCCCCTATCACATTATGGGACCGTAATTAATTCAGCTAAAAGGATGTACTGGTTACACCTCTGCCTACTCCTAAATCCTAAATCCATACTGGGATTACAGGCGTGAATGTATATGTACCAACACTGAATATAAAAAGATGTCTGATAAAAACATTTAAATTTATTGCTTATCCGCAAACTACGTAAAAACAAATTCAATAGGTTCCAAAAAAAATAGAGGGTATGTGTTTTTTCATGTTTAGCATATAAACAACATTATATAGCTGAAATAAAACTAATTTTATAGTGCTTTATTACACTTTTTAGTCCGACATTAGAATCCGTAAAATAAGTTTTAACTAAAGAAACCATTACAAAATGTAGTCTTAAAACTATGAACGTAACACAACATGTTATTCCAGCACACCGCGCTCGAGCAAACAGTGGGGCAAGTTAATGAAGAGCGCCGGCTCCAACTTCAGCGCGTCTGGAAGCTTCGAGAACGTTCTGTTCGGATCCACCGGCAAGTGCGCCGGCGGGAACTCCGGCAAAATAGCTCACGCCAGGTAACGTCCAACTTTACGCAAGTTGCTTGGTACTTTTCCGTTAGCCACGCGCAAATGTCAAATTTCGAACATAGAAGCGTTGCGTGGTTTTAGATGGAGTTAACGGATAAGCAGACAGACAGACACTTCCCTGATCCCTTCTAATAAATAAATAACAGTCACACACATAGGCCCGACCCCACACTAAGATACGAGTCTTGTGTTGTGGGTATCAGGGACTACGAGAGACTTTTGGTCTCACAACACCGAGACCCCGGACACAGATATCTGTCTGTCACACAAACATTTGTCCCGGTGTGGGAATCGAACGCACGGCCTCTCGTTTCACAGCCTGCAACTGCACCACGGAGGCTGTCAATGAAATAGCACCCCGATTCACGAAGTTATATTTCTAATATGTTTTAAATCTGAGATTAGCACCCGGTAGAAAAGTACCGGTTGATTTAACAAATAGTTAGAGAGTTAGAATATTTATTCTATTGTTCAAGATTTTGTGTAGTAAACCAACAAATAATTATAATTAATATCTTCGAAATTGAATTTTATAGTATTCATCGTAAGCAGATTCCATTAACTGGTTTTGATAAGTTTGACCCAATATATATGCTTTAAATATCTTTAGTATTAATACTCTCTCGGCTTTTTCTATCGGTTGTTCCACGGGGAGTGCTCCGAGGAACTTTTTAAAATGGTGCCTACATCAACATTTTGTCACCACCCGACACCGCAACAGAGTTCATCCATACCACCTGGAAACGATTCCGTCTAGCACGGTTCGTTTCCAGCCTTCCTATTTACCACGTACGTGCAAGCTCTGGAATGAACTCCCTGCTGCGGTGTTCCCTGAGCGCTATGACATGTCCTTCTTTAAATGAGGCTTAAAAAGAGTAGTCCTTCAACGGTAGGCAGCGGCTTTGCTGTGCCCTGGTATTGCAGAAGTCTATGGGCAGCGGTGACTACTTACCATCAGGTGGCCCGTCTGCTTGTCTGCCTATCGAGGCACTAATAAAAACTCTTAAAAACAAAGGTATTATCCCTATAGTGTAAAAAAACTAATAATTTTAAATACTATAAATAAAACTATTTAAATATTTATAATGTATGCTGGTAGTAGGATATAAATATCCTAGATCTTTTGACACTTATATTTAATCTCTTTAAAGGCAAGTGCATGCTGAAGTGTGCGGGATCCTGCTAGGGTCTCTGGAGGGTTTGCAGACCGCGTTGACAGTTTGCGGTTCGACGGGAGTCATGCTCACGCCTGAAGAATCCACATCTAACTCGGTCGTCGGGGAAGTAGCGCAGAGGATAAAGGATCTTAGTGAATTTGGAAAAGTAAGTAAGAATGAAATTAATATAGCTTCCTTCTTTTTTATACCACGATGGTAGCAAAGAAGTTAACGGCCCACATGATGGTAAACGGTTACCGTAGCCTATGGACGCTTGCAACACCAGGAATATCACAAGCGGGTTGCCGACCATTCATAAACCTATTTACTTCTTTCTTGAAGAACCCCATACTGTAGTGCCCTTTGGAAAATCTCGGCAGCTCATTGACACAAGATCATAGACAAGTCATCTATTTCTCAAGCATTTTCTGTGATCACTATGAACCGATATTTCAAATCTTTTTAAGAACCATGTATATTGCGGTCCGTCTCGGTGGCGCAGTTGTAATTGTGCAAGTGGTAAGACTACTGTGCTGTCTCGGGTTCGATGCCTAGGTCGGATGAATGAGATATTAGGATTTTTTACCACTAAACACTCAGCATCAGCCAGGAGTCCGAAATTGTGCCCGGAATGGTGAAAGGCTCGCCCTACCTTTCATATCATGAGACGGTAATAAGCTCGGCGAAATGTGGGTGTACTGATTACACGTCTGTCTATACCTTCGAGGATTACAGGCACGAATGTTTATATTGCGGTCTATAATTCACAACTCTACCAATAGATTCGTAGACACCTTCAGTTCACTAAGCAAGCTTTAGGTTTAACTATAAAAAATGTAATAAACAGAATTTGCAGAAATCCGAATGCGGTGAAGAGGAAGAATGGGCGATGAGCGCTGCCCACGACATCGCGAGACTGTGTGCGGAGGTGACGCTGCGGTGGCGCGCCTTCCTGCACCACACCACCGACCGGCCACATGTCCACCACGCACTCGCGGCCCGCCACCATGCGTTACGGTAATTACTCACATCTGCTGCTGGTAGGATATTCATACAGTAGGCATTCATCTAACGGTAGGCAGCGGCTCTGCTGTGCTTTTGCATCGCAGAAGTCTATGGGCGGCCGTGACTACTTACCATCAGGTGGCCCGTCTGCTCGTCTGCCTATCCAGGCTCAAAAAAAACGCCTGGATAGTGACCACCGTGCACAAGGTGTATAACCCGCCGTAGTGGCACGCAAGTGTGTCGCGTTCCAGGGTCAGCCAGTGTACATCTGGTTTTTTCGGGGTCTAGAGTTAGGATACGATGTTTAGCCGTGTTGTGGCCTTCTGAGGACTCTTACACCAGACCTTCGATTTCGATCAAAGTTCTCAAGTCAGTCAGATACAACAAGCCTGAGATTTTACCAGCCTATAGAAGAGGGTTAGCGATAAACACATGAACACCCAGAAAGCAAGAAAAATTTGAAGTGTGTCAAAATTATAAATAATTTAACAATTATATATATGTACGAACCTTTACGCATAATCTCGTGACGTTTCAAGTATGATGTATGAACACTTAACGGTAGGCAGCGGCTTCGCTGTGCCCTGGCATTGCAGAAGTCTATGGACGGCGATGACTTCTTATCTTAGAGTATTCTTCTTATGCTTACCATCAGCTGGCCCGTCTGCTCGTCTGCCAATCGAGGCACAAAAAAAAACATATAGAGACATTTCATGGGTTATCAGTACCAGCGAAATTGTGAATTGGCGTCGATTCTTTGTCAGAGGTACAATTTGATACAACCACCCAAACTTGCTGTAAACACACGTTGCTTTACATTTTCTAGTTTAGTTACAGCTAAAAGTAATGGCAAGGACGAGTTGTAACAACCGTAACATTATTGTAAACAGATGAATAATAATACTAACTTTGTAATACAGCTCTAGCCCCACCACTCGGTTGCTTATTTCACTCCCGTGATATGAAAAATGGCGAGCTTAGCGGCAGACGCTACATCATGCCCAATTTCCATTCTCGCACTACTCACGTGTACATTTTAACATCTCCAATTAAAACAAAAATTGGGATGGCCATTGGAACTAACGTCAGTTCTTGGTCGTCAAAATGAGGTCGTAGTGAATAAAAATTGTTTTTTTTTTATTTTCAGTATAAAGCGGTTCTCAGAATGCTTTTTTGTATTGGACAACCCTCGACACTCTATGGCCGGTTGCTACGATAGCAACTACCAATCTTACCAGAGTGTCGGCGAGACTGCCCGCAGATCTCGATATCTAGCACTACTACCTCCATTGCCGGTCCATTGCATTGCTCTTGATGGAGATCCGCATATCATGCCCATTATCTTTGAAGACAGGTAAGATTTACTATGTATATTTAAGTAAATTTGAATAATTAATATAATGATATACATATCGTAAAATGTAAATATTTCAGGTACCAAGACACTGCAGAATTTGCAAGGCGTCGATCCTTCTTAAATTCCAATGCAAATAAATCTGGCAGCGGTAAATATTTTTGATTTACTTCAGGAGACTGTTACAAGTCTTTATCAACATAAGCAGACGTTTGAATTTCAATGTGTTTGTATACTTTCAGATCCATTTTTATGTTCGGAACCAGTTGGAGAAGATTGTGCTTGCAGTGTAACTTCTCTTATTGATTCAAGAAGACCTTCATCAGAGGCGTCTAGAGTAACCCTTACACTGCCTAAAACTATGATAGATGTTCTTGAACCTCAGTTCCAAGCACCGAAAGCAAGTGCAAACTTGGTTCAAGCAACATTAACTCTAGCACCTCAAAAATCTGCTAGGGGATCTCCAAAACGAGCATTAGTGAAGCAAAATTTAGTTGAAATGAATAAGCCGCATAACAAACAATTAGAACTGACTGGCAGAAATCGTTACATCGTCCAAAATAATCAAATTAGTGAAATTCAACTCCCACCAAATAATGCGTTCGCATCATGTTCTATACAACAAGGACAGCAACTGTCTAGATACTCTGCGTCGACATTATTAGACATTAATGCATCAAAAAGCACTTCTAATATCTCGCGCGCAGGCAAAGATAAGGTTGATCCGAATGAACCATCAAAGCACGAAATCACAAGTGGAGTTAGCACTCTACCGGCTAGACATAGCAAATCTTTAGATCAACTACGAGTGTCACAAATGACCTCATTTAGTGCGGCACAAACGCTTACTAAAAATGTAAGGAATAATTCCAATACTTCTATGAACTATCCTAAAACATACATTCCGGTGCAACAAATAAAACCCACGACACTGCCTCGTAGTGTCACCACTACAGCGTACCCCACGAGTACCACTACCCGCTGTGGATCAAAAGGAGATGATTACAGAAGGAATATAACTGAATTTAGAGAAAAATACAAGAATCCGTGCAACATGAATGTCACTCCTCAACATGGAATGAGCAATGAAGTATTTCATAATAATGTAGGATATAAGTATGATGGTGCAATGAAACCTAATCCTAACCAAGTATATGGCTATACTTTCGGTAATCAGGGTAGTCTGCAAGTGAATAATGTTATTCGTAATCCATTAGAGTTTCAAAGAGGCTACAGTGTAAATTTACCCCGTCCTATGTTGCCTCCGCGTAATTCTTATCCACCGGTTAGTGGTAAAACTCAAGTGACTGATCAAAATAACTTAGTTTCTAATAAACATGTTCATAGATCTAATTCTACACATGTATTTCATCAGAATATGGACAGCCAGCAGATCGACATTGAAGCAGCTCGTAATCAATTAAGGTATGAACTGAACTATTATCTTCAAAAAGGAGACTGGAGCTATGATTTTAATACAGGCAGCCTTATTCAAAATTATCAAAAGAAGTCCAGTAAAAGTAGCGACGATAGTGGTTTTGTGATGACCTTAGATAGAAGCAGCGATGGGACGTCAAAATCCACCTATTCCAAAACACCTCCTTCTACTCCACATTCAACAATGCCTTCCATAAGGCATAAGAAAAGCAGGTCGAAAGAATCTAAATTGAACAACAGTGTTAAAGACAATACTAAACTGAACTCTAGCAGGGACTCATTAAGTAGTCATCATTCTATAAAGTCTCGAGATAGTAAATCAGACCGGCATACTTCAAAATCTGAACGCAGTACGCCGAAGTCAGATAGAGCAACACCGAGGTCAGGGAAATCTACACCTAAATCTGGGCGTATCACGCCGAGATCTGGATTAGCTACACCAAAATCAGGCGGAGCCACGCCGAAATCTGGTATGGCTACACCTAAAAGTAGTAGATCTAGCGGGAAACCAGAAAAACGTTCGAAACATAAACCATCTGAAAAAATGACTCAATTGATGTCAGAAGCTGCATCTTCCTCCAGCAATGAAAGTATACCGTTTGAACTACGAAGATTAGAATCATCTGCGAGTGTCCCGTACAGTCTCGCTCATGGTCCTGAATTGTTACGGCATTGCAGAAGCGCAGCGTCAGTGTTGGACGAACCCAATTTAAATAATAATTTCGGATCCGAGTCCTTACCTAATTTAGCACCTCCACCTGCTTTTGAATCACCACCTCTGGACATAGGTGATAAAGATTTTAAAATTTTACCACCGGAAAATTTTTCAAACAAAGAAGAAAACAAAAATAGAAGTAGTTCTACATCGAGCTTAAGCGAACAAAGTGGATGGGTATCCAGTGGGCGTAGTTCAGGCCCTTCATCTCCCGATAATACCAGTTGTCAATTAAATCAAAATTTCCCTCCACCAAGTCAAGTAATTGCAAAAACTCCCACTAAAACTTATGAGGATCCGATCACAATCCGTAAAACGGAAGGTGAAACTATAAGTGATTTTAAAAGAACTGTGCTTAACGGCGAACAGTTACGTGAACGCCTGCTAAAATTAGCTGTTAAAGTAGCTCAGAATAACTCTAATGAGAAAATAGAATGCTGTGATAAAGAGATATGCGAGGAGTGTACAATTTGTAGTGACTCTATTTGTACAGATAGTCAGTGCGAATATAATAAAATCATGCATAGTAATGGGATTGACACAGGTTGTAACTCCGACACTTGTACTGCAAGCTGTTTCCAACAGATGTCGGAAATTAATACTAAAACTAATCAACGCCATAATTCGTTTAGTGCTATACAAGGTAAATCTTTTAGTACATCGAAATCTACAAGTGAGGGAATAGTCAAAAAATCACAACCTATAAGTGATAACTTACATCCCTACATACGTAAAGAGATTGTGCCGAAACCGCAACCAAGCTCGAGTAAATCCAGCTCTATGAATAAAAGCAAGCTCAGGGAAAGAATTGAATATACAGAAAGACTTATAGCAGCAGAGCTGAGAAATCTCAGCGTAGACAGGTCTTGTAAGAGCCACAACAATAAATCGGAACAAGGGCCTATTGTCCCGGGGCAGAAATATCACAATAAAGCTAAGTCCGAAATAGATTTAGCACATTTTGTTGGTGAAAATGATTACGAACATTTGCCGCCGCCACAGCAATTCCGTGATGCTCCTCCTCCACCAGATGAATTCAAGGTAAATAAGGAAATACTTCTTATCTACAATTTGACAGAAATGCCTTAACTTGTGACATAATGTACACTATTTCAGGACCCTCCTGCAAAGTCGCCAAAACTGAGTGGACAAAGCAGTAAAGCTTCGACGCCATCAAAAACACCGCAGAAGCAGCAAGCACAGCCTTCGACCCTTGAGTTAGATAACCCGCTATACCATGTGTGTGAAGGTGAGAAATTCAATATATCAATAATCCCAAGCTTATGCAAATAACAAAACTAACAATAGCTTCGCTTCCAGGCATTATGGAAAGAAGAAAACTTAGACCTCACCAGTCAATCAACTCTAGTGGTGCAACATCTTCAACAACGTTAAATAAAAGCCAAAGCACAGGAGAATTAGCTAGTCGTAACGAAAACGGAAACAAAGGTGAAAAACTATAAAGTACAACGGACACTAGCATGTTTTTATTAATTTGTTTACAGACTATTTTTAAGTTAGTTTCAATAAATAAAACAACTAATTGGTCTACTAAATAAAATAATTAATATTTACAGAACGTGAAAGCAACCTCATCAGCATTTTCGGCCTAGCTGAATCCGAAAGGTTGTTCGTAAAATGCCGAGATGAATTTAGACAAAGCGTTAAATATCCAGGAGCGATATATTCAGATTTTCCACCTGTAGAGAATTCGCTACCGTATTTCCATATCAGCGATGAATACCGGATGTTTAATCCTGAAGGTAGGTTTATAACAATACAAGCCAGGTATTTTGATAAATATTTCAGGAAAAGTTTTTAAATTAAACAAACAATATTTTTTTTATATAATTTTCCAGGATTACACCTCATAATATGCGTTCATGGTTTGGACGGTAACGCAGCTGATCTACGCTTGGTGAAAACTTACTTAGAATTGGGATTACCGGGAGCCCGATTAGATTTTCTCATGTCGGAAAGAAATCAAGGTGATACGTTTTCAGATTTTGACACCATGACGGACAGGTAAGAGACAGTATAAAAAAACCGTTAATAATGAAACAGTCAATACATATAATTAAAATTACTTTGTTTAAAAGAACAATAACGGTTAGCAGTATTCTCCTGAAGTAAAACGAAACGATTATTTACTCAGCGTTAATTAACATCGTCCTTAACTATTGCCAGCTGAAATTAAATTACATCTTATTGGGTCCCTACGAACGAATCATTCCCATTCGTTCCTATTCTCTTCTATTTCTCATTTCAGATTGGTTCAAGAGATCCTCACGCACATTCAAAATTCAAGCGACCCGGCTCGTATTAGCTTTGTAGGACACTCACTTGGCACCATCATCATCAGGTCCGCATTAGCCAGACCGCAGATGAAACCATTCTTGGGTAAACTGCACACGTTCCTGTCGCTTAGTGGCCCACATCTTGGAACTCTTTATAATTCTAGCGGACTCGTCAATGCTGGTAAGTAATAATACAAGAACGTAATGTTGTTACACATTCTAAATAACAAATAATCTAAAATTATTGTCCATGTTTTTTGTGAGATAAGTGTTTATTTATTCCTTAAATCGCGCTAGGGCCAATGTTTGAACACTTGCAAATAAGCGACATTGCAACGGTTAATTTATTAGCTATCAAAGGACACGGTCATTCCAAAAACGTAAAACAAGTTGCTTTTATCTTACAGGGATGTGGTTTATGCAAAAATGGAAGAAGTCAGGCTCTCTTCTCCAACTTTCTCTTCGCGACGCTTCGGACCCTCGCCGCTCTTTTCTCTACCGCCTGAGTGAAAGGAGTCAGCTGCATCAGTTCAAACACATCTTGCTCTGTGGGTCTGGCCAGGACCGATACGTTCCTTTACACTCTGCACGACTGGAGCTTTGTAAAGCCGCTGCTAAGGACATGTCTCTGCTGGGGCAAGCATACCGAGAAATGGTGAGCAGATTAAATATACTTCTAAGCGAAATATCGAGTTCGAAACGTTTCGAAACTTACTATCTTACTAATATTATAAATTTGCAAGTTTGGATGTTTCTTACCCAATCACGCTAAATTTACGGTTTCCCGCGGGATAATGATTGTAAGCGACGCATTTCTGTTTATAGAACATTTATTTAATAGTATTAATGTTAACTGTAACCCACGTGGAAGCGTCTGTATCAACCATTGTTTCATATGTTTATTTAATTAAAAACACCGGGAGTGCTGACACATGGTGGATCTGTACAGGGCGATATCGGGGGTGCCGCGAGCGGAATCGACTGTACAAAAGTCGCTATCGCTCTACGCACCGCTACGAGTCCACACGAGTCAACCAGACAGAGCGCGCCACAGTACAGATCTATCACCGTCGACATCTCAAATCCGTTAAAACACTTTTGTTTTATTCGCAACCCTTACGGTGATTGTTTGTCACAGAACAAGGGATCGACATGATTTTTTCCAAAGTGGTGGTTTAGGGATCTGAGAATAACATACTTAGGATACTTTTGATCCCGGAAAATTTTACTATTCCCGTGGGATGGTTTTTTTTTCGCGGAGCAAGGGATCGACATATTTTTTTTGCATCGTCGTGGTTTAGAGAATGACATAGGCTATTTTAAAATCCCGGAAAATGCGTAGTTCCTATGGGATAGCAAAATATAGAAAGATGCAATAGCTAGACTCCAAGGATTTTATAACTTTTCTTTCAAAAATGACTACCACGCGGGCAGAGCCGCGGATGGTAGGTTATTCATATCCGCCCGGATAGCGACCACCGTACACAGGCTGTAAAACCCGCCATAGTGGCACACGCAAATGTGTCGCGTTCCGGGATCAGCCTGTTTACATCCGGTTTTTGTCGGGGGTCTAGAGTTGAGGTACGATGTTTGGCCATTTCGTGGCCTTCTGAGTACTCTGACAATAGACCCTCGACCGTTTCTTCACCTTCTTGCCCATGGCGTAGTGTGAAGATGCTGGCCGGCATGATTGTGTTGAGTAGCGAGGGATAGAATGTCTCTCGCTACTCGATACTCTAATTGGACCGCACTGCGCTTACGATCAGGTGCAGTGTGGTCACTTTGCCGTGCCAGGATAAAAAAATATAAAAATTTCAGGTACACAACATGGTGGCGCCACTAGCGCGCGCGTCGTCCGTGTCGGTAGTGCGGTACGACGTCCAACACGCGTTGCCACACACCGCGAGCGCGCTGGTCGGCCGCGCCGCCCACATAGCAGCCCTCGACTCCGATCTATTCATAGAGAAATTCCTCCTTGTCTCCGCACTCAAATATTTCCGGTAATGTTTCACTAACAAATAAATGAATTTGATATCACAATTGAGACTGAAATCTGTATCACCGTACGCTTATTCGTAAACTGAATGCGTTTTAAAATTAAATATAATTCAAATTTTTGTTAACAAATTCCAGAATTATTTTAATACGGGGCATTTATTTGACTTGCAATTAGAGATTTTTTAATGTGATATATTTGACTCTTACCACTGCACAGGAATCAGGCATCTTATATAAAAGGATACTTGATTTCTAGTCTTGTTAGATTTTTTAAGCAACTTATGACGCTTCTAAATTTTGTCTCTAAAACCAGTACCGTCCGTGAAGGCATAAGATCTCTGGCACTTCCAGAAGGCAAACCTGCATGAGGGTAATGGTCACCAGAAAATAAAATAATTTTGTATTATAGAGTTGACTGGTAAGCTTGTTATACTAATAGCCATTTTTTCTCTTTGAGACCATCACTCTCACGGTATGCTTGCTATTGTTATGGTTGGTATCATTTGTCCACTTCAAAATTAAATTATGTTGATGGTTGGCGGGCTATTTGATTTAAGCGACATTTTTTGTGATATTGGATTACATATTCGGAATTAGCATAATTTTCAGCATCTTTTAAACCTAGTTTAAATTTTTCAGTGCACTTTTTTTTGTGCTCTAATCAACTGGTAAAACTGGGCTCATTTTAAGGCTCATTTATTTTAAAATAATGCTTATAAATATATTAATTCTGCTTAAATCCAGGCAATAGTTATTTATAGTAATTTTTGTTCCGAAAACAAAAAATCTTTAAACCTCTCTCCTGTAACTTTTCAAAAATGTCACTTAGACCCAATAGCCCGCCAACCGTCGATGTAGCTTGTCTCAACATAATTAAAAAAAAATATATAAAATGGCGACTCACTACCACTATTGAATTGAATGAATCCAAGAAATAAAAGAGTGTGATAATTTGTTAAAGTCCTACTTAGAGTCTTAAATATAAATGAACAGCATTGATGATTACATTCACGATACAATTTTAATTACCTAAGTAGCATAAGATGGATCTTTACACCAAATAATTAAGACTACAATTTAGCTAATGTAGATATTGATAGATAGATGTTATTATTATTAATATTGTTGTCTACACTGTAAAATTTTCACAGCATAATTTTATTTAGGGTTGCCATCTTATTAATATACGATCTAAGTTATTGTTTATTCGATATTTTGATTATTACCACGATTTAATATGCTGCAGTTTAAAATATCGCACACAAATGTTTGAACGCCATATAATTTGAGACAAAAGTCACAGAAAACTTTAGTCCTACTGAAGTTTTAATATTTTACATAAAATATCAATACTACAGACAGAATAGTACCATATTAATATGTAGGAATCTTGTGATTGGGACAGAATTACTATAAATTAATAGCAAACAAAACGAATCACAGTGATAATAATTCAACTGCTGGTAAAAATCCTTCAGTTCTAACTTAACAGGTCAACTTAATTGCTGTCAGTTCTAACTTATCTTTTGGGCCAAATTAAAACCGAATCAATAACCATTACATAATGGTGGCAACCTTTTTTAGGTAACAGTCAATTTTCATCACTTGTTTATCTCCTATTCTTAATCAATAAATATTTCGTTTTCGTGTTTTATTTACTTTTTACGAACTTTAAAATCTAGGATGCTATGACGCGACATTTCATTCATTTGCATAATACATTTAAAATTACACATAATATTAAATTACTTATATATGTAAATTTATTTATGCGTTAATCAAGTGATGATTTTTGGCGAAAACAACGAGAGTAATCTTATGCTTATCGCATTTTAATATGATCTTGAATTTTCTTCCATCGCACAAAAGGAATCGTTAGGGGACTTCACAAAGGAGATTTTTGACAAATCGCATTTTATTATTTAATTATCGTTGTAATATTATGTTCCTGTTGCGAGATATAATTGAAAGGGGCCCGAAAACGATGGCCGTAGCCTTAATCAGCATAACGTGTTAGAGAAAGTTGTAAATTTTTATCGAATGTTAGACTGATCTTTAAATATACGATCAATAAGATTATGGGTAAGTTTCGTAGGTTTCCTTTCTTATTAGAATTTATTTTATACGAATAGTCTTGCTCTGTCCACTCTTTCTATTTATATGTAGTTGATTTTATACAGGGGCTTATTTTATTTCGTCGAATATAGTTAATTAATAGTTAAGAAGGGACGTACAACTAAACGCGCCAAGAGTCACACGCGGCGAAGTTATCAAAATTGAGAATTCAGAGTATCAAACTTGGTATAATAACCAACCTCACACGCCTACCCGCATTTATATAAAATACGTAGGTTTACAAATAACTATCTACCCGCGTCCTTGAATGACGTCACTGGATTAGCGCGTACTATACCTATGGGAACGATGTCGTCTTATTTTTTTGCCCTTCGCTTTCGACAACTCTCTAAAATCTAGCGAGTCGTGTTATAAGCTGAAAAAATTGTTTAAAATTCAATCGGTTGTCAATTTTTGATATGTCATCAAGCTCCGCCTTGTAGTTTGACTATCATTGATGTATCGTGCGAGATTTGTTTTACGATTTCAAGTGAATTGTGCGTGTTTAAGTAATTTTTGTTGTGGTACAAAAGATAATGAGATCGAAACAAATATGCATCACAATTTGCTGTGGGCGGAGTCGAAAAATTTGGCTTCAGGTCACGTGATCTTGTGTGATATCCCCTTATATATATCAATGTGTATGACACACATATGACACAGTATGACATTTACAGTCGATTCTTTCGCTTCATAACCAATATGGATCTATCTTGTGTTTGATCCTTTAACATTAGTATTTAACATGATCTTTATGATGATGTTTTAGATAGACAGCCTCCGTGGCGCAGTTGGCGAGTAGCCGGCTGTGAAACGAGAGGTCGTGGTTTCGATTCCCACACCGGGACAAATGTTTGTGTGACAGACATATATTTGTGTCCGGGGTCTGGGTGTTGTGAGACCGAAAGTCTCCCGTAGTCCCTGATACCCACAACCCAAGACTCGCATGTTCGTGTGGTGTCAGGGCTATATGTGTGACTGTTGGGTGTTATTTATATTTATTTATTTCAACTGCAACAACCGGGTTCCCTCGTATCACTGGTCATGCTTTTTAACGTCAAACGCGTATTAGCCTGACTTCATGTTGGCAACATTGTCTAAAAGCTGTCCTCCAGATCCATAAACATAAAAAAGATAAGATAACCACTACAATTCGCAAACATTTTTGATTCGGTGCGTATAATGCAGATATACGCATCAGCTTTGACGACTACGCCGGATATGGCCCTTGCAGCGTGTCTAGGTGTATATCTACCATAATATTATGTTATAACGGTCATGAGCGAATTTAAAAAAAACAATCAATTTTAATGAGCATCCGTAATAACCTCAATCCATTTTCATTACACAACGCTGAATTAGAAAAATGTACCTTGAATAAACAATGTTTATTTAAATTACCGATTATTTATCTCTATCGATATAAAATTAAAAAAATACCCAAGATTTTATGTTTTTAACATAAAATGTAATGTTTAATTTAAATTCCTGAAATTAAACTGATGACCCGTTTATCTTATTTTAAGAGAAAATATACATCTACAGAGAATTGATTGTTAAATGGGCATGTTTTGAAATTATCTACTTAGGTAGGTCTTGGCTCCAGTTGTTTTAAGTAAAATGCATATTACAATAATCAGGATATTAAGATCTATCTAAGGAATGTCCGTTGCGTTAAATATATTTTAAAAAAAATTATACAGGTTATATTTTAAATTTCGAAACATGCTCAATTACAAAACAACCTAAAAAACTTATAAATGCATGTATGTAGTAGTTGTGTATCAAAAGACGGGAAAGAATTTTGTAAATAATATAGTAAATGAAATTTTATTTGTAAATCGTATGTCTAATGACAATGTGTCGATGTTATACACATATAAATAATAAATAAATGAATTCCTGAAATCATGTGTTTCACTAAAGAAGTACGCATCAGCCTGTGTTGTTACAAGATCCAATTTGAGGTACCTATTTTCGACCTGTTTACAACTCGAAAAAATATTAGACCATACTTAGTACTTACTTGCAATGAAATTTTGCATGTCTATTAAATTAGAGTATTTCCTGTTATTAGAAATACCGAAGGTATAGCGGAGGTATTTAGGAGACTACTTGGGGGTACATTAATAATGACAACCAAAGTGGGAGTAGTAAATGTTTATTATAAAACGGAGTGCCTTCCGCGCTCCGGTGTTCAGTTCAGTTGTTTTGTGAAGTAGACGAGACGATAGCCAGTATATTCGTGGTTCGGTCTTGTAAGTGTTAATCGGAATCAGTTCAATGGCCGCGTAGTTCAGCTTAGAGGGTAATGCTGGTAGATTAATTATAAAGAGAAGCCTTAAGTGAATCCTGACATGCGTGTGTGTTAATATTAAGCACTGAGATGTGTAACAGTGTCGTGTAAATCAATCAATAAATTATAAACATTGTATTTGTGCCTTTTAAATATCCATCTTACATAGTTTTGTTGATGTTCCTTACAATTATAGCATAATAAACATTTCCAGATTCGAAAATAAAAGCTTAAAATTATGGTTATGGTCAGCGATCTATATGTACTACGCACTAGATGCGGCGACCAGAACAAACATTATGTTCCACCGAGTCGCGGTGTATACACTGCACCGTCGTTAGTTTGCTTCATGCCACCTAAGAATGCACACCACATTGCATCTTTCAGTGTCGAGTTAATTTTAGTTATTTGTAGCGACTTTCCCAAAAAATCTGGCTTAAATTGATTTACAGTGAGACTGTTAATAGTATATAAGGTAAATAACATAATTTCATAACTTTTAGAACGTAATATCAATAAATATTAATTAATTTCAATTCTGAATACGGGAAGTCTATATTTCACAACACAATTCATTATATAGTTTGTCCCGTTTTGGCGCGCAGAAAGTCCCGTTGGAGAGAAAGTGACGGGAGTTATAACTTCCACATAGTTCTTAGTAAAATGAATAGATGGCATTAGTGGACGGACAAGGTTTTTGGAACATCTTGCTTCTTCGACAGTTCGTGTCTATAGAATACAAGTCATTGGTTATGGTCCACATAAATACCTTTTTTTATATTGTTTAATGGTTTTATTTTACCATATATTTAACATTTTGATGTCCCTACCTATATTATAACGGACACTGTTCCAAAATATCGTCGTGCAAAGGACACAAGTTGAAGATAAAGTAGGTAGTTGTAGCTTTTTAGTGGTAAACTAGCGAGGCATCTCTCCGTATGATACCCTTCAGGCCTTCAGCCACCAGGAAAAAATATAAAAATAGGTCTTTGGTTATTATTAAGTATAGCTTTTGCCCGCGGCTACGCCCGCGTGGTTGTTATTTTTGGAAGAAAAGGTATAAAATCCATAGAGACCTCTTAAGCTATTACATCTTCCCGTATTATGCTATCCCATAGTAACCGTGCATTTTCTGGTATAAAAAGTAGCCCTTCAACTAACACTATGCAAAAAATCATGTGGCTCCCTTGCTCTGTCTAAAACTAAAACAAAACTATCCCATGGGAACCGTACATTTTTCCGCGGTTATCGTAGCCTATGTGCTATTTCAGACTATAATCTATCTCTGTGCCAAATATCAACCAGATCCGTCGAGTTGTTGTAGCTTGATTGAGTAACAAACATCCGAACATTCGCATTTATAATATTAGTAGCATTATTAATAAACTTACCTACTGTCAAAATTTCAAGTCTCTAACCCCAGCCGTTTTGGCTGTGCGTTGATCGATCAGTCAGTCAGTCAGTTTCTTCTTTTATATATACAGATTTTGTATTGGTTAGTTTTTGTAACTAAGAAGATTAAAGATAGGTCGAAATAATATTTTCAGGACAAAGCTTCTTTAGCCGTTTACGAACTACTTGGCAATTGGCCATTAACATGTATATCAATATAGAACACATAATTATGATTTTTATACCTACTATGTGGTGTTTTATAATATAAATTGCAGTCTATACTATATTTTCCTTAAGAAACGCGTTTATATTTATGATGCCATCTATCGTGTTTCTTCGTGAAATATTTCACCAAGCACAGATTACTTATAGAAGCCCCGCTCAACAAGGTAAAATTTGACAGTTCTCCGGTGGCAGTGCGGCCAATGTCCGGGGAATTCACTAATTTGCAGGATTCGAGGCTTATCCAGGGCGTTTGTTACTCAAGATTTCCGGGGTAAATAATTGAATAAATAAATTAAATGTTGTTTATTATCAATTATATGTTACTTTTTTAGAAAACTATTAATTTGAAAGGCAAAAAATTTTGCCAGCAAATATTTTTGCCATATATTCTTATGTTTATATAGATGTTACTTTCGATACTTAGTGGTGAGAAGCAATTCATGTTATACCTCAACAAACTATATACATAATTTTAAGACACATCAGCGGGGCTATTGCGTATCTCAGTTGACAACTGAAAGTGATAATCACTGTCCAAAGTGTTCAACAAATAACTGTCAAATTAGTGATTTCGTATTGGCTAACTTCGGTTAACAACTACGATGACGGTTCGGTGCTTATGAATTTTGATAGGCACCGGTGACGTCATGGTGGATATCGATGGGTGTTTGGCAGTATAAGTTTTTATCGTAAAATATAAATTTGTATCGGCTAAGCAAAGTGGACATCAATTCGATAGGCATTTTATATGTCAAAATAATTATGAAAGACACTACCTAAAAGCAGTGTTTTATAGATGTAAAGTGATTAACACTATTAACCGGCTGTTTAGAATATTGAAGTAGTCTACATAGAAACACTTAGAGATTAGAGATTTTTTATTTATTACGTGTTTAAACCACTTAACTTACGATTTCCGATTTACACTTTCGTACGGTTGTGTGAGAGCGTTTACTTTTCTAAATTAAGTATAATAGTTGTGATATTTCAAAGAAATAGGATCAATAGTATATATAACTGCGTGACTGTCCGTACTTTTCTTTATCAAATTATGTCTCGTTCGTTTTTATTGGATTTTGCTGAAGAACAAAGAAGGAAAAGGCATTTCGCACAGAAAGACGTCGTCTGCGCGATGCAAGTGATCCATTGCAGTTGCCAGAGAGAGAATTTATTGCACACTTTCGCCTAAATAAGGCTGGATTTCGACAGGTCTTAGAAGAACTCTCTCCCCACCTTCCAGTAGTTCGAAGAAGAACAGCTATTTCCAAGGAATTAAAAGTAAGTGTACATTTTATTTATAGTAATAAGTATTTACAAAAATATATAAATATAATGTGGCCTACTGAATAAAGTATGGCACTTATTATTACTTTTTTGAATTAGTACTAAAATTTACAATACAAATCTACTATCTATTACAGATTTTGGCTGCTTTAAATTTTTACGCTAATGGATCGTATCAGCGTAATGTGGGCGCTTCTTTTTTATTCAATATGTCCCAGCCTAGTTTCAGTAAGTGCCTTCATGAGGTAACTGAAGCACTTAATGTCCATGAAGTGCTTCTTAAATACATAACATTCCCTACATCTCAATGAGAACGAGAAACTATTATGACAGAGTAAGTAAAGCATTAATATATGAAATGTACAAATTCCAAAATATTTTATTTATGTGTACATAAAGTTAAAATTATTTTTTACAGTTTTATGGACAAATTTGGTTTTCCAGGTGCAATTGGATGCATTGATGGCACTCATGTAGCATTAGTTCGCCCAGTTGAACATGAAGAAATATATTATAATAGAAAAAATTACCATTCATTAAATGTTTTATTAGTAAGTATTGCACTATATTAAATATATTATATACCTAACTATTTAATATGCTTTAAATAATATTTATAATTTCAGATTTGTGATGCTAACTTAAATATTTTGCATGTTGATGCATCATTTGGAGGCGCATCTCATGATTCATATGTCTGGAATCAGTGTGCAATAAAAGCTTTTTTAGAAGTACTGGAATGAAATGGAGAACACAGTTGGCTACTAGGTATATATATCTGTATTATACTGTACTGTAGAAGTTGTCCTTAATGTAATGTCATAATGGATTTTAAAATGAAAATCTATATAAAAAATCACTGCATAATGATGTAAGTTTTATCAAAGAAGAATATTTATTTTCATATTAGTTTCAGTAAATTAAAATGTAATGATAAATAATATGTAATCATATTATTTTTAGGTGACTCTGGATATGCTCAACGCCCTTGGATGATGACGCCTATCTTAGGGGACCCCAGAAGCATACTATACAGAACTTCAATGTCATGTCAGAAATACTGTGGAACGTTGCATAGGAATCCTGAAAGCATGTTGGCGTTGTTTATTGGCACACAGAGTACTTCACTATGATCCAGTTACTACTGGCAAGATAGTGAATGCATGTGTTGTTTTACATAACATAGCCAATATGCAGAATGTGCCAATGCCAGAGATTTCTGATATCAACAGTGATGTTGATCAACATACTACACCCACAGAGCAAATCAATACTTCCGATACCACTCTAAATAGACTTGTGTCCAGACTATGGCAAGCAAGATGTTAAAGAAGATTGCTCATTCAATACAACTAGAATATTTTAAATAAGGTTGATAGTAGTACTTGTAGTACATTATGTTTATTAATATGAGTATGGGTATGTCATGCTCCTTAAAGTGTCTGTGCTTGCTGCAACACCATATGCTGGGTCAGTCTCTTCCCTGTAACATGGTTGAGGAGGCAGATGCCTGACACATGCATCATTACTCATGAATGGGTGCTGCTTGTGTGGACTGGTCTGCTTGGACTGTTCAATAAGCACCAACTGATTCAAGAAATCAAGATTTCATCTCTCCCAATGGTCATTGTGTGGCAATAAGTCTTGTAATAAATTTTATTTCAGAATATAACAATAAGGCAACTTAATTAGCATACATTGAGCTACTCTAACCTATGTAATAAAACTGACAACCTCTGTGGCGCAGTTGGCGAGTAGCTGGCTGTGAAACGAGAGGCTGTGGGTTCGATTCCCACACCGGCACAACTTAGTGTGGGGTCGGGACTATGTGTGTGACTGTTGGATGTTATTGATTTTACTTGAATAGTATATTAATTGTATGATCAAATATTGTTAGCCAGTGTTCGAAAAGAGCAACACTAGAGTTTCCTTGCCCATTCTTCTCTAGCGTAACTGAATTCCGAACTGGCGGTAGAGTAAAAAGGATTGACTAAATCTATATAATATATAGCATTTCATGGATTCAATAAACAATCTTTTTTTTTTCCGAAGCACCGGTAGATAAACTTAATCCTGACCTGTAAAAAAAGCCCCCAGTGGCCTAATTTACAAAATAAATGATTTGATTTGATTTCAAGATAATAAAATCTTAACATTTGAAGCCATGTTTTATTTAAAGTTGTTGGTATAACTTACGTTGGACACCTCTCTAGTTATCAGATTCTATAGCAAGTGCATAAAATGTTTGAACACTAATCGCGTAGTTGTGTACAACGTTAGTTTACTAACCTACTTACAAATATCAGATAACCAGTCAAAAGAAGTTTAAAAGTGCGACCATGGGGTTTCTTGCCAGTTCTTCCCCATAGGATAACTGCATTCCGAACTGGATTTAGCTTAATTAAATGATGAAGTAATAACTGATAATCCTGTTGTTACCTTTGAAAGTGAGTAACCTGACAGTATATTTTTAAAAACATTAAATGAAAAATACAAATATTTTCTTATTGATATACTTTTATTTAGATATAAGAAGCACATAAGTATTTGTGCACAAACACATTAAACATAATACATAAGTACACAGTTGGATTTCCCACATCAGTAAATTGTTGCTAGATGGCATTGACAAAAAATGTATTAATTTTATGTATTTATTTAGATTCCTACAAACAGATAAAAATAAATGAATACAGTAGAATATAATGTATTATGACACGTGTGGCGACACTGCACTATAGGTTCCCATACAAATAAAAAAGGTATATCTCTTAAAGTACACAAAAATCGAAAATATGAAATGATGGACATTCAGTCAAAAAACACTTGAACTACTTACATTTTTAGCTTAAAAACCTAAAGATATGAAAGATGCGTACTTTCCAAAAAAGTGTGGATTGAGTAAGCACTTATAAAAATTAATTATTCAAAAACGAACTATGATAGGAGTTTGTTTTGTATGTTATAAAATTTAACATTTACTAAATCTAGACATATAATCAAACTTAATTCTATATTAGATTCTGAAATTAAATACTGTGCCTTTACTGTGGTTTTAATAAAAACTAGAACCCAAATTTGATAAATGAACTTGGTACATTTGTAAATCTATGGCTTCCTTAGAGTAGTGTTAAATACTCTAAGATGGCTTCTTATAAGAACTGAGATTGCCCAAATTAATGATTAATCTTTTTGAAAATTGCAAGAAACAAACCTGAAACAATTGTAAAACCATTACAATTGTTTCAGAACTTTTACTAAACAACTATTTAAAACCGATTTTAGAAGGTGCTCATTCAATCCATATGCACACAACAATACATAAGCATACTTATTACAATTTAATATTAAGGATTGAGAACTAAGGTCTATCTATCGCCTCGAGGCCCTGCAGGCCGGCTGTTATCAAGTATCCCCACAACTGTTCTAAGCACCTCAGCAATACTTTGCAAGGCGACCATGCTGCCTTCCAAGGCGGCCGTGTGCTGTTTCTCAACACGAAGGCGCCTCAATTCGAGCTCATAAGCCCAGCGGGGTACTCTCTCGTCTCGACATACTGAAATTTATAAACTTGTGTTAAATTTTCATACATGAATATCTTCATATTATATGTTAAGGACACTCCCGCAATAACTAAGAAGCCTTGTGTAGTATAGTATTTTAAACACATACAATTATGGGACACAAAGAGCACTCGAAAAATATCTCTAGATCTAAGTAAATATATGATTCGAATCGAATCTACAATTCTTGGTATAATAGTGGTGAACTGACCACCTAACCACTAGGTACACCATTTGTAGTCAATAATCATATATATGTTAATATTAACTTTTATAACTAACTTAACTGTTAACTGAAAATATATTTTAAAAATAAATTATTTATAATGAAATATAATAAAATATCTTTTGTATAGGTCATCATAAACAGGTTATTTATATTAATTTGCATGCATTGAAATGCATGTTTGTGAGATGGAATTCAGCCTCTAAGAACTTGTATATGTTAATAATAAAACTAACATCTATAGGTATGTGCACACCCGGCAATCCCTCCACTGCCACTGACCCTATTAAACCCAGTACCCGTTCTTCGTACATGGTCAGGGGAATGAGCTTACTGGGCCCTCCACCAGTTGCTGAGGCACTCCTTCTGGAGTCTGCGGCTTTGGCTTTTATTTTTGCCTTCCACTCTATGCAGTACCATATAGACAAAAACATTTTAAGTTTGTATTAAAAATGAAACACATGAAATAGTAAACACAATACCAATAAGTGGCTTGGTGAAATGTTTAAACTTAAAAGGTTTTTTATCTACACTTGTGTATTAGTGATTGCCTCTACTTAAGTGGTTTACTTCATGCAGAGGGACAAACAATGGTTAAGCACACACACATTTTTTACCACTAGGTACTCATTGCTACAAACAATATTATTAATTGAATTGATCATTTTATAATATTTACAAATACTTACTCTGCGCCATTGGTTTGAGGTTTTAGAGACACCATCCGCTATTGCATTTTATTTATGAGCCAGCGATTCCTAAGTTTGTCTAGTAAGCTGACTAGACAAAGGCCCACTTGGGAAGCGACCCAACGCAATTTCTCGGTGACTTTCCACAAATTCCAACAGTAACTCTGTTTGCCTTTGGTAAATTTTTCTACGTGCAGGCATCTGAAAAGTAATAAATCATGTTAAATATTATAACTTCATTTATTTTGATGCTCGCCACGAAAGTACTAGTATGTGTGTAATTACAGATACCATTACTAATGTATTTATTAGCTCCGCAAAACTGAGTTGTATTATTAGGAAAATGTAAGATTTAAACTATAAATTATATATATTATAGTCCTTACTCATTGTATAATAATAGCATATTGAAAATACTGTATAATCCATTTTACAAAAATATTGTTTTAATTCACGAAACATTTCTACTCAATATAAATGAAGTCTGCGCTTCACAGAATAAACTATGTTGTGCTATCATAGTACTTACTTCAATTATTAGTTGTTTTCACAGTTTAAACTCAAAGACAGGCACTCAAACACTTCTCACAACGCAGTTGAAACTTAAATAAATATGAATCTCGCGCCACAAACTTATTCTAAAATTGTTGAAACGCGTTGTTAAGCCCGCTAAATATGGACGACCTTTTATCCCATTTAGTTAGTGGTCAAATGGATATGTTTAATTTAGTCGCATAATGTCGACAAAAAACTAGAGATGTCAAGTGGTTCGCTGAAAGAAACTGATAGGCACCCATGGTGTCTATTATTATAATGTCATACGTAATACCAAATTATACAAAATATCAGTTGACATCAAAGTTCGGTTGACAACGAAATATCGATGATCACTCGAACTGTCAAAATTAGCCAATAGCCCCGCAGAACGGTTTTATTGTAATTGCCAGTTGTTTAGCACGATAAACAGTATTTGTACATACTGTGCTGAGTCATAGAACGAAATTTTGCAAACAAAAAATATCATTTTAACATAATTCACTATTCTTAATTAAATGCACCTACCACATTTTACAAAGCTATGTATTAAAAATACCGAAGAGGGTTTTGTTTCTACAGAATTGTTTTGGGGGATTGGTTCATCGGGTAGCAGGGACAATCTAAAAGAAAATGCAGGAGCGCCCGAGGGTATTCGGAATTTTTACAGTGGCAACATTGTGCGAGCACAAAAACCACAGACTAATAAACTAGGGCACAGGATATAAATTGCTTCATTGTGTGCACCTTTAAAGTAGTCTGTACTCTGTGATTATTTCATTCGCGATCGACGTCGCCGGACGTCGCTATCATCTCTCTCATTCGTTCGTTCCTCGCATTCGTATTTCGTTTTCCGAGTAGGGTAGGTGGCATTCTTTGCAAAAGTTTTTGATAATAGGTTTAACTGGGTGGATATCAAAATAGATGAACTACTACACACCTACAATTCTCGTAAATTGGACAATTCTTATTCTATTATTCCAGTGTATTAAATATTATTCAGTGTGAAACGTAAAATTTCATTTATAATTTAAAAAATTAGGCAATGCAGTGTTCGCTACAGATGAAGTTTTTCTAATAAAAAGTGTTTATTTTTTACATAAAATGGGTAAATTGTTGAGTCTTTTGGCGCGCGATGACTCGAATTGTTGTTCATCGCCACGTTACGATATATTCTTAGATTTTGAGAACGCCGCACCCACGGATACTGAGAAAAATGTGTATGAAGAAGTCCAAAGAGTTTTGTTAGACTCCGAGAAGATATTGGAGGAAATACAATGTTACAAGGGGGCTGGGAAGGAGATACGGGATGCTATAGCGGATCCATCTAGGATATCGCAGGAGCGAGCGTGGCGCGCTGTGAAACCTCTGGTGGATAAACTGCTGCGTTGCTACAACCACTCCCTGGAACTCCAGCGGGTGAGTAATCGCTTTTATTCAGAGAAACGTAAACACACACTTCACATTCATCATGGTCATTAATTTAGATGATGTTAGCCAGCTTCAACTAAATACTTACTATAAATATACCAACTAAAAAATATACAAAGTTTTGTTTATTATTTGTATAGTTTATGGATTATGCTGAAATTTTACCTTGAGTCAAACTGGCATTCTATAAACATTGCCTCCAATTTAAATTCATTTCAATTTAAATTCATTCATTCAAATTAAAAGTTAAAAAAATTTATTATTTCATAGTGTTATTTTTTATACTTATTCTTAATTAACATATAGTACCTCTTTATGAAACACATTTAGCAACCAGTAATCCATAATTAATAAATAATAAAATAAATACAATAACTCATTCAGTTGTTTTTTCCTTGAGTCAAAATATAATTAGACATAAACACAAAACACCATGCTTGTAATAAAATTGCTCTATCATGTGAAAAATTATATTAGTTTATTCAACTAGTAACTAAAACTTATACTAAAAATTATTTTGTTGTTGGAATTGTTTTGTTACATTTAAATACTATTTATAAATACACTTGTGACAATCATTACATCAGATCATTTTGATTCCTGGTAGGTGTTTGTGATGCATGAAAAAACATAAAAAGCACCCCAATTTTTTTTAGGAAATAATTTATTTTATATAAATAAAACATAAGTTAAAGTTTACCCAGTAACCATGAAGGTTGTAAACTTCATAAGGAATCATAAGTTACCGTTTTTAAATTCCATCTCATGGGAAATTTTAACTATGACCAAGTGACATCATTTCTATATGTTTCACTCCTTATATTTTTTTAGTTCATACTGATTATACCTAAAATAAATAAGTATAATAAAGAATCATCAATAATAGTGTTTGTTTGGCAGAGATCAACAACATCATTATCATCATCTTAATATGATTTTAATTTAATTTTTTATTTTATTTTTATTTAATTTTGTGTTCCTACAATAGTCTATAAGTTTTCATTGTATTATTTAATTTAATTTTTTTAGTACACTTCTTAGTATATAAATTCTTGCACTTAAGTGTCTTGGTATATATCTACTGTAAGCTTTCTTGTAATTAATAATAAATAAATAAATAAATACTATTAAGAAAATGTTGGTAAATTAAGAACCTCATATATTTTTTAAGTTATTAAATAACATACTAAATCAAAATATGTATCGAGTAATTATAACTCAATGCTGGTCTAGAGGCATATCTACCATTATAAAACTGTAAGCTGCTTATGACTGGGTAGCTATGTAATTGTAATTTATTAATTTACCTATTGTACCTAACTATATTTAACAATATATCGTCGGTGATACTGCAATACGTTCCATGTCAAAAAAAATGTTTTTTTTTTCTTAAAATGATCGAGATCCTGTATCCGGGATTATTTGCCTGTTATTATATAGGTCTTAATAGTGTTATATTATTATAAGCGTGTCATAGGTACACTTAGCAAATTATTTAACAACAAAAAAAAACATTTTTGGTCTCTGCTGTAAAATCAGTTCTTAGTGACATAGCTCGTTTTGCAGTATCACCGACAATATATATTACATATGGTACTGCTCGCCATTCTGTTTACTTGAACATGGCTTGACACACTACTGCATGTCTAGATTTGTCCCTAACCAGCAACCATTACACACATTCAGCAGAAAATTTAAAATAAACATTACATATAAAGTATTTTCTATTTGTAGGTTTAAACTAATGAACATTTCTATGAGGTAGATTTCTTGTTATAGGTGCCACTGCTAGTTCGGCATAATCGAAGATATCCTTAAGTGATTACTTAATGAAATGCACCACAGTGTAATAAAACTTTTTTATTACATCAATTATAATTTTATTGTATAAAAAAATACCCAATATAATATTTCAAGACTTACTAAGTTCTCGGTGCTTGTTCTCAGTACAGAGGGCATTTCCAAAGCAACAGTCTTTCTATGCAATTATTTATATAGTTTATGTGAAAAATGTGGCTCTACTTACTTTTTTTCATAACATTGTGTTTTTTTTTTTGCATCATGCAACAATTTATAGACTGTGTTATTTGTCTGGTCATTTCACTAGCTTTGATTTGTTTCAAACATTGTTTCCAAAGGGCTGCTTGACGGGAGAAATAGACAAATTATTGGTACCTACCCATTTGGGTAGTAGACCATCTGGTCTCCTTGATAAGAGAGAGTACCACCTAGTAATTTTTTTTATTATTTGTATTCGATTTTCAGGCCAGGAAAGGATTTATGTAATGTTAAACCCAATGTGATAGTTTTGGCTGTTAAAAACTGGCATACTCTATTATAAACGCCTTCCTGTCTACACCTGTGTAATTGTTGTGTTTAAAACATACGATCTTTTACTCTGGGCTGTGGCGATAAGTGCTGGTGGTAGGATATTCATATCCGCCTGAATAGTGACCATCGTACACAGGGTGTAAAACTCGCCTAAGTGGCACACGCATGTGTGTCGCGTTCCGGGGTCAGCCAAGAGACTATACCGCCCACACACACGCCATTGTAACTCCTGTATAGCCAGGATCGACAATGGCACGCATTTTTTCGACACCGAGTAATGAAACTCGGCAAGTCTCTGGGAATGCTTACCTGTCTTTCATCGCAACGAAATTAATCCAATAGAAATATAGGGAGGAGGTGGAAATATATCAGCGGGGTACCGGGGGTACACCGGGGTCATCATCGTGTACATCCGGTTTTTGTGCGGAGTCTAGATTTGATACGTTGATACGATGTTTTGCCGTCTTGCGGCTTTCTGAGTACTCTGACACTAGACCCTCGACCGCTTCTTCACCTCCTTGCCCCATGGCGAGCTAGATTGTTTCTCGCTACTTGATATTCTAACTAATCGGCACTGCGCATACCGTCAGGACCAGTGTGGTCACATTGCCGTGCCAGGATAAAAAAAAGTTTATTGCTAACGCCACGGGGGACCCAGTTTAAACCAACATTTATTAAGTTTCATTTCACAACGCAAACAAGTGCATGTGTTAGAAAATGTGTACTCTCACGTTACGTTGATAAGACACCCGTGATAAGATTGTGATGAGCCTGATAAGTTCTCATGCTGATAACATGTAAAACACATGCCCAGTCGATCATGTACGTGGAAATATACGTTTTTAACTGTAAATTTTAAAATCCATAAAAGTTGCTAATAAATGTAAAAAAAAATATCAGTAATTATTTTTTCATCACCACGCAATTGTTGTCGGAACGAAATACAGACTTTCTTTATTCATTATTGTAAAGGTAAGTTTATGACAGAATTTGTTGTCCAGGTATATTCACAAAATAAAAAAAAGAAGAAGATGTGACACAAAAGAAAGTTACAGTAATCCATATTATTTATTTCACGACAATAAATGTCGTCGTGTCGTAATTAATCGGGCAGAAAGTAACTTAAAATTTCCTTTATAAAAGAGTTAAATCCATAGACAATTCTCAAACAAAGCTAATTCCATGCAACACAAACCCGACTACGACATATACGTAAAAATAAAACTTATTAATAACTATGATTGAATCGCGCTGGGGGTGCACATTCCCGCGTGGAACGCGTTGACACTATCGAATTGGAATACTGGCTGGCTACTTTACATTCGCTTGACGGCGCGCACAAATTAATAAAACTTAAAGTGGCACCTGGCCGACTCATACTAATTAAAACTAAACAAGGTATGGGCCTACTTTTGGGACGTCACATGAACTATGAGCCTTTTTAAATAGTTATTAAGGTGACCAAAACCGCCTATAATAACAGGATCGAGGTTGCTGTCAGTTTACGACTAGAGTAATAATAATTCAAAATAATGATAAGCATATTTCTATCGTAACTTTTGCTTGGTATAGATCATACGAGGATCCGGTTAGGTTTTGTTTATGACATTAATAAACGAACAAGCGGGTCAGCTGTTCTGCCATGATCACCAAAAATATCAGAAGAATAATAGGTGCGGAAAATAAATGGGGACTGTGAAGCTTCGGCCTCAAGAATTCTTACTCACCGTATAAAACACAATATAAGTTGGAGCAAGTAACCGCAAGTAAAACGAGAGACCGTGAGTTCGATTACCGCACCAAGACAAATGTTTATGTGACCAACATATATTTGTTTTTGGGTGTTGTGGGGCCATAGTCCCTCGTAGTTCTTGATACCTATGTAGGTTTGATGTGGGCCGATCCCAAATCCCAGTATATGTGACGGTTGGATGTATTAATCCAACCAATCCTATACAATTGAAATTTCAGAGCAATACTTGCATGTCTCATATTAATACGTATGTTTGAAACAATTTCAAGACTTAATATTTATTGAGTTATCGACATTCATAATGTACACAATGTTCGATATCCATAAAATATTAAATGTCCAATCGAATGCCAATTTTCATTAATCATCCGTATATTTGACATAACGAGGCAATTATACTCGCTGTAATGAGTCGTTTACAGGGCAAGTAATAAAAAAATGTTTGAATTCAAAACGAAGTAATATTAAACACAAAATTAGTATCTAAAATTATTTAAATGCGTTTTGGCAAGTGCACCTAGAAGTGGCATAAAGTAAAAATTTGTAACAAGGAATCCGATGCTACTTAATTATAGACGATTGAATAATTTTATTTATTGTTATGTTATCAATTAACATATTCAATGTTCGCATATATATAAGGCGTATAAAGTTATACGGTATAGCAATTTATAGTATTTGCTTTTTGAAACTATAAAAAGAAGCCGAAAAAACGAGTTGTGTTGAGTCTTCGCCACTGGTATTTGATGTTCTCTGCAATGGCATGCCAGTAAATAAGTTCCGCTTTCTTGACAATTATCTATACTATTACCGATATAATGAGTCGAAATCGTAAATAACATTTCGAATATTATAGATAGAATATTTTATATATGTGAAAATATGTATTTGTCCCGTTAGTAATATGAAAATATTCCGCGAATCAGTATCATTTCAAAAGTAACTAAAGCTTGGAAAAATTGACAAATAATTTCAAATTCCTTGGTAACAAAATTGCGAATTCTGCTAGACAGTGCTAGCAGCTGCGATACAAGACGAAAGTGTCACATAACTGGGTATCATTTCGGTGCCCTATAGGACGTGTTTCCGGCACGTAGCATGGCGGACAATTACATTCTTTCCTTTTTTTGCTTATACGTAGTGACTACTGTATATGCAAACAATTTGTACTTTTTCCTTACCGCGTCGCTTTTGAACAGTATCGTGTTTTTGTTGATCCTTAAAATGGTTGATATTAAAAAAGGTATAGAAACCAAGAATATTCTCAACATCTACATAGTTCTTGAAGCTGGGCTAGCTCTTTAGTCAATCATCAGTACACCCCACTTCTACAAAGCGACAGTTATAACCCGATCAGAAGGTTTAGCATAAGCCCCACGGGTCATCTCACTGGTGAATGATACAATTATAGACATACTGGTTTCTTATATTTACGCGAATATTATACATTGAAATAAAACGAAGTTTGCGGATTATATCGTGGTTTATTTTACTTTTTTAACCTGACGTTTCGAAGACTTTACAGCCTTCATGGTCACGGGGGAGAAGGCTGTAAAGTCTTCGAAACGTCGGGTATTACAATTATAGACGTCAAATATCACACATAAGTAATAAAATACGATGAAATGACCACGTCACGTGGTTCGAAGAAAATAACTCGAAAAGTAAAGATTACTATTCTCTACGTTTGACATAAAGAGTCGAGTCTCACATGCAACTTAATAGATACAATGGAGAACATAACTCGAAATAACGTGCTGAGAAAAGAGAAAGTGCTCGTGTGCTTATGCTAGCAGCAGGCAGCATGTGACATGTCAATGTTTGATTTGCTATACCTCGATTGTATGATGAGATATTTTCAGTTGGTGTGATGAAACGAACTCAACCATTGTTTCTAGAGTCAGTTACGATTAATGGTAGCAAGCTGCACGTAAAGTCAGTGTGTATGAAAGTGATAATTTAATTAAAAAATAAATTTATATGCTTGCTGCATTACAACTTTTTATAGTGTAATGTCTATGTTGTTTGTCTTTATGTTGTACATTTGTGTTTTATTACTAGTTACTTATTGTTTCTTTGTGTCAGTCGCTTATAAAACGTTGTAGAATTCTTATTCAATACACAGATTGGACTGTCTATTTACTATAAGCGAAATCACCAAAATTCTTACAGTAAATACTGTTAATTAGGTCAATCAAATACCGTCAGTTACAAAAAGTTTTACCTCAATTTATCTTGTTAATGCAACTTCTCAAATCTTAGTAACATTTAAAAGAAACACAAATGTCCATTAAGTATTCAGAAACAAAACGAGCCTTCCCATTTTCGTTCAGAATGAAATTGCTTTGACTTTTTCTATTTCGTTCAGCTTCCACTCCGCTTTGTGTTCCTCGTAATCCTTTGATTTGACGTAGCATACTTTCAAGTTGTACTGAAAATGGCATCTCAACTTATCCAGTGTGATGGAAAGTGTTATTTCTTCAGAGCTGTCTTGTATTACAATAATTATGGAATACTTTTTTGTTGCATCGACTTAAGTATATTTAAGTTGTGATAGTATTATATTCATGTTACATTTCTGTTATATAATGGGTAATTAAACTAGCATTAAGCTACGTGAATAAAGATGTGTACTTGAAAAATGTACCCTAAAGAACTTCCATCGATCGATTTAAAAACTGATAAAATAAGCCCAGCAAAGGCTGATGAAGCCTTTAAAATATAAGTTTCCCATATGAAAATCAAATTGTTTAAAAAGATGATTACCAATACTCCCCTAATAAACTGTTTGAACCTTTGTTACCTCTACTGAGATATTACCTACTAGCTGTTGCTCGCGGCTCCATCCGCGTGGAGGTTATTGTAGTTTTAGTAGGGATCCTTATTTTTCTTGCAATTAAAATTGCTTATATTAATCAGTGATAATGTAGCATTCAAATGGTGAAAGAATTTTTAAAATCGGTCCATTACTTTTTGAGCCAATTCGTTACAAACATACTTACATACAAATCTATAATCAATCTATATCATCTATCTAATCAAATCCTCTTTATAATATTAGTATAGATTGTAACCAATCATAAAAGAGTGTGTTGTGATCATACATTATAATAATTTTATCACCCTCACGCTTCAGTGTCGTTTTATTTCAGTAATCCACACCGCATTTATCGTATGCGACAATCATCCAATCAAAACAATCACAACTGACGTGCGGTCATGTGGGAAATGCACCAAGTTTGTACAATTCACAGGGGGCAATGGTACCATCAATTACTATTGGATGTGGCATATCACTGCATTAGTTGAAGCCCTTTGAGATTGCCTGGTGTTTATTTGTATCATAAATTTTAGCGCAATCAGTTGCAACCTTGTAAACTCGGAACAACTGGTTAGCCAAAAAAGTCTCAGAAATCTCCAGTCGTAGAGAATGCAGTATTTAAGGTAACAAGAAGTGTCATTACTGAAAACAAGATCTAAATTCGTTCGGCCACTGTGAAGTTTGATATAAATCAGCAAAAGTTATGTAATAACGATCTAGGAAAGCTGAGAATTATATCGATGCAATCTAACTTTGTCACCCACACGTACATGATAAAACTTTTTATATTCCTGGAACAGCAGTAAACTGCAACAACGTGATGCCGGATTAAGCGCCTGTTACTTCAAGTCGGCATGATTCTGAAGTAGTGGGACGCAATCTCTCTTGACGGCATTACATTTGGGTTTTGTACTACACTGTATCAGCTGTTTTGTAAAAAATATTTTAGACACAATAGGATAGTTTCCTGTGCTTAATTTTGTACATTCATTGATATCCAACTGAAAAGAATACGAAAATGAAACACTTATGTACGAAAACAACACCGAAATGAATTAAAAAATGAAGTCGCAATTATTATTTTTAATATTGGTATGAGCAAAAGTGCCTACGTAGTTCGAATATCTCACTATCTCCCTTGCACAACGTCACCATAATAGCCGTTCTAGATGGTGAGGTCACGACTCATATCATGCATCCTTTTTTTATAATTTGACAACTACCATTTCCACTGGATTTTAATGGGTTATAATTTTTTTATTTATGAGTGGATTTAATATTCTTTTGATAAGTATTAGCTATCGTATTGATTTAAATAATAACGCGTCAACTATCTTATTAATTTTACGTTACTCACATACAAACAATGCTATCCTGAATGAGCTCTTCAGATAACGCCTACTCAAAGATAAGAACATTAAAGATTGAGTGTGAACTGTTTGCATTTAAACTGAGTAAACAAATTGTAAATTAGACAAATATTTATTACACGTTATGAATAACAATATAAGTAGAACATTATCTTTGTTCGAGTATTTAAGGTAGAGCCGTCTTTTAGACAATTTTGTAAAAAGGCCGATTCTACCAACTTTCAACTTGCTCGTTTGCTGACGTCTGCTATAAAAGAATGACGACCTTTTCTCATTCTCGCCCAGACAATGACTATAGGAACACACCTGATGGTAAAAATGTTGACATTACTCGACGGATTATACCGATCAGTAGGCCGATTATACTTTTGAAATCAATTCCAATCTCTATTTTCCGAACTCTATACAGTTTCAATTCCAATTAAGAAGATATTGGAACTCTTACTCACTCAACTAAATGAAATAGAATATTTATGAACTAGTGATCGTAAATACTCATATTTCATTTAGTGACTAATAATTCCGCCAAAGTCGGTTAAATCGTGCGCTGGTGTTGCAGTAAAGAGTGCCAATTGTACAGTTTTCGAACCCAAACCCAATTTTAAATTGGAATCGAGTGTCAAGAGTAACCCTCCAGGTAAGTGGATATACCGATTGTACAACCAGCTGACCACGAAACGCGACTTGTCTGAACAAGCCCATATGCCGAGTTTTTTAATACTTTTTTTTATTAGATAAATTATTTGTATATAGATAAGTAATTTTGCCGTTAGTTAAATCACCTAATATGTCGTGACATCATAATAACATAAACACTTTTTTACATATACATACTTATATTAAATAATCCCCTCCCGGGTTAATTTAATGTCTTTCGTATAAAGTATGAAGTTATTATGTGCATAAAGTTTTCCCTGGAATCAAATCCATGACCTGGCTTAAAATAATTTGTCGCTTGCCTATTGCCAAAGACGAATAAAAAAAAATTCGTCTCTCATTAAAATGTAAGTTTTACTATTTGTTCAGAAATCAATCAAACAGAAAATAAACATCAATGCATAACAACGTATGACCCATTTTAATTGCAACACTCGTAGCTAAAAATATTTTTCCTGTAAATGACTAACGCAAGTACCCATCTCCGATGATCGTAGTCTTTTGTTTATATAAATTGCACTCGCAATACGCAGACAGTGTCTTTGTCTAAAAAGAAACATTTATTTCAGTCTTTAATTACACACGCCTAGGTCTGATTTGCTAAAAAGACATTGCTACCAAAATTGTTTTAGCTTGCAATTCGGCTTATTAATTAACTTCAAAGGAGTTTTGTAATTGCTATAGTTCATAAATATAATTAGGTTTAGATTGGTATTAGTTAAATTACTTTAAATTGAACCTAGCTTTATAAATGCACTTTTATTTTTCACCCATGAGTTATCTATGACAAGGATGACCGTTCTGCACTAAACTTCAACAAGGCCTTAATTCATGTCTAACTCTAGGACGCATTTAAATCTACAATGCGTTGAACCAAACATCAACGGTTACCTAGATGCTTAGTATAATTGTAGATTATATAAATTGTCCTTTAGTATCAACTGGTGCTGATGCTGGTCTGATTTTTGGTGTTAGGATATTCATATCCGCCTGTATAGCGACTACCGTACACAGGGCGTAAAACCAACAATAGTAGCATACAAGTATGTGGCGTTCCGGAATCAGCCAGTATACATCCGGTTTTTGTCGGGAGTCTAGAGTTTGGGTACGATGTTTGAACGTTTTGCGGCCCTCTGAGTACTCTGACACTAGACCCTCGACCGCTTCTTCACCTTCTTGCCCATGAGCCCGCGTCATGACGCGGTGTGCTAATTTCTTGGCTAAGCTGACGAAACTACTAAAGTGCATAACAGCATAAATGAAAAAGTTTAATCGGGACTAAACTGCATGGCTCTACATTAATGTACTTATAGAAACAGTTCAAATTAACAAAACAAACAAATATTGGTAAGTTCAGCTACATAGTGAAACGTTTATTTTCAACATACGGTTAGTTAGAATTTGACAAGAGTTTAATCTTGCGAGATCCTAGCTAGCGTTCGTAGTATTCATTTGCTAAATTTAGAGTTTCTAAATTTATAACTATGATGTCTAGGTTTCATAAAAACTAGATTCAGTTCATATCGCTCGTTAACTGATGTAGCGTCTCCTATGATTTAAGACCAACTCGGCGTAGTCTTAAACTTTTCAAGCATATCCTTTTAAATAATTAAAATTATTATCATATTATTACTATATCATTAGTTTTTATTTTCCTAGTCAATTAAAGTCCTTTATGACAATAAGTCTCATGTGACCTCTGGCTTTTTACACTACAACATCCCTTTCAACACAAGATCCTTTGATTTCTTAGTGCCACGAGCACTGGATTTCGCAACTTTACGAGATCATCGACCGATCCCGATTCCCGACTCACAAGTCGTATGGAAAACGTGTCGACTGTTGCAAAAGTCACTCGCACAGATATTCCAGACAGCAGGCTGCCACTTTAGGCGTAACAATGACAACAAGCGTTAAGGAAACGTGAGGTATGCCTAACATGGCCAAGTTATGGACTTGATACGTAGTTTCGTATTAGGCTTAGGACTGTGACAATAATTATCTGTCATATGTTAAAGAGGTGTTCTAATGGCAATTTAAAGCATCTTTATTTTTCCGAAACAACTAATGTATTGAATAAAAAAATTGGAGCATAATCTAACAGTAACAGTGCCTCTGCTCGATTGCACCAGAACGGGAATTAAAATCTCCTTTAAACGTTTATAAGGAAATACGTGATTTTGCCTTAAGTAAACAACTCATTAGTCGAGTAATACCCAGCGTACTTAGACTGAGAAAACTGTGAGGTCCTGGGTCGAAACCCAGGTCTGGCCATCACAAATTTTGTTTGAAGTTTTGATTCGAAAAATCACACATGGTTTAGCCGGCGTTGAGATTTGTGCTCAATACAAACGGTAGGCTCATGTTTATGACATAGTAGGACGGCAATAAGTTCAACGAACCATATACTAGTAGCACCTCTACCTGCCATTTCAAGAAGTTTGAGCTTATGTTCCGCTACTTTTGATACTTTATTAATAACTTACTAAACCACTAAAATGGCAATTAACTTTTTTTGAATAATAAAATATCTAATATATAAAATTCTCGTGTCACAGTTTTCGTTGCCATACTCCTCCGAAACGGCTTGACCGATTTTGATGAAATTTTTTGTGCTTATCCGGTATCTATGAGAATCGGCCAACATCTATTTTTCATCCCCCTAAATGTTAGGGGTAGTCCACCCCTAAATTTTTATTTTTATTTTTTAGACAAAATTTTTAATTTCTATTTTTTTATGATACAACATACAAAAATACATACAATCCTCAATTTTCACCCTTCTACGATCAACCCTTATTTTTTAATAGCCATTTTAGTAATTTAATCATTTTTCCTCTCCGGTCGAAAACTGATCAATCGTCATTTAATTAGTTATCCCCGATTATTTATATGGCAAAACAACGTTTGCCGGGTCAGCTAGTAATTATCTAAAAAGAAGCCTCAATACCCATATTTTCTAAAACAATCGTTCCTACTTACCATTTATTCTTTAAGTCCCTCTTAAATAAATATTGAGTAGAGCACTCGGCCTTGGCCTATATTTACGCTTGAGACGGGGGTGACACCCCAGCCCGCCCTACACACGCCCAAAGTAATAACACTGTATCGAAGCTTTGGTGTTTCATAGTTCAGAACGCCTTTTAAGTGTTAGGTGCATGGTTTATTACAAACTTATCTCATGCTAGACCCTAAATCTTTGAGCAAACAGCGCTTTTAAGATAGAACTTTTGACATATGATATAGTTGATGTCGGAAATTATATTGACAGGTTTAAACTTTCAGGTGATGATGGTTAGGTAATACAAATTACAAATCACGTGTAGACAATAAGTTCACCGAAGCATCCGGAGCACGTATGTTCGACAGGCAAAGTAAAACACGAATTGATTGTCATAAATTTTATTTATTACTAGAATAATATAAAGTTACGCTTTACCTACTTCTTCTCTTGTTATAAAGTTGGTGTGAAGAAGCTACTTAGCAGGCCGGCATGAAAGTGCCAAGTAACGAGGTACTGTTGTCTCTTACTACATGATACTCTAACTGGATGACACTGCGTTTATCATCAAGTGCTGTGTTGTCATTGCTGTGCCAGTATAAAAAATCCTGGATAGCACTTAAACACAGATAAAGTAGCTATAAACAAACCGACTGCAGAGAATTTTACATTATTCAAAATTTCATTTCTTTTTTGAAATAGCGTTAAAGTCTACCCATTCCAATACAATTATCCAGCACCTGTCCCCGTACACCTTTACCATCTACATTCCAAAGATAATACACACAGCTGCGACGCGGCAAAGCGACTATATTCTCAGCACATTACAATAAATTACGACTAATTATTCCCTTTATAAAGAGGCTCTGTCCGACATTTACCAGCGCATGAATAGCAGCAGGCATTCGTGTAATGCCATAAGACCAGTTATATTTTACACCTGTCATGTCATCGCTCTTAAAAGGCTTTATAGAACACAAACGAAAGTTTTCACAACAGATGAACCAATTATCCTTAGCAGAAAGCGTTTTTGCAAATTAACGCATTATCATTTTGTTTGGTTATGGCGTTTTTAGAAGAAAACTCGACCCAACAAAGGAATGCGAGTGACTTGTGGGCTTATCTTTTCTTTAAAATTCTAAAAGCTTCCTAAGTAAGAAACTAAAACCGAAAGATATTGCGTAAAACAAAACAAGCGGAGGCGGTCATGATTACGCATAAATTATAATAAAAGGGGTCTTGCGGCATCTCTGGATGGAAAGCCGAATTTAAACGGCACTTTGTAAAAAATTCACGTGTTCAGCTGAGCTCAGCGTAAAAAGAACTTCATAAAAGTTTGCCTTCGTTGTAGGCATTATTTATGAAAAGTCTTGCCTCAATACCGATCGGTTTGTTTCAAGTCAAAACATTTGTAACAGTTGGAGCAGTTTCCTGCATCTATGGGCAATGAATGCAGCTGGCCTTTTAATGTAGCATTGTTTGAATTTAACCTCAACTCGTGGGTGCAGTGTAATGCCTTTACGTGTTCACAAGTGGTAGTGCGGTATGAAGGTATTTGGTTAATTTCTCTAAGTTAACAAACACATTGTAGTAGGCGCACGGTGCGTCACATATTTTGTATGGAATAGGGTTTTCGATTATTGTTTATTCAAAATTCGTTGGTTAAGCTTTATTTTACATGCAACGTGTGGGCGCGATGTTGTAGTTTTAGGTGAAGGTCTTATTCCTCGCCCACGTCATCCGCTAAGGTGAAAACCTCTCTGAGATTAACACAAACAATAACATTTAAAAATATATATTTTTTGTTTTATAAAAACTACCTCTGCCTCCCAATAACAAAAAGAGCTACCTGATAAAATAATCCCATAATTAGCACTAAGGAATATTAACCTGAGCTATAAACAAGCAGAATATAATTTTCAGTTTGGATATGCTGAAATTACACCAATATTGTGAGTGAAATTCAGTTGTTATCGAGTATAAGTACATCAATTAGATCTTCCGCCCACGCCACTCGTTTCCTGCTAACAGCATGAGATCCAATATCTTGTGTATTCTTGGCGCTTAACAACATATCAAGTGGAGTATACTCCACGCTCCTTTATCTGAGAAAACATTTTACGAATACTGTTATATTATTGTATGATTACGGAGATATGGTAATAGAAGTAATTAGGATTGAAGAGTACACACGCTTTGTAAACGTACCGTGATATGAGCTCTTAAAATCAAAAGTGTTAACATCTTTAACATCTAGATATTCAAAATTTATTCAATGATTCATTCTAATAACTATAAAAATCACTTGACTGCAACCAATCTGGATTTTCTTGGTAAATTGAAACATTAAAAATCTAGTTGACGTTGATGTCAAATAAAGCAACATATTGCAATTGCTTCTGGCATGGACAGTGAAGAAATTATTTTATTGCAATCCCCACAGATGTTTCCCTTTGGAAGCAATCTTTTAAAATGTATTTTCGAACAATGCATAAAATAAACATAAACCGAAGGCACGCTCAAACAGTTATTGTATGCAACATTCGCCCACTTGTGCGTTGAATTATCATAACTCAAGTTAGCTCGCAGCTCAGACTTCATACAAGTTATTCTAATAAAGAACATCATGAGGGTGCTCACATAACATAAAATCCAGTCTATAGAATGCTGAAAATAGTGGGATGAAAAATTATAGTAAATAAACAGCTAGGTACATAAAGCACACAGTTCTCTTTATCAAAATCTAGGAAGCTTGTGGTCCCAAAAAGTTAACATTTAAAAAAAATACACAAACACTAATCCGATGCTTAAATTTAATCTCGATTCACCAAGAGTTATTATTAACCCATATTGAAAATCTTCTAGCACAGAGTTTATAAAACCCAGTCGGTGCCTCATTCTGTTTTTATTCGACAAAATTATCCGCTTTTTTGCGGTAAAGCACCTTGCATTAAAATGCGATGTTTTGGGATTAAAAATGCAAATTTATTTTACTATTATCTTTTTTGCAGTATTACCATTGAATTTCTATATTCTTCAGTCTATGGACACCCTATATTGAGATGTCGGTCATGAGAGCGACTCGACTACGCCCACGTCCATTTAAGACCGCACAAGAAATGTCCGCACTCCGCATGAGGCTGAAACCACAATGTGGAACCAAACTTAATGGTGCATGTAGTACGTTGCACTCGCATCTCAGAATGCTATACTTTCTGTTTTTTACAATATCATTCCTTTTCCTCTAACATAGTGTTAATGAACAGAAAATGATGCCTCGTCACAGTATAATACTTTGCATAGAAAAGTCTTAACATATGCACTCACGCCTGTAATCCCCGAAGGGGTAGGCAGAGGTGTAAACAGTACACCCACTTTCGCAGAATTGATTACGTTCCCATAATGTGATAGGGGACGAGCCTATCGCCATACTGGACTTAATTCCAGATTCCGGGCTGATACTGAGTATTTCTAAATAGAAAATCTAAAAAAGTCTTAAGATTATGGATAATACATATTTCTAGACTAATAAGCTGGAACCATATTAGGAGAGTTATGTTTAATTACAGAATTACATATTCTGGTTATGGTTCATATAGCGTGAATGATTTAATAAATTCAGGATTGCATACATATTTCGAGGATGTTTGGGGTGTCGTTATACGAGGATCTACATTACCACAACACCCTAACTGACAGCAAATATTTACCGCTTACATTAACTATTCAATTCCTACGGGTAGTACACACGCGACATTTACTTCTCTGCCGGAAATTCGTTCCATATAAAGGACAATGGGCGAATTTGTATGAGCCCTGTCCCCACCCACCAACAGACACCATACATATACATTATTATTAAGTGTACTATAAAAACTCTTACCACATCATTTAAATTTAATAAATCAATGGAGATTCCTTACAAAATAAAAAAACATAAATTAATATGTTCTTAATAAACACTGCTATTTTATTGCATTTTTTTACTATTTTGACATACTTTTAATAAATATATAAAGAAATATGGTCGCGTAACATTTTGTTACATTTGATAGGCAATTTCACCAGGAACAGTTTGCCAAATAACTAAACCTTAGGAACTACCAATAGCTAAAACAGCCTGTTTGGATATTTGAGCTTAGAACCTTTGGCATATTTTTATAATACAAAATCTGATGCTGATCTGATGATGGTAGGGAAAGAAAAGATAAACTGGATATTGGAAAATGTAATAGTTGGAGACGTCTTGTTTGCTCGTATATGTTTAGTACTCTGTGTAATTGCAGAAGTTAAAATCTTTCCACAACACATGATAACAATAGCAAAAATATTATCGGAGCTCGTGAACTACATTAGTTAAAAACGTCCCGTTTGGACATAAACGTTTAAAAACCTAGGCAATTACAGAAACACCCTACATACGTGGTGCAACACGACCGCCATTCATAGCATGGATGGCAGGAATACTTTTTAGTACTTTGTTTTTACAAATATCAAAACAGATTTAAAATAAAGATTGTCTTATGAAAAACTATTCATTTATGGTTGTTCTTATTTTTTGCATATATTTTTAAAATAATGATATCAGACGAATTAAAAACATAATAATATTTTATTATAATATTTACTAACGACCCCCCGGGTTTGCACGATTGTTGTCAACCTTTGGAGACAGGTACATGTCAATGTGAACTCTTTCTAGATCATTTTAAAATTATAGTGCATTATTTTGATTTAGCCCTTATGGTTTAGCCGGAGTAAGTTTTTTTTTTAGCGCGGCAATGTGACCACACTGCTCCTGATGGTAAGCGCAGTGCCGTCCAGATAGAGTTTCAAGTAGCGAGAGACAGTAATGTAATCACCCAAAAATATAATTAGACGATACGATTATCAAACGTTGACTTGACTGTACATTCTACAAATATAATATGTAAGTATTAGCTATACATTTAAACCTTCGGGAAAAATATACAAATGATTATTATCATGTCGAGGCTGTCGAGAGGGCTTATACATCCCTCTCCGATCTTCAGATATAGTATCACAATGCAATCGTGTGATAGTTCAGTAGAAATAACACAAGTTATTTAGCAGAGTTAAATAACTTGTAATAACTTCAGAGTTTATTAAACTACTGCCAGTTCCGAATGCAGTTATACTATGGAGAGGATGGCTAGAAACTCCATGGTCGCGTTTTCGTGCAAGAAATCCCTGTTTTCTCCCATCCACGTTCTTCAGGGTGTTCCACTGGTAATGCGGAATGACCTTAGTGTCCTAGGTATGGATATCCGCTGCGATCTTAATCCAAGGAGTCACATCGCGGGCGTAATATCCGCCACCTCCCGCAGGGTCGGAATCCTGAACAGGGTGCGGCGGTTTTTCACGCCCGGTCAGCTTTACCGCTTATATAAAGCGCAGGGGCGGCCGGGAATGGAATACTGCTCGCACCTCTGGGACGGTTCCAAAAAATACCTTCTTGATGCCTTGGATGGGTTGCAGCGGCGGGCCATCCGCATTTTGAATGATGCAGACGTAACAGTCTGGAGCCGCTACAGCTGCCTAGGGATATTTCCTCGCTTAGCGTGTTCTACCGTCTGTATCATGGCGAATGCTCTGAAGAATTTTTTGATCTTATTCCATCCTCTCCCTTCCATACAGAACCACGCGTACTGGATTGAAAGAAAGAAAAGTTTTTTTATTGTTGGAACGTAATTGATCAACGAACATAATTGATCCGACAATGGGGATCCCTATTCAGCTGCATGCTGCAGTACAGGCGAACCCATACTGCAGCGCTGGTTTCGATAGAACCCAACCAGTGACGTACACATGTTATACAAAATAAAAATAAATTAAAAACTCTTAAAAACTAGCCAGTAAATATAACCTAGTAACAAAAATAAACCTGAATTAAGCGTAATATTGCGGAGCCACAGCTTCGTGGTATCTACTACCCCGGCCCGAACCAAGAGGTTCGCAAACTCGTATTTTTGCCGCACCATCAAGCTGTGGAACAGTTTGCAAGCTACCGTGTTCCCTCCTTCCTATGATCCTGGGTCCTTTAGGCGTAGTGTGAAGAAGCTAAACAACAGGCTGGCATGATTATGTTGAGTACCGATGGATAGACTGTCTCTTGCTACTCTATCTGGAGGTGAAGTGAGGTCACTTTTCCGCGCCAGCATAAAAAAAGTTGACGAAGCATTCGTTAGGTCCCCCGTAGTCTCGTTGAGAACGCGAGTCGTTACCGCAAAACTGCAACCTTGTCGGTTTTATGTAAGACAGCGGTAACATACCAGTTGAGGTAGGCCATTCAAACTGTAGAAAAAAAATGATTTTAATGTAGCTCTACCACCTATATACTATGTTATAGCACGGCGTAATAGAGTAAAATCTGCAAAAATTAAATTTTCTATATAAAACAAAAATGTGAATTAAAAAAAAACTCAATACTTTTCGTTGTTGTCGTCATACCAAAAAATCATCACCTTGCTAAGATTAATCGATTGAGACCAATTTCAAACCTGTTGACGGGTGGGGACACTTGACCCATTGTCCTTTATAATATAAATCGTTCGTAATATAAATTTAAAATTACACATTAATTCTAAATATAGTATATGTATAACAGTAACAGATAGTATATTGACAGCCTTCGTGGTGCAGCGGGCGAGTAGCCGGCTGTGAAACGAGAGGCCGTGGGTTCGATTCCCGCACCGCGACAAATGTTTGTATGACAGACAGATAGTTGTTTCGGGTTTGGGTGTGTGGGACCGTACATAGTCCCAGGTAGTTATTGGTACTCACGATACAGGTTTAACCTAGTGCGGGGTCACAACTATGTGTCACTGTTACAAAAAAAATGTACTATAAATTATACACAAACTACCTGCTGCCCGCGTGGAGTTATTTTTGAAAGAAAAGGTGTTTTGCTATATATATTTATATATTTATTATTATAGGAACCGTGCATTTTTCCGGGATAAAAGTAGCCTATGTCATTCTCTGACCCCTTACCTACTACTATGCCAAAAATAATGTTGATCCCTTGCTCTGTGAAAATATCTATCCCACGGGAACTGTATGTTTTCCGGGATAAAAAGTAGCCTATGTTCTATTCCAGAGTATAATCTATCTCGGTGCCAAATTTCAACCAGATCCGTCCAGCCTTTATTGAGTAACAAGCATCCATCCATCCAAACATTCGCATTGATAATATTAGTAGGATTATAGGATACCAAGGATAGTTAATACTCAATCGACAGCCTACATGGCGGAATAGGCAAGATGTCTGAAACGAAGGGCCGCGGGTTAGACCCGCAGTGTGACAGATGTTTATGTCAGTCACAAATATATGTTTCGGGTCTGAGTCTTGTAGATCAAGTTTCTTGTAGTTTCACATACCTACGACATAAGATAATAATCATTCATTGTAAATGTATGTAATTGTAAATATACTTCCAAATACTGAAGCAAGCAGAAACCTTTGTTTTTGCTTTGTGAAGACTCTCAACACTCATTTTCCAGACGCAAATATAACACACAATAGAACATTAAAATCAACTGTAAATGCGACTTGAATATTAATATCTTTTGAACGAGAAATCGTTAATAAATTGAAATTATACTCCTCCATTTTCCGTTCAGATACCCTTACTTCCTCTTTGCATATTATAAGTTTTGCAATATTAATTTTATCATCAATAAATATTTATATGTGAGACTTATATTGCAAACTGATTTTTGTTTGTAATGTACCATACATTTTCATTAGACCACGCCTGTATCCCATGGGGGAAGGTAAATTCTATGGATTTCGACTTATATGCTGCTGACTTACAATTTACTTTCTTTAATAATAATATAATATAAAAAAACCAATTACGAATATCGTAAGCAAATGATTATTGAAAATAGAATTTTCATATGTTTTGTATAAATGTCACTGCCTCAATGATAACACCCAACCTTCTGCATATTTACTATCAGCTTTCTCATCGTCGACTCTGAGATAAAGGCCCACTCCTCAACGATATTCTTAATCAAAGTTTTGTTTTACTTTACATCGTAGAAAAAACTTTTATTTCAAACGTTATCTGTATATAAAACAATAACTAAACAGTCTCTAGGATCAAATTATAGTGGCATAATTGTAGTTTACTTGCATTCTTGCATGTCTCTCTCTCCCTCTTTTCCTAGCTTTACATGTTGATGGGGTCAGCTTTCCTCGTTTTTTTCTACATATCGCCATGTTATGTACATTACCCGCGGAGATTCGGCACTCTACGAGGACTTTTCTCACTACGTCCCAACTGTTCTTAAGTCTTTTTCTGGATCTCGTCCCGGATATGGATAGGTGCAGTGTTTTTTAGCTGACGTAGTCAGGTGGCTTCCGCTTTATATGGCCAGACCACCAAAGTCTGCTATTCCATATTATGAGATGTAATAAATTCAATTTTTAAAATAAATTAACTCAGTTTTATTGCTTTTAAATAGCAATAACTAACTTTGATTGATAAAAACTACAACGTAGTAATACAGAGTCAATTTCGTTGCAAGAAATGTCATAATCATTCATCATTCAGTCAAGTCATAACCATTAAGATAATGGTTATTTGTAAAAAGCATTAAATACTATACCAGCGTAAAGCGTGTAGCCTAGCGACTTCGATATCGGAACAATTCATAAAAGAAACAATAGGACATGAACGTAGTTATTCTCAGCAATAAATCAAGCTAAACCTATGCTCAGGTGCTATAGCACACACCATGTCGAATGTAATTTTTAACTCTTGCTAAAAGAAGGGATTCCCAATTCATAGCATATATTTTTACTGAGTGATCTTATTTTGATAATAAGTTTTTAATCCATCTACCAAATTTTACTCTCAATGGAGAAATCCGCGATAAAAATCAACACACTTGATGGTAGTTTCACTAAAAGTTGTGAAATATAAACAACAATAAAAACAACTGAAAAACGTTAAATAAAATTGTGTTATAACTGATTTGTATGTTCGGTGGTATCAATCTTAAACGAAACTGCAGTGGCACCGGCTTTAAGTTTGATTCTTTTATTTTTTGTTATAAACTTACTGCAAACTCACGTCGATATAAATTATTGCAGTAGCTTCTTAACTTCGATACCACTGTTCTTAGTAACTACCACGAAGTCGTCAGCATCAGCCCAAGGTCATATTTAAATGGCTAATAAAATTCTTATTACAGTGCGAAAGAAAAATATACAACTATATGGTAGATAAAAACTGTAAACGAATCCAAACCAAAAAAATCGATGTGTTTGAAAATGACTATGCCGTTTTAGATATACAAGAACTCAATATTAAGGTATTACTTGGGTTGCCTTGGCTGCGATTACTCATTTTTTCTCTCTTATACAATAAGATTTTTGTCTTTCGCACTGTAAGAACTTAACTGATGTAATATTATTCTTAGCAACAAACTAGTTGCGAGGAAATAATCTGTTACAAAATCATCAATATAATCAAATATCCCGCAGAGCAAAGATTATAAACATGGCGCATAAAATTTCATATTTGAATGAACATTAAGCGACTACAACCGAAGCTATAAATAACTAAAGCGACACCCGCGCTCGTGCCGTTTTCGCCTATTTAACGGTTCAACATATGTTTAAGATTTATCGCTCAAATCCAGCAATTGGTGCGTAAATGGTGTTAATTTAATTACCGCATCATGATGCCCTGAGTAAGATCGTGCGTGATCTCTTAATTGTGTCGCTCCGTTCTCTTGGTGGATGTTTTGCATTGCTGAATTGTGATGTCATTAATATAACGTCACTGTTTCAAATGCCCAGAATACTGGTCAGGTATGTGTATAGATGAAAACCCTGTCTCTAGGTATATCTGCCACAAGACTATCCGAAAAAAAACATTGTTTCTATAGCTTTATCGTTCGTTTTAAATGCTATCAAAATTTCTGATTTATATCCCATAAAAAGTTTATTTTCACTCATAAAGATTTAAATAGTATCTCAACCGCATAAAAATACTCCGTGGCTATTTCATTTATCATTCTGTTGTAAACATACTATACCTGAAGATACTGTGCAATATTATCTTGAATTCTAAGGAAAATTCAAAATAAACATCAATAACGTGAAAATATTATGTAGAATTATATCAATAACATTATAAAAATTACCTATTTTGCGTAATCATAAATCTGTTTCCATAAGGATTATAATATGTCACACTAACAAACTCTGTCTATTGTATTATTGGAAGTTAATTATATTTAAAATAAATACACAGCAATATTTTAAATGTAGTATAAATTCACAATTTACAGTCAAAGCGTTTTAGGCATATAACAACAATTTGACCTGCATTATATCTTCTTTCCTAATTGTCTATCCCTATTGGAAGATATCAATCGCAAGGATAACCATTACATAGCAAACCATCCACCATATTCTGCAAGCCACGTACAGTAAATATTTATTCTTTAACTGACATAGCGGCCCTGACCGTTGTGAGAATCTCTTCAATATCTGTTCTCTCTTGCGTGTAAATCTCGTTTATTGTAACCATAAAAAAAGAAGTACCAAGCAATTTAAACTGTATTCAATTCGCACCGAACACTTTCTCAATTCAAGGGTAGTTGTACTATATTCCGGTACCCATCCTGCGGCCGACACCGACGGCCAATTTGTCACTCACAATACATTTTTAGCCTTGAAGACACTGTTAATTCCACTCTGTGTAACACGTACCACATGTGTGAGATATTTAAAACTGGATAACAATTTATTATTACATCATCGTCGAATCCCAGAATAATTGTGCTCGGGATGAGTTATGCTTGATGAGCACGCACACTGCTATGTCGCAGCTTATACAATATGTTTAAGCGATACGCCGCGCGCATGCGTTGTTACCAGGTGGTTCGACTTTAAGTTTTTGTTTTTTTTTTTATCCTGGCACGGTAAAGTGACCACACTGATGGTAAGTGCAGTGCCGTCCAATTAAGAGTATCGAGTAGCGAGAGACAATCTATCCCCCGCTACTCAACACAATCACGCCGGCCTGCTTCTTCATACTACGCCATGGGCAAAAAGGTGAAGAAGGTCGAGGGTCTAGTGACGGAGTACTCAGAAGGCCGCATAACGGCCTAACATCGCACTAAATCTCTATACCCCAGACAAAAACCGGATGTACACTTGCGTGTGTCACTATGGCGGGTTTTACACCCTGTGTACGGTGGTCGCAAGCCGGGCGGATATGAATATCCTACCACCAGAAAAAATTATTTAAACCAAGGTAGAACATACATGATATCATGCTGACGATGTCGACGAAATCTCATTTCCGCTTTCTTAAAACGCCCATGCTGATCTCTATAAGCGAGACAGCCGCAGTTTATTGTCATGAAGTCTCCGAATAGATCTTGCCCTTGATCTACTGGTTTGTATCAGACGTCAGTCTTAATAGAACCCGTAGGCTAGATACTCGAGTGATATTGTAAGTCACATAAGCCTTAGCAAGTTAGTAATTTCACAATTGCATATAATCGATAATTTCTTGCGGCTATTATGATAGAGCTGGGTCAGAGTGTGTTGGGCTTAAAAACCGGTTAAATACAAGTCTATATTGCGTGGTAACGTTTCTATACTATTTGCCTTCCCACCTTCCTTCTTGTTCATGGCGTATTGTGAAGAAGCAGGCCGGCATTATTGTGTTGAGTAGCGGGGGATAGATCGTCTCTTGCTACTGGATACTCTAATTGGACGGCACTGCGCTTACCATCAGGTGCAGTGTGGTCACTTTGCCGTGCCAGGTTAAAAAAAACCTTTTTCCTAATAGTTTGTGATAAAACAAAATAAGACAGACAGAGTTAACGATAGAGATTCTACAAGTGTCCTGTTTTATCCATTAGAGATATACCGAACGAAAATATCAAATTAGCATCCTTTTAAAGATTCCACTTTTAATTTTATTTACTATAAAGGTATATCCTTTAACATTTAATACACACATCACTTTAGAAAAGACAGAGGTGTGTGCCATTTGGGTTTCGAACCTAAGACTTTCGTCTTGACAGTCCGTACTGCAACCAACTAGGCTATCGCTGCGTTAAAAAAATCTTAATTATCGCTTGCTTTAACGGTGAAGGAAAACATCGTGAGGAAACCTGAATACTTGAATTTTCATAAGAATTTCGAAGGTATGTGAAGTCCACCAACCCGCATTAGGCCAGCGTGGTGGACTAAGGCCTAACCCCTCTCATATAAAAAATATAGGTATAAATATCGCAAGTGTAAATTGTTTTATAAAAACCAATCTAGTGGTAAATAAAGATCGTTTAAAGTTTTGAAATTGTTATTTATATCTGCTTAGAGAGTAGAGGAGGCCCGTGCCCAGCAGTGGGACATTGTTTAATACAGGGCTAGTATTATTATTATTATTATATATATCCTTTACAATAAATAAAAGCTTCATTATCATTATCACCTTATTGGTCTAATAATAGGGTGACACTGGTGAAGTCCTTAGGTCAAATCCTAGGAAGAGCATTTCATCAATCAAAAAATATTTGAGTCGAAAAAATTACACATAGTTGTGCGGTGATAAGCGGAGCTCTCTGCTCTCCTAACGAGTCGGAAATTCGCATCTATCACACCATGGAACGGATAAAAGCCCTGCGAACCGTGATTGGTTCATTATTTGCATTTCTGCATACCCCTTTGGGAATATAGGCTTGTTCTTATATACATGTATATAATATAAAAAAACTTATTCGCATACTTTTTACAATAATAAAACCTGCTTTCTCCTTTAATTACTCCTTTACTTTTCGATAAAATAATACACTGGTACACTGAAATGCAGCATTGAGTGAACAGTATCTAACAGGGATGTATATTTTTAAATACAAATTGTCCCATATAACTTGATGAATATACTTCCTCTTCGTTAATATCGTCTCATTTCAAGTGTTGAAAATCATTGAGCAACAAACGGACATCCAAAAAGACTGATTTACGATACGAGTTGGCTCAACGGAAGCTGTTCTTTAATATGTCAGATTTTATAAAATATGATGCGTTCTTCGGTTTTTTTAAGTAAACACTCGCTTCGCTGTATGTTTTAATCCGAAATCATACATTAATTGATAGATTTGATTTAATAATGATGTGATTCAATGTTCATGCTATGGTTGCTCATAACCAGAGCAGATCATAATCATTACTTTGTTTTTAATATTTTAGTAACTTATTATAATTAGTTGTAAACTCCGTTTGCAACTCTTAGTCTAATAAATAAATAACTTTGCTCGATACTTGAGTTTAAAAAGGACACCGAGAAGTTTGTCTCGATATCGAAAGTCTCCTATTATTTTCCATTCAAGTTCACCTTTATCGTCTTCCCTTTCCTTGCCTATTGTTCAACATTCCTCGGTTTGATTAATACCAAGCTTTAACAAGAGCCTATCAAATCTTTTCTATTAAAAAAGAAATTATAATGTTAAACAACCCACGTCCTCGTAATAAGTATCCAAAGAAGTTTTTATTACTTTTTATCGATTGTTACCATTTAGCGTCGGACGTTAGGAAGGAAGAATTTTAATATCTATCATATTATATCTGATTCATTGTGCAAATTGCGTGATCGAAGGTTGTGTTTAATTAAGGTTCGTGTTAAAATGAATCTGAAAGTTAATTTGTTTGATATTATGAGTTGTTTCCGGGCTTCCACCAATTTAATTTCATCTACACAATTAGACCAATGCACCAATTGATTTAACGTAACAAATAAGTTCTTACATACTTACTCTGTCTTTCTGCTTGGTGTTATCCTAGCCTGGTTTCAGGATCTGCCTTCATGACTAACGCTTTCACTTCGCCCAGTCTTGAGCATCCTCCACAGTGAGACCATTAACTCTCATACCTTCCTTGAATATGTCAAGCTAGCACTTTAGGACCCGTCCGTGAGATTTTAGCCTTATAGTCGAGTTCTACCCAATTTCACATGCTACGGACAATAACTTAACTTCGCACACTCACCACAGCGTATTCATCTTCTTGATGGACAAATAATAAAAACATCTTATTTCACCATAAAATAATAGAGCCCCGCATCTTTGGGGCTAAGACACTATAAGCCAATTTAGAAAATGTTAAGCGAAACAAACCTTATATACTTCTTTTGTAAATAAAATTTATTAGGAATAAGTTATATATGCTTTCTATTTCGAAACATACATGAAAAATCACGTTATGACAAAGTTATTGTTTGATCGTACAACAATATAAATTAACCAATTACGCAACATCTATTTTAACATACTCGAACGATGCATGTAACATGAATCACTTATTGTTATCATCTAGAGCAAGACGGGAAGTAGCAAATCAATCTGCGATTTAAGTACCTTTGCGGGTCAAACGTATTATAAATCCTCAACGAGTACTATATGTGACAACGATATTATGTAACTTTGAGTTATAGCTTTGGTTGTTAATATTATGGCTCCCGAAAAACTTTACTTAGCTAGTCATACCCCACAAATATTTTTTTTTTTTTTTATAAAACATGGTAGTATTTTGTTGCTCCTAGAATTCTAGCAAATGCCACGCCATTCACTAAGATAACGTCACAAACTGTTTGTCAAAATTGAAAATAGAACAAGAAAGTTCATCATCGCCACTCATATTGATGCTTTTCCTATTAATTTCAAATGACGTGAATTGACGCTCGAGTCAAATTTTCTGCCGTGACGCTGTTTCGTGGCGCCCGAAACCTCCATTTCTTTCATTTGTATGGGATGCTTAGTTCTAAAACGGAGACTCGGTGTGTACCTTTTTTTGAAAATGCTTGTTACTTTAATCTGATTTGTTAATCATGAATAATTTTTAGTGCCTCTATAGGCAGACGAGCATACGGGCCACCTGATGGTAAGTAATCACCGCCGCCCATAGACTTCTGCAGGGCACAGCAAAGCCTCTGCCTACCGTTGATAAACCAATATTTAAGCACATTTCTTTGTAGTTACTTAATTACAATAATATGATCCCAAAAAAGCATAATCGCTTCGATTATTCAAGTTTATTCACCTAAATAACTAGTAACTAATTGTTGAGATTCAATCTCGTAGCAGCGGTGACAATCTAATGAACTTAATCACGATCGCTTCCTGACATTGTTCGATGGCACACAATAATAACTGCGAGTTGCGAGTTAGTGCCAAGCGACAACTGAAAGCAATGTACCTTATTGCTTGTTTTGTATTTTCGCTTCCTTCTGACAGCCTCTGTGGTGCAGTTGGTTAACCGAGTGCTAAACAAGAAAATAAACATCATATTCGCTGGTCACTTCAAGTTGCTTCTATTTTTGAATTAAAAGCAATGTGCTTGTAGCTAAACATGTTTTAATTGTATTCTTACCTGTCAGCTCACGTTACAAAGGGAAGATTACTCTTGCATATGAAATATAAAATAGTGAGAGTCTTGATAAATTGTAACAATTAAAGAACACTACTATATGCATGGTTCATTATGTAAGAAAATTGGCTTAATTATTGTTTTCCTTAATTAAATTAATATTCCCTATGTGAAAAGTTTTAGTTATATTATGCTCCTTGTAAACTATTGATGTCATTGGAATTATGAGTTCATCCACTACTTGTTTGAACATGACAAATCGTGTTTGTTTAGTTTTATTTTGACTAGATATAATGCGGTTCGTATTATTTATATCCTACTTTACAAAAACAGTTGGAGTATGTTTTGCCTGGAGATTTTTTGGCTCGACGATTTCTTTGTACATTTTGATTTTGAATGTAAAATCTACATCTATCTAACTGAAGAGAATATCTATCACTAAAAGGAAAATGTGTAATCTAATATTTTGCCATGAAATCCGGTACAAAAATTTAAGCATTTCACTGCAACAGTATTTTTTAATAATAATACGATCTTAAATGTTAGGCACTATTCAGATGATAAGTAACAAGAAGTTAATATTCCAGCATTTTAAAATTATTATTTTTACTTGACTACTTTGCTAGTTCTGAGACGTGATTTCTACAATACACATTAATTTTAGATATTTCGTTACGTTTCACGAGATAGTAAAATTCGCCATGTTTTTTCCCCACAACTACAATATAACATCCCCTCAAAAATACTGCAGAGATATCTATAGTTCCCAGCAAACCAATTCTTTCACCAAATAAATAACAACCTAAATAATCTCAAACTTTTTGAGCAATATTCTAATGTAAGTAACACTATCATATAAATAATGTTGTTTATGCAGGTTGTGCCACGACTGCTGGGATCGTTGGTGGGTGGCGCGATGAGTCCCACACAGCACCTCGAACAACAACAGGCTCTCGTCAAACAGTTTGCAGAAATACTCGAGTTCGTGCTCAAATTTGATGAATACAAAGTAAGTATTGCTTGATAATTAGTAATGAAAAATTAAAAAGCTTGTGTCAAAAGAGGGACAGTATCTTACTAGAAACTACACAATATAAATAAGAATATAAATAAGCTTGTACATTGAAATATATCTTCGATGTCTCGATGTTCCTACGCGCTAATATACGAAGCCGCCCAACCAATTATAATGAAATTTTACAAATGGTAGTTTTGGACCCGATATGTGGCGCTGTTGTCGAGATTTTTTTAAAGTTCTTCAAAGAAAATTCAGTCTACATAGAAAGTGGTCTGCGGAATGATATAACCAACTACTGAACTGTTTTCAATGCAGATTTTTTCACTTATGACTTCCAACGTGGCAAGCATCAGATTAGAAAACCATAACCTAATATGACATACATCATAGGCCTACTTAAAGGGATATGGAGAAAGAGATCACATTTGGTATTATGATCACCGATCACATTCAGTAACTTAATTTCCATTACATATATAGGAATATAATTTGTATTAGCCACTATTCAACCTTCTGTATCTAGTTCGATCAAAAGTGACTAGTTAGGTAATCTAAAACGTTGAATTGAATATATCTCTACATATTGATGTATCTACCACAATCCCTTTACTCTTGTAATAACAGCCAGCCTCCTCGACAAACATTTGATCTTTATTGAACACGACACTAATGGGGTCAGCCGTCGATGGAGTGAACACTAAACATTTATTATATAAAATATCGTTACAGGTTTGTTCTGCTTCGTTTCATCCTTGACCAAATAAAACTATCTAATCGTGTTATCATATTTCCTCTTTAGGACTGTCAGTCTGGAAGAAAATGTCATTTAGTATTTACGCAACGAGTATATTTCAATTGCTAAAGTTAATAAAAAATTATGCGTAAACAATTTCGTGGTCAATGAATACATATATGTTACCTAGCTCTGAATGGATTCTGTGGAGCACATATATATTACATTTATCAATAAAGAACCCGATAGTTATATAGAATAATATTTGATATTGCTGAAAATATATTTCAAAAACTTATAACGCCTCAAAACATTGTTTGTAATAAAAGAAAATATAGCATACGGATCCTGTAAAATACAAATATATTTCATTTTTCCATTTACAACAAATAGTATAAATCTCCAAAATTATCGTAAATATCAAAAATGAATATTCATGTCACACACCAACCAGCCAGCCTACCTTCGTTAGCGCCAAGTGTTGGCGCAAAAATACTAGTTATTTTTAAAATACAAATCATTTTGGATTTGTATTTTAAAACCTGCAAACCTGACGGTATTCCTGATATTATTCCCGATGGTAATTTTGCATGGAAATTGTTTTCTGTACCTGCCACAGATTTTAAATAAATATAGGTCATATTTGCATACATAGTCCTAGCTACACGTTAGAATTCATGCTCTCGGCAAACTTGAGATAGTGTCTTACATCAAATCAAGAACCGATATTTAAAACCACGGAAGTTTTAATTCTCTAGAAGGCTATAATTTTCTGCTAAGTACTTGTATTAAATAAATAATTATATATTTTAAGTCACAATCATGATTTTAAAATCTTATTTATCGAGAAGTCCTAACCTTGTGAGCAAAAAAATTCAACACAAAGGCAACCAGCATTTGCAAGAGCGTAATATGTGGTTTTGTTTAACATATAAAACATTAGCATATAAAATCAGAGATACTGCAATTGCTTCAAAGTATATTATTATTGAACAAATATTTACAAAAAAATCTCATGTCCAATTTGTTGTGAATTAGGAAGTTAGGCAATAAATTAATAAATAAAACTAGTATGCATTGCACCAAGAACCAAGACGAACGACTGTATTTCAATTTAGAACAAATCATACATACATATACACTCACGCCTGTAATCCCCGAAGGGGTAGGCAGAGGTGTAGCCAGTACACCCACTTTTCGCCGAATTTCGGTCCCATAATGTGATAGGGGGCGAGCCTATCGCCACACCGGGCACCATTCCAGACTCCGGGTTAATACTGAGTATTTCTAGGTAGAAAAACCCAATATCACTTTACCCGACCCGGGGATCGAACCCGAGACCTCAGCACAGCAATCGTAACGCATGCGCAATTACAACTACGCCACCGAGGCAGTCAAAACATAATAATCTTTCTTCATAAATATCAATGATACTCTTTTGTATGCTACATTGAGTATTTACTAACACAATTGACCTTAATGGTCAATTCTCCAGAATCCACTGAAATCTGGTTTAACCACAACACCGGTTCAGTTTTGATTAATTTTTTAATTGTGCCATTGCACATTGCATTCTTATATTTTGATATCAATCAAAAACCATATTGTTTCTGACACTCTTACATCATTAACTGTTTTCTCTAGAATTTGTTCATCTTAACATTATATTTAAAGGACTAAAAATAATCGTTTTGTATCATCGAAGTCAATTAATAATAAAAATGTCAGTAAACTTTGCAAAAACATATGAATAAAGTCAAGAGCAAGACTAAAGCACCGGTGACCCTGCCCTTTATAACTTTCGCTCGAAAAGATAATGCCTCCATCAATCGATCGACGAACCGCACCCTATACATTTTCCACACCCAAGCACCCTAGGTCGTCTATAATGGGCATTAGAATTTATTGAAATAAAAGCCACATAATGTAATTAACTCTCGCTCAAGCCAAGTTTTCATATCTAGAATAGAATAAAGTAATTGAATCGGCAATTACCTCGAGCCCTTTTGACCCTAACCTTGCGATGTCGTTGCTCCGTGCAATCGTGCCCGACCGTTTTATAGTGACGAGTCCGAACTTTAAGTGATAGTTGTTTTAATGTCTTTCAACTGAAATCTATTGACGACCTTTCGATATTGAAGCAAACCAGGATTTTAAATGGTTTTTTTCCGCCGACCTGCATCTAATTCACCTTGTTTATTAATTTCTTAAATACTTTTATAGTCCGCTCTTAGCTAATAATCTGGATTTATAGTAACCCAGATATCGATATATGAATTGTTGAAAAAGTATATCACACCTTTCACATGCTCTAATAACTTTAACTCGATTGGCAAAATAGCTTAACAAATAGCATGACAATGAATAAAGCATTAACTTAAATAAATGAACAAATTCTATGTTTATTTTTATTTAACTTTGCGATTGACTTGTAATCTTTGGAAATAAGTATTTACTGCACTAAAATAAAAAAATAGTGTATTCTAACCGAAATTATTACTATTCATACACCTACTCAATACTCATATGTAAAATAGCAATCGCTGCAAAACTAATCAAGTCAATAAACTATTCACAAGAACATACATACACACAATTTTATTTTACAGCGTATTCAGTTATTCTGCTTTCAATAGGTATTTTAATATGTAATATTCACAAATCACTGCATACTCATCATCTATATCTGCATTGATTTGATAAACATTTGTTCGTACATTGTGAAACAGGCGCTTCGTTATTAATTCAATGTTAGTCATCATATCCGTGGGACCAATAAGGGTGAGGCGATCGGCCATTGTCATAGAAAGCAACGTTCAGTTTGGCCTTCGTATGTCTGAGTCAACACGCATTTCGTTTATTCGTCATTTGATATAGTTTATTTGCTGTTTTGTGCAATGTGATTTGTTATCTATTGAATATCTGGAAATGGAATTCTCATATTTGTGTCTTATTTAGGCTCGGTTATTGCACTATTATTAATAAGCACCAAGACAAATGTATAATGTTAATAAAAAATTTAATGTTTTTGGGTCTGGTTGTTATGAAACCGAATGTCTCGTAGTTGTTACACACGCACAAGTCTGAAAAATCCGTGTGAATGGTGGGCGTATTTCTTTAATTATTTGACTATGTATTAAAATTCATCATAATTAAACATGAATTATTTCAACAGTATCCACTTCAATTATGAATTAATCCGTAGACTATATGTATAAGTACTTTGAAATGCAAATACGTAATATTAGGGTTATAGATCAACAAGTATCGAAACACTTTCTAATGTTAAACTTTACAACCGGTGTGCTTTTGCAAAGTTCACGACATCTGAAACCTTAGTCACGACCGTTAAGCAATTCGGTTTCATCGGTCTTTTCATTTTCACTTTTGTTTTATTGTGTAAGGTAACGTAATCTGCATCATCGTATAAGAATGAATCATCCTCTTTGAGTTTGTCGTTAAACCAAAAGCACTTATGAATTCACACGTTACATATCTCTTTTTTTAATTTTTCGCAATGTTTGTACGTAATTCTGATGATGTAAATTTACACACGCATAACGCACATATATAAGTCATATTTGGTTACGGTTTGCTAATTAATTGCAAAGTTAATTAAGAAATACTTGCCGCACAACACATGCGGATCTTCTACTTTTTAGGTTCTGTTAGAAATAATATTGACGTTGCTAGGCAAATATTAAATAACCTAGATCTAATTAGTAATTTCTCGTATTATCAAGTACCATCGGTCCTCTAATCAAAAATTATGAATGACAACCATAATAAATCACTATACCTGAATTACTATCATAGATCACACGAGGATCTTTATGTACATTAACGAAGCATACAAATAATGTGCAATTAACTAACTTTATACACAGTTTATATATAATTCATTTTAAAGATGTTTGACAACACAGTATATCACTTTGTTTCAGATGAAAACACCAGCGATACAGAACGATTTCAGTTACTACAGACGGAGTGTTTCTAGAGGAGGCCTCATCAACTCAGAATTACCACCAGGTGAAGAACCACACATAACAGCGGAAATAGCAAACAGGATGTCGCTCTTCTACGCACAAGCCACGCCAATGTTGAAAGTCCTGTCTGAAGCCACTAGTCAGTTCGTAAACGATAATCAGCAGGATCTAGAGAACACGACGGAAACCTTGAGCACGATGGCGAAAGTCTGCTTGAGGATGTTGGAGAACCCGTAAGTACAGTTTTAAATAGTAAAGGTTATAATGGATAATATAATTATGCCATATTTGTGCATTGTATAAAGGAAGGCCTGCTGATTAGGTTAAAGGATCTTTTATTCTCCAGGAATGATCAGGCTGTTAAAAGACAGAAAGAACCACAAGTTTAAATGTTCATGCACCGTTAAAAATATTTTTTATAGGAGCTCGTGATGGTATTGGAGCAAAACACTGATTTTCTACCCGTTTCTCGTCTGTTGGTTTTATTCACACCCTAAAAATACTGAAAAGCATAAGAAGGTTGTCTTCATACTTAATTCCGCTAAGATACAAGAAAATATTTTTCGAGTCTTCAGCTCTATTCTACTAGTAAATAATATAACGCAACTTTTTCATACAAAATACATTTTATATATCGTGCAACCGTTTAAATTTACGGTAATCTATTAAGAAAATTCATGACATACTAAATCAAAGGTTTCATAATCTCAATAAAAAGCAAAACATACGACGTTTGATGTAAAAATAAGGATTAATAAACTAGCATTATTAAACATAAATCTCACGGAAAAAGCAATAGCCGAGTTTCATAAAGGTGTTAAAAAATGGGTCAAGATAATAAAGCCGTGTTTAATGAGTGAAACGCGGAGTTGCTACCAAATATTTTAAGCAAAACGTAGTAGGTTCGTGTTAGTTCGTCGTTCCAGAATCTAGTACCTGAGCTGTAAATGGAGTTGACTGAAATATCTCAGATTACCTCAGCGAACCGGATTTCGAAACGCAGACACAGAACGGGCGGATAATGCAATGGAATATGAAAGTGCCGAGTTTTACTCGCGACTTTGATTGTTGAATTAGTTTATAGGCTAATTGATTACCGGCTCAGCGTCTTAAGAGAATTTATTTAGAATGGTATGATTGTATCCCACATATTAGAATCTTGAAAAGGTGAACATACGTGTCATATTGATAAATAGTGTAATTATATTTATTGGAAATTATTACATTATATTAGGCTATGCTGAAACTGTGAAAACTGAGAGCTGAAAGTATAATTATGTGCAAATATATAATTTATATTTTTCTTATTCCCATTGCGTTTAGTGCCTCGTAATCACAAAACCGAAACCGCATAGCTTCAAATGATGCTCGTAATTGAAATGACGATATTTCTAGTCATATGTTTACCCAACAATAAGCTTTAATAGTCTATTATGGTACAGTTTTATTTGCGCGCCCAACTTTTGTTTGCTTACACAAAGGGTTGATTTTAGAAAACCGCCTAATGATTTAGGGCGTAGACCAAGTGGGACTTTTCGAAGAAGGCTTTCATGTTAAATATTAATGAAATGTATGCGTTGTGTACAGAATGTTTCATGAATAAACTATTCAAACGTAGAAGGCACACGGGGGAGCGTAAAGCCTATCTGATACCCCGATGTACAGTATGCATCCTCTCCAATTTTGGGTTGTTAATATAGGGCAGCGTTTCTCTTGCATTAATTTGTGTGTTAAGAGTTTCAAGTTTGTAATACAATTTAATCTGATCTACGTAGCATCGTACGCGGATATAAAAGGCGATCAAAGAATCCGGAATTATTGTGACGACCGGGAAAAAATACGCCATATTTTTAAAAGAAATGATTCGAAAAACAATGTTTTCAAATAATCAGGTACTGGATCGGCATAACCTCGAAAATTTTGCTGGTTGTAGGATATTCATATCCGCCCGGATAGCGACCACCGTACACAGGGCGAAAAACCCGCCATAGTGGCACACGCAAGTGTGTCGCGTTCCGGGATCAGCCAGTGTACATCCGGTTTTTGTCGGGGGTCTGGAGTTGGGGTACAATGGCCATTTTGCGGCCTTGTTAGTACTCTGACACTAGACCCTCGACCCCTTCTTCACCTTCTTGCCCATGGCGTAGTGTGAAGAAGCAGGCCGGCATGAGTGTGTTGAGTAGCGGGGATAGATCGTCTCTCGCTACTCAGTACACTATTTGGACCGCACTGCGCTTACCATCAGGTACAGTGCGGTCACTTTGCCGTGTCAGGATAAAAAAAAAAAAAAATACAGTTTATAGATTGTTTCAATAGGCTTTTATATTTATTTCATTTCGACGATTTTCGATAGAAAAAGTATTCGAAGTTTTAACGAAAATGGCAGTTGACTGCTCTATACACCTCAGTGGTGGATGTGCAGTCTTGGCCGCCCTAGGCCCCAGGTCATGTAGTATGCCGCCCTTTTCTCAGCACCCATCAGATTTAGGAAGATTATTTTTATACGATGCTTCGAGTTGTTTCTTGTTATCATCAGTGAATTCACACGATTGGCCGCCCCTAATATCTGCCCCCCCCCCCCCCCCCCCTAGGCCTGGGCTAACTGGGCCTTAGGGCACATCCGCCACTGATTCAGCTATTCATGCAAATTATATTGATACCATGAAAATGTTAAAAGTAGATAAAATAGAGTATTATCTCAACAAGACAATTTTAGTTCATATATCTTTTAGTATGCGTAAACCGTCTTCATCTGTTAAGTTAGAATGAGCTTCAAGTTTCTATTTCCCACTCAGTTTCAAAGAGTCTGCACTCGCGTACTGAGTTATCCTTGCAACAACAAGGCCGTATACATTACAAAGCAGGATCGTGTGTCCGCCAGTCGCACCACGCTCCAATAGCTCTATCGCACGTGAACAAATCTCCTATCAACTGTCACTTTGACGCGTGTCTGGTTAATTGTTTGATGTTCAACGCTATTCAATTGTTAATTGTTTATTCCTGTTTCATTGGTATGTTTGTATTATTGGGTTTGAAATCTGCTCTGGTTTATTTTCACGAATGTTATACAGAACCTAAACTTAAAAAAGTTTAAGTTTGTAAGTTAACCTAAACTTTGAGTTTCTATCACGAGATAGAATATGGGATCATCTAGTGTATATCTGTCACCTTGTATGATTGAGATATCTGATAAGATTGTTTAAGATCAGAAGAACCAATTGAAGCTGAAAACCAACCGCTCGTTAAATCAGAACTGAAATATCTTCAGATAAAAAATAATACTAATAGTACTAAGGCGCCTAATTAGTTGTATTTAATTATAATGGTAGAAAACATTTAAAACGCGTAAGCTTACATTATTAAATACACGTTTCCGCTCCATATTCCTCGTTTATTTATGTGAAATCTATACAAAACACAGTGCAACTATTAAAACTCCAATTCATAAATGCGACCTTATTTTACTGAGAAACTTCCTTAAACATAGAAGGATATAAACCTAAAACCTAGATCGTCGTCCATAAATTAACTTTGTATACTAATTTTGTAAACAAAATGTATAAACTAAACATAGTTTTTATGAATACGTGCGCAAATATTAACTCCCGTTGGTTTAAACGTGTAGTTCTATATTTTATACTGCCTCGGTGGCGCAGTTGTAATTGCGCATGCGTTACGACTGTTGTGCTGAGGTCTCGGGTTCGATCCCCGGGTCGGGTAAAGTGATATTGGGTTTTTCTATCTAGAAATTCCTCAGTATTAGCCCGGAGTCTGGAAAATGTGCCCGGTATGGCGATAGGCTCGCCCCCTATCACATTATGGGACCGAAATTCGGCGAAAAGTGGGTGTACTAGTTACACCTCTGCCTACCCCTTCGGGGATTACAGGCGTGAGTGTATGTGTATGTGTGTTCTATATTTTATCCGGATTTCACTTTCGCCTTGAAATGTTTACTTGGAATCTGTAATATGATATTCATCATGTAATGTATAAAGTATCTGCAAACAATTGAAAATTTAAAGAGATATCTTAGGAAGACTTTGTTTGGCAGCAAATTATTGAGAAAAAGTAATATAAAGTTTTGGACAATACGTTACATACATTTTATTGGTATTGCGAAGATTAGGTTTACCGTAAAGTACCTAATATCTTTATATTACCATGGATCTATTTCTTTATATTATTTTAAAAACGATGGTATCCTAAGCCTTATTTGGCTTTAGTGCATTATGCTTTAATGTTTAAAAAGGCATTGTTACTATGTAAACTATATTATTGTATATTGGTTAATTACAGGAAAAGCCATAGACGTCATCTGTATTTGTACATTTGGAATTATTAACTTGCAATTGCTAGGAAACCGTATAAAGTTATTTGATTATGAAATCTACCCACAATAGCAACATCTGCCCCCAATTTATTACCCATAATAGCAATTCCTTTCTTCAATTAGTTACTGGAGTACTTCTTTTTTACAAGCTTTTATTTAACATGCAATGTTTGTTACGGTCGAAATTTTCGACTGATTTTTGAACCAGTGCCCGCCCGTAGCTCGAATAGGCTGAAATTTGGTATTCAAACATAAACCTAATGACAATGCAATATCATGGTATACTGATATACCAGCACCTGATGCTGCTGCGAGGGCCCTCTGCAGATCACTCAATAGTTTTCAGCAGTAATATCGTGTTTAGGGCCGTAAGATTTGTATTGACAAGTACTTTTTTATTCATTCCCTACTTTAAATCACTATTTTTGTCTTTTTAGAGCATGTAAATAAAAGCTTCTTTAAAAATATTTTTAAGGACAAACTTATTATTATCGATAACGCCTAAACTACTTCCAGTGTTAAACGGAAATAGCACTTTTTAATTAACTCTGTGCTGATAACAGTTTCCTGGCCTCGCGATATCGCGCCCCTACAAAAATTATAATCGTCCATGTTCCTACGTCACTTGTCATTCGAGACTCCCAATTGGCAGCTTCCTTCGCTTTCCATTTGACATTTGGTCCTCTGTGACATGTTGGTTCCGCTGCGTTTTAATATGGGTTTTTTTTATTATTTGTCATAAGGTCTTTACTGCAGATCATTGAAGAGCTTTGGGCATTTTTGACTTTTCAAAAACTTTCGGTGTTTCAATGCTGTAAAACTGAAAAATCATAAAGTTTTGAACAATAGATTTCATAGTTGCAATGGAAAGTCCTACATTATTCATTATTCTTTTGCCATATAAGAATGCCGATCGGGAAGAAAGATAAATTTGAATTTAGGCCTGCAGAAATCTCACTCACACCGAAACGTAACATCATCCTGCCATTTTTCGTCGGCTTACTTTGAATGTATTACCACAATCGAACCAGCTAATTAATGATGTAATCCAAATTATCTGCAGAGTATCTCTGCCTCTTTAAATTCTTATATTTTAATAAGCCATAGAATAACAGTTGACAAACTCAATAAACTTCAAAAATGATAATTGCACAAAAAACTATCGGCTACGTGAGCAAGCGTCCTATCTGACAAATTGAATTTGGATTGTATTCCATTGTATATGGACGAGAGTCGTCATTGAAAACGACAATGGTGCTCTGTGACGCGAATTATAAGTTTGTCACACGTTTAATTTGATTGAATGTGACGAAGCTAATACGATCAATGAGTGGAGTAAATCAACGTTTAAACTAATTGTTGATATTAAAAGAAGTAAGAGCGCTCTTTTGTCTGTATGAAATGTAGAATGCCAATTAAGTATGAAAATACACCCTCTGTGTCTCAGTCTCTGAAACATATATTTATGACATTATAATTAAAGAGGGTCATGATTTGAGTAGTCTGTACGAAATATGTCTCTGCTTAGTTTTTTGAAGAATAAGGGCTTTGCGGATATAAAAGTTGTATAAGTTTGTATAGTTATATACTACTAGTATCTCCTTATTGAGCGGCATATGCCTGAAAGCAAGACAAAAGACATTCTATTAGATCCTATTCCTTAATTTATGAACAATGTCTTTTTAAATATTGACCTGAATAAATTTTATTGAGTTCTCTTGATTTATCATTATAAGTTTAAAAATTTGCCTCCATTGTTTTTGTTATAAAAATTGCAATATCTTTTACTTGAGAACCATTGATTCTGGGTATTAAATATGTTTTCGAATAGTATATGTGACTATAATGATAGCATCATTTTGGATAAGATACTAGGATATTATCTGAGATCCGGTAGATAACGTATAAAATAAATTTTAATATTGATTCTGAATAATATAAATAACCTACGTAAACTAGTAACGATGAAGGAAAACATCGTGAAGACACCTGCGTATCTGTGAATTCCACATAAAAATTTCATATGTGAGCAGTAGACCACTCCGCGTTAGATTATCGTGAAGGACTGAAGCCAGAGTAGATCAGCCCAAAAGTAGAACAGTTTAATCCAGAACTGTTTATAACCTATAAAGTTGGACAGTATAAAACATAGTTCCGTGAATAAGAAAACCACAAAGTTTATTGTAAAAACCGATCGTCCAGAACACATCCGTAATAAAAAAACATCCACAACACGAGCTTGTTAGTCAATAACTATTCAACAATAGAATGTAACCGACAGTACGAGTACTTATCCAATTTGGTGACCCCGTAATTTGTTATGATATTCATTTAACTAGTAAATAGGCTGCACCCGATGGCGGGCTCAATGTCCAAAAAGAGGTAAGCAAGTAAGGATCAGTAGCAATTGCTATTTTAAACAGTGTTGCTGTTTTACTGCTGGGCAAAGGCCTCGACTTATGTTTAGAGGTTACCTTGACGATATGAGCGCTGTGGGTCCCATACAAAAAGCTACCGAATCGATTTCGTATGCCCAAAGTGCAGGATGGCGGTAATTCTTTTTTGATTTGTTTTTTTTTATTACGTACGTTGGAAATGTAGTTTGTAATTTAGTAAAGGATACTCATCAATTTTGTGTGTAGTTTTATTTAAAAAATGCAATGTTCATACATTACACTCGGTATCATCGGATTGTTCCTCCATTAGTCAGATTATATCTGATTTTATAAGTAAAAAATGAGAATCATTTATTTTCATTTATATATCAGTGAAATCAACCATTTATTTATTATATTTCGTCTCTGCATAGTCAATTTTGTTTAGTTATTAAAACGGGATATTTACCATGTTTTTTATTTGATGTGAGTTCCCTATATTTCGGCACTATTGCAAGCGCCATGATCACGGGTAAACTGAAGTTTTTGCGGGTGGATATTTATGAGCAGACAAAACGATCTACCCTCTTTCTTTCTCTTTTTGTGCGCTGGGTACCACTACCATTGTCACATAAGTCACTCACATTACGATTTTGTTCACGGCACACGAAACTCACTGTATCTACTCGCGAACTTTTTTCGGAAATTTTTCGGTGTTTACATAGTTGAACCACTGGATTCCAGGCCCTCGACAGTTGAAACCCTTCCTCCCGGTTGAAATTTCTGTATTTCGTAATTTCTATGGCTTCTCTAACCAGTCTAGGAATATAGTGGCGTTCTGTCGAAATTACCTGAGGGTTATGTAACTCGATCCAGTGGTTCGATCCCGCTCCCAAAAGGTGTTCAGCTATGGCCGATTTTTGGGTTTCCTGGTTTTTTACCGCTCTAATGTGTTCTGAGATTCTACACGAGACAGTGCGCTTCGTCTGACCGATGTACGACTTACCACAACTGCAGTCTACTTTGTAAACACCTGGCTTTTCTAGGGGAAATTTGTCTTTCGGTGAACGCAGCATCTGAGACACTTTTTTGAAAGGAGTGAAGATAGTCTTTACGGAGTATTTGCTGAGAATGTTTGCAACTTTATCTGTCACTCCCCTCATGTAAGGCAAAAATGCCGGCTGCCTCTCAACCTCGTTCTTTCGGTGCTTATATGTAGTTCTTCGTTTGCATTGTGCGGTCTTCGCTGTATATCCATTCCTCTGTAGGACTTTCTGTACGTGCACTAGCTCTGCATGCAAGTGTTCTTCATCGCATAGATCGTATGCACGGTTAGTGAGTGAAGTCACTACAGAGTTCAGCTGTCTGGGATGGTGGTGTGAATCTGCGTGTAGATATCGATCTGTGTGGGTCGGTTTCCTGTATACTGAGTGGCTCAGAGAACCGTCGTTACGAACTTTTATTTTTACGTCCAAGAATGGTATAGTCCTCCCGCTTTCCACCTCATAGGTAAATTTTATTTTGCTATGTATGCTGTTTAGGTGTGTCAAGCATACTTTTACCTCTTGTTCATCTCCTTCAATGATGCCAAAGACGTCATCAACATACCTTTTCCACAGTTTTATAGGTGTAACTGTAGGTACAGTGGAAATAGCCAACTCCTCAAAATGCTCCATCCAAATGTTGGCTACTACTGGAGCCACTGGACTGCCCATGGCTACCCCGTCTATCTGTAGGTAATATTGACCTTGGTAGATGAAATAGCTGGTCGATAAACAATGGTATAGTAATTTCGCGTATTCTACTGGGATGTTATTCTCTAGCAATTTTACCTTTATCACTTCCATACAATCCATCACAGGTACATTTGTATAAAGGGCCTCCACATCGAAACTGACCATTAGGTCATTTGTTTGGAGTTTGATGGATTGCAGAATGTCAATGAGATGCCGAGAGTCTTTTACATGGGATGTTGACTGCCAAACTAATGGCTGAAGTACACTAGCTACATGTTTTGCCAGGACGTACGTGGGCGAGTCTATCTGACTGACTATGGGCCGCAGCGGAACGTTTGGCTTATGTACTTTTGGTAAACCATATAGTTTTGGGGGCTGTGTATTCCTAGGACGGAGCAGGTACTTAACTGTATCATCTGTGATTATGTGTTGATACTCTTTTATTATTTTACGTGTACTGCGATTCGTTCGTGCCGTCGGATTATAGCTTACTTTCTTGTAGGTGTTCACATCACTCAATAAGTTTTGGATCTTTTCATCGTATTCAGTGGCATTCATGACTACAGTAGCATTACCTTTGTCCGCTTTCAGTACCAGTATGTCTTCATCCTTTCGTAGGTTGTGTAGTGCTGTTATTTCATCCGCGGTAATGTTCGGGGTAGGGAGTTTTGCGCGACGTAATGCAACGGCGGTATCCTGCCTGATCACATCAGCATCACTCGCCGGTATCATATTCCGTCTAATAGCTTCCTCTACACCTCCGATGACTACTTCGTAAGGAATGCGTTTCGGAGTCGGAACAAAATTTAACCCTCTTTCCAGGACTTTAAGGGCACTCTGTGACAGTTCTTTGCTGGATAAATTAACAACCGTTCGAGTTACTTGTGAGTTGTCATAGTAGGGGCTCACCGGTTTTTGTTTTTGTAGTAGTGATTCGTATTTCTGTTGCAACTTCAAGGCACTCATTTCTCGTGAGCGTTCGGCCTGCAAGTAGGTAATACGATCACAGACGTCGAAATCGCTAGCTGTCAGCAAAGCACTGCATTCCAGATGTAAACAATATAGCATACGACGGATCTCATCTATCTGGTATCTGGTATTGCGAACAACTTTACGCAACAATTTAACACTCGCGTTACGTAGAATACTCGCGGAACCGTGGATGTCCTTGCGAGGTTTTAGTCGCACACACATAGGGATAACGTCCGCGTCCCTACACTTTATTAGAAAAGCTAAGGACTCTTCCAAACAACCACACTTTTTCCGCGTGCGTTCAAGCTGTTGCACTAATTTTACACTATCCGGCCCGTACCGGTTCGCGATATAAGTTTTTAAACTGACATGGTCATTAACACAATCTTTAGTTATTAAAACGGGATATTTACCATGTTTTTTATTTGATGTGAGTTCCCTATATTTCGGCACTATTGCAAGCGCCATGATCACGGGTAAACTGAAGTTTTTGCGGGTGGATATTTATGAGCAGACAAAACGATCTACCCTCTTTCTTTCTCTTTTTGTGCGCTGGGTACCACTACCATTGTCACATAAGTCACTCACATTACGATTTTGTTCACGGCACACGAAACTCACTGTATCTACTCGCGAACTTTTTTCGGAAATTTTTCGGTGTTTACATAGTTGAACCACTGGATTCCAGGCCCTCGACAGTTGAAACCCTTCCTCCCGGTTGAAATTTCTGTATTTCGTAATTTCTATGGCTTCTCTAACCAGTCTAGGAATATAGTGGCGTTCTGTCGAAATTACCTGAGGGTTATGTAACTCGATCCAGTGGTTCGATCCCGCTCCCAAAAGGTGTTCAGCTATGGCCGATTTTTGGGTTTCCTGGTTTTTTACCGCTCTAATGTGTTCTGAGATTCTACACGAGACAGTGCGCTTCGTCTGACCGATGTACGACTTACCACAACTGCAGTCTACTTTGTAAACACCTGGCTTTTCTAGGGGAAATTTGTCTTTCGGTGAACGCAGCATCTGAGACACTTTTTTGAAAGGAGTGAAGATAGTCTTTACGGAGTATTTGCTGAGAATGTTTGCAACTTTATCTGTCACTCCCCTCATGTAAGGCAAAAATGCCGGCTGCCTCTCAACCTCGTTCTTTCGGTGCTTATATGTAGTTCTTCGTTTGCATTGTGCGGTCTTCGTCTTCTAAATATCCCGTTTTAATAACTAAAGATTGTGTTAATGACCATGTCAGTTTAAAAACTTATATCAATTTTGTTGTTTAATAAACAAACATTTTGTTGGATATCCTCCCCTTGCTATGTTACTTAAATTATATTTACGTGTCATCATACAACGCATTGTTGTTATATTAATGTTACTCATCCAAATAAGGAGGATCGTTTGGGTCCAGTTATTTTCTGTGACATAAATTCCATGTTATATTCGCCACTGTTATTATTACATGAGTGTGGTTACCTTTAAGGCCGCGAAAACCTGTATCGCAGGTTTTTTTTACAACAGCTAAAGTCATTTGAGAAATGCAATACTTACTTTTAAATGTATTTTTGATACAAATAATACGTTAATGGGTAGTTAGTGGCTTATGTGATGTGACATACTATGTAGACGAAACTATAATATGTGGAAACAAACACTAGGCGCCTATTTAAATAAATAATATACACCCAACAGTCACACACATAGTCCTGACCCCATACTAGGTGAAACCTGTATCGTGGGTATCAAGAACTTCGAGGAACTACGGTCCCACAACACCCAGACCCGATACAAATATCTGTCTGTCACACAAAAATTTGTCTGGGTAGCGGGAATCGAATCCACTGTTACTAGTTTGACAACCGGCTACTCGCCCGCTGCGCTATGGAGGCTGTCAAGTTTCATTAAATAATGGGGAAATTGGCAAATATAAATACATCTTAGACACTTTCATAAAATAATTGTGCAATATCAATTAGGGGGAAGAAAATATACTCATTGGCTAGTTTGTCACACGCACGGAATACGGTCGTTGAGACTGTCTCCTGAGTTTGACTTTTGTATTGAAAAACTTGCTGTAGATTTTTTAATTTTGTGTGTTTATAGCTTTACAGTTTTATCTAAATAACAACTAAGAAATTTACAGTCTCTGTTGGTTACGAATTAAGCGAACACTTTTTAACACCACATATGTTTAAGGGAAAAAAATTTATAAACAATATTCACATAATCTTGCATCATTTTCAAATATGATATAACGTCACTGTTTAAGATTACCGCCTGTATAAATGTTAAAGCTAAATGAATAGGGTTTGGGTTGGTGGTTACATGACAAGAACAGAATATTCTTATCAGGTCGTCCTTTTATGTTCAAAGTCTTATAATTATAAACCTTAGTTGAAATAATAGAACTTGCTTGTCTATTTTTATAATGGACCCCTTTTTCATTCCTCTCAAATATCGGTATCGCACCCATGTGTAGAAACACGCTGTTGTAGTTTGTCTATGGCATGGATTGTCAAGCTGGACCGGGTGATTACTAGTGTTTCACAGGAAACTGACGTGAAGTAACAGCTTCTTGTTGCTTTTCGTACGATGACTGAGGTTTGCAAAGTAGCTTGCTTAGTAGCTTCTTCGCGTAGATGATCTAGGATCATAGGAAAGAGGGAACACTGTAGCTGGCAAACTGTTCCACAGCTTGATGCTTATTCAGTTTTAGTGCGCTAAGGATAGGATCAATGGACTGTTATTTAAAATATGTATTAGCCATATAACAGTTAATTAAAGGCAGAATAAATAGCGCATATTTATAAATAGAGATTTGCGTGTTTTATGAGGTTTTATGAAACTTCGCTTGACAAGCCACATTGACAAGAATAGTACATGCGTTGTTTTATTGTGCCGTAAATTCTTCTCGTTCGCCATATAAACAAACGCAGATGTGTCCCAAAAGTACGAAAACATTCTGGAATATACACAGAACATGCTAACAGAAAAAATAAACAGCCGTATTGCTAAAAGAACTCGTATCCCGGTCTTTGTAGCTATATACGAATGTGTACATGATGTACATATTGCTGAAGAATTAATAATAGCCATTGTTTGCAACTTCCATTGCACTTAGGTCGGTGTTCATTTTTTACTAAAGAATAGGGTATTTGTCAATTTTTGAAAATTGATGGACATCGATAGAGGACTCTTCACATAAAGCCCCCGTAATATTTTTATTATTGAAATATACTCAATTTTTATAAAATCCGTCATTTTACTTTTTCATATATAATTTCGCGCTAAAACGCGTTGTCACGTGGCATTATCTCTATGTGACGTCATCGTACATACACAACCATTCGTGACCGATGTGACACCTAACAACATAACAAATTATTTGCATTTATCTGTTAGTTTTTCCGCAAAAATGAATGAGCCAGCATATAAATATTGTTAAATGCCTTTGTGTAAAACCTCGACAATAAATCCCGATAAATTGTTCATCCATGTGCCAAAATCAAAAGTTTTAAGAAAGAAGTGGCAGATTTCGACTATCAGCCTTTGTAATGCCTTCTTCCATTCTTATAGAAGACTTGAAGACGAAATTAACACGTTTCCACACATTTACACATAAAAAAATATGTTCTTCTTTACAATTTTATTTGTCGTAGGATGCAATGTTTATGTGCGATGTCGTCACGAGTAATGGCGGCCGGTATTGCTATGTTTTTGGCACCGAGAGATACAGATTAAAAATTCAAAATTTTAATGACGAAAATACAATGTTTATAATACATTTAAAATAAAAAAATGTATTTAATAAATATGTTTGCCCACTATCCTTTCTCCTAGTGCAGTTTTATATTTTTTGGTTACACCAGTCAAACACCCTATTAGCTAGTGATCAAGGCTCATTAGAAATTTTGTAATACGAATCCTTGAGATAAGTGTAGATTTGTCAATGCTGTTACATCCTTAAATGATACCATTAAAGAAAATTACTTTAATAATAAAAATAACCTTAAATTATAGACTCCCATTGTAAGGTGTTAATGATAGGTGTTAGTGCACCACGCTGGCCTAATGCTAGTTTGCAGATTTCACATATCTTAGAAATTCTTACGGTGAATTTTTTATTATGCCAGTTTCGATGCGACGATTTCTTCACCATTAATGAATGCATAATTGACAATGTATACACGCATTATTTAGAAAACTCTGAAGGGTTTAGGAACTCTGAACCATTTAGGCTTGTTTCGAACCTGAGACTTTCGTTTCAGCAGTCCACCTTTTAAAAAAATCACATTTATTTTTCCACACACACAATACAGAAACGATAAAGTATATATAAACTACACCATTAACTAAGCTATTGCTGCTATATGCATGTTACTTTTTTAAGGCAAAAGTATGCTGTTTCCATTAAAATGGCCTATGGTTTAAGACTACATATAAATTACACCGAATCGAAGTCTCGAACAATATAAAGCTTCATGTAAAATAAAGTACTTATAACTCCAAACGAGTTTTACCCAATATTTATTACAATATAACATGATTATACCAAACACTTTACCGCTCTATTGGATCTACTAGACATAATTCCAAAGCGGTTATGTTCGTGTGCAAAACCCTTATTTTCGTTGCCGTCAAGAATGTTATTGTAAAAGAACTTCGGAACTACTCGTGTTAGTGTTCCGGATGAACAAACTTCACAGGTTTCTGCAAACATCAGTCTTTCAAAGTAATTTATAACATGTATACCATGTTGCCGTATTTGGCTATAACAGCTGAAATTTGAAACGCTCTATTCGAGTTTCGCGTAAGGCAATATAGTTCAGTGGTTTAAGTTGTTCTTATATAATTCTATGCCCGTCGAGTTGAAACCATATTTTATCTACTACATAATTTACACGCCACATACCTACATTTTTACCCAAGTGATGATGTATAAAACTTAAATGTTTCTGTCTAAGGACACTTAGGTACTCCTAAAATGTAAATGTCTCCATCCAGACTGCTTCATGGCCGAATAACCATGTCTATGTGATCAAAAAATATTTGTTTTGAGTCTGAGTGTTTGAGACCGTAGTCCCTCGTAGTTTTTATATCCACGATACAGGTTTGACCTATTGTGTGGTCAGGACTGTGTGTGACTGTAAGGTGTATTTATTATTTATATAATACTATATATGGGACGGCAGAGTGTATTATTTATTATCCAATTTTACTCCAAAATAACCGATCACGGCTTAATCACCGATGTGAATATAGGCTTACTATTTAATGATGTTTTTTATTATTTCATGTACCAACCACATTTACAAAAGAACTAATATTACAAACATAAACATAAAATAATTTTTAAAATAAAATAGTGCATTGATATTACCGCCAATTCATTGTTCCCCAAGCTCCATCGGGTGGTGCCCTCCGTGATCCTAAAGATGAAGTTATATAATCTGTGCCACATTAAAATAAAAATATCTACAATATGAAAATAGTGTGGCCACCAACCGGTACTTGTGGTAATCAGGCTAACACGTGCTTGTAAGACCCCGGTATACTAAATACGTAAAATTAATGACAATAAATAATTGATGTTATACATCTTTGCAGGAAACTAGTCGCACAATTCAGTAGAGAAGAGACGTCGCTCCTGGTCCTGCGTGTGATGGTCGGCCTGATCATCCTGTACGACTGGGTCCACCCGTCCGGTGCCTTCTGCCGGTCCTCATCAGTGGACGTGAAAGGCTGCGTGAAGTTCCTACAGCAACAGCCGCCGACGAAGGCCGAGCCGCTGCTCAACGCTCTCAGGTACACCACCAAACACCTCAACCACCAGTCGACGCCGAAGAACATCCGCAGTCTACTGGCGGCGTGAGGGCAGCACTCCAGCCTTGCATGCTGCTGTGGGGAATGAATCGACAATAATTGTGGGGGTTTCTCATGGGCACGCCGTTGTTTTGCTGTTTCGCATGTTCTATCGTAGGTGTTAAATTATATTTTAACATTCTCAAAAGTTACTCTTATTTTTATTGGTATTTCTTTAACGGACAAATGTTTATACCTTTGTAAATGTGTAATCGATTGCTCATAAATAAACTATGAATTATAATAACATAATGTGTAACATATTTCTATTTTGGGAAACTATACGTTTGTTTCATAAATACTTTAAAGCTAGCTTTTAAAGCGTATTTAATGTTGAGAAAAGGTCCCCTATACCCACTCAGTGCAAGGTCACGTCTTAAAACTAAACAGTAATGATACCAGTCGCGAATTGAATTAGAATTTATACCAATCATAAGGAGGCTAAGGTGTCCTAATATACATAAGGAAAAATTATTATTATACTTATGTTGTGTTTACTGTATGAAAATTCTCTTGGAATTTTATTGATCGGTTACCACATCATTATATTATGTGATTTGTACAATAATTATTGTTATGTTGAGGAAATTATGTGCTTTGTTGGATATATATAGATTTAAAAATACATTGAAGTAGTGTGACATGTTACTTCAATAAAGCACGGACATTTATCTCAAAGAACATTATTACATTATTCCCAGTGTTTATTTGTAACATTACGTGAATTGAGTATATTGAACAGTTTTTGATGTTTATAAAATTAAGTAACATTTAAAGTATTTACTTCCAAAGAAATAAACGGTATTCGTTCACGGCATCAATGGTACGTTATCATTTATCAAAAGACTGATATCAACTTCACGGAATAAAAAAAAATTAACTATGGGCCGTTTAAGTGTTGCGTAAGCACCAAAAGGGGGTGGGCAGGTCTTTGCTTATTTTTGATGACACAGGGATCTGAAAGGTGATTACGTCAGCAATATTTATTAACTTTCGTATTTGTTTGAAAAAATTGTAGTTTCTGATTTGATATCTGATTCTCAAAAGCGGAAAGGATGTTAATGTCATAGGCTTTGAAATGAAGCTAATTTTATGGATTCTATCACGGTTTATTTAACTTTTTTAATCACGACGTTTCGAACGCTTTACATCTTTCATGGACGGAGAATCCGTAAAATTAGTTTCATTTCAATGTATAATATTCGCGTAAACATAAGAAACCATTATGTCAGACTTTGTTAAAACCATACCAATTCTTACGTATTCATAGGGGGAGGGGTAAGAATTTTGCTTACATTCGCTGACAAGTGGGAGGAGTCTAAAAAGACTAAAACTGTTTATGTAATACTTGAACGACCCATCATTCCAATATACACTATTCAAACGAACGTACGTCGAAGAAAGCGAATCAATCTGTCTTCAAGCTTCTTTCAAATTATTATAGATGTTAAGTAATATGTATTACAATGTTGAATTTATGCATGCACCACTGCCTTGATGTTAACTAACGTTTTAAATTGAATTTATATGTACGATATGTTTCATTATGTATTAAATGGCTATGTATATACAATTTTACATGTATATGAAGTAAATGGTATTTATGATGGATGCGACAGATGCGGATCCAAGAAAATGAATTTTGGGTTATTTAAAATTTGGCTACACTTTCTTCCATACCATAGTGAATAAACAAAAAGGATTTCCTATTTTAAAAGCCGCTGGATACGCTCAAAAACGTAATTTACCATTACATGTTATTTTTATCATTATTAGAATAATCGTAATATACGTTAGAATTATACGTTTTAGATTTTATAGCGCACTCATTTACATATATGATAATTGTCATTATTCTCTACACTTCAGATATCTATAAAAAGGAATATTATACTGTTATTTTGAAATTGGATGCGAACTGAGAAGTAATAACTGCAAAATATGGAGTGCATTTTTCTACCAATTAAGTTTCTTGCTCCTAAAATTTATTCATATTATATACATTTTAAAAACACCTGTCGTTACTCACTAAAGCACAAACTTATGTAGAGACATTTAGAGTTAATTATCTAGTATAGTTAGAAATACGCACAGTCGCACATTATATAACATACAGCATCCCACTAAGTACCCTGTTTACATTTACACTCCGAATTGCATTTATAGTAAGGAATTGATTGTGAATTGAATAATGGAATTAACGAACCGAAAATTGTCACTGCCCTAAAGTTTTGTATCCTATTTTTTTATACATAAGTGTTTAAATGTAACAAATTAATATTTGCTAATGAACTCCATGTCGAGTATAAGAATGTAAAAGTATTTAGTGTTGGCGTCAAATGAATGCTTTATTAGGAGTTTGGTGTAGAAAAGGTTGGCTGGGGAAGCCGTTATGAATGTTATAAGTAGTGTGAAACAAAACTATTTATTTGTATAATATACTCGTGAGTTAGGACAAATGTTTAGTAAATTCTTCTCAAGTTGATAGAAAATGCATCTTGTGTTTATTGAAGTTGTATACGTTATAACAATGCAATTCTGTTAATCATTTATTGCGGTTATGTATGATAAACTTATTTTAATTACTCGTCATTTATTTATTGTATATAAACACACACCAAAGTTATGAAGTAAATAAATAATCTAATAGATTCTTGTAAAATATTGTTTTATTATGAATCCTGCAGCACCTGTAGCTGCACCATGAGTTTATGTCGAAAAGTTACAATAAGTAAACAAAGTCGCTAGCATTGCAGCGTCGTTTTATATGTATGGAGTGTTTCGTTCTTATAGTCCCAAATTTAGTTCCTCGCGTAGCCGCTAGAGGCGCTGTATATTTTGTCATATACATATTTTACGTTGTCGCTAGTAAATATACGTGAGAAAAACTCATGATTGTGCTAGTATTCATGATGTAGAACTATCTATGGCAGTGGTTCCCAAATGACTGGACAGCGACCTACCTATCAAAACTTCTAAACTCGGGACTCGCCTTTTCGTTGTCATGAATAAAAAGGTATTGTTTAAATAAAAATAAAAGCAGTTTCAATTGAATATTTTAATACTTAGTAGCGATAGCCTAGTTGGTAGTGGTACGGCCTGTCTAGACGAAAGTCGTATGTTTGAAACCAGCCCAAATGGCATACACCTTTGAATTTTGTTAGATACATGTATAATGTATATTCATTTTTAATTATTGCTTGCTTTAACGATGGATCCTTATACTACAATGTGATGTCCAGCAACTCTGATAAGCCAGCGTGTACTAAAATCTAACCCCTCTTATTAGTAGAGCAGGCCCAGCAGTGGGTCAATTTTTAATACAGGGATAGTATTATAAACACAAGGACTGCCATAATCATATGGCCATACATATATATACACAGCCTCACATTTGTAATCCCGGTTATTACGGTCTCATAATGTGATAGGGGGCGAGCTAGTCGCCATATCGGTCTCAATTCCATGCTAAATAGAAAAATCTATCACTACCCGACCCGGGATCGAACCCGAGACCTCAGCACAGCAGTCGCATGCAATTACAACTGCGCCACCGTGACAGTCCAGTGGGCCATGGGAAATGCTGCTCCATGGCTTCCACCAAACACCTTGGATATTTAAGTTAAAAACAGCATTAAAATAAAAATAAAAATAAAATAAATAAAAATACAACAATGAACAGCCTTTTATTCTTATGTATAACTTAAGATATCGTTTTTGGCGGGTCGCGGCTTGAGTATCAGCTTGCCGGTGTCGTCGCAGGACATGTTGAAGTCGTTGAGGACGGACCGCGTGCGAGCCGTGATGATGCTCGGCGCGACCACCTTCCTATGCACCCCCGTCATGAATAGTAGAACTGGAAACGATAAAAGTCAGCTGATTGCAACTAGAATGTTTATGAAAGTAACATACATACATATGCACTCACGCCTGTAATCTCCTAAGGGTTAGGCAGAGGTGTAACCAGTACACCCACTTTTCGCCGAATTTATTACGTCCCATGATGTGATAGGGGGCGAGCCTATCACTTTATCGGTTTTAACGGTAGGCAGCGGCTCTGCTGTGCTTTGGCATTGCAGAAGTCTATGGGCGGCGGTGACTACTTACCATCAGGTGGCCCGTCTGCTCGCCTGCCTATCCAGGCACTAAAAAAAAATTAAAAATTATATTACAATAAGTTCAGCCGTAAGATAGTGGCTGATCAATAAATACTTCCAATAGTCACATATATAGCTTTTCCCCTACACCAGGGCAACCATTTGAGTCGTATAGAACCTAAGTCGGCAAAGTAGGGCCGACTTATATTTTGGCAAATTTAAAAAAACTTTTGTTTGAGTCGAAAGTCAATTTGGCTGAATATTTTATTTTAATCTGAGAAGATATTTAATTTGCAAAATCTTATTGAACTTTCTAGATTGCCGAGTTTGAACCCAACTAAGATAAGATGGCCGACTTTGCTATTGTAACTCCTACTAATTTTGCAATTTTTGAACATCACTAACTTCATGAGAAATAGGATTGTTGCCTTGACAGAAGCTTCTGATTGGTTGAAAGTAGTAGTGAAAGATTGGCGACATTGGTTCTAAAGCAACTTTTGTTTTGTGTTTTAGATTTTACAGCCGTCTTTAATTATAAAACATTGCAATAGCATTGCACTCATAAATAACTGAGATAAATAGTAATCCATCATAGTAATAGTACAAGGGAGTGGAAAATGTACAATTTAGCATGTATGTGTGTTCGAAACTAGTCCAAATTGTATACACCTCTGACTTTTCTAAAGTTACGTGTGTATTCATTGTTGATTATCGCTTGCTTTAAACGGTGAAGGAAAAGATCGTGAGGAAACCTGCATATCCGAGAATTCTCATAACAATTTCAAAGGTATGTGAAGTCTACCAACCCGCATTAGGCCTGCGTGTATTATGTGTACTAAGGCCTAAACACTCACATTTTTAGACGAGGTCCGTGACCAGCAGTGGGATAAATTTAATACAGAGCTGGTATTATTATAACATGTGGTACAGAGAAAAAATCGTCCCATAAACAGCAGGTTAGCTTATCAATATATCATGTGTTTAATTTGGCCTAATATAAATAAATATATAACATGTAATATCAATATACATATAGAATAAAATAAAAATCTTTATTGATGTAGGCATACAAAATGCACTTATGACAGGTTAAAACACAGAACAAAATTCACCATACTGAATGAATAATTATAGTTATTATTTAATTTGACCTTGGTAAGCAGAAAATGAATATCACTAATGCCAAATAATAACTAATAAAAATTACCAACCTAAAAACATAGATGTGAAAGCGAAGAAGGGATGATTCCACAGTGACTGGGTAAGAGAGACGACAGGTGTGAGTGGATCCATGAGCCAGTGATACGCAGCTATAGCTGTGCACACAGACACCACTGTGAGCAGAACTGGGAAAGAATACAGAGTAATATTATGTTATGTTATTATTATGTTTTTATTATATATATATCTTCTTATCTATAAGGTAAGGTCTTCAAGTCAAGAGTCAATTGGTATCTTCTAGGCAAGCGTGCTCCACCGTAGACCAAATCATCACTTACCATCCAGCGAGATAATGGTCAAATGAAAGCCTATTTCGCTAAAGAAAAAAAAAGAACCCAATACCCTTTTCTTAAATAATATACTAGATTTGCATGCAGATGTTTGTTTATCCTGACATGGCGAAGCGAGCACACTGCACCTGATGCTGAGATCAGTACCGTCCACTTAGAGTATCAAGTAGAGAGAGACAATCTATCCCTCGCTACTCAACACAACCATGACGGCCATACTCAAGTATGATTATTGGTATTGTAGTAATTACAATCCCATAAAAAAAGAAAGCAGTTTTTTTTTGTCACTAAAATCTTTATTCAGATTATTATGACCATCCATATCTAAAACAAACATTTATCCCAGTGAAGGGATCGAACCCATGGCCTCTCATTTCACAGCCAGCTACTCACCCGCTGTGCCACAGAGGCTGTCAAAGAACAGTTGAACAATTAAAATAAATGCTTACACATTAATAGTACAACTTACTTCTCCATCTCAGAGTAGCTGGCTGCAGACAAGCTATCACTTCAGTGAGGCGACGCTCAAAAGCTTTGAGATCTGTAATGACAACTATTAAGCATCATTAATCTTAAACATGTTGTTGAGTGGTTAAGTTTGGATTTCTAATAATACAATAAAATAATACAAGCCCTGTATTAAACATTGTCCCACTGCTGGGCACGGGCCTCCTCTACTAATAAGAGGGGTTAGGCCTTAGTCCACCACGCTGGCCTAATGCGGGTTGCCAGACTTCTCATACCTTCGAAAAATTCTCAGATATGCAGGTTTCCTCACGATTTTTTCCTTCACCGTTAAAGCAAGCGATAATTAACATTTTAATAAACACATAACTTTATAAAAGTTAGAGGTGTATGCCACTTGGGTTTCGAACCTACGACTTTCATCTTGACAGTCCGTACCGCAACCAACTAGGCTATCGCTGCTTTTTGCTGCTGGATTTCTAATGGGCTTCCTTTAATTTGTCTGAGTAAGAAATAAAGCTATTAAGCAAAATTTGTGAATTAAATATTTAAGATATTGATTTAAGTATAGTCATGAGAGCTGAATATACAAGTGGGTATACAGATAAGGATGGCAGTAAGGTACTTGGATTGAGTTTTTTATACCCAATATTAAAATAGAATTACATAAATCTGTTCATAAATTAAAAAGTTAGGCTTTTCAATGTGGTGGTAGATGGGGTCAAAAGACAATAAAAAATACTAAATATTGTTTATGGTGTTACATATTACATAAACAGTTATACAAAATATAATGAGGGAAGTTGCACTATAACTTTTAAATGCCAACGAACCTATTAACAGCTTGGCTCCAAAAATTATTGATCCATGAACATGTATGTATAATGCATTATGAACATGTTTGATTTCAATATCTAATTAGTAATTATGATTACAGAAAATAGTAGAAATTATAACAGTTTATTTACAATTAAGGTGTAGATAACTGAAAAAATATTGTAATTCAAAAAATAACCTAAAGAAATATATTCTTACCATCACACGCAGTTTGTTCGAGCGACATTTTTTTTATATTAAATATCGTCAACACATAGATGAGAGTCAATTTTACATACTGAAAAATTATTTAAAACATCATTTAGTATTAAAACTAACGTCCTTCAACAATCACAAATAAATATTGCGAATAGCGAACTTCGTGATCTGTGAGACTCTTCTTCTTCTTCTTCTTGCTTTAATGGCCTCTGCGGAGGAACAACTCCACAATTTTGCCAATGTCACGTAATAAAAATATTAACTAAGTAAATAAAATTTATATGATGATGATGATTGATGACATGATTCATCTGTGAGACTCAACAATATTATACATTTTGACAGTGACAATTTATTTTAGTGATGGTCAAACAAGAGTTGACCATCACTAACTCGAGTTTACCATAGGGATGTGACATTGAGTGAAAAAAATCTATTATTTAAAATCGATTTTTCTCATTTCAATAATAATCGATTTTTGAAAAATCGATTTTTTACCAAAAAAGTAATCGGTTTTTTTCTTAAAATTTTGCGTAATATGTTTTTCTCTGTAGTAATATGGCTAAAAAAATTATATTAACAATTTATGTTAGGAGGCTTCAATTTGGCATTGAAGTCGCCCATTACAACGCTGTAGGAAGCCTTGGTAGGAGACATAGCTTTCCCTATGTCTTCGTACATGGCCTCTACTTCGTCATCAGGATAAGCTGACGTTGGGGCGTACACTTGTATAACCTTCAGAGTATATCTCTCAGTTATTTTTAAGACGAGGTACGCCACTCGCGCTGATACGCTGCCAACTTCCACAACGTTGTGACTTTTTAGTGACTTGTGGATAATAAACCCGACGCCACCTTGGGATGGTTGGTGACCTTCTCGGAAGTAGAGTAAGTGACCAGAATCTAGGGCCATCTTCTTGTCCCCCGTCTCCAGATCTCGGATAGCCCTAGGATATGCCAGTTGATGAGACTTAGCTCTTCTTCCAACTCAGCGATGTGCTCGTCCAACCGCAGAGAGCGTCCGTAGTACATCGCCAAAAATTGCTTTTTGTGGTACCCTACCGTAGCCCGGGACTTGTAATGGGTGACTTCAATGCCAAAGTGGGAGTACAAGGACACGGCGAATCGAGGGTAGGATCATTCGGCTATGGGTGCAGGAATCACTGGGGGCAAATGCTAGTCAACTTTCTCGAGACCCGGGGGTTCTTTTTGATGAATTAATTTTTCCAAAAGAAGCCCCAGAGGAAGTGGACTTGGCGAAGCCCCAATAATGTCACTAGGAATGAGATCGACTTCATTATGACTGACAAGCACCAAATATTCAGAGATGTCTCTGTGATCAGTAGGTTTAACACCGGTAGTGATCACCGACTGGTAAGAGGCACTCTGAATATGAAAGTTAAAATTGACCGAGCGCGCTTAATGAAGTCGACCCTCCGACCAACTTTGCCCCAAGTTGAGGTGGGCTGTGAAGCTTTCCAGCTAGAGCTACAGAACCGATTTGCCGTATTGGAATCTACGGCGGATATTGATGACGCCACTGACAGCCTGGTGCGGGCTCTGTGTGAGGCTATAAACACTTTCAAGCCTCACAAAAATAGACGTAAGTCGAAGCTTACACTTACCTCTTGTTGTAACCTGACAAAGCTCAGAACATCAGGAACCACCACCGTCACCTAGAGGTGTGTCTCTGGCATAGATGCCAGAGATACTCGCAGAGGTCGAAAGGTATTATGGGGACTTGTATACTCAAAAATCAAGTCCACCTGAGGCCCAGAACGCGGATGATCCGCGTGCCAGACTAACTCACCACCATACAGATGAGTTTCCCGACATCTTCGTGGTTGATGCCATTCTCGAGGTTGTGCAAGAGTACGTATACTTGAGCCAAATAATCCAACTGGGCAAGCACAATTTCAAGAAAGAGGCAGATAGAAGAATTAATTTGGGCTGGACGGCATTCGGTAAACTACATTTACATTTAACATTTACATACACTCACGCCTGTAATCCCCGAAGGGGTGGGCAGAGGTGTAACAAGTACACCCACTATTCGCCGAATTTCGGTCCCATAATTTGATAGGGGGCGAGCCTATCGCCATACCGGGCACAGATTCCAGACTCCGGGCTAATACTGAGAAATTTTTAGGTAGAAAAACCCAATATCATTTTACCCGACCCGGGGATCGAACCCAAGACCTCAGCACAGCAGTCGTAACGCATGCGCAATTACAACTGCGCCAACGAGGCAGTCGGTAAACTACGTAACCTGTTTGATTCGTCGATCCCTCAATGCTTAAAAACAAGAGTTTTTAACCAGTGCGTCCTACCCGTAATGACCTACGGCGCTGAAACGTGGACACTCACCAATGGACTAGGCAATTCTTGGGGTTTCTACGTTGGATAGAGTTCGCAATGAAGTCATCCGCCAGAGAACCAAATTCATAGATATTGCTCGCCAAATTAGCATGCTAAAGTGGAAGTGAAGGAATGGAAGATGGCCGATGGAGCAGGCATGTGTCGGAGTGGAGACCGCGTTTAGGCAAACGTAGTGTGAGACGCCCAGCGCCCTGCCGTACGATGGACCGACGACTTGAAGAAGGTGGCGGGTAGTGGTTGGCGTTCACTTGGGGAGGCCTATGTCCAACAGTGGACGGCAACAGGCTGAGTATACTGCAATATGTTTTGTTATATTTTTATTTTTTGGTTGGTGCCAAATCTTTTTCCTTGTATATTTTTCACGGTATTGCAGACAGTATTCAAGATAATAAGATCGTAGACTTGACAGGTTAATCGTTGTAAGAATGAGTAATTAAATTTTTCAGCGTAGTCTGTTAGTCCTACGTATTCATTTTATTTTGTTCAGATTGACGATTAACACTATTGTCACACTTCATGGGTTAATAAATGAGGGAAAGCATAGGAACATCTTTTCTCTTTAGACGCTTCCACAGGTTAATTAAAATGTGTTCTTTACTACATCGTGTTACCCCAAAAGCCTCCTGTATTTTTAATAAAACATGTGTAATATACAAAAAAAATAAATTTAAATCGTTTTAAAAAAAACGATTTTTAAATAATCGATTTTTTTAATTTAAATAATCGATTTTTTTAATTTAAAAAATCGATTTATAAAAATCGATTTTTATGAAAAAAATAATCGATTATTATAAAAAATCGATTATTTTTTCACATCCCTAGTTTACCATCACTAGTTTAAAATGTCCGCGCCGCGCCGCGCCGGGACAGACTCTGTCCCGTAAATCGATTGATCTACGATTGACAAGGACGTACGCACCGTTTGCAATATGTAACGAATAAACCGGAAAAATATAAAAAAAAATACTCTAAATCATTTAGTTTTTTATTTGACGGGTAAAAAACTCAAATCCCGAATTTTAAGCATTTGTGTTTATAGGCTGACATAAAATCTGGCAACCCTAATTAGGTTCCAAGTACAAAAAATAATACTTGGGAAATAAGCTAATTTAAGCGCTCTATTAAATATAGGTAAGTATAAATATCGCAAGTGTAAATTGTTTTATAAAAACCAATCTAGTGGTAAATAAAGATCGTTTAAAGTTTTCAAATTGTTATTTATATCTGCTTAGAGAGTAGAGGAGGCCCGTACCCAGCAGTGGGACAATGTTTAATACAGGGCTAGTATTATTATTATTTTTATCTGCTTAGGCCCACTTGCGCGATCATGGGTTAACGTATTTAACTCGGTGTTAACAGCTAACACAGGGTTAAATAAATAATTTGTCTTGCGCCATCAACATTTTCGAGCAAACCTAGGGTTTAACTTCTAAATATTTAACCCACCGATTTGGGAAGGTTAAGTCGCTAACCCTGCGGTTAGTCTTTTTGTTGGTAGGTATTGTGTAATCTATTTTGTGGTTTTTAGTTAAAATATTACTACAATGATCATGAATTGTTATTCTCTGACGATGAAGAAGAAGTCATTGAATATATAAGCTCAAATTTTTAACAAATGGGTTACAAAACGGTCAGAATATTATAATACACATAAAGGGGCAATGTTTGAATTTTTCAACTATTTACATAAAAGCATATTATCATTTATCGTGAAATAGGGAGCACATAATCCAGGTTTCTTCTTCATTACACTGACTTTCTGAATTCCACAAATAAATAAAACACCACAAAAAAACAAATAACACGAATTTGACAATCTTAAAACAAACAAATTAAAAAGTTATCAACCGTCATAGAATGAGGGACACACAAATACGCATCTCTATATAGTGTGCTGTACTGTAAAAGAGACAGAAATATTGTTTCGTTTTTATGTATATTCATTCATCCTTGGACGGACTACAACAGATGTGCATCGACATTTCAGTGTTCCCAGCTAAAATAAAAGAAATTTCGGGTTAGCTAACCCAGCGTCAGTTTTTAGTGGTGCAAGGTGAAATGAGAGTTAACATTTTAACATTCTAACCTGGGTTAATAAACTCTAAATTTATTTATTTAACCCTAATTTGCATGCAAGTGGGCCTAGGGGATCCTTCATAAACAATATAGATAAATCGATTGAAATTGAAGTCTTATGAATCGAGTAAGGAAAAAAATAAGACCTAATGGATTTTTTTACAAACCCCAAGTTATTGATTGTTACAAAATATCATATTATGTGAAGGTTGTTATTCTGTTATTCTATATTTCTATCTAAGAAAGTCTAAGTGAAGATTTATTTTTAATATTAAACTAATACAACCATGTGCTTTATTTATTACCATCAAATAATTATAATTAACAGTATGGTATATTATTTATGTCAAAACTTTATATGAATTTCATAATCTGAAAAAATCACTGTCGTTAAAAAAACTAATCTCGGTTTTCGAGTATCGTGAGATTGATTCACATAACATCGTTTCTTCGATTATTCAATTTCAGATCGCCATCCCTACTTTAAATGATTATGTGGGTAAATGTTTTGTTTTAAAATTGTTTATTTTTCATACGGCATACACTTGCAAAATTAATTTCGTGAAGTGAATTTCGGTTCGCGCCATAACTTTATATTATCATAATAACTCGAAAGGTAAGTACACCGCAATTTATTATTGGTCACGAAATAAATATCAGAGTGAATGCCGGGTCAAAGTCTATTTTATAAAATTTGCTCTGATTCAAGAATCTTACGAGAGAATAATCTGTTACAAAAGTAAATTTATTGTTTTATATAAAAATACACTTCACATATTTATGTCAGCTATAAGAAAAATATATTTATTATTTAGTACATTGATAATTTTATTATGACATACTTTTATAATTTGGAGAACGTCAAATTATTTTTTTGAGATTGAAAACATATGGTTATTTATTTTAGCACAACTTTAAACAAATTTGATTTTTGGCCATTCTAATACATATGAAATTAAATAATAAGCAATATGTGATAGTTTTAATTAAAATATGTTATAACAATTATTGCCACATGTAGCAATAATTAAGACAGATAAATATATTTTTTTCAAATTTTGTTAAATATACAAAAATAATTATAGATTAATTTGATACTGGCCAGACAGCTACATGAAAACCTACTTTTAGTTATTTTTCTATAGCACTCCAGTTTCATTTAAAAAGAAGAAAAGAATACTAACACGGGTTCCACCATCTTTGATTATGCCAGTATTAAAAAAAAAACATATATTTTATGAGAAAATATGCATCTTAGCCATAAATCAGTTAGCAATACAGAGAGAATTATACCTCTATTGTTGATGGTTTTTGCCTCACATTAATCATGTTAATTCATCTATAAATGCTGAATTTACAATTACTTACATCATTGAATTTTGTAAACATAATATTTAAATAATACTTACTTTTTTTTAACAAGTATGTATATCCTTTATTAAAGTTGATTAATATATATATAGATAGATTTATGTATTCAACATTCATATTTAAGTCTATGACGCAGAGGCTGATGAATGCAGATTGCTTTATAGTAATTATGGTGAAGCATTGGCTTTCCAAGACCGGGATGGTTGGCGTTCACTTGGGGAGGCCTACGTCCAACAGTGGACGGCACCAGGCTGAGTATATTGGAAGAGGAAATTAAGGGATCTTATGAGGAAAGAGTTGTTCAGCTGGTGTCATGACATACATCTGCATCCTGCACAGATGACAACTAGCATATACATAATATATAACTTTGTATAGTGACTTAATCACTTGTGTCTAGTAAGGATATAAAAAAAAAGTAGGGAGTAAAATACAAGCCAAAATCATTTTTATTTCCATAACATTAAAGTTAAAAATAGAATGTAAGAATGGCAAAACTGTCCAGTATTTGAACACACCTCTGCACTGCAGGCAAGCCTGTGTTATGACTGGTTAAATACTTGGATTCATGTTTCAGGATCAACCAGTGTACATCTTGTTCTTGAAGGGTCTATAGCAAAGCGTCATATTTTTCTGGGCTGTGTGTATCAGATGAATATATTAATTTGTCACAGACATGGGAGATCCTTAGTAACTATTGTACAGCTTGGGGGCATAATGATTGTAAAAAAACTTATGAACCTGCCCTATATTGTTGCATATAATCATGAGTAGGTCTATTGCACCAGTCCATGACCCCTATGACCTTTCCCAGGAGGCCCCCAACCACCTGATCAATCAGTCTTCCTCATGGTGTTCTGTTAGCCTTCTCACAAGCCACTCTAGTTGTTCCTTCTCTTTCCTATATATTTCACCATGAGTGAGCTATTAAATTAAGCAGTATTTAAGTGACGCATATGGCTACCACTACCTATCTAATACAATGCCTGAAAATATATTAGAGTGGATGCCCAGCGCGTTAATAGAAGCGAATCAGCTGGCGAGTGGTCGCACTCATTGGAGCCTAGCCAAACCCGTTCAATCTAACTAGTATGGCCATAAAAATTACTGCAACGTATTATGTCAGAAACATCTATCGACTTCCCGCCATTATACATATTATTTGAAGTAGTAAATTTGAATAACGATTGAGCATTTTAGAAAACAGAAGTTCTGCAATGATCGCTTTGCACAAAATTTATAATATTATGGAGCTGTCAGTCATTTTCAAGACTCTTCAGCAGCTAGATATTCAGCCGTTTGTTTTGTATAGTAATATCAACAGATAAACCCACACTTCCTGTCAAAGATCAGAAACAAAGAAAAATAAGCGCAGTGCTGTCCAATTAGAGTATCGAGTAGCGAGAGACAATCTATCCCCCGCTACTCAACAGTCATGCCGGCCCGCTTCTTCACACTACGCCATGGGCAAGCAGTTGAAGAAGCTGTCGAAGATCTAGTGTCACAGTACTCAGAACCCCGACAAAAACCGGATGTACACTGGCTGATCCCGGAACGCATTTCGTGTGCCACTATGGCAGGTTTTACATCCTGTGTACGGTGGTCGCTATCCGGGCGGATTTGAATATCCTACCACCAGCAGTGGTCTTTTCTAACTCGGCTCAAATCAATAAGTTCGCATGATCTTGCTAATGCAGTATTAAACTGTGGAACATTCAGTCAGCACCGTCCACCTTAGAAGAATATTGGTTCCTTTACGGATAGTGTGACGATTAGACAGGACTTCGTAAAAAAAAAAGTTTTTTTATTCATAAAAAGTACACCGACTTCAAAGCAAAACAAATTATGCGTCACTATAAAATTTGAGGGTTGCCCTTGATTTGTCTGAGATCCCATCATCAGATCCTGACTTGGTGCCAATGGGACCACCTGGGAAGTATACCCTTTTAAACAAAAAAAGAATTTCTCGAATCGGTCCAGACGTCTTCGAGTTATCAGGTAACATATAGACGTGAGTAACAGCCTGGAGCCGCTACAGCTGCGTAGGGATATTGCCTCGCTTAGCGTGTTCTACCGTCTGTATCATGGTGAATGCTCTGAAGAATTGTTTGATCTTATCCCATCGTCTCCCTTCCATACCAGAACCACGCGTACTGGATTACGAAGCCACAGCTTTGTGGTGTCTACTACCCCGGCCCGAACTAAGAGGTTCGCAAACTCGTACTTTTGCCGCACCATCAAACTGTGGAACAGTTTGCCAGCTACCGTGTTCCCTCCTTCCTATGATCCTGGGTCCTTTAGGCGTAGTGTGAAGAAGCTACACAGCAGGCCGGTATGATTGTATTGAGTAGCGAGGGATAGATTATCACTCGCTACTTGATACTATAACTGGACGGCACTGCACTTACCATCAGGTGCAGTGTGGTCACTTTGCCGAGCCACGATAAAAAAAAAAAAAAAAACATAAAAAAAAATATCCCGACGAATTGTTAACCTCTTCCTTTTTTGAAGTCGGTTAATAAATACATTTTGTAATTGCATTTATATACATATCAAGACCAACTAGTATTGTTTTGCAATGATCCTTTATGTACCTACTATTGTTTCCACTCGAAACAATAGATGTTTTTTTATAAACGCTCAACCCATTAATCGTAAATTATGTGATAATTCAGTCTAGGTAATCTATGTCTTAATTATTGATAATATGATTGGATCGTGTTAGCTGCGTGTCTATTCTAGATTACAATGTTTATTTTTTATTGAACTACAGCAAGTAGTCATACTCTTTACTTTTTACTCATCAGTATGATACGAGTGAAATGCCTGTCCATTAGTATTTTATCTCGTTAACGGTAGGCAGCGGCTTTGCTGTGCCCTGGTATTGCAGAAGTCTATGGGCCGCGGTGACTACTTACCATCAGGTGGCCCGTCTGCTCGTCTGCCTATCGAGGCACTAAAAAAAAAAAAAAACCCGAGAATTAGAACAGACTGGTTATGATTTAGTACACTAGAATCGATTCTTTAACATCTCAATATCAGCAATGTAAATTGAGCCAACCGTGACACAATTTTACAGGTTTCTATTATTAAATGAATCTAATTGCTAAATTAAACAAAGACAGGAAAATAGTCGGGCTCAATTATCTTTAATATAAGTACACTAGTTATTGTACACTCGTTAGTTTAATGTTGTAATATTAAATATCGCAATATCGTGTTTGATCGATTTCTAACCATTTCATTAAGATGAGAAATGTCGTTGCATACGTAATAAACCTAATAAAGCTCTTCGGAGACAGAGGATACTTTTTGATGTAGTTACTAATAAAAGTATAGACGTGAAGGAAACGCAGACTGGATGTGCGGTGATCTTTATGAATAATTCGCACCACGTCCCGTTATAGACGAAGTTTTACACGGTTACTTATGGAACGACCTTAGAGTAGGTAACCAATACTCAAAGGCAACGACGTATGAGTGCCTGCGTTGCACAAATTGTGCTATTAATGTAACTATAAAAAAATTGACAAAAGTCAAAAGTATTCTTGAGAAAGCTGCCGATCAAAATAAAAAAAAATATATTATATTAAAATGTAATTATTTCAATATAATTTCTATAAATATTCCAATACCATCTAGAAAAAATATTTAAAAAGCAGATGATACATTTATTTTTAAAACTATACGGACTATTAATCCGCGTTAGATACTAAAAGAAGCGTTGTAAGTAATAAGTAAAATATTTTAAATTACTATTAGGGTTTAAATATAGTATATGAAAGGGATAGGTTTTATACCGATTCAGATATTAACTCAGCTGTATAAATAGTGGTTACTAATGTTTAAGCGAATATTATTAATATACAGCTGTGTAAGCTAAGAATACAGCAAGTTCCAAAAAAGGCATATATGAAAAAGAAATGTAGGATTCCAAATTATATCTAATCTTAGCGATTACAATTGAAATTTATGAAAATAATTTGTTTTATATCAGTATCTGATTATGTTTAGATAATTGGTAGCATTTACAGTACAGCGGTGTTTTTAAGTCACAATATAAATTGAAGTTCACTTTACAATTACAAATTAAATAAATAGATTTTACACCCAACAGTCACGCCCATCGTCCTGACCGCCCACGATGTTAAACATGTATCGTGGGTATCAGGAACTACGACAGACTTTCAGCCTCACAACACCCGAAGCAAGTATCTCTCTATCACACAAACATTTGTCCCGGTGCGGGAATCTAACGGCATTTTGTGGCCGAATTTTCGGCACTGCTATTTCTTGCGGAGGAACACCCTCACGACGCGATTCCAAAAGCAGATTTATCCGTATTCTTTGAATGCCTGTACTACAGTGCGGACGTTTGTCGGGCATCTTCGAGTATCACCACATTTCTGTAGTTTTTAAAGCGAGTGCCGCGTTACAAAGGCCTCCTATGTCCTGCAGTGGACTTCTATATACTGATGATGATGTACTTCCAAATAGATAGGTAAAGGAAGAGTTAAAATAGAAACTTAAATTATTCCCTTTTTATGCTTTTTGATATCGGGGCTTATTCAATTCAAAGTTGTACTCGTGATCTGTTTTGCTAATTTTCTACTACGATTTCTTTCTCTTTTGAGGTACAGCACCAACTTTATAGCTGGAGTTTCCTGGTAAATAAGCTTTTAAATAACTATCAGAGATTTCGTCTTAGAGAGTGACTACCCTGAGTAAAAATTGTATTCTAAGATATCTTCTAAATTCCATCAGATTAGTGAGTGATTATTTGTGACTAGCGTATAAGAAAGCTTTATATTAATATAAAAATCAGACACTTATACAGCAGCATTCCGAAGAAAAAAAAGTAAGAAATGTATAAAAATATTAATAAACACATTTTCTTAAGTACTAGAGGGTTACCAAAAACTTTTGGTGAATGGGCTTTTTAAGCCCTATCAAAAAACAATCTTCTATATTTATAATACATTTCGAATTAGAATTATTTTTCTGATTTTCGGCAAACAAAAGTATCAACTTTGTATTTTTTTTCTAGAGAACTAAATGAAATTGGCACGCACGGGAGTTCTCTCACATTTCTAATCATAAGTACCGCCGATTTGTGGCCGAAAACGTTGACTTAATTTCTTTAGGTTCTATAACACACTGTGCCACGGCCTCTCGTTTCACAACCAGCTACTCGCCCGGTGCGCTACGGAGGCTGTTAAATTATTATAATTATATTTAGCCTTCTGCCTTCCACTTCAGTCATATATTTGATTTACAGAATGTTTCCACTACGGCAAGCAGTAAAAACGGCCCGATGGGTAGTGCCCAGTATTAGATGCATGTCGGCTAAGTCTGGGCCTCTCGTTGACGTAACAGTAGACAATGAAGGCTATGCTACAGTGACTCTTCAGCGACCGCCAGTCAACAGTCTCAATCTCGAGTTTTTACAAGAAATAAACAAGAGTCTTGATGATGTTGGAAAAAATAAGTGCAAAGGCATGATTCTAACCTCCGTGAGTGTTTTATTTCATATCGATTATAGATTTGCCTTGACAGTTTTAAATAGCAGCGATAATGTACTTAGTGTGCGGATTAAATATAAATAAAAATTACGAATTTCAAAGGTATATTAAGTCTACCAATCCCCTAGGCTAGCGTGGTGGACTAAGGACTAACCCCTCTCATTAGTAGAAGGCCCAGTAGTGGAGTCTCCACTCTTTGAAATTCTTATGAGAATTCTCAGGTATGCAGGTTTCCTTCACGATGTTTTCCTTGCCCGTTAAAGCAAGTGATAAGTTACAATGAAATCATACGTAAGGTACGTATAATAAAATAAAGTAAAAATGTCAGAGGTGTATGCCATTTGGACTGGTTTTAAATCTCCGACTTTTCGTATCGACAGTCCGTACCAACTAGGCTATCGCTCCTATAGTATAATAATTAGTGGATAAATAAAATCAAGAATACCACAATATAATACAAAATTGTTTCCAGATATCACCGACAGTATTCTCTGCTGGATTGGACATCATGGAAATGTACAAACCAGACATAAAACGGGCCGAAACATTCTGGACTACGTTACAAGATATGTGGTTGAAACTGTACGGATCGGCTTATCCTACCGCAGCCGCTATTAATGTAAGTGTAAAATATATGTAACTAGACACAGTGAGATGGATGAAAGGAGATTAACGAATCAAATAGACAAGGCGAGTAAGGATGGAAAATTTGACAGAGGACGTCTGCACCAAAATTATTTTGACCAAAATTACAGGTTAGAAGTACAATAAACCAACGTGAATGCATCGCCTATCATTAAATGATGTAAAAATACTATTCAGAAAAAATATACATTTTGGCAGTAAACTATATCTCTTGGGTTTTAGGTACCACGTCTAGTACGTTCGAGATTTAGTGATAGTGGTATTTCTTGCAGTACAAAGTAAATTGTATTAGGTACTGTCTATAATTTTGTTACTGCCTCCAAAACAAACGTGAGCGAACGTAATTGTGTAGCAATAAAAAATACTGATTATAGATATAGTCGGAGGTTCTCAAAGTAGGCAGAGCCTGTGTTTTTAAAACATCATCATCATCATCATCATCAGCCGGTGTCAGTCCACTGTTGGACGTAGGCCTCTCCCAAGATGCGCCACTGAGCCCGATCTTCAGCTCTTCTTTTCCAGTGACTGCCCACCGCTTTGCGTATGTCGTCGCTCCACCTGGTCACAGGACGTCCTACGCTACGTTTGCCGATTCGTGGTCTCCACTCTAGGACAAGTCTACCCCAACGGTTATCAGTCCTGCGGCAGATATGACCGGCCCACTGCCACTTCAACTTGCCAATCCGTTGAGCTATGTCGATAACGTTAGTTCTCTGGCGAATAACTTCGTTCCGGATTCGATCCCGCAGAGAAACACCGAGCATAGCTCTCTCCATAGCTCGTTGAGTGACTTTGAATTGGTGGACCAGTCGAGCTGTGAGTGTCCACGTCTCGGCTCCGTATGTCAACACGGGTAGAACGCACTGGTCAAAGACTTTCGTCTTTAGACACTGCGGTATAGGCGACGAGAAGACTCGACGGAGTTTTCCGAATGCTGCCCAGCCCAGCTGAATTCTTCTCTGGATTTCCTTCTCGAAGTTGTGTTTACCTAGTTGGAGCGTCTGCCCTAGGTAAACATACTGCGTAACAACTTCGAGTGGGATTCCATCTAAGGCAATCGGTTCCGGAACAACGTGCTCGTTGTACATGACTTTGGTTTTATCCAAATTCATCCGGAGACCGATGCGACGAGAAGAATCAGCTAGGCCATTCAACATCCTTTGCAGGTCCTGCAGCGTCTCTGCCATGATAACGATATCATCTGCGAATCGCAAGTGAGAGATGTACTTGCCGTTGATGTTAATGCCACAATCTTTCCAGTCCAGCGTCTTAAACATATCTTCCAAGGCGTTAGTGAACAGTTTCGGGGATATGACATCCCCCTGTCTCACTCCTCGACGCAGGTTGATATGTTTAGTACGCCGGTTCTGTACTTGTACAGTCATCGTTGCGGCATTGTACAGACATCTCATCACTTCGATATATCGCCAGTCAACTTGGCAGCGCTGCAGGGACTCCAGAACAGACCAGGTTTCGATTGAGTCAAAGGCCTTCTCATAGTCCACAAATGCTAAGCACAGGGGCCGATTGTACTCTTCGGTCTTCTGTACAATCTGCCGCACTGTGTGGATGTGGTCTATGGTGCCGTAACCGCTTCGAAACCCGGCTTGTTCCGGTGGTTGGAACTCGTCAAGTCTTCGCGCAAGACGGTTCGTGATGACCCTTGAAAACAGCTTGTAGACATGACTCAGAAGCGAAATCGGGCGGTAGTTTTTCAAGAGGGTTTTGTCTCCTTTTTTGAAAAACAGAACCACCATGCTTCTGTTCCATGCCTGTGGAGTTCTCCCAGTGAGAAGAACGGAATTAAAGAGCTGTTGAAGATGTTGAACAGCTGGAGCTCCCCCGGCTGTTAAAAGCTCTGTTGTGATTCCGTCTTCTCCTGGGGCTTTTCCACTTTTGAGCTGTTTAAGGGCCATCACGATCTCGTCTCGGCTAATTTCGGGCAGATCTTCTGAGAAGTGGCGGGTTAAGGTGGCTCTAATATCCTCAGTATCGGGTACGGGCCTTGAAGCATGCGATGCGTAGAGCTTGCCGTAGAAGTCTTCAACTTCCGACAGGATCTCCGACTTGGATGCGACGACTAGTCCAGTTGATGTTGTCAGCTTTGTGAGGTGGCTTCTACCCAGAGGCTGGAAGAACACCTTAGACCCCCGATTTTGCTCGATTGATTTTTTAATCAAGAGCGTGTTAGAGGATCGGAGGTCGCGTCGTACCAGCTTCCTTATGGTTTTATTGCGCACCTGGTTTGCTGACAAAGCTGACAAAGGGTCTGTTCGTCTCTCTTCCATTAGCCGAAGTGTTTCTGCCGAAAGTTTGGACTTTTTTCCCATACGCTTGGCCTCGCAAAACTTCGTCCCTTCATCCCTGAGGATTTCCACCACTTCTTCGAGTTTCCGGTCTACGTCATCTGTGGTTTCCAAGGCAGCGAATCGATTTTCCAATTTTAATTGGAATGTTTCGGACCCAACGACGGTTTGGAGTAGGTTTGGTCTGAGCGTGGACTTCATCAATCGGAATCTCTCGGCTTTGAAGTCGATATCCAGAGAGCCTCGCACAAGTCGGTGATCACTTCCAGTATTAAACCTAGTGATCACTGAGACGTCTCTGAATATGCGCCGTTTGTCCGTAATGATGAAGTCAATCTCGTTTTTTGTCACAGTGTCGGGGCTTTGCCACGTCCACTTCCTTTGGGGCTTTTTCTTGAAGAACGAGTTCATCAAGAAAAGCCCCTCTTTCTCGAGGAAATTGACGAGCATTTGCCCCCTGTGATTCCTACTCCCAAATCCGTTTGGTCCTATTGTCGATTCTCTGCATGCCTGTACTCCCACTTTGGCGTTGAAGTCCCCCATGACAACGTTGTAGTGAGCCTTGGAGGTGGTGTGTAAAGCTCTGGAGATATCTTCAAACATACTCTCCACCTCATCATCCAAGTGTGTCGAGGTCGGTGCGTAGACCTGGATAACCTTGAGGCTGTACCTCTCGGTTAACTTTATTATGAGGTACGCTACCCTGCTCGACACACTGGAGATTTCTACAACATTGTCACTGAGAGCCTTGTTGACCAGAAACCCGACGCCGCCTTGGGATGGCTGATCTCCTTCTCTATAGTACATAAGATGGCCTGATTCTAAGGTTATGGTGTCCTCTCCCTGTCTTCGGACTTCACATAACCCCAGGATGTGCCATCTTATGTGTTTCAACTCCTCTTCCAGCTGCGCCAGATGATCGTCCAGCCGAATCGTTCGTCCATTATACGTTGCGAGGGTCAGTTTATTTTGGCGGCCTACCGTAGCCCGGGGATTCTTAGCACCCCCTGCCCTGCCGTTACCGTGACCGCCGCCGTGGTCAGGAATAGCAGGGCGGCCGGGAACTGGGGGCCTTGGCATTGTGGGACTTTTCATGGGAGGGTTTGCCCTAATCGCCACGCTGGGCAGGCGGGTTGGCGATCGCAGGACGTAGCTTCTCGCACCGGTGACGCTGCTGCCCGTCACCGGCCTGTAAGATTTAGCTACGTCATAATTGTAAAATGGTTATACCGCCATTTGTCGGTCGCCAGAGCCTCGTTCGTTAGTCAGCAGGATGCACCACGGGCAGGTGAGGTTGGCTGGGAGCACTGAGGTGGTATTTGTGCTCCCTTACATCCCGTTTTTAAAACAAAGAATTAAATTTCGTTAAGCATGAGTGAATGCGTAGCGTATGTGTGTGAATGAAAATTTAAATTAAATATTATTATACACTTTAAGGTGAGGTGGGTTCAGACAGTTAAGTCAGACTACATTTTTAAACTAATTATTCGATGTTAAAAACTAAAAATATTAACAATAAAAAAACATTACAAAACGAGTGTGCGTCTCGATACACGATTCATTAAAGTTGGCTCGATAGAAAATATTCGCAAACATACATCGAAATTTGAAAATTTCAATCCACACGACCTCGAATGAATCCTTAGTACACGGTTATAAAGAAAAATATTGATAAAATTTTCTATTTGTCTTTATTTCATTTAATCCCGCATTTGCATTTATTGCATTCAATCAAATCAAATCATTAAATCATTTATTTAGTAAATTAGGCCACTAGGGGCTCTTTTTACATGTCAGGTTAAGTTTATCTACCGGTGCTTCGGAAATGCCCACTGGTCTGAGAAGAAGCACCAAGAAACTCAGCCGTAGGTCATTTGTATTTTGATCATAACATATAGTATTCATTTAAAATTAATAACAATACTAGAAGTATTACACTTAAGTTCTATACACAATTATAGAACAAAAAAACTGTTTAAATCAAAAGTTGTATACCTGTTTTAATTTCTGTATTATGCAAAGACTAGTTGTGAGAAATGAAATGATTTTATAAATAGTATAAGAAACTTCTACGCAAGCGGAGCCGCAGACTATAGCTAGTATATTTATATAAAGGAGCTATATTTATTGCAGGGCCACGCACCAGCAGGCGGATGCCTTATCGCTATGTCTTGCGAATACCGAGTGATGGTAAACGGCAAGTATAACATAGGCTTAAACGAGACAGCGCTGGGAATCGTCGCCCCGCGGTGGTTCATGGATTCGATTAACAACACCATATCACGGAGGGAGGCCGAATTTGCTCTTACCACTGCACGTATGTTCTCCGTCGATGAGGCTTTGAAGGTATGTTTAATAATAAATTAATTTATTTTGCAGATACATATATCATTTTCTAATAAATTTGGAATCTCACAACACACTTTGTGCTTACAATAATATGTATTTCAGTGTTTGACATGGGGCCCCAATCTAGGCTTTGCCTGTATATTGGGGACCAGAATATAATTATGGAATTTAAACATATACAGAGATCTTATGGGTTAAATAGTCGGTCAGTATCAAGGTAGTCTAGTGAATAAAGCCGTTTAAATCCCCTATTATGTTCTATCAAATGTATTGTCCAGGCAACAGACTAAAAATCTATATAGACACCGTATGTAACTCATATTCCGACATCTTGAGCAACGTGCAAAATATTACCGTTCCACACCACAGTGACGGCAGTGTACGTACCGCTATCTAGTAAGATATTTGATCTGTGAGCCAAAGCAACGGACTTTAGATAAACCGTCTTACAAATAAACTTGTAGACTAATGTTGAGAGTTCAAAGTTTGTTTAATTTTACCTTGGTCCGACCTTTTTGTAGTTTATGTGGAATTGTTCCCCAAACAATGACCATAATATGTAGAACTTTTTTTTTATAAACGATAATTGGGCCATTTTCAGAATGTTGTTATTTATTGTAATGTGGGACCGTCAGCAGAATCCCTAGTCTCGTCTAACAACCTCGATTGATTTTTTTATCCTGGCACGGCAAAGTTACCACACTGCCCCTGATTTTATGCGCAGTGCCGTCCAGTTAGAGTATCGAGTAGCGAGAGACAATCTTACCCTCGCTACTCAACACAATCATGCCGGTCTGCTTCTTCACACTACGCTATGGGAAAAAAGGTGAAGAAGCGGTCGAGGGTCTAGTGTCAGAAGACTCAAAAGGCCTGTGTCGGATCGGAAAAGAGGAGTCTGCCGCGTGCCACCATTGTGGTAACTGTCGAAATGACACGGCCCAACATACCCTTGAGGAGTGTCCAGCCTGGGATGAAGAGCGCAGCGCTCTCAGCTCAGCTGTCAATGGAGACCTTTCTCTGCCGGCTGTAGTAGCTGCCATGGTCGGCAGACGAAGATCGTGGCGTGAGATGGCCTCCTTCTGCGAACGTGTCATGTCGCAGAAGGAGAGCGCCGAACGGGATCGGGAACGAACCGATCCCGCTCGTCACCAAACGAGAAGGAAGCGCCGAGTTTGACGATTGACTGGCGCCTCCTGCCCTGTGGAATGGGGGCCCTGAAGAATTCTACCACGGTATACCCTGCCTGTCGTAAGAGGCGACTAAAAGGGATCACGGGGGTCGCGGCTGCACAGCGGGGGATGTGTGGCCTTTATATATTTATATTTTACATATACCTAGTCAGGTCATAAGTATTGTCACACAGTAAAAACTTTTATTTTAGAATGCTGGCCACAAAAAAGTTTATTGAATTCGAATTTCAAATTGTTCATGAAAATAAAAATGTATACTTTTTAGAATTTTACTCATTTTTAAATATAGAGTGGACGCTTAAAGAAGACCGTGTTGCAGTAATTGCGTTGCATCGTTGCGGTTACGCGCCAATTCAAATTTTTGACATACTGAAAAATTTGAATATAACCAAAAGATTCGTTTATCGTACCATCAAACGATACAATGAAGACTCTAGTGTAGATGACAGGTCAAGAAGTGGTCGCCCTCGGTCTGTTAGGACTCCAGCAGTGATAAAAGCTGTGAAGGCGCGAATTCATTCGCTTCGGGCATATCGAAGAAAAACAGGACATCGTTTGAATGTTCGTCTAATGGACCTGAGACTGAAGAGATGCCGCGCTTTGTTGAAGCGGTACGCGGGAAAAAAATATCGGGAAATTCTTTTTTCAGATGAAAAAATTTTTACCGTAGAAGAGAGCTACAACAAACAAAATGATAAGGTGTACGCACACAGTAGTGAAGAAGCGAGCAACCGTATTCCACGTGTCCAACGAGGTCATTTTCCATCCTCGCTCATGGTATGGTTGGGAGTTTTTTATTGGGGCTTAACAGAGGTACATTTTTGTGAGAAATGTGTAAAAACGAATGCAGTTGTGTATCAAAATACAGTCCTGACGAACCTTGTGGAACCTGTTTCTCATACCATGTTCAATAACAGGCACTGGGTATTCCAACAAGATTCGGCGCCAGCTCATAGAGTGAAGAGCACACAAGACTGGCTGGCGGCGCGTGAAATCGACTTCATCCGGCACGAAGACTGGCCCTCCTCCAGTCCAGATTTGAATCCGTTAGATTACAAGATATGGCAACACTTGGAGGAAAAGGCGTGCTCAAAGCCTCATCCCAATTTGGAGTCACTCAAGACATCCTTGATTAAGGCAGCCGCCGATATTGACATGGACCTCGTTCGAGCTGCGATAGACAACTGGCCGCACAGATTGAAGGCCTGTATTTAAAATCACGGAGGTCATTTTGAATAAACTTTAGTGTCATAAGAATCTATGTTTTGTTAAGTTCATTTTGGTATATAAATGGTTACATAATGAATAAACTTGTTTCAATTATTTTATATTAAACATGTGACAGAATTTATGACCTGACTAGGTATATTCTCATGGTGCGACCCTGAGACGGGTGGCGGCGCGAAACATCGTGCTGCTGCTGTAAATTGGGGAGGGCATTTAGCCCAAGAAGAGACGGGCCGTAAAGGCATGGCGCAGGGATGGTTCCGGCAGCAATCCAGAGTATACTCAGGATCCCCCGGGATCGTCCCACATGTGCTGCAGCAGGCTACCGCGGGGTTTTTAGTCGGTACACCGGCGTAGGAAAATTGGTTAGGGTCCCGACCTAGTAGTCCTTCGGGCGATCTGGGTCGGAAGGTCGGTGAGTCCGGCATAACCATCTCTCCTCCCCCGAGGACCAGAAGGTATCCGTAAGAAGGATTTTCCCCGCGGGAAAAAAAAGGACTCAAAGGGCCGCAAAACGGCCAAACTTTGTACCCCAACTCTAAACTCCGACAAAAACCGGTTGTACCTACACTGGCTGATCACAGAACGCGACACACTTGCGTATGCCAGTATGGCGGGTTTTACACCCTGTGTATGGTGCGAGCTCTCCGGGCGGATATGAACATCTTATCACCAGCAATACAATACTAATGGATAAAAACCCCAAAATAAAAATTTGATTTAAAAAAAAAAAAAGCAATACAATACAATACTTATTTTAGCATGGTGTCCAGTATGTGTGTAATAACTGTTATATAAAAAATGTTTTACAGGTAGGTCTTATCGACGAAGTGGCGACGGATAAAGCTGACTCTGTAGAAAAATGTAAGAAATTCCTCAAGAAATACGAGAGGATCCCACCATTAGCTCGTGCTATAACAAAGCAAAGGTACAGAGAATCTGCCCTAAACTGGCTCATCAAAAATCGGGAACAGGATCTCAATGAATTCATGGCCTTTTTGAAAAATCCCAAAGTGCAACAATCACTGGAAATGTATATACAGAGTTTGAAACAAAAATCAAAGTGAAATTAGTTTTAAGTTAATAGTCTAAATAAATATATAATATATTGTAAAAAACAAATTCTACCAATATTGCAACAAAATATACACATATATTAGTAGGTACCTATCTATTTATATTTAGACAAATATTTTAGCTGAAGTTGTTTTTTATCTGGCTATTCTTCTGTGCCATCAACATACTGTTATGACTATTGAAATATATACCAATGTTATTTTTTTGAAATATATTTACGAATTTGCTAATGGTTGTTTTCTTTAATTGTATTTTAAAAATCAGCAAGCTGTTGTACTGATATAACTAAATATATATGAATATGGCCTAACATCATACATGTTATATCTTGAACAAGAAAGCAGTCAACCGCTTGTTTACTCGTTGTCGGTGGGACGACTTCCTCACACGTATTCGCAAATCTCACTATAAGTCTATGTACAGTGTAGTGAACTGTAGGTACACTACCATTAAGTTGTAAGTTAAGTAAGTGTGAGTGTGCTCGTGTGAGAAAACTCTTCTCGTATTGTTTAAAAGTTTATTGGTTAAATACAGTATAACAAAAAGTGACTCCCACATAGGTTCGTTCAATTGTATGTTAAAATGCACACTGTCTCAATTTAATTATCGCGACAGTATATGATCGACCGATTTGCGTAATCAGCTAAGAAATGTTATACTAAGTGTACGTAAACCGTACAGTCTCATTGTGCGTGCTGTTATAGATGTATAATGCACCCTTTCCCGCACATCACACATCTTTCCTGCACACCACACGTTCTTATCCTGCCTACTCAGCTTTCCTAAGTCTTTAAGTCCGATGTTCCTTCCATGCCCGTCAGTCTCATCCCATCATCCAAGCTAGACGGCTGTCTATTTTAAAATTAATTCTGTATTTTTATTTTTTAAAAAGCCAAACTCTTCGAGGCTCATAACATTTTGGTGGCAACGTAAAGGGATTTCAAAACGAAAAATCCCCGGTCCGTCTCCGATATTAAAGTGAAAATCGTCGCGAGTGTGTGCCGTATTCGTATTAGGGTCAGCTCTACCATATACACCGAACTGTGTTATCGAGTTCCGGCCCGGCCTACAGAAGCTTAGTGCTTTTGTTAGAGAATCCAGAGAAGATCCATTGCTGCGCACTGCTCGTGCTGCAGCCGACTTCTACTTCAAACCAGCAGATTATACCCGCTGTCACGCACAACCTTGTGCTGTGACCGGTATAATATCTCCAAAGGCGCAACCAAGACACCGCAGCGAGTTCCAAGAAACCAAAGACGTCCCAATGTTTATCCTTATCGTGCTGTCCGCATTCCAGTGAGTAAATTCATACTTATCAATTTGGTCATTGCTATACCGATTTTATTTAATTTATTGTGTGTGTTATTTTATTATTTCGTTTAAAGTGTGATTATTGTTTCTTTGTTATTAAAATGGCTGAGAGATCGCAAAGTCCTAAATTCGAAAAACCAGAAATTGCTATAACAGACACTGAGGAAGAGGGTCAGAACTACTGTCCTCCTCCTCAAGGTCCCTCTACCAGAGCAAATTCTAAAAGAAAAGTTGTTCCAAATAAATTAGATATCGAACTTTCAACATTATTAAAATTTATAAAGCCTTATGACGGTTGTAGAGAAAAATTAAACTCATTCCTCGTAAACTGTAATAATGCATACGAGCTAGCTACCGATTTGCAAAAAGATGTACTATTTAAATTCATACTTTGCCAATTACAAGGCAAAGCAGAAACGGCTTGCTCAATAAAAGAGTTCGTCAATTGGCAACAGTTAAAGGAATTCTTAAAAACTCAATTCAGTGAAAGGAAGCACTACGCACACCTTTTAACTGAATTACAAGAATGCAAACAGCAATTCAATGAGCCTGTGAGTCAGTATGCGTTGAAAATAGAAACGTGCCTTTCTCAATTACTAACCGAAATATCAATCTCACACGGTCATAAAAGTAGGGAAATGATAGGCAGAACCGCAGCGATGGAGGAATTAGCCCTCCACCACTTCCAGATGGGGTTGACACCCCGTATTTCCAACATTGTAAGGTGTAAATCCGTGAAAACCTTGAATGAAGCGATCAACCTAGCAATTTCTGAGGAAAGAATACAACAATCTCTGTCGAAACAAAGTCACAGTCCGTCTAGCACCCAAAACACACAACAATATAGGTCGAACAATTTTAAATCCAGCGCTCAGATTAGGCGCCGTGATACAAATCCTAACTTCAATCCAAATCCTAATCGCAATCCAAATATTAACCGACCTAACTATACTAATAATCCTTATACACCTACTTGTAAATATTGTAAACTTGAAGGACATACCCTGGAACAGTGTCGAAAAAGGGATTTTAACAACAACCGTTTCAAAAACTTCCAACAAAACTATCCAAGGACGCCTCAACGCGTTCATTTTATGTCTGGCGAGGAAAACGAAGTTGACAATGACGATTTCCAAACTGAATTTGTAGAAGGTTATGACACGGTTGATTCCAATTCAAAAAACTAAGGGTGATCTCGTCGCAGTGTCGTACGAGATTGCGCGACTCGAAAACCGACACTACAAATCAAATCCCTAAACCCACTGTATCCAAGGTCACCAACAAACAGGGTAACCAGCCCCAAACTTATGGTGGTCCTATTACTAAATCCAGGCCAACCAACAAACAGGGTAACCAGCCCCAAACTTATGGTGGTCCTATTACTAAATCCAGGCCAACCAACAAACAGGGTAACCAGCCCCAAACTTATGGTGGTCCTATTACTAAATCCAGGCCAACCAACAAACAGGGTAACCAGCCCCAAACTTATGGTGGTCCTATTCCAGTATCCTGGCCAACCAACAAACAGGGTAACCAGCCCCAAACTTACGGTTGTCCTATTCCAGTATCCTGGCCAACCAACAAACAGGGTAACCAGCCCCAAACTTACGGTTGTCCTATTCCAGTATCCCGGCCAACCAACAAACAGGGTAACCAGCCCCAAACTCATGGTGGTCCTATATCCATGCAGCAACATAACAATGTTGACTCGCAAAATCCTTTCAAAAACAACGTTTTTGAAATTACCAATGATCCCGCAAAAACTCTTTTGCCTCATGTACTTATCCATTCCTCTGTTTCCGATATCCCATTGTCCTTATTAGTAGACTCAGGGTCCTCTGTAAGCCTTTTAAAACATTCTTGTATAGAGAGGAATCCTAAACTAGTAAAAGAAACCATCCAGTTAAAAGGTATTGACTCAAAGGAACAACCTATCCGTACCCGAGGTCACTTTCAATTAAAACTTCAACTCCCAAAATCCACAATATCACACAACTTTCATGTTATCGACATAATACACTTACCTTACGATGGCATTATTGGTTCTGACATGCTTAATGCACTTAATTGCAATATCAATTATAATGATGATTTACTCCACATCGGGAAATCATCGATAAAATTACATTTTCATGATCCCGCTTATATTATTCCCGCTAGAACTGAAACTGTTATCGAGTGCTCTGTCTCAAACCCCGAAATAAAAGAAGGGTTAATCCTCGATCAGAAACTCTCAGAAACCATGTTAATTGCGAATTGCCTAGTACGAGTTAAAGAGAATAATAGAATAAACATATCCGTCGTAAATACTTCAGAAAATGCCATAACCTTGAAATCTAATTTAAACTTAAAACTAGACTCTATTGACATCTCTCAACTCAAAAAACATCCTGATGGTATGATAAATCACATAAATATTACACAATCCAATAGTTTTCGACGGACACACGAAGTACTAAAGCAATTACGCACCTCACACCTTAACACTGAGGAAAAAGACGCGCTCATAAATTTATGTTCTGATTTTTCTGATATTTTTCATCTAAACGGAGAAAACCTCACACACACTAATGCACTTAAACACGAAATTAAAACCACAACAGATATACCTATACACACAAAATCCTACAGGTTTCCAGAAATCCATAAAACTGAAGTACGGAAACAAATTGACAAAATGCTGGAACAAAATATTATCGAACCTTCTGATTCCCCGTGGTCATCGCCCATTTGGGTCGTCCCAAAAAAACTTGACGCTTCCAATATACAGAAGTGGCGAGTGGTGATTGACTATCGGAAACTCAATGATGTCACAATTGGTGACACATATCCTATCCCTCAAATTACCGAAATCCTAGACCAACTGGGAAATAGCAAATATTTCTCCACTTTAGACTTGGCATCAGGATTTCATCAAATTGAATTAAATGAAACCGATAAATCTAAAACAGCCTTCACCGTTCCTGAAGGACATTTCCAATTCCTGAGAATGCCATTTGGGCTTAAAAACGCCCCTTCAACATTCCAGAGGCTTATGAACTCTGTCCTATCTGGTCTACAAGGTATTCGGTGTTTCGTCTATCTCGACGATGTGGTCTGTTATGGCCACGATCTAAAATCCAGCATATCCAATTTAGAAACTATTTTTAAAAGAATCCGAGATTTTAATCTCAAACTTCAGCCTGATAAGTGCGAATTCCTTCGACACGAAGTGTGCTATCTAGGACACATAATCACAGAACAAGGTGTTAAACCGAATCCCGAAAAAATTAAAGCCGTGACTGCATTCCCAGTCCCGAAAACACCTAAAGATATAAAATCATTTCTCGGTCTTGTTTCATATTATCGCCGTTTTATCCCTGATTTCTCCAAGACCGCGAAATCCCTTACTAATCTTCTAAAAAAGGACATACCCTTTAAGTGGGAAAACCAACAACAACTTGCCTTCGACACATTAAAACACAAATTAACCTCTGCACCATTACTCATCTATCCCGACTTTTCTCAACCCTTTATCCTTACCTGTGACGCATCAAATTATGCCGTCGGCGCCGTCCTTTCGCAAGGACCTGTGGGTAAAGACAAACCCGTAGCTTATGCCTCACGGACACTTAACAAAAGTGAATCCAATTATAGCACAACAGAAAAAGAGCTATTAGCCATAATATTTGGGTGTAAAACATTCCGGCCTTACCTATACGGTCATAAGTTTATTATTGTCACTGATCATAGACCTTTAAAATGGCTATTTAATCACAAAGATCCTAGCAGCAAACTCCAACGCTGGAGATTAAAGCTAGAAGAATATGATTATGACATAATATATCGTAAAGGTAAATTAAATTCTGCCGCCGACGCCCTCTCTAGATATCCGGTCAATCCTATATATCCTAAAAACAATGACCCTGTCGACTCAAATCCTAATATCACCACTAATCCTGACATACTTCCACTACGTGAGTCACAACCTTTGAGCTCATCTAACGAAGCAAACAATGATTTGCAGAACCCCTTACCATCCTCACCATCTGATCAAACTCAGAAAAATCCGGTGAGTAATTTTGACGAGGACTTAATGGACCTATTAGTCACTCCTCCGTCCTTTAATCCCGATGACTTAATGTCCCTCCATCCTTTTGATCCAACGGATGATTTGCTCCCATTAGTTGACGTCAATCCGCCTTCCAATATCCCTGATACCCTAAGGAAAGAAATCGAAAACGAAATCGTTAACTTACCTGAGCCAGAATTGGAACCTCAGCCTTCCACCAGCTGGCAAAATCCTGAAACCTTACCTGAGTCTGATCAACCTCATCCGAGAACTCCCACTCCAGTACCTGAAAACTTACCTTTGCCCGATGAAACCTATAACGAATTCCTGAAGTCATCCGGTAAACCGTTTGATACCTCTATTACAGAACATAATGAAAACCTACTTAAGGGAACACAAAAACTAATTATTATACCTACCTCAATAGACACGGACGAGTCCATGCCGTATGTCCAAGAAATCCTCAATAATTGTCCGGTACCCGATCGCGAAGAATTTCTGAAACAAGAAAGAACATTATACACTCTCTTACCACTAAAAATCATAGATAAAACTTACCTTTTCTTATTTATAAAAGTACATCACTTCGATGACTGCTCCTATCCGGATATATTCAAATCTCTAAAATATACACGTGACGAAATAATAATGTCATACCCTACTATAAGCGAAATCAGCTCTTCTGATTTTAAAAATCCATTCGATAGACATTCTTTTGTAAAAATATATAATATGTTTAGTTATTTGTTCGATGGAACTAACATAAAAGTACACATATATCACAACAACATTATATATCCTTCATTAAGCGAAATACCAAAAATCCTTAAGGAAAACCATGACATACCTATTGCAGGTCATTTAGGATCCATTCGAATGCTTAATCGCATTAAAGAAAAGTTCTATTGGAAAAACATGCGCAGTGACATAGAAAACTACATCAAAAAATGTCAACCATGTCAAACGAATAAGGCTCTACGCAAAGTTAATAGAGCACCCATGGTGATAACTTCCACTTCAACATCCCCGTTCGAGAGATTATCCATCGATATTGTGGGCCCTTTACCGGAATCAGGCTCAGCTAAACTTAGATTTATCCTAACTATGCAAGACGACCTCACAAAATACTCCCTAGCCTATCCTCTTCGCAGTAACACTGCAGAAGAATCATGTGAATGTCTTCTTCACTTTGTATCCCTATTCGGATTACCAAAATATATACTCACCGATCAAGGTACAAATTTCACCGCAGAATTGTTTAAGAAGACCTGCGAATTCCTAAAAGTAAAACAACTTTGGTCTTCGCCTTATCACCCACAAACGCAGGGCGCATTAGAGAGGTCACATTCAACTCTTAAAGAGTATTTAAAACCCTACGTCAACGAAAATCAAGATAACTGGCCCCGGTATGTGTACACTGCAATGTTAGCTTATAACACAACTGTACACTCAACAACACATTATTCACCATTTGAACTTCTATTCGGACATAAACCACATATCCCAGATTCGATTTACAATGACGTCTCTAATACTACTTACCCCGAATATGTAAGAATGTTGCAACATCGGATGAAACACGCCCGCGATAACGCATTAGAATACATCCAAAAATCCAAATCGAATTCTAAAACATATTATGATTCACGTACTCGTACCATAGTATACAAGGTCGGAGAGTACGTCCTATTAAAGAATCATCTCAGGTTACGCAAGGCCTTATCACCTGTATGGAAAGGTCCATACAAAGTTGTCAAAGTACATGGTAACAACACGTTATCTTTGCTCATAAACAGACGTCATGTCAAACATCATTTCGACGAAGTGAAACACATGGAGGTCCAAGATGTGCCGAACACAACCTAAAATATAATCCATTATACATACATTTATACAATACCCTAAGTTTACATATATACAAATTTATACAAATATCGTAGTCTATATACTAACATGTAATCCTAGAATTATTCCAATATATCTTTTATTTACAGCATACTGGCCCATGGTCATCCAGAATTCATTCATCGTATCAACTCGAGCGCCGGTATATATTTTGATCCAATTGGTGAACTCAAAATTCGCGTAAGCCATTTAGATATAATCACCCCGCTCGACATTTCTTATATCGAACCTCATATACAAAATATTAATTCTATATTGGGCACAGTACGTCATATATGTACTCAAATTCAAATTGAAACATCAATTAATTTAGAATGCCATAATATATTACAACCATTAACAGTGAGGTACCATGACCTTATTTCCGAGTACTCTGCTATCTCTCACCTAGTTATCAAAAGATATAAAAGGTCAGCATGGATAGGTGGTATCGGCACCCTATCCAAAACTATATTTGGTACCCTGGATGAAGATGACGCCATAAAATATGATAACGCCATCCAAAACATCCAGGACAATGAAAAAAGACTGGGTTCATTAATGAAAGATAACATTCTAATAACTGGTTCCGTTTTATCCAAATTTAATGAAACATTACATAACATTAATATTAATGAAGCCAGCCTTAACCAGGCTATCGACAATTTCACCCTAAAATTAAAAAACCTTACATTAATTTCAAATGAATTAAATGTAAAGGCAAACATTAATTCGATTCTAAACAGCTTGGAGGCATCTATACTCGTGTTATCATTCCAGTTAGAGGACATAACAAACTCTATCTTGCTGTCCAGTCAAAACATCCTCCACCCGGCTGTATTACCTCCCGCGTTGTTATACCAAGAAATTGTCGATAACTACAGACACTTACCTGTAGATCTTAAGTTACCTGTAAGCTTAGCGTTAAATAATATACATACTTTAATTAATATATCTAATGTAGTCTGTTATAGTTTAAACAACAGGATTGTTTTTGTATTAAGAATACCCCTAGTATCTCCTAGGGAATATAACCTGTTTCATAATATAGCATTGCCGACTCCACATAACAGTGTTAAACCGGATACTTTTAGTTTTATTATACCTAATAGTAAGTACATAGCAATGACCAAAGACAAATCAGAATATTGTACCCTTGACTCACTGAAGGAATGCATAGCGATAAGCCAGCGCGAGTTCATCTGCGACATTATGACATCATATCCGACGAGTGCTAATCCGAATTGTGAAAGTGAACTGATTTCAAATATAGTGAATACTTTACCAGTGCAGTGCAAAACGGACTTCATTCACGGTCATGTGGACATATGGAAATCTATTAACAATAATAAATGGATTTATATTCAATCTTTGAATAATAAGCTTTATGTAGAATGTCCCAATCAAAAAATTGACGATATAAATGTAATTGGCACGGGAATTTTAAGCATCCCGAATAATTGTGTAGCATACTGTAAAAGTACGAAATTAATACCGAAATATAACAATATAAAACACACTGTTACAGTTATTAAACCCGATTTCAACATTATTAACGATTCCTGTTGTACTCTAAATAAGTTTAAAGATAAAATGAGAAATGAGCCTCCTCTAAAATTATAAAATGTCGATTTAGATATTTTCACACCTGAAATCAAAATCAAATTAAAATCTATGTCTGATGAAGCAGACAAAATTCTAAATCAGCACCAAATTATTAGATATGGGACTCATTATTCAATTGTGTTAATTATAATTATTTGTATTTTGTGTATTTTCTGTATTTTCAAATTGTTTATTTTCATTAAAGCGCACAGCCGTCTTACCCATCACTTCCCTATACTTTCTCATACAGATCCTAAAAACTCACCTAATTCAGACCCAAATCCAGATCCCGAACCTGTTATCCCTATCCATATCACTAAACATCGCCCTGATGCCGAAAACCCGCCTTCTCCTAGCATTAGGACAAAGGTTTAAGTTTCCCATTCCACTTTCCTAAACATCGGAATTTCAACCCCGATGTTTAGTCTACCCCTGGGAGGTGTTATAGATGTATAATGCACCCTTTCCCGCACATCACACATCTTTCCTGCACACCACACATTCTTATCCTGCCTACTCAGCTTTCCTAAGTCTTTAAGTCCGATGTTCCTTCCATGCCCGTCAGTCTCATCCCATCATCCAAGCTAGACGGCTGTCTATTTTAAAATTAATTCTGTATTTTTATTTTTTAAAAAGCCAAACTCTTCGAGGCTCATAACAGTGCGAAGGGATAATAATAATACAAGCCCTGTATTAAACATTGTCCCACTGCTGGGCACGGGCCTCCTCTACTAATGAGAGGGGTTAGGCCGTAGTCCCCCACGCTGGCCTAATGCGGGTTGGCAGACTTCTCATACCTTCGAAAAATTCTCAGATATGCAGGTTTCCTCACGATGTTTTCCTTCACCGTTAAAGCAAGCGATAATTAACATTTTAATACACACATAACTTTAGAAAAGTTAGAGGTGTATGCCACTTGGGGTTCGAACCTACGACTTTCGTCTTGACAGTCCGTACCGCAACCAACTAGACTATCGCTGCTTACTTGCGAAGGGATACTCTGCCTATAAATCATTTTTCTAATTTATTTCTATAAATCTATTAATACATAAATGTTGTCATACTTCTATCAATATACCGAACATTATATTAGAGAATAATTTTCGACAAGCGATACAGTGGCTTTGAAGATCGCAATAAAAATCCATCAAGGACTACCCCACACATACCCACCACGACAATCAAAATGACCTCACGCAATACTAAATCTATGGTGTTTGTCCAAACAGTGCCACAATCAATCTTTCTTTAACCACTAAATACTACGTTTGGAAAAAGGCAGACTATCCTGCCCACACACCCGCCATTGTAACTCCTGTTTAGCCAGGATCAACAATGGCACGCATTTTTTTTCGATACCGAGTAATGAAACTCGGCGCGTCTCTCTGTCTTTTATCCCGTAAAGGAATTAAACAAATAGAAATGTATGTAGGAGTTGGGACAAGGCAGACAAATTAAACAACACCGATTAATTCATACGATAAACGTTTAATAAATATGTGTTAAAAATCGTCTCCGAGTAAGGCCGCGGTCTCCGGATCAACTGTTTCAGTGAGTCCCATCTGCATGTCTGTCCAGTCTTCCCGCTGGTTGTCTATGAAGAAGTTAATTTCTAGTATCCTATCTCGGTTGCGTTTCACTTCGTTACTATAAAAATGAATTAATATAAATGTCAATAATAACGACAAAACCTTCAATAGTCAAAGTTTATTCTATTCAGCATTTTGTTTGGTGGCTATTAATACTGTCTACAAGATTTAAGTAGTGAATTACTAGTTTCATGAATATGTGTGAAATCGAGATGGCGCTGCTGTTGCTGTAGGGTAACCATATAATTTACACCCGCTCTAAACAATATGTTAAAAATTACCTTTTTTTATAATACTCTCACTTATCACTGTATTCATAAGAGTAGGTAAACAATGTTTTTACTGCTTTTTATTTGTCATGTTCAACATCATCGCCAACTTTAATACAATACCTTTATAGTAGAGGTGGGTCCTTGACGGTATTTGCGTTAACGAAATGAAACCGTTTCCTATAAACGGTCAACTGGTTGAAAAACCAGTTGACGTTTTTAACTGGTTTGCAGAAACGTGCACAGATCTATACTTTAATGTCCCGTTTCGTTAGCGTCTGTCGTTGATTCAACGACGTTGAATAGAACAGGTTGATAAATTTAACTGGTTTATTCTGTGCACCCGTTTTTTTCGCGTCTGTCGTTGATTCAACGACGTTGAATAAAACAGGCTGATAAATTCAACTGGTTTATCTGTGCACCCGTTTTGTTCGCGTCTGTCGTTGATTCAACGACGTTGAATAGAACAGGTTGATAAATTCAACTGGTTTATCTGTGCGCCCGTTTTGTTCGCGTCTGTCTTTGATTCAACGACTTTGAATGGAACAGGTTGATAAATTCAACTAGTTTTGCTGTAAAGAGAAAACTATTGACTCGTTAGCAGTAGAAAAACGGTTCGTTGATTCAACGCCCACTCCTACTATAAAGCCTCTGCGGCGCAGCGGGCGAGTAGCCGACTGTGACAGTTTTACCTAGTGTGGCGTTAGAACTATGTGTGTGACTGTTGGGTGTATTTATTTATTTATACCCTCTAGCCGTATTGTTGCTGACTGCCTCGGTGCCGCAGTTGTAATTGCGCATGCGTTACGACTGCTGTGCTGAGGTCTCGGGTTCGATCCCCGGGCTGGGTAAAGTGATATTGGGTTTTTCTATCTAGAAATTCTCAGTATTAGCCCGGAGGCTGGAATTGCGCCCGGTATGGCGATAGGCTCGCCCCCTATCACATTATGGGACCGAAACAAATTCGGCGAAAAGTGAGTGTCACACACCACCTACACCTCTGCCTACCCCTTCGGGGATTTCAGGCTTGGAGTGTAGATGTATGTATGTATGTCTAGCCGTATTGGTGTAGTTGTCAATCTTTTGAAAATGCATGAAATATTCTTACTCGTTGGTTCCTTGCACAAGTTGATCGCGCCAGTTGTTCGCCCGAGTCATGAGCAAGTCCTCGCGCGCGTCTATAAACCGCAAGTGATTATCTGATGACTGAGCTACTAGATTCATCATCATGTCTCGGTCCATCATCACCTACAATCATATACAAATAATAGTACTTCTATATATTATTCCTCAAAGGTGTTTTTTTGGCAGTAAGCCATAACTTCCATAATAATTCTTCATCAAATTTAATGTGGCCTGTAGCTTCTTCACACTACGCCATGGAGCAAGAAGGTAAAGAAGTTCGAGGGTCTAGTGTTAGAGAACTCAGAAAGCCGCAACACGACCAAACATAGTACCCCAACTCTAGACCCCCGACAAAAATAATTACTAGAGAGCCGTATTGCAATACGAACTTACATTACCTAGATATTTTTTTTCTATTACTGAAAGTTGTTTTGTTTGGTGAATGATATTTGTCGGACAAATTATAATATAGTTTTAAGATCTTATTTTTACCCAACTGCCAAGGAAGCGTTATGTTTTTAACTTTATAACTGATAATCATTGTCGTCGGCTTCAAACCCCACGAAACTAGCAAAAATATTTCGCCAATGATCCTTCAAACCCCCAACTACCCAAGATTATATTCTGGATGCCCCAATATCCTATCACTAAAAATTACATTACCTCTAACCGAACCGCATGATTGCTAACTTATATTAAACATACCTCAAATAATTCAGGCGGTGCATCTCCCAATAGAGTCTTGTTTCCCAGTAGTTTAGTGAGTGCCTCGATCTGTCTCATCGTCCACACACCCTCGTGTTCGCGCCACGCACCGAACGCATTGCGCGACACCTCCAACAGTTTGGTCACCATTTCCGTCATGTTTACAGCGATCTGGATGCGAGATTCCTGCGTAACATATTATAACTATGCCGACAGCTGAACTCCAGAACGGGTCTTAATCGCAAAAATATTTAATGGTGCAAATACCCAAATTATTTCGTCCATTTATGCTACGATGGTGGCAAACAACTTATGGCCCGCCTGATGGTAAGCGGTTACCGTAGCCTATGGAAGCTTGCAACACCAGGAGCATCACATGCGCGTTAGACCTATTTACTTCCTTCCTGTAAGAACCCCATACTGTAGTCCCCTTGGAAAATCTCGGCAGGGAGCTCATTCCACATTCGGAGTATTCACGGGATGAAATTCCTCTGAAACCGCAGAGAAACTTCGGAGGTGTATGCAATTTGGGTTAGGAACATACGACTTTCGTCTTAACAGTCCGTACCGCCTCCAAGTAGGCTACGCAAGTCTCACTTTTCAAAAGTTACGTGTATATTAATTGTTAATGTATATTTATAGCTTACTTTAACGTCGAAGGAAAACATCGTGAGGAAACCTGCATACCTGAGAATTCTCATAAAAATTTCAAAGGTATGTGAAGTCTAGCAAACCGCATTAGGCCAGCGTGGGGGACTAAGACCTAACCCCTCTCATTAGCACAGGTCCGTGCCCGTGGGACAATGTTTAATACAAGTTTATTATTATTATTATATTACCTCGCATTGCTCATACAATTGCATTTCGATTGTCATGAGGTTCTTCCACAACTGGTACAACACATCGTTGAACGTATCGCTCAGATCCACTAGTGTTTGCTCCAGTTGATCTATCGTTGCTTGTTTAGTAGTGAACTTTATTATCAACTCGTTCATTTGATCTACCAACGGTTTCTTCTTGTCTTCGAATTCTTCTATCACCCTGGATAAGAAGTAAATTTGTGCCCATTTGCATCAAACAGCCGTATTCAAGAGTTATATTTATCAAGACCTCATCTTTGAAATCTTCTTTGCGATGCATAAGATTTTAGTATACGTGTTTATTGGCGCAAACCAAAACTGACCAAGGTCGTATACAGAAATCTACGGTTAACTCTTGCATATAGGTGTTCGTCTAGAGACAACATAAAAATAGCGTTCGACTGTCATATGGAAAGTCTTTAGTTTCGTCCACAATTCGGACAATACTTTGTAGGTTTTTGGATTTGCTTTATACAAAACTAGAAATGGACATTAATCAATCAAAACTCATCAGTCTTATCAGTAAAACTAAAGTAAACCCTTTATGTAATTGCTCTGAGTCATGTTAAACATAATTAGGACCATATGATTACGACAGAATATTAGGCTTTTGATCATCAAATATTTACTGTTTACTCTTCCTTACGCTGTCTTCCAAGGCATTGTCTACTAGATCTTTGAATAATTTTATCTCATGCTGTCTCGCGTTATACGCCTCTTGCGCGAAATCTACCAAACTGGCCATAGTTTCCACGTATTGCTCTGTGTACCTAAAATGAATAATCCAGTAGTTAATTTATTCATATATACTAACTTATTCTCAATCATCTGTAACAAAGATTCATAATATTATTCTATATTTAGTTTTATTCGTATAGGACACAGTTACTAGGTGTTACAACTAAAAACTTAATTGACTAAAACTTATTTCACAAGAATTGATGCCTGAATGTTGAAAACTCACTGTTCATAAAAACCGTTCAATTCGCCGCCAATCTTGAGTAACAGCGAACCATCTGGATCCTTCTCGAACATAGATTCTATCAACTCGGGTCCACTGAGGTATTCGACAAAAGATAACGCATAAAATTCTACTTTAGCCTCGTATTCTTCTTTAGCTATTCTTTCCTTTTCAGTTTTTTCATCAGCTTCGTCTAGTTTTCGGAGCATAACTCTAGACGTAGTTTCAAATTAGTAGTTAGCAGTATTGGCAGTTTGCAGTGACATAATTTGGAATAGGGGGGGGGGGGGGGGGGGGTAGATATTTAGATACATTAATTTACTCAGATGTTGAATAATATTTTAATAATAATGAATAAAACTATGCGTAAACCCAACTAGCATTTGTTTGCGACACCACTTGTAGTAAGTCGAGTTCTTAATGAAAACCCATTTTTATTTAATTAAAAATAAACTTTAGCACTTAGGGATAATATAGCTTCTTATTGATGAAATAAGCTTTAGAATCGAATCATTAGTTCTTGGTCGACATTCCCAAGCTTTACCTCAATGAAATATTAGTAGGTATATTGAAATAAATTTACTTTATGGGCTTTATCGCACTTTATTTTCTTTTTCCCCCCTGTGACTATAAATGTTGTAAAGGTCTCGAAACATCAGGACTAAAAAGTATTTATTAATTTTGGGCGCAAAAAAACTAACCAATCTAGTCGCAAAGCAAATAGGTGTTCTTGTATACGGGCGAAAGATACAAGCAGCAAGTTTTACAAACTTACCTGAATAACGCGCGTCCATTCTCTCTTTCCTCTTCAGTAACTGTTTTATAATCTAGATATGTAAGTCGCGTGAGCGATGACTTGAGAAAGTGATATGTCATGGGGTCGTCGCAACACGGATTCCCTTTGAAACTCACTGAACGCAATTTGCGGAATCTACGCAAATATGTCATCTAAACAAGATATCATTCACGTATAAGATATAAATAGGAATTATGAATATGCTCATTGAATGCAAATTGCAATTGCTTACGTTGGCAGCGAGGTCATCCGAATTTACGTTATAGGTTATAATAATCGTAATATTTAAAATAATGTTGAATATGTATTTATTTTATTTTATTTGGATGGCTCACAGCTATCAATAGCAGAGAAATATATTATGACGAAATGAATACAATACATAAGCCAATTACGAGCCACCGCAGATAGTAAAATCACCTTATTTTCAGACTTTACATACATAAATGAAAAGAGGGGTTAGAACCCACAAGCCACCCTCTAGATACTCCTCTGCACACAACACGTACACAATATAAGCCGATAGGTTTTGTAAAATAATACTGTAATTTGATAACGGCTTAAAGTTGTGTTCGGAAAAGGTACGATCTAACGACAGAAATGCTAAGTATCTGAATAAACCTACAATACGTGTTTAGTAGTAGTTACCACAGACCAAAGTTCAAAATGAATGCAGTAAATACTTCGCCGCTCTTAATAAAAGTGATAGAGCTACGGTATAGTCAATGGAAAGTGGGTTTGTCATATTATGAACAGGCTAGCTAACCCGATCAGGTTAGTACCACTATCTGGTAGAAAACGGACGTGCAAAACAAATTGCTGCAGCGTCGGGGAATGGACTTACGTGGGCACAAATCCCACTCCCTTTAAAAACCCCTTTCCTTTGCGTCCGGCATCCAATGCGTCCATCATTCTACCTAAAATTTTAGATGTAAAGTAGTTTGAGCGTTGGACATCCCGTACCATCATGTAACACGCTCGATTGTTGACCTAGCTATAAAAAAAATCACGTGAATCTAGACGTGATACCCAAAGTCAATATTGACCGCTAAGGGTCGACTGCCCCTTGGAAAATGTCTGTAAGTGTCAAGAAAAAAAAATAGGTGTCGATGAAAAATTGAGTGCCCACGATAAAGGAATATGTTTTAATTTGGTTCGTTTTAATTTAAATTTTAATCCTACTAATTATGTTAATGTTTCGATGGATGTTTATTACTCAATCACGCTACAACGGTTGGACGGATCGGGTTTAAATTTGGCACAGAGATAGATTATAGTCTGGAATAGCACATAGGCTAGTTTTTATCCCGGAAAAATATACAGTATATACTATCCCACCGGAGGATAGTTTAGTTTTTCACAAAGCAAGGGATCGACATGATTTTTTGTATAGTGGCAGTTCAAGGAACGGAAAATGACATAGGCCACTTTTTATCCCGGAAAAATGCACGCTTCCTAAGGCATAGCAAAATATTGAAAACTGTAATAGCTTAAGATGCCTCCATGTATTGTACACATTTTCTTCCAAAAATAACCTCCACGCAGGCGGAGCCACGGGCAACATCTAGTACGAAATATATACGTTACATAAAACTTTACATATGTGTTTTAAGTTTTTCAATCTGCAGTTACGTTTCAAAAAGAAGCGCGTGCCAGGGACATATTTGAAGTTAATTACGCAATTTCCAAAACCTAACAACATGGCAAGTGGCCTACGAGACTAAATAAGTTTAAAGATATCTGATTTAGACGCTTAATGCGTGAGAGTTACGTTATTTTTCTTACAGTTCGAAATACACCGGCCATCAAAGCATAAAGATGCGGAAGTTTCTGCAAAGCTGCTAACTGGGGCGTGAAGGTTCGCGCACTGAACGTTGAAGGACATTTGGGTCGTGTTTCTTCCACTAGACTCTAACTCTAGAGTCTCGACGATCGCTTGACCCGTGTCTTTAGTGCCTTTACCGTTTCCGTTATGAGAAATACCTAGTTATTCATTAAATTGTTGCCACCAACGCATCTACCTAATGTAGGGTAACCAACCCCGGAATTCAAATACTAGGATTTGAAGTTAGAAAAACCAGGACAATTCAGTAAAAACCAGGACGCATATTTTTTTAAATTGCGTGAACACTCGCGAGCCGAGAGGCCGCCTCTAAAGTAAGAAGTGGTGTGCGAATTTTAACATACATGACCTTATCAGGGGGCTATAAAACCTAGGACGCTGCTTAGTAACTATCCAGGACACTCTAAAAACTAGGACATGTCCTGGAAAAACAGGACGGTTGGCAACTCTAATCTAATGTAATGTAAGTCACTATCGGAGGGGCGCGTTATTACGTATCAAATAGCGGAACCTCGCTCCCCTCCGATACCCTGACATTTAAAAAGCCCCTGAACCCTATAATGTAATGTATGTAACCCTATAGTGAATCATTTAAATAAAGATAAAAAATTAAATTATTTTATAAAGATATATTGACATAAGTACCTTTATATGGTTAACTAGCTTTTGCCCGCGGCTTCGGTCGCGTGGTAGATATTTTTGAAAGAAAAGGTATAAATCCATGGAGACACCTTAAACCTTAAGGTGTAACATCTATATTATGCTATGCTATATAAGGTATCTATATTATGCTATCCCATAGGAACCGTGCATTTTCCGGGATATAAAGTAGCATAGATATGTAATTCTCAGACCCCTCAACTAACACTATGCAAAAATCATGTCGATCCCTTGCTATATGTAAAACAAAAACGAAACTATCCTACGGGAACCGTACATTTATCGGGGGTAAAAGTATCCTATATGCTATTCCAGACTATAATCTATCTCTGTGCTAAATTTCCACCAGATCCGTTCAGTCTTTCTGGCTTGATTGAGTAACAAACACACATCCATCCATCATAACATTCGCATTTATAATATTAGTAAGAAGTAAGATTAAGAAGCGGTCTCAATCTTTCCTACATATATGTAAAGCAAAGTATTCGTAATACAATGTTACCTCTTTATAATCTTCAATTAAATTATCACCAATACTAAAGACGAGCAATTTTTGTAACGTATCCATGTTTTCCAATTTCCTTATTTTATTGTGGAACAATGTCAAAACCTCTATATTAACAAGACGATCAAGATTCTCTATCCTTTCAATCTTATTGAAAGACAAATCTAATTCATTAAGTCCTTCCAATGATTCCAGATTTTCAATTTTTTCTATCTGATTATGGGCCAGTGTTAACTTTCTCAGTGATTTCAACATCCAGAGGTGATCAATTCTTAGGATATTTTGGAACTCAAGGCGAAGTACAGGAGCTTCGTCTAAATGCACGCCTTCCTCTGCAAATAGTCTACCCGCTTCTTCAGTTGGACCTGATGCAGAAAATAATAAATTTACATATACACTCACGCCTTTAGTCCCCGAAGGGGTAGGCAGAGGTTTAACCAGTACACCCATTTTTCGCCGAATTATAATAAATGTATTGATGTTATTAAGATCAATAGAGGCGGTGGGGATACATAAAGTAATCATATGCATTCCAATTTAATTCTTTTTTTTTTTATTCGGGCACGGCAAAGTGATCGCACTGCACCTGATGGTAAGCGCAGTGCAAGTCCAATTAGAGTATCGAGTAGTGCGAGACGATCTATCCCCTGCTACTCAACACAATCATGCCGGCCTGCTTCTTCACACTACGCCATGGGCAAGAAGGTAAAGAAGCGGTCGAGGGTCTATTGTCAGAGTACTCAGAAGGCCGCAAAATGGCCAAACATTGTACTCCAACTCTAGACCCCCGAAAAAAACCGGATGTACACTGGCTGATCCCGGAACGCGACACACATGCGTGTGCCACTATGGCGGGTTTTACACCCTGTGTACGGTGGTCGCTATCCGGGCGGATATGAATATCCTACCACCAGCAAATGCAATTCATGGGCCATTACCCATAAGCATGTGTAAAAAAAACTGCGATTAATTTCTTCGTAATATTCAGCAAATACTTAGGAAACTTATTAACTAAGGATACTAACAACTTTGAATAGTGCTAGATGAAAATAAAGTTTTTTTTTTTATTCATAAAAAGTACACCGACTTCAATAAAAAACAAATTATGCATCTCTATAAAATTTGAGGGTTGCCCTCGATTTTTCTGATATCCCATCATCAGATCCTGACTTGGATCCTAGCGTCTTCAAGTAAATGGGGAACATACATAAAAAAAAGATTCCGACGAATTGACCTCCTCCTTTTTTGAAGTCGGTTAATTAAAAATAGGGAATGTTGTGATTTGCCTCAATCGTAAATAATCGCGAGTGGTAATGTACCTAATATAAGAAACAAAAGTTTACTGCGGTCTAAATAAATATATAAATTAATTACCATACTCTAATATACACCGTACGAGCATAGAGTTATCAATTACCCCAGGCTCAATATCTGGATGAATTATAAGACTGTTCAGCGACTTTTTCTCCGACATATTTTTTATAGTTTGGGATTTTAATAAATACAATAATAACTCATAGATATAGTATTGTAATAACTAGTTTTATATGGTACTATTTGACACTGACGGAATAATATAATCATTGTTGTTTTAGTAACATTTAGAAACATCAAATTGAATACTCTTTGGTTAGCACTAAATATTTTCTCAATACCGGTTGCTATGTAACCCCATATTACGAGTAGAGAGTACTGTATAGCAAAGAGAAAGCATGTAATCTATAATATGTGTTAAAACTGAAATAATAGTAATGCTTCCGTTGAAAACGCACAGTTGTAACAAAAATAATATTTTTAATACAGTACCTCGATACCTATTCATAATTTCAAATAACCCGCCATAATAATCGTTCTGAAAAGTGCAAGGTAGTAAGTATTACAGTATAAAGATAAATATTTATACTTTAATTAATAAGTTAGTAATAGTATATATATTAAATATACTTGATAAGCTAATTATTGGAATAAAAAGTAATTGATTCTTAACATTATGCATAAATTGATGATAGATAACAAAAATTAAAGAACGTAATTTATTTGACAGCTTGGATTATTTTTATTGCATGAGTTGCCAACTATTCATAAGTTACTTGACATTGGGGTACAATGTTAGCAAATGTATCTATCACTATTTAATCATTGAAAATGCCTACAACCGGTTACTATTTCTCATTTATTCACCTTATTGATTATTGTAATTATTTAGAATTTATGAATATTACATAACTACTTTTAATAGATAATTTTCATAGATTATCTTGATATGGATAATAATCATATCGTGGACTTAACGACATTTGAAGAAAGAAACAACTAGTCGGGTCGGTCGGTAAATAATATAAACAAGCAACACCGAAGTTATATGTGACAAATTATTGTGGTGACAAGTGAAATCGGTGAAATCATTTTGATAAATATTCAATAATTTTGCAAAAATGTCCTTTTTTGGGGTAGGGAATCCATTTTCTACGCCGGTGGGTCAAAAAATCGGTAAGTTCACGACATGAAAAAACCGATAATAGTGGTCAATATCTTTTTTTATCTCGTGATCTTGGTGCAATTTCTTTTTTGTTGCGCATTAGACAAAATATTTTCTCTTTGTTGTAATGTCACGGTCTCGTTCCTTATGGTAGTAATCAACAAAATTACGCATATTTATTTCCCTTACATAGTTGTTGTGAAATACGCCATCGATAATAGAGTCAGTGTTAATTATTTTGACCCTTACATTGGCTTTGATACGCGGACAACTTGGTTGCAGAACAAGCTACAGATGGCTCGTTACCGTCGGAGAACTGGGCTCTTAATATGGAGATATGTGACATTATCAACAGCAGCACAGATGGACCTAAAGATGCTATCAAAGCCATTAGGAAGAGGCTGACTATGAGTGCTGGAAAGAATTATACTGTTGTTATGTATACTCTTATTGTCCTCGAAACCTGTGTGAAGAACTGTGGCAAGTCATTCCACTCTCTTGCATGTAACAAGGAGTTTATATCTGAACTGGTAAGTGTAAATTTTGTCTGTAAATTAGGTTCTAATCTGTTCCAATGTTGTGCATTAATAATACTGCTGTAAGCTGTTCTATTACTTTTTAAAGTTTTGAACCAAAAATACTGCTTCAGGATACCCAGAATTCCCTTGTTTATTAACTCAAGGAAGCAATAAACTTTTATTTTGATGTGATATTGATCTAATCTATTGAGTTTTGTGTATGAAACAATATGTGTATTAAAAAATAAAACACAAAAGAATTTTTTACCCGTGTCTGTTATAGACTGTAAAATCACACTATTAATTTCAATGAAATAATGTGTATGTGTGTGGTTGGGTCCAACTTAAAAGATAGAATAGTTTTAGATCCAATAGTTGGTGCTGTTATTGAGATCTGAAATTTTTTTTTTTTTCAATGAAAATTCGGTCCACAGTGAAGTTGGTTTATGGCAGGACAATGTCTGTAAAAAACGATTTCTGTAGATATACACAATGACTACTCAATCTGCTAAAGTTAACACTTAAACATTTATGACACATGTTTACATTGATTATTATCAGTTCCAACATGCTTAACCACAAATGACTTCTCATATTAATATTTCAAGAATTTTATTAGTCGATAGTTAATACAAGAAGTGAATTCGATCTAATGAAGCCCAGATTAAAGGGAGTTTCCTTGTTATTTGTTTTCTGTGCTCTGAATATATTTAGTAAATGAAATTGATAAAAATATTATGAGTAATGTATATAGATATAATTATAATAATAATTAGAATTTACCCATTTTAATTGGTTAATAAAGTTTTATTACTTAAAATAATAAATTTGCAGCAATAGCCTAGTTGGTTACAATATGGACTGTTACAATGAAAGTCATATGTTCGATCCAGCAGCTAGCCCAAATGGCATTCACCTCTGACTTTTGTAAAGTTATGTGTGTATTCATTGTTAATAGTCGCTTCCTTAAACAGTGAAGAAAAACATAGTGAGGCAACTTGCATACTTAAGAATTCTCATAAGAATTACGAAGGAATGTGAAGTCTACCAACCGGCATTAGGCCAGCGTGGTGGACTATGACCTAACCCCTCTCATTAGTAGAGGAGTCCCATGCCCAGCAGTGGGAGAATGTTTAATGCAGGGCTAGTACTATTTTTATTTATTATTATGAATCTTATGAAAAGCCCCATATACTTTTCACATCAATAACAAAGTTAATCACTGAACAATATTATTGATCAGTATCAGTGCAAGGCAATGTTAATAAACTATGTATATCTTTATCTGATAAGTTGACATTATACGTGTGCTGCTCACAATGGAACATAAAACATAATTTACGATAGGTTATATAGTCATTATCACGCATACTTTATGTGTGTTCTTGATTTGTGTATGCTATGCTTTCCTGTTTGTTTTGTTTACGAAACATGCTAATAATTAGGTATATACTTCTGTAAACATCTGGATTTAATTATCTGTTTAAATAGCCAAGGTGTTAATTAGTTATCTGAATGTTGATATAAAATGGTCTGATATTAAAGTTTTTAAAGTTCAACATGTAAATAAAAATTATAATTAAAAATAGCTGGCTGTTCTTTTAAACTATTGTGCATTTTTTGTGCTGGTTTTGAGACTAACAGCATCAATAGTTCAAATCAATAATTAAAAGACTTGATTTCAATTCAAGACAACATGATAAAAAAATATGACCAAAAATTTTTTACTATCCTGGTGATCTTTGTAAGGATATAAAGCCAAACTTATGAAAAGATTGTATTTTATTTCATCAATTGCAAATTTTCAAATAAATCTGACTTCTCTGGAAGGTAGTGAAAAGTATATTGAAGGATTCTGTTACATACAAACATACATAGATACAAGTGAAACTAATATGAAAGCTAGTAATATTTGGATATTTATTATAATAAATATCCAAATATTATCGATGTCCAACGTTCCACAACAGCGCGATTTTTAAGGCATTTTCTGCCTCGCACAACCACTCTGTGGAACCAGTTATCGCCGGGGGTCTTTCCGAACCGTTACGACTTGGGAACCTTCAAGAAGAGAGCATATTCTTTCCTGAAAGGCCGGCAACGCATTTGCAAGCCCTCTGGTGTTGCAGATGTTCATGGGCGGCGGTGATCACTTTCCATCAGGTGAGCCTCCTGCCCGTTTGCCTCCTTTTAACATAAAAAAAAAAATAATAATAATATTACATGGAATTCTAATACACACATTACCAGTAAGGTCATGAAATCAAATCCTAGATCAGGCAATCACTCATAGTATTTGAGTTGCCTGATATGGTGATAGCCTAGACTTGCCACCTATCACATAATTGGACGGAAATTGTTTCGTGAACTGTAGATATACTAGTTGCATCTCTGCTTACCCTTTTGGAGATACAAACATGAATATATGTTTGATATAAAATACTTAGTCAGTAGTACTAAAATAGTATCAAATTGTCTAAGATGAAAACACATTTAATGGGATTCTATGTCCTGTATAATTAAAATGGAATCATACTTTTAGATAACGCAATAATGGTTGAATAAATTAATTAATATTCAATATTTGTAAACGAGTTTGGTTTTAACTATTCAAAAGGTTTTTTAAAGACATTTCAGCTATAACATATAAATATTTGAGTAGAATTTTATTAAATTTTGTGGCAACATACTGCACCTGCAAAACTGACAAGGTCTTAGGGTTCAACTAGGGTCCTAGCAATAGGATGTAAGTTTTAAAATAAAAAATGAGAGTTGTAGGATGCAATCTGTGGCTGATGTAGCATTATGCTTGATGAGTCCTATCATATAATATGACGGATATCATTTCAGTGGGTTAAATAAAAATATAATGCGTTTTAGTTTGCTCTTTCATTAAGGGATACAGATGTGAATAGCTTAGTTTCCTGTGTTTAATTTTATACATTATTCAATATGCAACCGAATAAAATACACAACAGAAACTCTTTTGCGAAAACAGAATCAAAATCGTTTGAAAAATGAGATCACAATATTTAGTTTAAATATTGGTATGAGCAAAAATGGGTGCGTAGTGGGAACAGCTCACTATCTCCCTCACACAATGGCACAGTAATGGCCATTCTGGAAGGTTATGTTATGGCTCATATCATGCATTCTTTTACTGTCATTTGACCAATACCCTTTCCAGTAGATATAAACTTATTTTTGTTCGGATTCATAAAATTCTTTTGATAATAGGTTTTAGGTAATGAAACTTGTTGATTAAAATAAAAAAATCGTGTCAACTACCTTATTGTTTACCATATTATTACAACATTGAAAATAAATTATTCTTATCCATACTAATACTATAAATGCGTAAGTAACTCTGTTTGTTTGTTTGTTTGTTACCTCTTCACGACTAAACGGCTGAACGGATTGTAATGAAATTTGGTAAGGGAATAGATTATATCCTGGAGAAGGACATAGGCTATCTTTTTTCTTAAAAAACAACCCTGAAAGGGGTCAAATAGGAGTTCAAAATTTGTATAGAAAATCCATAATTCCTCGACTTAGGGATCTGTAAATTCATATTTAGGCTTTTGGTAGGAAATAAAGAAATACGTGTTTCAACGTTTTTGAAAAATCATCCCTAAAAGTGAGGTTAAACTTATGGGTAATTCTTTAGATGCAATCTCAAGATTCAGGCACAACACCTGAGAGGCTGGACAATCGCTACAGGTGCCTCAGTGCAGAAGACAACTCCTTGGATTGTATACTTCTGCTCCCGAATATAGCCTCCACGCAGGCGGAGCCGCGAGCAATAGCTAGTACAGATATAAATTGGCAAATGGCATAATATCTGAAACCAGTTATATGTTGTTTCGTATATTATTTTTAAGGTAGGTACGTTACGTAAATGTCATGTTATTTTGCAGGTGAAGTTGATCGGACCGAAGAATGATCCACCAACAGTAGTCCAAGAGAAGGTCTTAAGTCTCATCCAATGTTGGGCAGATGCGTTCCAAAACCAACCAGAGTTACAGGTAATTAATACATACATAACTAAAGCGTGAATTGTGTAAAATTATATTTGTTTCACAATATATGGCCGAGTGAACAAGTTTCTGATTGTGTATCGAGTGACCGGGTTCTCGATTCCATCACCGAGTCCAATGTTGTGTGACAGTCTCTCGTGGTTGCCGATTACTATGATGATATTATAATTATAACTTTCCATGCATTGACATAATATATTCTACCGATAGACACGAACTGTCGTAGAAATAATATATTCCAAATACGTTTTACACTAATACCATCTATCCCTTTTCTAAGACATAGACCAAAGAGCATCACAATGAGCAGATGCGACAGTTCATATCTATAAGGTATTTGAGGAAGTATCCTGGAGATTTTGTAGTTGTGTAACATTTAATTTTATTTCCCAACAAGCGCAAAATAATGTATTTTGTTGAAACAAATTACTTTTATTTTAAACTTTTTTTATTTACAATTATTTAGGTGACTCATAGTGAGGTATTATTGGAGCCAAGTAAATAAATAAAAGTAATGCAAAGTTTAAATTTTAGTGAAAAATAAATAAATCGCATTAAATATTGTATAAAAGCATTTATTTTATAACTAATTTAAGCGGGCACTTACTCCTTTAAAAAATAAAAATAGGTATTGTATAAAAATAATGTGGACAAACAATAAAAAGAATAATCATCTATCAAGTGCCTATTTTGCACCCTCTGATCTAAACGACTCTGATTGATCTATGACTGTTAGAAGCGTGATAACTCCGTCCCTTTTCTCGAACGGGACTTTCCGCGCGCCAAAATGTGACAAACTAAGTATGGACTTTTCCATATTCAGAATTGAAATTAATTAATATTTATTGATATTACGTTCTGAACGTTATAAAATGATGTTAACAGTTTATATACTTTTAACAGTTTCACTGTGAATCAATTTAAGGCAGATTTGTTCGGGAATGTCGCTACAAATAATTAAAATTAATTTGACACTGAAAGATGCAATGCGGCGTGCTAACTGCTAACTTCGGTAGCATAAAGCAAACTATCGTCAGTGCGGTATCGGAACCGCAACTCGGTGGAACATAATGTTTGTTCTGGTGGCCGCATCTAGTACGTAGTACATATAGATCGCTGTTTTCAATGTGTGGAATCCACTATGCTTTGACTATTGGGTTTAGATTTTTATACTAAGGAAAACATGTATGTGATTTAGTGGCTACGTAGGTATTAATAATATTTTATGCCCTTGTGTATCATGTGTCCCATTTTATCAGGAACTACAGAAATTTTGGTCACAATACTATGTTTAAATTCTAAATGGTTACATTTTTATGTAGATCATAAATTACGACACAAGAAGTGGTTATTTGTATTTTAGATTATTTGTGTCTGAAATAGCACGGCTTTCTAAGTACCTAGTCGTTCGATCACACAAGTCATGGTCAATTAACTCACACACACAAATAATTAGGCACATTCACTTATAGTACTTCATCTATTTCTGACCTGATTGATTTGTGCAGTATCATGCTTATCATGTATGAATGTAATAACCGTATGTTAGAACTTCTCGAACTTTCTACGCTGAATTTTATTCCATAAACAGTTGTCGTATGATTAAGTAATAAGGTCGATATGACTAACTGATTTTATCTATTTCTTGGAAAGTGGTTATTAGAAAATATTATTAAAAGTATTATTAGGGTATTTCCTATTATTAGAAATACCGAAGGTGTTTAGGAGAGAACAGAAAGAGTAGTAAACGTTTAGCATAAAGCGGAGTGCCTTCCCCACTCCGGGGTTCAGATCAGTTGAGTAGAAGACTAGTCAATAGCCAGTATGTTCGTGGTTCGGGGCAGTAAGTGTAAGTGTAATCAGTTCAATTGGGAGCGTAGTTCAGCTTAGAGGGTAATGCTGTCCGTACGCTTAATAGATTAATTATAAAGAGAAGCCTGTAGTAAATCCTGACATGCGGTTGTGTTAATATTAAGCACTGAGATGTGTAACAGTGTTGTTGTGCCTTTTTAAATATCCATCTTGTATAGTTTTGTTGATGTTGCTAACAGTATATGTATAAATGCCTAAAGACGTTCTATACATTCTAATAATTTCATTATCAATATAAAAATTTACTTGTTATTATCGTTATACTACTAAAAGCATCTCCTCAAAAAGTCATACATATATATTTGCACTGAAACTTGTTAGCAATATTTAAAACTAAGCTAAAAATCAACAGCCCGCTAATGTAAGTGTTGTCTCTTTTATCAGAAAACGCATAACGTCTGTATAGAATTTTATGAACATTTATTACTTATTTAGTATTCTTTACGGTTTATTGAACACTACTTAGTTTATTAACTTGCTAATCGTTTGCTAGGCCTTTGCCATGAAGGTCTTTTTTAAAATCTGACGAAGTGCCCGTTGATTGATTTTCGATGCGCGTTTAGTGCCGCATTATTTTACGCTTACATTTCATTGATATCAAACCACGAGTTGCATGTGAATTATTGACATTTCCATTGAAAAGGAACCGTGAAGCCATGATATTATTCTCCTGTATCGTATGAGAGTTTATAGAATAGGACAGTGGTAGTGAAAATAGTATTGCAATCTTAGAATTGTTTACACAAAGCCCATGCGGTAAAATTGTTTAAAATATTGTTTCCCGTATACTGATCGAACTTACTGCTGGGTTTCTAGAAATTTCGAAACTTTTTTATAGTAAAAGTCTTATTACGTCGTGGCGCTTATATTTATGTTGACACGAACACGCGGATCCATATCGGAGAGCGATAGCGAACTAGTTTCCTATTTTAAAAATCAAATGTTTGCCGTTTTAAACGCTGATTCATATTATGAATATTGATTATTAAAATATTAGCATTAGTAAACATAAAACATAAGTTTTCAAGATTTCATTTGCATTTTTATAAACCATTTTATTTTTCCCACCAAAACGCTACCAACTGTCATGGCCTCTTGGGTGACGTGACCATCCGCAAAACTAATAGACGTTTGGCTCAGCGTTTATTAGATGTTTTGAACGGTGACATCATACATGACTGACTTTGTGTCACGTCATGCTGGTGGTAGGATATTCATATCCGCCCAGATGGCGACCACCGTACACAGGGTGAAAAACCCGCCATAGTGGCACACGCAAGTGTGTCGCGTTCCGGGATCAGCCAGTGTACATCCGGTTTTTTGTGGGTCTAGAGTTGGGGTACAATGTTGGGCCATTTTGCGGCCTTCTGAGTACTCTGACAATAGACCCTCGACCGCTTCTTCACCTTCTTGCCCATGGCGTAGTGTTAAGGAGCAGGCCGGCATGATTGTGTTGAGTAGCGGGGGATAGATCGTCTGTCGCTACTCGATACTCTATTTGGACCGTACTGCGCTTACCATCAGGTGAAGTGCGGTCACTTTGCCGTGCTAGGATAAAAAAAAACGTGAAAAAATACTTTTTTTTTACATATTTGTTTCTTGAAAATATTATAGAATCACATATAAATGAACAAATTGATTTAATTTTCGATATTTGTAGACTAAAATCTATTATAAAAAACAAAATTCTATCCAGTTTTCACTTACTGGCAACTACCGTATTGTATATTTCCGGACTGTGCTGAGGGCATTTGTCACGTTAGAGCTATATTAATTCTTTATACATTCACGCAACAAAGAAAATGCTACTTGTTAACACCTCACGAAAATGAACATATAGCTATTCGATATATGAATGATCGAAGACTGAAGACTGTCTCGGTGGTGTAGTTGTAATTGCGTACGCGGTAAGAATACCTTGCTGAGGTCTCGGGATCGATCCCGGGTCCGGTAAAATTGTGCCCGGTAAGGCGATAGGCTGGCACCCTATCATAAACAGACAGTACAGTACAGGACAGTAATAAAAACAGCGAAATGTGGGTGTACTGGTTACACCTCTGCCTACCCCTCCGAGGATTACAGATGTGAGTATGTATGTATGGCGAAATAGTACAGTCTTGACGTAGCATTCTAAATTAACGATAACATTTTAGATATAGGTTTCTGATAACTTAATTGTACATACAACGAGGTCGTTGACACACTCGTAGGTAATGAGATTAAGGTATTAATGTTTTTTTCAGGGTGTAGTTCAAGTGTACAATGAACTGCGGACCAAAGGTGTCGAGTTCCCGATGACCGACTTGGACGCAATGGCGCCAATCTTCACACCACAAAGGGTACATAACAAAGAAATAATTCACAATAAAACTAAATACTCACGCTAGATCTTTGCTGTACATAGTTGTGTCTATAGTATAAATAAGCCGATCAGGTTATTCATAAATAATAAACCATGTCTCATAGGAAACTCTGCGTTTCACGGAGATAGATTTTGCGGATTTTTTTAAATTCAGTTTTCCTTCGCATCGAAATATCTACATAGTCTTTATAATCATTTATTATTACCTATCACGATAATGTATTTAAACATTACAGGCTCCGTGGCGCAGCGGGCGAGTAGCCGGCTGTGAAACGAGAGGCCGTGGGTTCGATTCCCACACAGAGACAAATTTATATGTGAGAGTTATATGGTACCGTAATCCATCGTAGTAGTTGATACCCACGGTGGAGGTTAGGTTATTTAAGTAGATTCACAGTTAACCTCTGAGTTACCGTATGCTTTATTTTTTAAGATTCCTTGCTTGCTTGTCAATTGTCTTACCCTCTTGATTTATTCCCAGAGTGTACCAGACAACGGCGCCGGGGAGCCTGTAGTGGGCTCTCCGCAGAGGTCTGTGATGCCTCAGACCTCACCCAGTCGTCAACCTCCGGACCAGATTTCTGTATGTATTCAAATTTGTAGTCTCTATGATTTTAGGTACTAAATTTGGCTATTGGATTTGCCTGCAGTAAATAGTTTGAGAATCAAGGAAACTACTGGACCAAGTTATATCAAACTTTTTGTGTTTTATTGCTTTAGTTTAGACTTAGAAAATTCAATATTATTAGTTTATCATGCTTTGATGACGAAAGCCAGTTATAATATACAGGCTGTTACAAAAAAGTGGTATATATATAAAAATGAAATTTATTATAGGTGAAAAAAACACACTTTCATAGTTTGCCGAACTAAAAAGTATAATTTAATATCATTAATTTGATTATAAGAAAGCGTGGGGGCTTGACATCAAATGTTACAAATAGTTCATTGGTTGCTGTTTATAAAAGTAGAGTTATTATCAGGATAGCATTAAAAAACCCATACTTTTTATTTTTTTTACTTAAACTGATTCACAGAAGATATTTGTTAGTTAATTAGGCCACTAGGTGCACTTTTCGTTGTTGTTAGGACTCTCAATTTGTACTTCAACGGGATTGTGCATTTTTAACCGACTTCAAAAAAGTAGGAGGTTAACAATTCGTCGGAATCTTTTTTTTTATGTATGTTACCCGATTACTCGAAGACGCCTGGACCGATTCGAGAAATTCTTTCTTTGTTTCAAAGGGTATACTTTCCATGTGGTCCCATTGGCACCAAGTCAGGATCTGATGATGGGATCTCATAAAAATCGAGGGCAACCCTCAAATTTTAAAGGGACGCATGATTTGTTTTTTATTGAAGTCAGTGTACTTTTTATGAATAAAAAACCTTTACTTATAAGAAGTCGTGGATGATTAATCGTTATCAATATTTTGCAGAGTAATGTAGGCATAGTTACAATGTGTATGTGTGTGTTGTATGGGTCCAGTTCGTGAGTCAGGGTCAGGCTCACCTGTCCGAGAGCCAGACGAACAAGCTGCGCGCCGACCTGGCCGTGGTGGAGGGCAACATGTCCGTGATGAACGACATGCTCAACGAACTCACAACGCAGTCACCTCAGGCGCACCACCACGCTGACATCGAACTGCTTAATGTAAAGTTACAATTTCATTTCTATACTATATAGTGTAATGTTTAGTCGTTCTTTTTTTTCATAGCATAATCCGACAAACGAGCCAGTAGGTCACCTGATGTTAAGTGATCTCCACCGCCCATGAACATCCACAATACCGAAAGTGTCATGTATGCGCTGTCGGCCTTAAAGGACAGGAATATGGATTACAGAAGGGAAGGGGGAATCTGGGCCTCCGGACATCTCACTTACCATACGAAACGCAACAGTAAACATAGAAAACCAACTTTACGTTGGTTTTCTATGAGACAGTGGTACTACCCCGGTCGAGCCGGCCCGTTAATGCTGTAGACAAATATGGCTACAGCATGGCTCTACCACTATTGGTTCTACTAATATAAGTCGAATTCATGCCAACATAAGGCTAAAAGTTGGTATACACCTGTGAGCCCGGAAAAACACGACGTACTGCCACAGACCGTCTTTAAATACACTATATTAAAATAAAATACTCGCCAATAGTGCCAGCTATCGGATTCAAAAATTATCCTATTTTTCAAGCTGGAACCGACCATAAATATTCACAAAATTCCTTAGAATCTATATACAGGCTCCGTGACGCAGCGGGCGTGTATTCGGATGTGAAACGAGAGGCCGTGGATTCGATTCTCGCAGCGAGACAAATATTTGTTTCGTGTCTGAGTGTTGTGGGACCATAGGTATTGATACCGACGATACAAGTTAGACGTAGTGTAGGATCAGGACTATGTGTGACTGTTGGGTATATTTATTAAAGATATTGTTAAAATATGAACTTTTAACATAAACAATGTATGAACTTCTTATACATTAGTTAGTTACAATCTATATCGTCACGGCAGACAGACAAGACCATATTCAAAAATACAACGACAGATGACATTTCTTAAATCTTCATAAAATACAAATAAGTTTTTGCTTTACAAAGAATATATTTCTCAATAATTCTAACAGATATATTTTATATAAAAGAAATACACGAAAATAATGAAGTTATAAATGTATATTTTATCACAATTTTTTTTTATTACATATAAATAACCAATGTGGTTTGTTTAAGCCACTTGGCATAAATAAACGAATTTACCTAAAATTCGACTTAGCGCAGTATAAATTGTTGGTGACGATATAAGTATTAGTAGGTAACGTACTCACGTACCCCCTGTCCGTGCAGGAGCTGGCGGACACGCTGCGTGCGATGCAGACGCGCGTGGCGGAGCTGATCGCGCGGCTGTCGGACGACGCGCCGCTCACCGCCGACCTGCTGCTGCACAATGACAGACTCAACAACCTGCTGCTCAGGCACTCGCGCTTCGTCAACAACAGGTCGGTTCTGTCGGGGGTCTACAGTTAGCGTACTCTGACACTAGACCCTCGACCGCTTCTTCATCTTATTGCTCGTGGCGTAGTGAGCAGGCCGGCATGATTGTGTTGAGTAGCGAGGGATATATTGTCTCTCGCTACTCTAATTGGACGGTACTGTGCTTACCATCAAATGCAGTGTGGTCACTTTGCCGTGCCAGGTTAAAAAAGGACTACAAAACACCACTTGTATCCGTGCTGACAGATGTCGACACTCGATACTCAACGTGACATCCCTAATATCATGTACAGCGCTCCTAGCTGATTTAACTTCATACATATTTTAATAACTATGATACAAAAACGCACTCAATCAATCCATGAATTATTTAATGTGGTGTGTAGTAGTATAATGTATATATGATGGAATTTGATCTATTGATTCTACAGTGTGTTACAAAAAGGTGGAACAAGATTTAAACCTCACATAGCGAGAACGAGTTCTAGCTTACCTGTAGAACAAAATTGTAATAACCAGTAGAATCGCTAACATTGACTAACAAAAATTAAGCCGTCAAACAATAACAATAATGACACAAGTTTCAAAAATCAACATAGGAATTCAGCAATACTCCTATAAAACACACAAATTACTATATCTACAGAATTTTGAAAACGATTGTTTCGAATTGAAGCTTTTGTAGTGTTGTGCTTTTAAATGAATATTTGTTGTGGTTATAAAATCTCCTATGATGAGAAGATAGACATAATTTCACAATACCAATTAATGTTTTAAATTGTAAATATAACGCCCAAATACTACGCTACTCAACTCGCCGACCATCTAACGGCTACTTATTTTGTAATACGTCATACAATTATAACAAATAAGAGGGTCTCAAATGTTTAACACGATTTTAAACGTTTGAGTATTCGAGTGTTGGCGTCACAAAACGAAACCACTAGGGATTTATTCAGAAATAAATGTTGATTATTATTAATTTAATCAGAAATGCCGCAACCGGCGGAGCAACTCCGTCCGCCATCTTGGGAGCTGCGATGGGTGTACCCGGTCAGGCTACCAACGAGACTACCAGTAAGTAATCGCTTTCATATAAATTAAAAAGGGCTCCTTCAAAAACGAATAGTGGAGATTTGAACTTGGAAATATTATTATACGTCACTTATGGAATATATCCCCCTATCACATTATGGGACCGAAATTCGGCGAAAAGTGGGTGTACTGGTTACACCTCTGCCTACCCCTTCGGGGATTACAGGCGTGAATGTATATGTATATGTATGTTATGGAATACTAGTGAATAATAGAAAAAAACCGAAATGAAAATATGAACGAAAAAATAATACGTCATCCACACCACGACACGTTTTGTGGAATACTGTTCATATTTTATAACCCTACTTTTGTGAACATCCTGTACAGTGTTGCCGATCGATGTAGATTGACCAAAAATTCTATATCAGTCTGTATGAAATCTACGCGTCATTGTCCATGTATTTCGGTAGAAGTTTCCACAGACAACCGTGAAATAAATGTAACGTAAAGTCGCACAAGATCTACATTGGATATTTACATATTCAAATTGCATAGTCTATGTAATTTTTTTATTTTAATTTATTTACATTAATGTCACCATTGTGTACTTTGTGTCATAAAAGCCACAAATAACATCTTACTTAGTATTTATACTAGATATTTTAAGGCTCGCCTTGTTTAGTACTATCCTCTGATACGTAATAATAAAATTAAATGTGATGTTACAGCAAAGAAGGCGGAAGACGACGCTTTGATTGACCTCAGCGACGATGTACCGGACATTGCCAAACTCAGTAAGTGATCGCAAAAAATATTCATAATTCTCATGTACCTTTGTATATATAAAATGATAATATAGATACAAAATTGGTTAATTTACGACGACGATTATTTCTAACCGACTTCAAAAAAGGAAGAGGTTCTCAATTTGTCGGTTATTTTTTATGTATGTTCCCCGATTACTCGAAGACGCCTAGACCGATTAAAATTTAATCATTCTAATACACAAACAGCGCCGCGAGCAAAATCTATAATAAATTTAACAAACGTTCAATGACAAGTAACGAAAAAACAGTTATATAAAATTAGTAAATGCCTACACTGTAATTATTATACTATGCAAGTTATTGTATGACTTAGTTTTTTAATCACCTGAATATTGTATAAACAGTATAATTACATCATTGTAATTGCGTATGCGTTACGACTGCTGTGCTGAGGTCTCGGGTTCGATCCCCGGGTCGGATAAAGTGATATTGGGTTTTTCTATCTAGAAATTCCTCAGTATTAGCCTGGAGTCTGGAATCTGTGCCCGGTATGGCGATAGGCTCGCCCCCTATCACATTATGGGACCAAAATTCGGTCGAATTTCGGTAGGTGTATACCCATACTGGTTACACCTCTGCCTACCCCTTCGGAGATTACAGGCGTCAGTGAGTGTATGTGTAAAGGAATCGCTGCCTCAGAAACTACGCATTAATAATGGAACAAATACTTGTTGCAGATGTGAAAGACGCACAGACAGACAAGTCCCCGAGCAGCGCCAAGGATGAATTCGACATGTTCGCACAGTCGCGGAATGTCACATACGAAAACTCCAAAACTGGGTCAGTAGTCAATAATCACTGTTATTAAGATACATCTATTTTTTTAAAGTGTAAATTAATTGCTTCACAATATTTATTATGATAAGCTAAGTGAACGTGATCCTACTAGAACTTCATAGGCCTGCTTACGTCGAAAGTTAAATAATTAATCTGAGCGTATCGGTGACGCTAGTTCAGTGCTTTTGCCTCATCACAAAAGTGCTAAACGTGCCTAAAGTAGTATTCACTTCAAAAATACTTGTGTGTTTATAATAAAGGAGAATGCCCATTCTTGGTACTGCTTTTTCTCGCGCCTCAAGATAAAAATATTTTTAAAATTAATTTGTTTATTTCTGAAGTCGTCTGGCAAACAGAATGTCTGTGTTGTATAGGGGATTTCTTTTAAAACTTAATCAGACATTTTTTTTATTCGTCCAAAGGACAGACTATAGTCAATCGACCATGCTGCCTAGTCTTACGTTTAAATCTTTATATACCTACAGTTTACACAAAAATTATTATTACACAAAAAACATGGAAACCCGCGTTCCAATTCCAAAAACGTAAACTTTAGACAGTATTTGGATACTTTATAGACTATTTAAAACAACTTTGGAATTGACGCAAAATCCTGGTCATTGCCATTTTTTTGTCATTAACTTCACGAGAAATAGGATTGTTGACTTAACGGACGCTTCTGATTGGTTGATAGTGTAAGATTGCCGACTTTGGTTCAAAAGCAATTTTGTTTTTGTTTAATTATAAAACATTGGAATAGTCGAAATTTATATTTCCTATCTAGCCATAATTTTTTTTATTTTTTGTCCAAAAACCTACTTTGCCCACTTAGGTTCTATTCGACTCATGTTATCGTATTGTATTGTATTGTTGTAGTGGAAGCAGTTACGCTGACAACCTTGAGGACCAGACCACGTCGAGCCTCGCGTCCGCCGCCAGCCAGCGCGCCACGCAGGGACATCCACAGACACTGGTGAATAATGTTGTATATAATAATGTTTTGCTGGTAGTAGGATATTCATATCCACCCGGATAGCGACCACTCAGGGGTCTAGAGTTGGGGTACGATGTTTGGCCGTGTTGCAGCCTTCTGAGTACTCTTCTGACACTAGACCCTCGACCGCTTCTTTACCTTTTTGCCCATGGCGTAGTGTGAAGAAGCAGGCCGGCATGATTGTGTTGAGTAGCGGGGGATAGATTCTCTCGCTACTCGATACTCTAATTGGACTGCACTGTGCTTACCATCAGGTGCAATGTGGTCACTTTGCCGTGCCAGTATATATATATAGATCAACTCGTTCGTGCGTAAAGTGTCATATTTTTTTTATGCCACGGTGGTGGCATACAAGCCTATGGCCCGTCTGATGGTAAGCGGTTACCGTAGCCTATGGACGCTGGCCACACTAGGAGCATCACATGCGCGTTGCTGATATATATTTGAACACATGTCAATTCATATTGGTATAATGTTTTTTTAAACTATTGTACGTGCAACTGAATACTACGCGCGCTGCTTTGAGCCGTCTAATGCGTTATCATTTAATGCTTTAATACGTTTGCGAGAATGTTACACATTGGAATACTAATTTTACGGATTGTATCGCATCGTGTGAGTCTTCCCCGTGACCATGAAGGCTATCATAGCTTATATAGCATAGTCAAGCTTTCGAAACGTCGGGATTAAAAAAGTTAAATAAACCGGGATAGAATCTGTAAAATTAGTTTTATTCAATGCGTTATAATTTGTTTAACCAATATCAACCGTATCATAAAAACTAATTAAGGTTGAATTTCAATTGTAATAGAATGTATTCTCTTTGCTGACACGGTGTCAAGATTGACACTATTAGTAAGTTTTTGTATAGGGTAGTTGGCAATAAGTGAAAACCTGATAGAATTTTGTTTTTTATAATAGATTTTAGTCCAAAAATATCGAGAATTAAACCAATTTGTTAATTTATATGGGATTATTTAATATTTTCAATAAACATATATCTAAAAATAAAGCATTTTGTCACGTGACATGAAACAACCATCAGTTATCCATGACGTCACCGTCGTCAAACATCTATTAAACGCTGAGCCAAACGTATATTAGTTTTGCGGGTGGTCACGTCACACGAGAGGCCATGACAGTTGGTAGTAGTTGGTAGTGGGAAAAATAAAGTTGGTTTATAAAAATGCAAATTAAATCTTGAAAACTTGTTTTATGTTTACTAATGATAATATTTTAATAATATAGACCATGAGGAATAAAATGAAACAGTTTCCCAAAAACAGTCAAAGCTTATTGTCAAACAATCCTATATATTTTATGGTTATCCTTTGTCGTTGCATGCTTATTTATTTTGATGTGTATTTGTAGTCCGGGTGTTTTGAAGTTTATTTAATTATGCGCTCGTTTTTATTTCCGCTTATTCCGTTGTGGTTTACTTTAACAGCCGACGGGGATCGATGAGAGGGAAATCGATGAGATCGCGGCCTGGTTAGCGCAGGAAAAGGTCTGTTTTCATTTAAGTTTGTTCATTTGTTTTGATTTTAAATTTTTTTCATATAATATTTTGCTATTATAAGGTACTATTTGACAGGTTCATTTCGCACCGATAGTGTTGTAACATGCTAGCTGACCCGTCTGAATACTTTGCGCCAATAGTGGTCTGTTACGTAATGCAATAAAGTAAAAATAAGTAAATGTTTTTTTATCTACAATACAACAATTTAGTTGATTAAACTGTCAACAGATGGCACTTTTAATTTTTAATATTTTTTAAAAACCCTGTAATTTTAAACAATTGAATATTTTTCGTCAATATAAACATAAGCTTTAAAATGGTGGATGAATCATTAATTTTAATGAAGAATCATGGAAGTTATGGCGTTCGGACAAAAAAACACTTTTGAGAAATAATATATAGGGATATTTAGACAAAAATAGCTCTTATGATTTTATCTACACTTCACTTAGCATTTACTTTTCTTTTTACACGATTCTGCATTGTGTTTTAATTTTACATAAATACTTTAAAAGGTTTTTGTGCATAGACTATCTCGGTGTTGCATTTATATTTGCGTATGACTGCTGCGCTGAGGTCTCGGGTTCGATCCCGGGTCAGGTATAAGTAAGCCTGGAATTATGGCCCTATATGGCGATAGCTCGAACCTATAACATTAGACGGTAATAAACTTGGCGATGGTTACACCTCTCCCTACCCACTTCTGGGATTATAAGCTTGAGTGCGTATGTATATAGGTTTTGTGCATAATAGCATTACCTTAGCAATTTATTTTATTTTTCACCCATTGGTGGTGTCCCAATCCACCTAGTTAGTTTAACTAACTACTAAGACTCAGCTATAAAAGCATGCTTGTAGATCTCACAAGTCACTAGAAATAATAAGTGCACACCACTTGAGAACAGCTTGGACCAATTCGGGGATTTTTTTAAAGTTGGCTTTAAATAGTTGAATAAGTTGAGGAAAAAAATTGAGAAAACCTAGTTTTTTTATGCGATTTTTGTCTCCTCAAGTACTATAAATACAGAATGCAGGTAAAATGTAGTCACTAATTAATTTGAACAATTAACAGGCGGCGTCTGAAGCCAACGGCGCTCAAGAAAGTGTGACTAGCAGCGATTTCGACAAGTTCCTCGCCGAGCGCGCCGCCGCAGCCGAAAATCTACCCAACATCAACGACAATAGAGATCAAAATACACCCAACCAGACCCCGCGCCACCGGCAGATCAAGAAGGAAGACCAGGACTCCATGTTCGCGCTCTGATGTGCTTCCTAACTTGTTAACCAAGTATCGCGTTAGGGAAAAGTTGTATGTGTATGTAATATATATAAATGTTTGCATATCCCATACACAAATCGGTCAACTGGTTGGTCGACTAGTAGACCAACTTGCAAAATGTTTTCTAACTCGTTATACCCATACTCACTGCAATGTGTAAATCGGTCAACAGGGGCGTTGTAACGAACTAATTTTGCAGATGTTGCCAGCATAACAGTTGGTTATAAGGCCCTAGTTAAAACTAGTACATCAGGAAATGTAATAAAAGTTCAATTTACATATGCATACAACTTGCTCCATTTATTTATATGTAAGGCGTGTCGCATAGCTGATAGACATTTAGTTTTGTTATTGTTTTCTGCATCGAATTATTAGAGTTGCCATAATGTGAGTGAAATATTGCCTTAAAAAAATAATTAAATTTGTCACAATCAGTAGCAAATATACAAGAAAACGAATGACCTAAGTGTAATTTATGGAACTTATATTTTTTTCTTCGTTCATTTGAATATAATGCAATCTTTTATATGTACCTTAGAGGTAAATTTTACGCATGGTAAAATTTAGAATAGGATATAATGTTTCAAAATCCGTTGCGTGGTTTTAGCGGATAAACAGACAGACAGACATACGCGGATGGCCACTTCCTTTTGTATTATTTCTGGCAAATTAATTAAGTTTACATCTGTAATACCAACATTCCCGCGTTGACTTTTCTCTGGCTTTTATTTTCAAATTAAAGAGTTGCAGAGACAATAACGGTAGGCAGCGGCTTTGCTGTGCCTGGCATTGTAGAAGTCTATGGGCGGCGGTGACTACTTACCATCAGGTGGCCCGTCTGCTCGTCTGCCATCCAGACAGAAAAAAATAGAGACTAGTGGAGTGGCAAGTTCGGGGTCACCAATGATCGGGTTCGTACCTATCAAATAAGGGGCTAATATTGTTGTAGGCTTTTACACGCAGCCTCAATACATCCATAATATTAAATAACAACATAAGTCACACACATAGCCCCGTTCCCACACTAAGATACGAGTCTTGTGTTGTGGGTATCAGGGACCTAGACAGACGCACGCTCTCACAACATCCAGACCCTGGACACATCTGTCTGTCACACAAACATTTGTCCTGGTGTGGGAATCGAACTCACGACCTCTCGTTTCACAGCCGGCTGATGAATTTTCTAGTTGAGATTTTCATTCACATTATAGTAACTCGTTAACAGATCACCGATGGGTAACGCACTCGTAGTGTCCTTACGTTCACAATACGCCATGATGCCTAGCTTTCCATGTTTGATATATTTTAATCTGATTAATCAATTTCGAATGTAATATTCATGTGTATTATACTCTACGCATTGATTTTACCCACGTTATGAATTTGAAACGTGTATAGTTTTGTCTATGATTTAAGGCCATAACATATGTATTAGGCGTTGCGATGTTTCACTACGTATATGAGGGTTATCTGTGGACCATTGTATGTTGGTCACTCAATAATTTTATTATGTATGGAAAACTGTTTCTTTGAACTAAAATTTTGGGCACCAAAAGTACACCGACCTTAATAAAAACCGCATAAAGCACATGCGTCAATATAAAATTTGTGGGTTACGATTTTTCTAAGATCCCATAATCAGATCCTGACTTGGTGCCAATAGGACCACCTGGGATGTATACCCTTTTAAACAAAAAAAGAATTTCTCGAATCGGGCCAGGCGTCTTGTGAGTAATCGGGGAATATACATAAAAAAAGATTCCGACGATTTGAGAACCTCCTTTTTTTGAAGTCGGTTAATAAATATGACAATTTAGCCGTATAAGACGAGAAATATGTTCTTTACACACCATATCACAGGAATAACGCGCACCCTCAGACTTACACTGAAGTTATACTGTGATCAACTTAGTATTGCTTACGTACATGAAACTGTGTTTGTAAAAACTTTTATGTTCCTCTACATTAAAATCATTTTATGTTACAACAGATATATTTTACTGCCGCATTTAAAAAAGGTCTTAGTACCTGTCTTTATGTTTCATTTTCGTCTGTTTTTCTGACTGTTATTTAGTTAACTCTAATTATTTTTTTCATATTTATTTTCTAAATCTCTGTGAATTATAATGAGATGAAGCATAACATTTAATTAAGAGTAATAATAATATTTCAATGAGTTTTTGTTTTTTAACGCTCACATTTGATGAAGTGTCTAATCGTTTCTTATGTTACGTGAATATTACACACTGAAATAAAATTAATTTTACAGATTTTACAGTCTGCCCCCAACCATAAAGGCTGTATACTTAAAAAAACACTATGAAATCGGTAAATTTTTCCGCGATTTAAATTTAGTTTTATTTCGATTTGTCTAATCGTTACACCACAGTAATTTATTATTAAAAATATTGAATGAATTGAAATTGATATTTAATATATAATTGATATCGATTATATATAGCAGTCATTATAATAACATGAAAATCAGTATGTAATGGAAACCCTCATTAAAACAGCTTGCATAATTTGTTTATAACGAGCACTTAGGTGAGTAACGATCAGTATTTGTCTCACTTGATTAGACTGTGATAGATATGAAAACAATCATACATCCAAATGCTTACATCATATGCGTACGTCATCTGCTGCCTTTATGTATTAAATCATCAACTTAAAATACTTGAATGTTTTTCGTACCGGCTTTATGAAGTATGGCAATTATACTACTTACCACTCTAGCGTAAGTTAACATTTATAGAATTTTCTTAATATATAAATCGTGTAGATATCATGAGACCACGGGAGCATTTAATGAAAGACCTGGCTGGATGAGACAGGCTCGGTTCAAATAATATTTACATGAACTCGTATTTATAGTACTCCGATAGTAAGTATTGCTTGCAGTAAATTGTGTGCATTAAAAAAGGAAGTAAATGTATTATACATGGTGTTGCAAAAAGGTGGTATACATAATACAACGTAAAGACACGGTATTAAAGACACAGACATTGATAATTTATAAAGCTGAAAATCCGGTAAACCTTATATAAGTAATTGTAATTTGAAATTTGTATGGAATTATTTGTTTTATGATTCATGCAGCTAATTATAAATGCTAACAAAACTTTTGTATTGTCCAAGTTTATTTAATGCTTAGTTATTCGGTTGATACTTCAAGGGTTTTGAAAGTAACCACAAAATTTTAATATTACGCCACTAAAATTCCAAGAAAAATTTAAGTTTCAATTATCGTTTGCTTTACTAATAAGTTACTATTCCTAACTCTATGCGTGCAGTTTTAGTCCCACCTTTTTGCATCACATTGTATATATTTTGTGCATAAACACTCTATTGTTTGAACCGAACCAATGTTGTATTTACGATTCGGACATGATTTGTTCATCGTGAAATGGGTCGAGATTTGTGATAGGTGTGCTTTATAAAATACATTTGTATATGTTTGACGCAGAATTAAATTATTGTATTTACGCATAGTCATTAATGCAATTTTTATACATAACTTATCCGTGTTGTCGTTCGCATGGATTTATTGATGTGACTAATAGAGCGTAATACATGCTTTATCGTGTTATGTAATAAATATTTCAAGTTAAAAATGACATATTTTTTGTTTATATGCGATTAAAATCTTTCGATGGAAAGTATTATTTCTTAGTTAAAATACAATCTTATGAATTTAAAACGTTGGGAGAATTTAAACAACAATTTTGTGCAGATTATGTAATTTAAGAGTGGTTTTATTTTATTTCATTTCACACTTGATTTACATCTTTTTACTCTTTAAATTCTTTCTACTGACATTTAAAAGAAAGTTCTTTACTATATTTGTGATAAACGGGTATTAAGATAGGTCTCCAAATATTTTGACTATTCTAGCATCAGGCTAAAAAACAAAAACGATCTGCATTTTTGGGTAATTATAATCTAAATATAATCGAAAACACAATGTAGATACAAAATATTGTCGGATCAGGAATATTTGAAACCCGCATAACTTTAATTTTTGTCTAATTCCATCTTAACATTTTTTTTATTGGGTGTTATATGTTGTTTTGGTTGTTCACTATTGTTGTAATATTCACCAGTGCGGAGTTAGTAATATATTAACCCCACTGGTGTACCAAAGTATTAGATTGGTTGTACTAACACGTGTTACACGCGGACACTAAGCCATTCCAATTACGTCTCAATTAAATGTTCTTTTGGTGTTTATGTGATAATTAAAAAAGAACAAGCTTAATGTTAATTATTTAAAAGAGTTATTTTACGTTGTAATCGTTGTATTTAAGGTAATAAAATAATTATGGTAACGAAATTGGTTTTTCATTTGTCAAAAATGTCAAATAAAACAAAATATAATTTTTAATTTATTTATTTATCAATTTCTGTATCCACAACAGATACACAAAACGATTTGGCCAAGTCATGTTTCATATATTTACATTATGAATGAATTGTGTAGAATGTAATATAACGCATAGTTATATACGAAATACAGGATTAAGTTGTAGCCAACATTCAAACTCGATAAAACAATTTAAAAAATACAAAAACACTACTACAATAAGTTTCTTAATAATAAAAAATCTATTCTCTTGTGATGAATAATGTACAGGACATGTTAAAAATATAAAAAAATAACGCCAAGTGTTCAAATAACACAATTGTTCGATGTAACTAATTGTACTGGGCATGTATATATGATAACGACCATTATGATACAGAAATTATAAATACATCACATAAACTAACGCCATGCTGCTGTTCGTACGTAATAAATTATGCGTTTTAGCGAATAAATTAAATTTTGTCTGGCCCGAGTTGGAACACCCTGTATAGTGTTACTAAATATCTACGTACGCCGAGAACAAAAAGTACAAAAACAACCTCAACACATTGTAGAGAACTCAACAGTCTAGCGAACGAAATGCATGTTAAGTATAAAAGTAATTATAATCTATACAGTATGTACTATAATATACTATGGAAGTATCTCGACAGCTGCTCCACTGCTTATAACTCGTCCCTGGCGGGCTGCTCGTCTTCCTCTTCGTACTCGCTCTGAAAATATAACATCAATGTGAGACCGAAAATCTCTCGTACCAACCATTCACAAAAATATGTTTCTAGCTTAGTTAATGTGAGACCGAAAGTCACTAGTAGTTACTGATGCCAGATACTCATCACGCAAGATTGGTATTTGTGTGGGTAGGATCGGATCGGATAGTGTAGGGTCGCAATCTATATACTACTAGCGGTCCCGGCAGACGTCCTGCCTGTAAAAGCAGCACCACACCGACTACAGCGCCATCTGCCGGGCTGATTTGTGAATCTAAACCATCCAGGGCGCCACCCAAACGCATACAAAATAAATACATTCAAATCGGTCCAGCTGTTTAGGAGGAGTTCAGTGACATGCACACGTACAGTAGAATTATATATTATATAAAGATAACAAAGCTGAAGAGGCACTTCGTCTGTACATTAAATATATTTGCAAAATTTTATTGTAACATGTTATATTATCGATATAGAACCAGAAACAATTGTTTGTCTGTCTGTCTGTCAAGGCATCACGTCCAAACTACTGTATTACGACAAAATAATCGACAGCAAAACCATAAAGTGTATCTCAAGGTAACATTTAGTTACTTCATTTATTAATCTTTATTTCATTTAAATCGGTGCATTTAATATAAAGTTATACCTGTTTGAACTAATATCTGTATTATGCAAAGACTAGTTGTGAGAGATGAAATGACTTTATAAATAGTATAAGAAACATCCACGCGGGAGGAGCCGCGGGCAACAGCTAGTTATGAGTATGATAGTAAGTGTAAAGTAACGTAAGAGAAAAAATGAGAAGTAACTAACCACGCTGGGTACGGGTTCCGCTCCCTCGCCGTCTGTCTCCACGAACTTGGTGAGTCCCGCCAGCGTGCGCTCGCCGTTGTAGTCACGCACCTGAGACAACACAACACATCACATATATTGGCACAGCAAAGGGACCGCAAGCGCAGTGCCGTCCAATTAGAGTATCGAGTAGCAAGAGACAATCTATCCCGCGCTACTCCATACAATCATGCCGGCCTGCTTCTTCACACTACGTCATGGGCAAGAAGATTCTTCAAGAAGGAAGTAAATAGGTTAATGAAGGGTCGGCAACGCGCAGTGATGCTCCTGGTGTTGCAAGCGTCCATAGGCTACGGTAACTTACCATCAGGCGGGCCGTAAGCTTGTTTGCCACCATCATGGAATTAATAAGTAAAAGTTTCTTAATTCATAAAAAGTAAACCGACTTCAATAAAAAACAAATTATGCGTCCCTCTAAAATTTTAGGGTTGCCCTCGATTTTTCTGAGATCCCATCATCAGATCCTGACTTGGTGCCAACGGGACCACCTGGGAAGTATACCCTTTTAAACAAAAAAGAATTTCTCGAATCGGTCCAGGCATCATCGAGTAACCGGGGAACAAACATAAAACAAAACATTCCGACGAATTGAGAACCTCCTCCTTTTTTGAAGTCGGTTAAAAAAACCTCTTTCGTACCTGGTTGTCCTTGGTGTACAGTTTGATGGTGGGGAACGATGTGATCTTGGTGTGCTCTAATTCGTTGGCGGTGGCATCGATCTTGGCGATCACGACGTCATCGTCCTTCTCGAAGTGTTCGCCGAGTTTGTCGTAGATGGGCACCAGCTGTTTGCAGTGGCCGCACCTGAACGGACAATACATATTAAAACCAGCCCAAATGGCACAGTGGATTGCCGGAGTCTATATTTCCCGAAAATTATGACCTGGGTATCTTCAAGTCAAGAGTGAATAGGTATCTTCTAGGCAAGCGTGCTCCACCGTAGACCATATCATCACTTTCCATCAGGCGAGATAGTGGTCAAACGCAAGCCTATTTCGAATAAAAAAAAAAAAAAAAATTGAACATTGCTCTGTTCGATCCTCGCACCGAGTTATGTTAAATATTAGTTTTGGCTCCAAACTTCCACAGTTTGGGACTGATATAATTCTTGGGTTATTTTCGTCAAAGCGACTCTCGAGTTTGCTTTGACTGGATTGGCGTGTACGCGATAGTTTGAGTTTGTATTCTAACAACAGCTCAAAACTGACGTCTGAAAAGACAAAATGGAACCTCCATAGCTCGAAAAATAACCGACGTACCAAAAATTTTAATGTGAGCAAGGCTTTAATTGTAGATCTAAGACTATATGAGCGTTTAAACTTCATGAAATTTAGTCAACATGTCGTAATTTCGCAACTATGTATAATTTAGGGCAATCATGTCTTCAATGGAGCTATCACAATACCATATTGCGATCATTCTTGGGTATAAAGTTCTCATACACAAAATCTGTCTGTTTATCCTGAATTTTACAAATTTCCGGGAATATTTTCTTTTTGGAAAACTTCTTTAAGTCTTACAAACATTATTAAAAAAAAACAAATCGGTTCAGCCAGTATCAAATGACGCCCATACCAACGCATATAATTTAATTTTTATTTATTCTAATAAAACTTCCAGTTTAAAATATAAATGTTACCACGTTTTCTATTTATCCAACGTTCTAGAATTTGTATATTGATCGAATAATATAAATTATAAAACCGCATTAACAAATCTGGCATGGCAACACGTTTTGACATCGCACGCTCTATACCTCATTTACATAAAAGGTTTCCGAACCATTGAACAAGTGTCGCTGTCGTTTAAAACAAAGATATTAATTGTTCAGTGAATAGAGTTTAATGATAACACTTGTATACATAAATTATTAAAATGATGTAATTTTTTGTTTGTGCGTATACCCTTTGCACTTGAACTCAATGTGAAAAACAAAATTACTATTGTGCAATGAAATACACTTATGTAATTGAACAAAGGTTGTTGCGAGTCCTGGGTCGTTTTAAATGAATAGTAAATGACACTTTATTATTTACGTAATATGTATTTCAAATGTCAATTTTATCACCTTCACATATGTCATCCATACTAATACTATAAATGCGAAAGTAACTCTTGTTTGTTACCTCTTCACGACTAAACGGCTCAACGGATTGTAATGAAATTTGGTAAGGGAATAGATTATATCCTGGAGAAGGACATAGGCTATCTTTTTTCTCAAAAAACAACCTTGAAAAGGGTCAAATAGGAGTTCAAAATTTGTATGGGAAATCCATAATTCCTCGACTTAGCGATCTGGAAATTCATATTTAGGCTTTTGGTAGGAAAAAAGAAATACGTGTTTCAACGTTTCTGAAAAATCATCCCTAAAAGGGGCAGTGAGGTTAAACTTATGAGGTATTCTTTAGATTTTAGCAACCTGCGGCTCGCGAGACACATGCGGCTCTTTGAAGGATTATTAATTATTGTTCTCGATAAATGTACCCGAGTTCCCTTTTCGTTTTTGTGCTATTATGTTATTTAAAAAATTTATTATCGTTCGTATCGTATGTGTTTCAAAATGTCTTTTAAATAACTGTCAACAAATATAAAAGACTAAAACGACCAAGTGCAACATTATAATTTTTAATATTTAAATTCAATACACATATTTTGTACTTTTATATATGTTTTCAATAAATATACCTTTTTGCATAACTTTTAAATACGTATTTAATTACGGCTCGCGAAAACTTTCAAATTTTTTTTGAAAGTGCCTCGATGGGCAGACGAGCAGACGGGCCACCTGATGGTAAGTAGTCACCGCCGCCCATAGACTTCTGCAATACCAGTGCACAGCAAAACCGCTGCCTACCGTTTATCACAAATCGACGCAATTTTCATGATGTACGCGTAGAAAGGCGCAAAGCAATTAAAGTAAAAACTCACCATGGCGCGTAGAATTCGACGAGCACCTTCTTGTTGGTGTCGAATACTACTTCATCGAAGTTAGTGGCGACCAGCACCTTGACAGGCTTGGCGGACCAGTCCGAAGGCAAGTCCTCGCTCAGTAAGTGTTGCTTCAGAGTACCGGCGAAGAATGATTGCACGAATTCCTGACGGAAAACAAATGAAACTGTGAGTCTGTGGCGCAGCGGGTGAGTAGCTGTGATGAGGTGGCGGGTTTGAATCCACACCGAGATAAATGTTTTTTTATCCTGACACGGCAAAGTGACCACACTGCACCTGATGGTAAGCGTAGTCTCGTCAAAATAGAGTATCGAGTAGCGAGAAAAAATCTATCCCCCGCTACTCAACACAAGCCTGCTTCATCACACTACGCCATGGGCAAGAAGGTGAAGAAGCAGTCGAAGATCTAGTGTCAGAAGTATACAGAAGGCCGCAAAACAGCCAAACAGCGTACTCCAACTCTAGACCCCCGACAATGTGTTATCCACATATATTTGTTTCGAGTCTTTGTTATTTATACCCACGATGCAGGTTTGACCTTGTGTGGTCAGGGCTATGTGTCTGACTGTTCGGTGTATTTATTTATGCCATAGTTTAGAAAAACTCCGCGAGCAATAAAATGAAATGAAATCGTTTATTGATCAAGTAGGCAATTACATAGCTCTTATGACAAGTCAGAACATTAAAAAAAGTAAAGAAATTTTAAGAAAAGCATATCAGCTTATGTATACATAACATACATAGCATCATCAATACACTAGCAATTAATTATTCATAAGGTATTTAACATTATAATTATTATTTATTTATTATTAATTATTTTTTATTTTTATATTATGGATTAATATTATTCAAGGTAATACCAGTCAAATATATATATAAAGAAATATAAGTAACAACCAACAGTGTCACACATAGTCCTATGTGGCCCTATGTCAAGGTCTTGTGTCATGAGTATCAGGAACTACAAGTCGGCCTAAAAAACGGTTCGACAAAACCTAATTTAATTAGAATTTTCAAAGTTTTGGTTATTCAGTATGATAGCCCATATTTATTGATTACGATAAACAAGCATCTACTAAACATCGAAAATCAATTTGCAAAGTTAATTACGCGTTAGGATATCGATAAAACAATTTCCGATTGTTTTAAATTTGGTCACCACGCCATAAGGTCAACAAAATATTAAACTCACATATAAATTATTTTATTTTGGTTTAACATTTTATTTGATTTAAACCAACAAATGCAAAAAATACACACTAGAGCCTAAGTTAGTTATCGATTCCACGCTTATATAGCGAGAAAATCACAGATTTGCGTGACACACTTAGAATGAAATCCATAGCCGTCCGATAATAATCTCATTGCTTTCATTGTGCTCAATTTCTTTCTTTCTTTATTCAAATCAATTAATGAGGTAATGTGATGTTTAAATATTAACCTTACCGAATCAGTCCAAAATATACACATTTATATAAATAATTAACTAATTTTGAACTAAAATGTTCATTAGTTTCGTGACAGGTTTAGGATGTATCGATGTAACATCCATACAGTATCAATTACTCAAATGAGCTCTATGACTGTCAAAATAACTTTTAAAAATATGTCGGCTAAATATTTATTATACTTAACCGGTATATGACAGTCAAAATTACTTTTAAATCGCTTTTAAAATATGTCAGCCATATTTGTTTTTTTCCCTAACTGGTAAATGTATTTGCATTAGACAGAAGAGACACCCTCAGTGCGCGTGTGTCGATTCGAGTTGCTGTAGTAAATGTGTAGAATAGAAAATAACCTTCAGCCACTTAATAATCTATGGTCACGCGATACGTTGTGTAAGATAATGGCGTGTATTTAATAATAATTACCTCAATGGTGTTAGCGGAGAGTTCGTCAGAAGTGGGCTTATACTTGGCCATGTCTTGTTCGAGAGCGATCAGGCGGGCGGCGGGCACTTCCTCCTTCTTCATGCCGAAGAACTCCAGGATTCTGTGTCAAGACAATAAACAATACACCCAAACAGTCACACACTAGAAGTGGGCGTTGAATCAACGAACCGCTTTTTAAAACTGTTTTTTTACTGTTAACGAGTCAACAGTTTTCTCTTTACCGCAGAACTAGTTGAATTTATCAACCTGTTTCATTCAACGTCGTTGAATCAACGACAGATGCTAACAAAACGGGAAACTAACGTATAGATCTGTGGACGTTTCTGCAAACCAGTTAAAAATGTCAACTGGTTTTTCAACCAGTTGACCGTTTATAGGAAACGGTTTCATTTCGTTAACGCAAAAACCGTCAACGATCCACCTCTATCACACACATAGTTCCGCACTAGTTAAATCTATCGTGGGTATCAAACTATGAGGGACTATGGTCCCACAACACCCAGACACGAAAAAAATATATGTCTGTCACATAAACATTTGTCCCGTTCGGGATTCAACCCACGGCCTCTCGTTTCACAGCCGGCTATTCGCCCGCTGCGCCACGGAGGCTGTTGACAACAATTACCATAAGTATCATTATATTCATAACAATACTTATGAATATAATGATATTTTCAACTCCTACTTATATTTCTGTATGATTAATTTCGGATTTGACAGACGCTTCTGATTTATTGATAGTGAAAGATTGCCGACTTTGGTTCTACAGACACTTTTGTTGTTTTAGAAAGGTTTACAATCGTCTTTAATTATAAAACATTGCAATAGTCGATGCAGATTTTAATCTCCTATATTGACATATATTTTTTTTAATTTTTCCCTAACTCCCTACTTTGCCGGCTTTGGTTGTATACGACTCAATTTATGAAACATATTGAAGGCGAGCCGTACGATGCTCCAGATTTTCATTTAAAATGATAAACACGTAATATATTCATCTCTTATACAAAGTAATAATATACCTGCATTTCTGGCTACATTCACAAAAGATTTAGGTCAACCAATAAACCATCCGGTTGCCACTGAATAATTCACTTGTAACTTGAAATCAACATATTTGACGGCAATGATATGGTTTAAGGAATCATATTATCGTGTGTGAAAATGATAATAACGAAATTTTGTTCACGATTTACTGATAGGCAGTGTAATCAATTTTATTGTAGGTAATTCAATACAGTGATTGTGATATTTTAACTTTTTTTATAATGTGTTATGTCATATTATTTTTTGTTCATATTTGCGGAATTATTTTAACAGTCTTTCAATACAAAATAAATTATAATTTAATATTAATGCTCTTGGACATAATGAATGATGTATTTATTTATTTCACTAAAATACTTGAACTACTTTTTGCAGAAAAGCACATGCGGGCGAAGCCGCAAGTAAAAACTAGACGCATTTAAATTTTAACTTAAATTTCAATGTTCCTATTCTTAATACGAGTACCAGTTTACATTATCATTTTTCTGAGTTTGTTTGTATAAAGCCGAGGTGACGTACATAAAACTATATATAATTAGTTTTTCCTTTAAGTATATTACGACTTGGTATAAGTAGAGATCATAGGCCGAATCGTCTTAATATTACTGAATAAATAATAATTGTAAAATTGACGTCATAGATTAAATACATACTACAAAATTGAATACATAGATAAATAACACCCAACAGTCACACACATAGCCCCGACCCCCACACTAAGACACGAGTCTTGTGTTGTGGGTATCAGGGACTAGAGAGACGCACGGTCTCACAACACCCAGACACAAATATCTGTCTGTCACATAACCATTTGTCCCGGTGTGGGAATCGAACCCACGGCCTCTCGTTTCACAGCCGACTACTCGCCAACTGCGCTACGGAGGCTGTCAAGTCATGAATGGTGAAATATCGGATAAAGTGTCTATTTACTTGAAAGTTCATTGTTTTTTTTTTATTAATTAAACGTACCTCTGGTGTTCATCTTCGTCGGCGTCGATGGCGACGGTCATGATCCTGTCTCGGTAGTTCTTGGCGACGGATTTCAGCTCCTCAACGTATTTGTCGAAATCACCATTTTTCTGAGAACAAAAAACATATTCATTATATATAAATGAAAGTATTGGGGGTATATATATATAAATGAACATGTATATTATTGGATTAGTTTTCCATGGAAATAATAATGTTATTAAATCTCAGCAGAGAAGAGCAGTAATGTGTGTGTGTGTGTGTGTGTGTGTAAAGTAAGTTTAAATACTTTATCTTCAAAACAATCTAATGATAATATATTGATAATTTGTTGTACTATTATATATCAAAGTTAAATATAATAAATACAACTAACAGTCACATACATCGTCCTGACCCCACAGTAGGTGAAACCTGCATCGTGGGTATCACGAACTACGAGGGACGAAGGTCCCACAACACCTAGACCCCAAACAAATATATGTCTGTCACACAAACATTTGCCACGGGTATCGAACCCTCTCGATCGGCGTCCCATTTCACAGCCGGCTACTCGCCTACCGCGCTACTGAAGCTGTGAATATTAGAAAAGAATTTCCAATTCTGCGATTTTCTTATCGCGGCTACTGGTAAATTAATCGTGCAGACGCGACGACACACATAGCACATATTTGTTAACAAGCGCAGGTTATTGAACTGTATGGGTCAATTGCCTTCACATACGTGTATGTATAGGCAACAACACATAGTTCTGTGGCGCAGTTGTAATTGTGCATGCGTTAAGACTGCTGTGCTGAGGTTTCGGGTTCGATTCGCGGGTCGGGTAAAGTGATATTGAGATTATCTAGAAATTCTCAGTATTAGCCCGGAATCTGATATTGTGCCCGGTATGGCGATAGGCTCGCCCCTATCAAATTATATGGAACTGTAATAACTTCGGCGAAAATTGGGTGTTCTAGTAACACCTCTGCCTACCCCCTTCGGGAATTACAGGCGTGAGTGTATATGTATGTTGTAAAGTTTGTTGTTTGTCGTTAATTTCGTATAGAAAATTAATCGTACCGATTTCAAACTATTTAATTTGTCCTGAATTCACATGACTGTAACTAATTAAGATTTCCATAATTAATTTTGTACAAGGTGATTTTAACCATGCAATGGTAAATGAAGTTACATTAAATAATAACATGAGAATATTATAGAACGTAGAAGTGGCAAAAGTGTCTCAGTATCATAGCTTGTGGCATTCAATAGTCTGCCTACCCCATTAGATGCAGGCATGAATATGTATGTATCCTATGTGGTTACCATAGAAATGGAATATTAGTTATACGAGCTAACTGTGAAAAGTTCAAGACTAATATATCTAATTCGCTAGTGGTTTGTGAATAAAGATTCATCATAATCTAGTTTGATTCTTTAACTACGCTTCTTCTTGACTAAGCACAAAGCTATGAATTGTATGACGATACCACGCAAGTAGTACTTTGATGTTATCTGAGACACGTAATGTAGTACATTATACATTCTACTTTCAATAGTACTAATGACACACATCTCAAGAATGTCTTGAAATAAACATCTTTGCGAGTTGTTTTTACAAAGATACGTGTTCGCAAAGAACTTTATCTGTTACCTATATATAAAAGAAGAAGCTGACTGACGATCAACGCACAGCCAAAACGGCTGGGGTTAGAGACTTGAAATTTTGACTGTATGTACCTTTTATGACGTAGGCATCCAATAGGTAAAATAGGGGATGATAGTTTGTATGAAATCCGTCATTTTTGAAGCTAAGTTTATGAAAATTAGTATTTGGCCTATTATTTAATATATTATAATCCGTGACATAAAGAATACAGTTCAGTGGTGTTCTAAATTTCCACTTTTGGACAATGATAAATAATTTACGTAAATAAGTATACGCACGATGTACAGTTTTGGCTATAGAACGAATGAATGAATGGATCACGGAAATCGATGGACCTATCTTGCTATTCATGCTCTTTTTCATGGTGAGTGAGATTTCTCGATACCGAAATCCCCCTAAATCTCCCAAACTTCCTTTAAGGAAGCACCCATGATTCTATAAGATCCTGGTATTATCATCAAGTTACTCATAAAGTTTTAGCCAGCAGAGAAAAGTCGAAACTGAATACACAATTATGGATATAGTTTATTATGAATTACATTATATAATTTTAATATTAAAAAACGCGAAACGTAACTACAGTATACTGTCGATTATGATAATTAGAAATTTAAAAAAATCTAGACTTTCGATAACATCCTTGTTACGCACGTGTCGTCTCAAATTCTAATATTGCTATTTAATAATACATTATTGATGAGATTTTATAAAAAATATTGATAGTTGGCTTGAATTGAGTTGGAATTTCAACTTATTGCATTACGTGAACTGATTTTTAATAAACTACATTTAATTATTGTGTTAGAAAATACATTCAAATGCTAGTGTAGTAGGTACTAGGTACTTATTCTTAACTAAAAGAACTTTAAAACATCACGCCGGTTAAACGCATGTAATTCATTAAATACAACATTTCAAAAGCAGTTCTAATTATTATTATTTTTTACCTTCCGATAAATGGAATAAATTTTTAATTAATCTAACAACAGCAACTATGTATTATTAGTTGGAAATTACCTACACGAAATTTGGTATCAATAAATAAACATCGCGGCTAAAAGCTAAAGGTCATCCATGTTCCGATGAGATATCGAATGTCACCGACACGTGGTATTCGCCCCACGAGGTTCGTGAAAGTGCAATCTGGTGGACATTGACCCGTCATTCCACTTTCAAGTTCGAGATGCAGCAAAAAAACGACATACTTAATCACTAGTTAGTGTATGTGTGTACCGTTATTGCAAAGGTTGTGAACGCCTACTCGCATGTCCATTGGTTGGACACGTCTCTATTTAGCTTATTCGAATGATGTGACGCATATTAATTTTGATACTTGTCAGAAGTATTGGTAATGTCCCTAAACTATTCTTAAACATTTGTCTATAAAAAACCTAGTTAGATCAAGTTAAGAAAAAAGTAAGTTAAGTTAAGAAGCTAAACAGCAGGCCGGCATGATTGTGTTCAGTAGCGAGGGATAGACTGTATCTCGCTGCTTGATACTCTATCTGGACGGCACTGCGCTTACAATCAGGTGCAGTGTGGACACATTACCGCGCCAGAATAAAAAAAAAATGTATCAACTGGCGTTTAAGGTATCGATCATTATATTAAATCCATCGAATTTGACTCGATAAGCTTTTGTTAAAAATCGATAGATCTGGGTGAGATAGAATAGACCTAGAAACCAACAGAATACGCTCTTCACTACAAAGGAGTTTACCATAATGAAGTAAACTCATTGAATGTATGAGGTCGCTAACGGATCGGGTATATTGAGGATGAATAAATAGACTGACGCACAGCAAAATGCCTAAACTTGCTCATTATTAAGTAAATTTTATACTATCGAAGCTTATGACTTGAATATTATGCGAAATAATACAAGATAAGTCCGTTAAGATGTCGATAATAATTAAGTCGTAATATTTAAAGGAAACCGAGTTAAATACCTAGTGTGTCGAGCGTTAAGAAATCTAGCATCTTAAGTTTTAAAACTTTTACGATACTTATTCGTACTATATCAGATATTTATATATTTTTTAATATTCTGTGCTAAAGAGACAATACAGTACTGGTTTTATTATTCACATATATAACGCGACGATGCACGGAGGTTGATCATTCAAGTTCTGTAATATAATTTATTCCTAAATGGCGTAAAGATGAGTATATTATTTACATTATTGAGTTATATAGTTGGGTATTCATATTAATACCACAGTGTGTGACCTTTAAAGAGTGTTTTTTGTTGTTAACGCGTAGGGAAGGCACTTGTTGCACAGCGGGACACCTTCCATGCTACATTACGGATATTGAATATGGACATACAAGTCGGTGGGCGAATCAAATACGCATTGCTAATTCAATCTGTATATATAAAAGAAGAAACTGACTGACTGACTGATCGATCAACGCACAGCCTAAACGGCTGGGGTTAGAGACTTGAAATTTTGACAATATGTACTTTTTATCACATAGGCATCCACTAAGAAAGGGTTTTTGGAAATACCACCCCTAAGGGAGTAAAATAGGGGATGATAGTTTGTATGAAATCCGTCATTTTTGGAGTTAAGTTTATGAAAATTAGTATTTGGCCTTTTAGTTAAAAATAAATAACATAAATTTCAGGATTTTTGGAAATTCCACCCCTTAGGGGGTAAAATAGGGGATTCTTCCCCTATTTGACAGTATGTACCTTTATGATAGTTTGTATGAAAATCCGTAATTTTTTAAGTTAAATGCATAAAAATTGGTATTTGGCCTTTAAGTTAAAAATATAAAATACATATTTCAGGATTTTTGGAAATTCCACCCCTAATAGGGTAAAATAGGGGAAGAAAGTTTGTATGAAAACCCATCATTTTTGAAGTTAAACGCATGAAAATTGGTATTATGTATTGTAAACTTTTTCTCCCAAACATAACCTCCACGCGGGCGGAGCCGCGAGCAACAGCTAGTTCAATTATATGTATTAACCATGTATATATTATATCGAGTAATCATTCTTTACTCTATAGTTAACTATTTCAAATGCCTTAGACTTTGACAATATATTTATTTATCTTATACGAAAATTGGAAATTAAATTGAAATATTTTATTAAACTTTTAAATAAGAACACAAAATTATGGTATTATTATGTCATCCAACGACATTCAAACTTCTATGTAATGATGAGTTAACATAAACGTCAATAGCAACATGTGCAATAACAATACATACTGAACACAAAGCATTTGTGTAATGCAAACATTACCATGTCAAATAAATACCAACTAATATGATATATGAAGAGCAGGTTGCTAACAGACTTTAAATAAATCCAATACATCCACATTTGGATTTTCCCTTCATACAAAGTAAGAGGTAAAAATATGGCTCTTCAATTAAAACATAACCAAATAATCATGTTCACAGAATTGCAAGTAACAGCAAGATATCTCTGTGGAAACTGCTAGAATAACAGTATTGTGTTGTATAAGATATTGTCTTACCTTAGACAGGAACAACAGGAGGTGGTATTTGATCTGGCCACCAAAGATCTTGGATGCGGTCTCGTGAGAGAACTCGACGATGGTGGGCATGCTCTGCACGAACACCCATGACTTGAGCAGGTCTTCATCGAATTTCTCAGCAACATACTTGACACGGTTCTCTTCGAACTGTTTGAAAAACATTACATTTATTTTATAATAAAAGATTTTTTATCAAAGTTTAATCCAATAGTAAAACCATTGAGCACTTTAAGTGTGTTAATGTGAGATTAATAAAATAAAATCAATATTATTACATACTAAAATATTATGGTCTTTAAGACAGTGTCAGTACTTACTAATCAGTATTCATTTGAAAATGTATGATACTGACTGACTTAAGTCAATAGAGGCCTAGTGACTTTATTTCATAGCAATGCAAAAAAGGAGTTTCAAATAATACACAACTATGCAATTACATAAAATCTCACATGGCTACAGTAGGCAATGTTGACAAAGAATGATAATTATTAATGAGCAACAAAAATCATATAACAGATAAAAGCAAATTATTATATATGCCATGTTATCTACATTGAGTACAATTAAGTGACAAAACAGTAACAGATTATGTGCCAGTGACTGTATGCTACTGATACTATACTGTGGAAGCAACAAACTATTATCAGTTTTGTTAAAAAAAGTTTATTAGTTTTATTAGTACAAAGATAAAACTATTCTTGATTAAATTATATTGTGCAGCCATGTCCCTATAGTTCCTATTTTTTTTTTAATAATAAGAATTATAAAATATCATTTAAGTATCTAAATATTTTATAATATTTTAAACATAAGAAGAAAAGATGAAATTGCTACATTTGTTTCATATCTGTAGCTGACTTTAAATATTTTTTGTGACTCATAAAAATGAATGAGTGAATCATACAGATGTTGTTTTAACCATATTTAAAAAATTTGGGCAGTTACTAAATATAGTTACTTACATTCTTGAAAAGTACAACATCATCAGCTTCAGCTTCCAAATCAGTGACAACTTTTTCATCAGAAACAATGGCGAAGACTTGGTCATCAACAAGGCTGGCTGTAGAAAGGAAAACCTTTGCCTTGTCTGTGTTCTGGTCAGGGAAGAAACCAAAGACAATAACTGGGTTGGCGGCAATCAGTTCCTTGGCTTGGTCAGCAGAAGTAACTTCCACAGCTGGTGGGCCGGTCTTCTTCTTGAGCCAGTTAACAATATCATCAGCCTGACGGCCACCTAATGAAAATCATTGTATGTTCATAAAACTTTATCAGGCATGTTAAATTGTTTCACTAGGTAAATGATATGCATTCTTAATTGCAAGATAAGATTTGTTGAAAGAAATGTGTTTAAAACTATGGTCAATGTTTTGTATTTGCTTGTTAAAATTTATTAACAGTTTTTAAATATGGTAATTTAAATTTTCATCCTTCTGTAATGAGTTTAAATGTCTAATAATAAAAATTATATGCCTCTAATAAAAAATTGTTGTGAAATTGTGTCAGGCCACATCAGTGAATTCCATAAAAAAATCTATTAATAGAATTGCAACAAAAATCTTATTGGAGGAAAATAGTCACAATACATAAACATACCGTTATAATCGGTTGGACTTCCGTTCTTGAAGAATTTAAGTGTGGGGTACCCCCTCACGCCGTAATTTTCGGCGAGTTCTTGTTCTTGTGTGGCGTCAACTTTAGCCAATTTGATAGGAGATTCTTCATCGGCCAACTTTGTGGCCGCCTTGGCGTACTCGGGTGCCAAGGATTTGCAGTGGCCGCACCATGGTGCATCTATACACACAAAAACACGTTGAAACAATGGATACGACGCGCTGCAGCGTGCCGGCCGAACGACATTCTACTGACGTGTCATTACGCTTTACACAAAGCAATCAAGAATTATAATGTATAATTTTTGAAATTATTCAGCAATATTATAGTATAAAATAATGAAAAAACAGAAACTTACAGAATTCCACAAGAACAAAATCGTTTGAAGTTATAGCAGAGTCGAAATTAGATTTACTTAACACAAGTACATTGTCTTCTGTTGGGATTTCGTCTCCGAGGGCAACTCCTAAGAGTGCTAAGGCGGTGAAAAATATAACACGCATTTTGTAATGTAAGTCTTCTATTACTAAAGCCTACTCGGAGGACGAAACGCTAATAAAATGCCGAAAAACGCTACTTCATTCACCGCCGTCTCACTTGACGTGGCAGCGTCGAACGTGTGTTGGGCTACGATTGGCTGGGTTTTGTTTTTTTAAAATTAAGCGTGACTAAAGTGCTGCAAACAAAATACTTAGTGGTGCTTGTTTAGCGATTATTTTATGTTGTTATATTTACAAATATCACTGCAAATACAAAAATGCAAGAAACTATCTATTATAACATATTTTTTAGGTAATACATCAATAGGTATCTATACATTGCATCGTATCAATTAATTTTCATTAGGCCGTGTTCCGATATACACTGCCAGCATCGTTCAGTGCTCTTACTGGGGAGAAATTCGTTCCGTTATGGATTGACAATATACTGCCGCAGTATCCTAGGGAAATATATGACGTCATAAATCGCCAAAAAAAATTTGTACTGTGATCACTGGCATTTTCGTAGTAAGGTGCTCTCAGTGCTTTGATCACGTGATCAACGTGCGTGCTTTATATCGTCTAAAGAATTTTTTCCCTTCCAATACAAAAGCGATGCTCGTGCAAACCCTTATCATCCCTAACATTGACTATGTTGATGTGTGCGATTTTAACCTGAATGCAGATCTTTTCAACAAACTTGACCGTCTTCTTAATAACTAAATTCGATTCATTTACAATCTTCGCAAGTATGACCATGTGTCTTCTTTTCGTTCCAATCTAAAGTGGTTACCTATTCGCGAGTGCCGAAATTTACGTGCATTAACTACTCTCTTCTCTATTCTAAAGTCTTCTACAATGCCTTCCTATTTATCTCCTCACTTTCAATATCTCCACTCCAACCAAGAGAGAAACTTACGTTCTATTTTATTTTATTTTATTTTATTAGTTTTGTAGAAAGCTTACGGACTAATACAAACAGGTAGTTATAATAACAATACAATGAAAAAACTATTGCCAATTACAAGTTTTCAAATATGAATAGTAAGATATTATTAAGCTACGTTTCCTTAAAAATAAGAACTGAACAAACAAAAACAAAGAAAAATAAAAAACATAAGAATACTAATTAAATAAATAATTCAATCAAACAAAATCTTCAAATAATCACTTCTACTTTGTCCTCACAGTTCTGACTTCGTTCATTCTTCCATTCCTGTGCAATGTGTACTTCTATGGAATGCGCTCCCGCTCCAAATTAGAATGTCTGTAAATCGTTGTGCGTTCAAAATGAGGGTCCGACAAATAATGTTAAACCTATTGACAGAATCATCACAACAAGAATAATTATTCAGTTTTATGTATTATTATTATTTATATTATATTTATATCTGTGGCCTGGTGCTAATAAGGCCAATATCAATAAATCATTATTTTCAGTAATGAGCGTTATAACAATGAATAAGCATACATAGTTATTATTTAGGTGTTATATTGTAGTATGGCAAAAATATTTTACTTTTAATTGATTTATGTTTTTCAGAAGATTTATGAATTAAATTCTAATTTAAGAAATAAATGTTATTTTGGAAAATATTAACAACTTATGCCCCTTTAGCACTGATGATAATTATTATGTTAGTTCCCAATTATGTATAAAATTAAAAAGGCCAATGTTGTTTTTCTAAGAAATTTTATTATGGAGAGATTACAATATTTTTAATTTTCTTCATCAGAACATGACACAATGTCCTCCATTTCGGGGCCAGTCTCCAAAGACTCATAAAATGGACGGCTGGATGGTTGGAGGTACTCCAGAAATGATTGCAGGTCTCTAACTTTTGGTGCAGGGAGTTTAATAGGTCTCTGATTTAGGGGCATGAGAGGTGCAGTATCTTCTGATTGTGAACGTCTCATATTTCGGTTTCTTTTAAACTTAGCACTTTGAATAATTCTTCACTATCATCAAATGAGTATTTGTAGTATAATACCCCTGGATCTACTTTTCTACACTGTATCCATTTTATTTTATTCCAATTGACCTTTTCTTTCACTGAATTTATCTTTCGGTGTACATATTGTGTAGTGAGCAGTTTTTGGAAGTTGTAGAACTGTGACTGTTGCATTTCTACAACATTTATTTTTGGGTTCCTATGGACTGTTCTGATTAGGTTTGCCCAGTCTTTTGGTAATTGGACTAAAATTATATCACAAAAAGGGTTAACTTTGATCGTTTTAGTTCTTACTGTATTACTAGGAAAGTGAAAAATAATAATAATTTATCGGCTTAAGTATACTGCAGCCCTTTTAACATTTCTTTTTTTTTACTTAACTGTATGAAAGCGCACACTACATTGGCCTTTTTTACATAGTAACTTTTGAAAGATTGTTAATACACTAACGCCCTTTAAGCACAAAAAAATATCATACTTTTACAATAAACTGGCATTACAATCTTGTTTCTTACAAAAACGTACTTTGGCCCTTTTAGCACCAGGCCACAGATATATACTTATTATGTGTATATGTGTAAGTTTTATTCTGTTATGATATAAATATATTATGGTTATGTGTAGATATTAATATATTCTTCTAACGTAGAATTCTATTTTAGCACCTACCTTCTTGTATCTCTGCACTACCTCAGGTTGACTGGCAGAGAATGCTTCCGGCATTAACCAGTAAAGCGAACTATATAGGAACGGCTTCGCAGTCCGCAGTATACTAAATTGACGTCACACCTTACAGTGCATATCGGAACACGGACATAGTGTCATAACTCATATCAGCAATCAGCTGATTTTGACATTGTAATATAGTATATGCTCGGTTTCGTTTTTTAAGTTTAGTTAGCGTTACACAAATAGTGTTGATGAAGATAAATGTGCAAAACTTAGAAGAATATTAAGTCATAATTTAGATACGCAATTTAAACCACATTTTCATGTATAATACATAGGTAATATACAAAATATCTAATTTCGTCTTACAGTCTATTATTGTTTGCATTCCATATCCATAACTTAACATATTTAATATTGCAAAGAACAATAACAGTTTATTTGAAATAGATAGACGCTATAAATATTTTGTTATAATTCTCTGCATATCCAACTATACGTCACCATGAACTACATTAGTAATTCACAAACGCTGGCATTCGAACTGCTCACACTATTACAGATTTATTTTAGATGTTTTAAAATTGGAACCAATCCAATTTTTATACCCACCTTCCTTATTATCAGTCTGCATCTAGTTAGTGTATTGTCCATAGCCCTAAGTTATCATAGAGAAAAAATATAATTTATTTTAAATGTAAGTACCCAATTTTTCAAGCAAATATAAACATATTATGTAAATGGGACATTTGAATATGTAAAATACCTAATTAGTAAATTTCTCCTGGATAAAATACTAAACATGGCAATAATATTTGTTTTAAGAAATCATACAATGGTAAATCATAGGTTTATAAACATTAATTTCATGTTAATTACAAGATTATTAAACAGTTACTATTTCAGTACTTTTATGGTCTTATGATTGTAGATGCCAGAGTATACAGTTACATCAGAAATATATGATGAATATGATTATCAAACAAAAATAACTCCTAGTAAAGAAGGAAGTAAGTTCGAATTAAGTTACTTATAGAATATTGTAAAACAATTATAGGCATTTTAAGTTAACAATGGCTGGTCCATTGTTATACAAACTAAAGAGCATAAATACGTTTTTGACAAAATTAAGCACTTTTTATGGCAATGAACGTATTGTGGAAAAATAACTGAAATTAGTCCCACTGCTGGGCACAGGAAGGAGTGTGGTTTGGAATCAAATATACAACATTTCTTTAGGAATAGACTAGAAGAAATTCCTTTGTTTTATGAAATATCAATCATTATTTCTATAAAAGATTTGTGTTACATTTCATTCACAATCCCTCTGTATATTAGGTTACTAAAACGATGACCTGTTATAGATTGAGTTCTGTTTTTCAGATGTCATTTCAGAATTTCCATTTCTGTTACCAACCACTGACAGTTCTGTCAAATATGATGCTGATGAAGATCTGGATGTAGACAGACCAAAAAAGGAAGTCATACGAATTGGTATGTAAAATATTTTCTTATTTGTATTACATATACACTCACGCCTGTAATCCCCAAAGGGGTAGGCAGAGGTGTAACACCCGACACCACACCACACCCACTTCGCCGAATTTCGGTCCCATAATGTGATAGGGGGTGAGCCTATCGCTACACATTATTTGTATTATTAGCTTTTTTCAGATTAATGAGGTGTAATTTTCAGATTAATGTGTACACCCACTTTTTACCGAGCTCATTACCGTCCCATGATGTGATAGGGGGCGAGCTATCACTATACTGGACACAATTCCAGACTCCGAACTAATACTAAGTTTTTCGAGATAGAAAAACCCAATATCACCTTTATCCGACCTGGGAATCGAACCCGACACCTCAGAACAGCGTACGTACCGCGTATGCAATTACAATTGGGCCACCGACGCAGTTTTACGCATTGGGCTATTCTCAAAATATAACCTAAGATATAGTGTTTGATTTTTATCAGTTTAAACCTAATCACTTTATTGATAATCTTGTCACATCCTAACAGAACACAGTTCAAAAACTAAATTATCACTAGTGGGTCTGCAAGTATGGCGAGGCGCTTTTCTCCTTGGAGACTGGTTGATACATCTCGGCTTAAAGGGGCAACTTGCAGGCAAGAATGTGTTGGAACTTGGGGCGGGAACTGGAATCACAAGTTTTGTGGCAGCTATGTATGCAAAAAAAGTCGTTTGTACAGGTAAATGTTCTAAATCATGTTTCATCATAACGACATATAGTCATTTAGCGTTACAAACTCCGAAATTCTAAAACTAGGATTTGAAGTCGGACAAACCAGGAGGGTTACTCTTGATACTCGATTCCAATTTAAAATTGTGATTGGGTTCGAAAACTGTACAATTGGCACTCTTGAACGCTACACCAGCGCACGATTTAACTGAATACGGCAAATTTTTTAGTAACTAAATGGATAACGATCCGTAGTTCGTAAATACTCTATTTCATTTAGTTGAGTGAGTTAGAGTGCCAATATCTTCTAGATTGGAATTGATTTCAAGAGGCCTTTTTAAAACAGTGCGAACACTCGCGAGCCGTGAGGCCGCCCCTATCTTAAAAATTCCAAGTGGGGTGGGAATTTTAAAATACAGGACCTTAACGCCTTTTTAAGGCGATTTAAAAACCCAAGACGCTACTTCAAAAACTATCCATCATCTCAGACATCTCAGGACACTTCAAAAACAGGACATAACCTGGGAAAACAGAACGGTTGGCAACTCGTATCACATCAAAGTGAAGTGACGTCAATACAAAAATAGCCGTCGACTGCCTACAGAACGAATCATTTCTCATTTTCCTTCCTCTTGTTCCTCTTTTGACATAAAATAGTAATATTCTAATCTTCATTCATTTTAGTTTGTTCTAAGAGCAAACTAAAATGTCGCACATATAACACAAGTGACGTCACTTCGCCGGAATAAGCTGTCCTTTTTTAATTGACGTCACAAATTGCATCGTGTAGCTCGAAGTGATGTGAGTCGCTTGGAGCCGCTTATTTTTACTTTGTGGTGTCGCGCCACTTTGATGAGTGTTGACTGTAATTGCTTGTATGAACGATCATATAAATAATATCCGCTTTAATCATCTTGCCAAATGTTTAAGTAAATCTACCGCTTCCGCCTCTTTACCTTCATGTCCATGGCGTAGTGTGAATAAGCTACACAGCCGGCATGATTGTGTTGATTACTTGATACTCTAACTGGACTACACTGCGCTTACCATCAGGTGCAATGTGGTCACTTTGCCGTGCTTGGATAAAAAAATCTATAAATAAATTAGAGTTGCTAACCGTCCAGTTTTCCCAGAGTCAGGCTTGACGTATACATAATATAGAACTATGTACAAACAAAATTCGACACACCATGTGCCATGCGATGGTTGAGACGGGGAAGTAAGACGTACGGTATAACATTTACGTTGTTTTATTACGCTTGTATGTTGGGAGGAGTAATATACGGACGCGGGATAGACTCATCTGTGGTTATCGGGCCTGTCACCGTTATACTACCTCGCTCACACACCAGCCAAGCCCCGATGGTTACTAGTATCTGCGAGTGGGATATACCAATTATGACACGTCATGAATACGAAAATATGTTATAGTAAACATCGTACATTAGTTTCAATAAGTTATGAAAAATGTTTAGAACATTAAAACTGCTGTAAAATATATAATCCAGCTGTTCATTCAATATTTTTATAATAACACATGTAGACTTCCCCCTCTTTTGCTCATGGCCTTGATTTTATCACAGTGATTTAATAATGTAGTAAATTTCTGTGACTGTAATGAAATATTTTCAAGATTAGTTTTATTTATAGGCTCGTTAAAGTTAAAGTCTAAAGGTCACAGCTCATTAGACTCGATCCGGTGACGCTAAGGAGTTGATGTAGTGAGCGCATACCCATAAAGGACCATATAAAGAACTAGCTGTTGCTCGCAGCTCCGCCTGCGTGGGGGATATATTCGGGAGCAGAAGTATACAATCCAAGGAGTTGTCTTCTGCACTGAGGCACCTGTAGCGATTGTCCAGCCTCTCAGGTGTTGTGCCTGAATCTTGAGATTGCATCTAAAGAATACCCCATAAGTTTAACCTCACTCTGCCCCTTTTAGGGATGATTTTTCAAAAACGTGGAAACATGTATTTCTTTATTTCCTACCAAAAGCCTAAATATGAATTTACAGATCCCTAAGTCGAGGAATTATGGATTTCCCATACAAATTTTGAACTGATATTTGACCCCTTTCAAGGTTGTTTATTGAGAAAAAGATAGCATATGTCCTTCTCCAGGATATAATCCATTCCCTTACCAAATTTCATTACAATCCGTTCAGCCGTTTAGTCGTGAAGAGGTAACAAACAAACAAACAAACAGAGTTACTTTCGCATTTATAGTATTAGTATGGATACTAACCGCATGAGGCGAGGTGGTGCGGGTCGGATGCCTGGTGGCTCTAATGAGCTGTGACCTTAATACCCACAGCTGATCACTGTTAGTGAAAAAGTTCACTTCTATAAGCGTTATAATTCACGTAAGGTTAATCTTTTACTCGTAATAGTAATTGTAATCCTAATGTTGTTGGATTAGTGAAATGAGCTAATATATCATACATTTTGCTTGTAAAAATGTTTTGCTTCAAAGTTTTAGGTAGGAGATAAATCAATAAAAACACAGTTTAAAAATCTTAATATATTTAATCGGAGTATGATTTAGGGTATACGGTGTCATTTTAGTCATAATAAGGGCGACAAAATAATGAACTAAGGAGGCGTTGACCTCAACCATAGGGACATTTAAAAACGGAGATCCCAGATGTAAAATACCACGAATCTTATTCAATGGGTCCTATCATGCGTGCTGTTAGTTGCTCTTAGCTAGTCGGGCACAAATATGTACCCACCCTTCCCACTGAAAGTGGCAAATGTTTTCGGCTGGTTGATCAAATGTAAGTTTAACGACAGTTGATAACTACACTGAAGTAAACTTTATATCTTAAATGAGGTTCGACCAAGCTTTGGTAATGGCTAAAATCTCGAGTCATTTAAATTCAGAACCTATGGTAAACTATCGGCCCAGATGTTACCATTTTGGTAGGAAGGCACCAGACTGTATTGCGATCACCGCGTATAGTGAAACACCCGCCATTTTGGCGTGTTCACGCGAATCGCATTCCAGGGCCACGTTGTGGATTAATAATAATAATAACACCCGACAGTCACACACATAATTCTGACCCCATACTAGGTAAAACCTGTATCGTGGGTATCAACAACTACGAGGGACTACGGTCCCCAACACCCAGACCCGAAACAAATATCTGTCTGTCACACAAACATTTGACTCGGTGCGGGAATAGAACCCACGGCCTTTCGCGCTTACTGCGCCGCGGAGGCTGTCTTAATACCTATATAGTTGGAAACTAACCAAAGAAGTCTATGCATCAGGTCGGTAACTATAGCTATAAATAAGTCTTAATGCACAAAATTAAATGATGATTCTGAACAAATGCATCCATATATTATTGTATATCTACATACAAAGCTACCCAATAATAAAGCACATAGCAACCCTGGCCGAAAAAATCTACGGATATCGAATAAATGAAATCGCTTACGCGATATACATATCTCCATCTGCAGTCGTTAATTATGTTTATTTTTTTTTCAGATATCGATTTCGGAGGAATTTTAGAATTAATAAAGCTGAATTCTAGATACAATAAAAAGTTAATAAAATCAGATTTCAAACTGTTGCCGTTGGATTTCACCGTTACAACCTGGAGTTCTCATTTGACTAGTGTCATTAAAGACATCGATATTATCATTTGTGCAGACGGTAAGTACGCATTCATTATTTTAAAACCAACAGAAATGAGAAAACAGATTTTCGTCAAGGATAAACATTCAAAATAATATATACACTAATATTGTATATGCGAAGGTAAGTCTGTCCGTCTTACCTGACGTTTTCATAGGTAATTGATTGAAATGATATTAATAAAATGTTATAAGCTTGAATCTTTGGGAGGGATATAGGCTATATTTTATCCCAGAAAAATTCGCGGTTGGATGGGAACCAAGAAACCCACGCGGGCGGAGCTGCGGGCAAAAGCTATCGTATTATATTTTTATATTGATTTCGCAGAATTTAGCTTGTTAGTATTTAGCTCTACGTACCTACGACATTGTCATCGCGTCGCGTCGCGTCGCTATTCGTTGGCGTATCATTTTTACAAAATTGATGGCCAATAACAGCGCGAGATTTTCCCACGCTATAAATATTGGTCTACCTACATCGCTTTTAGATTTTTTATTATCGGTGTATTTTCTCATTGCAGTTATCTACGATGATGACGTAACAGCTGCTTTTGTGTCAACGATACAAAAGATATTAAACACAAAACCTCCAAAAACATTATACATCGTTCTTGAAAAACGATACGTGTTTACAACAGAACATTTGGACGCCGTGGCGCCTTGTTACGAGACATTCCTCACTCTGCTGGACAAAATAAAGACAGACAACGTTCATTCCACGTGGACAGTAGAGCTGTTACCACTCGATTTTCCCAAATACTTCACGTATGATCGAGTAAAAGATTTAGTTTTATGGAAAATATCGTCTAAACCAACTTAGTATTGTTTTTTTTAATAAAAACAACAAGAAATAGTCGCAGTATATGTATTTCAATTTATCTAAAGTACATTATGGGACCGAACGGATATTAATAAATAAACGTGAGACAAAACGCGTTTCATCATTACATCAAGTTCATAACTAGAACTAGCACAAAATATTAAATATAAAATTATTTTGATTAAATAACGTTGAACGATACACCATTTTAGTAATCTTGTCAAGTTATCTTTGCCCATCACTATTTTTTGTCGGCCAAAATTCGTTGTATTTGGTCAAAAATGTCTTCCTCAGTTCCGAATTCCTCGCCTGTTGGTCTTTTTCTTTGCTAAGCGTTTCGACGCTTTGGCCGACACAGAGATCACCGGTAAAATGAATAATCACCACTTGAGTATTGAATGTTACATTTTTATCAGGATTTTGTTTGGCATAATGATTTCGAGGATCATAGTCCATTTGGTATGGAAGAGTCAAATCCTGTGCTGAAATAGATATTTAAAATAAGGTAAGTAACTTTTTATACTAAGCATACATAACGTTACACATTATCACGGCAGGGCCGAATTTAGGTGAAGCGACTAAAAGGGGGTCACGAGGGTCGCGGCTGCACAGCGGGGAATGGTTCCGGCAGCAATCTAGAGAACTTACAATCAGGATCCTCTGGGATCGTCTCGTATGCGCTGTAGACTACCGGCTCTACCGCGGGGGTTTTAGTCGGTACACTGGCGCAGGGTAAAAAAAACTGGTAAGGGTCCCGATGTAGGGCCGACTTAATGTAAGTATATTTAATATAATTTAAGTGAGTAAGTATATTTGAATTAAAGTTCTTAAATCTAGCATATTTATAATTTCTTAATCCGGGAATTTCGATTTACTGCTGTTACAGCTCAATTTCTGCATAAATATCTGGAATTGCTTTATTCATAGGTTTGCATAGGAAAGGTAAAAGAAATGATTTGACGAAGACAAGAAATTTTACCACCGAAATACAAACAATATGGGGACTGCTAAAAACATTTGATATTTACACATGTCATATTCTTCATTGCCCCGCACAGACGAATCCCCGGTGCATTCAGGGCCGCATCTGCCATCTTTTAGGATCCCTCGCATTGTCGTTAACTTGCTTATAGCTTTCTCATTACTTTTACTATTTTGTTCACTCTTGTGTTTATCTATATTACGTAAGAATTTTTTCATCTGCAATTATGAATATTAAACGCAAAATGTATGTTTAGTTTCATTTTAAATCATTACGTGTAGGAACGTTTAGAAATATTACCGTTTTCGAAATTTTCTTTGGTGGATCAGGATATGACATCTTTGGTTCTCCGGGATTGCTTCCTACAACGTACAGGGTACTTTTCGGTATGTCAAAATCTGAATAAACAGATGTTCCCTCAACCTGTTCTTTCTGCCTGGATCCAGTAGACGACTTACTGTTCGTAGGCACATATGACGTTTTCGCAGTATTCTCCAATTGGCATTTTTGTATTACCGTCTTGTTTCTAATATTTTTCTTTCTCTGTGCCAGACTTTCATCGTCATTGGAAAGACTTTCTTCAGATGTTGACGGAAACACTTCGTTAAGACTTAGAACTTCTACATTACACTCGTCAAGAATAGACAGATTATCTATTTCAGCTACCTGGCATAGTTGATCGGTTGAGTGTATACTAATAAAGGACTTTTGGTTCGAACAAAGACCGTCTTCGCCAGACACGGACGGTTTTTTCGATACAGTCACTAGAAGTAATAACAAGATTATAAATAACATTCCATTATTTTAAGATGGGTGGCTTGCTAATATTTTTGAGACGTACCAGAGTAAGCACAACTTTCCGCTGCATTACAATTTATTTCTCCTAAAATCAAACGTAATTGTCAGAAAGTGTGGCGACGTCATTTGTAACGAATTGAGTAATCGATTCAAATACCTTCGTCTTCATGTCTGTCTGCCTGTGCGTCTGCTTTTTCATTAAATTTTTGTGTGTTTCTCTTGTGTGACATATTTCAACAACGAATTTCAACTTATTACCCTTGTCAAATGACTTTCCATTTTTCTCTTTGTTTGTTCACCTTTGACAATTCAAATTGTATTATTTTTTAAGTTTTAGTACCTATGTTTTATAAGGAACCTTTTTTGGAATTAAACTTAAATCTATTCATAGCGTTTCAGCTTAGAGTATTTAACACAATTAAATTAAATTTATTTCAATTTTTGGTTGCCTACTCTAAGCGTTTCAGTAGTATTATAATGCTCTTTTTTCAAAGAGTATTATACTGTCTTTGTTCATAGCGGCTTACCTACAACTAGTGGCAAAGAATTCGTACATCATGATTCCTTCAGACATATTATACTGAATAGTAAATGTGGGTGTGTTTATAAACAATTACAATATTTGATATTCATAGCCATTGATATATGTATTATGTATTTATATTCAGCTTGATGGTTAGAGAGAAGTATGAATATATTGACAGCCTCCATGGCGCAGCGGGTATAAAGCCGGCTATACAACGAGGGGCCGTGGGTTCAATTCTCGCACCGAGATAAATGTTTGTGTGACAGACTGCTACTTGTTCCGGGTCAGGGTGTTGTGGGCAGTGGGATATTAGTCCCTCGTAGTATAGACACGATACATGTTTAACCTAGTGTGGGGTCAGGACTATTTGTGTGACTGTTGGGTGTATTTATTTATTTGTTATAATAGCAAAAATACTTATCTTTAACTAGGAAGGAACAATATTTTAATAATGTCTAGGAGTATCATGTTTGAAAATTTACTATCGAAGCTGCATGCGTTCTCATTGCTTCACATATTATATTACTAATCATGTTTTAAACCACATACGAGTGTAGTCTATATTATAGTTTGTAATTATGTTGGTGGCAATGAGCGTTATTATTATTATTACATATGTACAGTCAGCAGCAGATATAAATGAGCACATAATGTGTTCAAATAATTCTATACACCCAAGAAAATCAATAACATCTACGCAACAAAAGTAGTCAAATTATCGTGAGCATCCATCGCGTCAAAATGATCTACACACTCGATTTTCAAATATTTGTAAACAAATCTTCACAGTAGGAATTGACTGAATTCTCTAACCTATACGTACAGGGTTGTGCGTATTTAAAATAAAAATAAATAATATTTGATTTTTGTATGAAAATAAAAATATTGTCTTTAAGAGATGAGATATTCACGATTGTAATCCTTGTCACCAAAACTTTATGGCCACGGCTTAGTAAACCCTTTCTGACTAACCTTGTATATCTTATATATAATAATATAGTGTTTTTTTTTTCGACTATTTTTATGACTCCCCATCTAAAATTTGATTCGATATATCGTAAAAACAATTCCCTAGAAGTTATGTATAGCTCTTAATATTAATTGTAAGTACTTTCCCAGAGCGTGAAAAGATTTTCCATATAAAATGCACGTAAATACATTAAACTCTTTTTTAAGTTCTCTTACGCAGCGGCATTTCATGCTATCACATTGTTGAATTGTGGTATTTAACTTACTTGTAGTATATTTTTTTAATAATTTATTGAATAGCAGCAATTGTCTAGTTGGTAGTGGTTTAAACTGTCAAAAAGTAGTATGTTCGAAACCAGCTCAAATGGCATACACCTCTGTCTTTTCTATGGTTACGTGTATATTCATTTTTAATTATCGCTTGCTTTAATGGTAAAGAAAAACGTAACGAAGAAACTTTTTTTGTTATCACGGGGAAAGCGTTTTAGTACTGCCGTCCGCCCTGGGGGTGGTTGATTCCAAGCAATGTCAACTTGGAAATTGGATAATTTAAACTGGCATTGTAATGCCTATGCGCTATTCTAACTGAAAGTGATATCGTTTTTACATAACTAGAAACGTAAAATATTATTAAAAACAAAAGTAAAGTTACCTATGAGCAGCGATCTATATGTACTACGTACTAGATGCGGCGACCAGAACAAATATAATGTTCCATCGAGTTGCGGTTCCGATACCGCATTGACATTAGTTTGCTTCATGCTACCGAAGTAATCACGCCACAATGCATCTTTCAGTGTCGAATTAATTTTAATTATTTGTAGCAACATTCCCGAACAAATCTGCTTGCTTAAATTGATATACAGTGCAACTGTTAATAGTATGTAAGGTAAATTACATAATTAATTAATTTCAATTCTGAATATGGGAGAGTCTATTTTTCACAACAAAATTGGTCATCAGTTTGTCCCATTTTTGTCCCCAAAAAGGGACAGAGTTATCACGCTTCTAACAGTCATAGATCAATCGACCAGAGGCTGCAAAATAGGCACTTGATGGATGAATTGTACTCCTGTATTATTTAATTTTTTTTTATCCTGGTGCGGCAAAGTTACGACACTGCACCTGATGGTAAGCGCAGTGCGATCCAATTAGAGTATCGATTAGCGAGAGGCAATCTGTCCCCCGCTACACAACACAATCATACCGGCCTGCTTCTTCACACTACGCCATGGGCAAGTAGGTGGAGAAGCGGTCGAGTGTCTATTGTCAGAGTACTCAGAAGGCCGCGAAACGGCCAAACATCGTACCCCAGCTCTAGACCCCCGACAAACACCGGATGTATACTGGCTGATCCCGGAACGTGACACACTTGCGTGTGGCACTATGGCGGGTTTTACACCCTGTGTACGGTGGTCGCTATCCGGGCGGATATGAATATCCTACCACCAGCAAATTGTATTGTTCTATCTTTGTATTGTTTATCCACATAATTTTAATACAATTCCAATTTTTCTTTTTTAAACGAGTAAGTGCCCGCTTATTATAAAACTTATTGTAAAAACACTTCCAAAAATGTCAATAAATCTACTGTAATAACTTGAGGCTAAGGTAGATCCCGCATTAGGCCAGCGTGCTGGATTTTTTATATATATATATATAATTCGGCGAAAAGTGGGTGTACTGGTTCCACCTCTGCCTACCCCTTCGGGGATTATAGACGTGAGTGTATATGTATAATTGTATTTGGGAAGGGGTTTTTATAAACATGGTTTTATTCCTTATCCAAATAAATACTTTATTTATCACAAGTATTTAATTTTGAAAAAGTTACGTCTCTTACGTCATTTGATTTCAATGAATATCTTAGGAGATATAACAGTTTTAAAATATCTCCACAGCAAAATTAATATTGTTGTTTGTATGATTGTTTGTTACCTTTTCATAACTAAACAGGTGAACGAAATCTAATAAAATTCAGCAGAGGGATAGATTATATCCTGGGGAAGGACATAGGCAATCTTTTTAACCAACTTCAAAAAAGGAGGAGGTTCTCAATTCGTCGGAATCGTTTTTTTATGTATGTTCCCCGATTACTCGAAGACGCCTGGACCGATTTCAGAAATTAGTTTTTTGTTTAAAAAGGAATACTCCCCAGGTGGTCTCACTGACACCAAGTCAGGATCTGATGATGAGATCTCAGAAAAATCGGGGGCTACCCTCAAATTTTATATAGACGCATATTTTATTTTTTACTGAAGTCAGTGTACTTTTTACGAATTAAAAACTTTGACTTATGTCTCAAAAAAATATCTTGAAGGGGGTGAAATAGGGGTTGAAAGTTCAGGACGATTCGTATAGGTGCCTCAGTGCAGAAGACAACTCCTTGGATTGAATACTTCTGCTCCCGAAAATAACCTCCACGCGAGCGGAGCAACAGCTAGTATTGTATAAAAGCGTTTATTTTATAACTAACTGTCTTCTGCACTGACGCACCTGTAGCGATTGTCCTGACTGTCAGGTGTTGTGCCTGAAGTTTTAAATTGCATTCGAAAAATACCTCACAAGTTACTATATAATAAGGGATGATTTGGTAAAAACGTTGAAACACGTAGGTATTTCTTAATTTCTTACCACACACACACACACATATGCTCACGCCTGTAATCCCCGAAGGGGTAGGCAGAGGTGTAACTAGTGCACCCACTTTTCGCCAAATTTCGGTCCCATGATGTGATAGGGGACGAGCCTATCGCCATACCGGGCACAAATTCCAGACTCCGGGCTAATACTGGGAATTTCTAGATAGAAAAACCCAACATCACTTTACCCGACCCGGGGATCGAACCCGAGACCTCAGCATAGCAGTGGTAAACGCATGCGAAATTACAACTGCGCCACCGAGGCAGTCTTACCAAATTACCAAACAAAAAAAGGTAATTTCTTACCAAAAGCCTAAATTTGATTTTCCAGATTTGAGAAAAGAAATTGAGGTATTACGGTTTGCCCATACAAACTTTCAACCCCTATTTCACCCACTTCAAGATATTTTTTTGAGACATAAGTTTTTAATTTATAAAAAGTACACCACTTCAATAAAAAATAAATTATGCGTCTTTATAAAATTTGAGGGTAGCCCTCGATTTTTCTGTGATCCCATCATCAGATCCTGACTTGGTATAAGTGAGACCACCTGTGGAGTATTCCTTTTTAAACAAAAAACTAATTTCTGAAATCGGTTCAGGCGTCTTCGAGTAATCGGGGAACATACATAAAAAAAAGATTCCGACGAATTGAGAACCTCCTCCTTTTTTGAAGTTGGTCAAAAAGATAGCCTATGTCCTTCCCCATGATATTATCTATCCTTCTGCTGAACTTTATTAGGTTTCGTTCACGTGTTTAGTTATGAAAAGGTAACAAAGAATCATACAAACGACAATATTAATTTTGCTGTGGAGATATTTTAAAACTGTTATATCTCCTAAGATATTCATTGAAATCAAATGACGTAAGAGACGTAACTTTTTTCAAAATTAAATACTTGTGATAAATTAAGTATTTATTTGGATAAGGAATAATACCATGTTTATAAAAACCCCTTCCCAAATAATACAATTGTATATATACACTCACGCCTATAATCCCCGAAGGGGTAGGCAGAGGTGTAACCAGTACACCCACTTTTCGCCGAATTTCGGTCCCATAATGTGATAGGGGGCAATATAATACAATTGTTTCAGAAAAAAATCGATAGGTAACCATTAAAAAGGTCGGTGAGCCAACCGAAAAAGATAGAAGCTATGCTGCCGCGGACTTTTTTTTTTTAATTTTTCAGAGGAACAATTCCGTGATACATGATTGTTACGTAACTTTAACCGTTTACGCAGCGCACGCAACGGAAGCTCTCAAAAGGAATAAATTTTCCCCGTTTTTGCAACATTTTTCATTGCTACTCCGCTCCTATTGGTCATAGCGTGATGTTATATAGCCTATAGCGCTCCTCGATATGTAGACGATCTAACACTAAAATAATTTTTCAATTCGAAGCAGTAGTTTCTGAGCTTAGCGCGTTCAAATAATTGTTTATTCACTCTTCAGCTTTATATATAACTACAGATTTAAGGTGATTTATTTATTTTACACTAAAATTTAAATTTTGCATTATTTTTATTTATTTATGTGGCTCCAATAATACCTCACTTTGAGTCACCTAAATAATTGTAAATACAAAAGTTTAAAATAAAAGTAATTTGTTTCAACAAAATACATGATGACGAAATACATGATTTGGGCTCTGCCACTGTTGGGTAATAAAATAAAATTTTACACAACTACACAATGTCCAGGATAGTTCCTCAAAAATTGAAATGAACTGTCGCATCTGCTCATTGTGATGCTCTTGGGTCTTTGGCTTAGAAAATGGATAAATGGCATTAGCGTGCGGGAAAGTTATTTGGAACATATTGTTTCTACGACAATTTGTGTCTATCGGTAGAATATATGTCAATGCCTATGAGTAAGCTTTTTAATATGCATGCGCAAACACGCATTCAGATACCAACATAAAAAACTTGAAACTTCAGAAAAGTAACCTACGAGTAAGGTTTGTAATACGCAAGCGCATACGCGCGTATTAACACATACTAACATAACAAAACCTAAAATTTGAGAAAATAACGTGCGAGTCAGCTTTATAATACGCAGGTGCATACAAGCGTTAACATTAAACACACGTACTAACATAGAAAAACTAAAATGAAAAAAATTACCTACGAGTAAGCTTTGTTATACGCAGGCGCGTACACGCGTATTAACATTAACACACATTAAAAAAATACATAAACCTAGAATATAATACTACTAATAACACTGTGTAATGTATTCTATCTCATTTTCTTGCCGACTTATATTTATGTGATTGTCTCTTAGTGGTGACGTATTTTAAATTTTTGTTTCATCGAGTTTCAAATCACAGCGATTTTAAATTTTATAATTTTAATTTTATTTAACTTGCAACGAATATTTCTGAGATTAATTAGTGATACATTCCATGTGGGTCCGCTGGTAAAGATTACTTACGGAGAAGGCAAAATCGAATCACTCTATTTTAATTTTTTAGCACACCAACAGAATGATTATATATTAATTCAATTTACATATCGTTAAACTAATTATTTAAAATACAATGTAATCATACCGATCATAGGCATGCATGACATTTTTAATAATGTGGATAATTTAATGCTACAGTACAATAATCTTAAATAGTAATTTAGATCTTACAAAAAAAAACATCTTAACTTACGTTATGTAAACATTATAATAATACACAACGAATTTATGAAAGCTATGATGTCTATATCTTTAAAATATAATTCATAATTATTTGGCTTTGGATTTAGCAGGTGAGTAAGGAGCGCTTGTATGAATCGTACGCGTGAGAAAATATTTCAGTGGATATATTTAATTTTGATTTCATATAATTTGGACAGCATTCAAGTAATTCGAAACAAAGATATGTCACTGACGTCATACAAGGAATGAAATCAATACTAGTATTTGATAAAATAAATCCATTTGACAAATCATGGCATTATAGTAATGTTATTCCAAACAATTATGAGTCTAAATACATATATATATAGGATTTATTATTCATGTTTGTAATTTGTTCTGGAAATCTGCTTAGATACCAGATTGTTTATCATAACAACGGCCTTCAGTTTGCTACTAAATATTTGACAATGTATGTGCTCAGTTATAATTGACAGATTGAGTGCTCACATCATTTTGAAACTTTTGGTGTGTAGATAATTTTGGTCACTTTGAGTGTGTAGTACTATATGATCACCTTGGTTGTTTAGCTACTTCTGCTGCTGACTGTACCTACATAATACTACCTACATATATTCAATGAATACTGACTGTCTGTTCTGGTTTTATTACACATATTTAGCGAGTAACGGTAGGCAGCGGCTCTGCTGTGCCCGGGCATTGCAGAAGTCTATGGGCGACCGTGACTACTTACCTTCAGGTGGCCCGTCTGCTCGTCTGGATATCAAGGCACTAAAAAAAGAGCACATAGACGTATCAACGAGGTAAGGGGGCGGGTGTCAAGAGACCTACAGATAACACACCCCGCAACATATTTCAAAGTAGGTGTCCAGCATTTGTGGCCGAAACATACACTGACTGACTCATAAACTGCATCAATGTTCAAGACGCCATTGAAATAAACATTTTAACCAAGTATTAAAACTTATTATACAAATTTAAATTGAAACCTATAGTTTGGTTCGTGAACTTCATAACAGCGTAGTATCATGTCCTAAGTGTAAGTTTGTATACTGGAAAGGACCATTCATTTTTTCTTTCATTATCGAATATTAGTCAAATAGCCTATTGCAACAACAGTCACACACATAGTCCCAACCCCACATTAAGATATGTGTTTTGTGTCGTGGGTGTCATGAAATATGATAGACTTTTGGTCCCAAAACACCCAGACATTTGTCTCAATGGTCGAACCTAAGGCCGCTGGTTAGTAATAAAATCCGGTGGATAATAAAACACAAATTTTGGAAAATAGATGTTATATTTCATTTCATAAGTACAATTTACTGGAAATTACTTAAAATGGAACAATTAAAAAATATAACAAATTATTATTAGCACTGCAAAATAGCGTTTTAACGTTAACATACAACTAGTAATATTAAAAAAAAACCAAATGGTATAATACATATACCATCATTATTAGAGTTGAATAACAGTCTAGTTCATGGGCCTGTATTGCAAAGGAGTATTTGTTTTTGGTTGAGAATAAACCCCTCAACATTGAAGTAATTTGTTAAAATCATACTAAAACAGTAAATTGAAACGACATTTTGTTAAGGCAATAACAACACCCTGCAGTCTTTATAAAGATTCCAATGCATTTACTAACATTCACACTTCATGATTCACTCGAAATATACTGAAATTGATTTATCTAATTAAATAATTAAACTAGACATAGACACTAACACGGGGTGAGCTTCGCAGGTGCTCACTACACAAGTTAATTGCACGCTAAAATCCAAGACTCATTGCACTTATTGTGTTGAACAATGTCAATATAGGTAGCACTTCAAAATTCCCCCGTGCATGGAGTCTCTAAATTATTTTTACTAACCTATTCATTGAGATATAAATGTATTGTATAAAAATTCGATAATGTCGTCAAAATTTGCTCGCAAATGGATAGTCATATAATCGTTCTACACTGATTATTGCAGTAACAGTGGGCTCCTGGTGTAAATACATACATATACACTCAAGCCTGTAATCCCCAAAGGGGTAGGCAGACGAGTAAGCAGTACACCCACTTTTCGCCGAATTTATTACGGTCAGACAATGTGATATCTGGCACAATTCCAGACTCCGAGCTACTACTGAGTATTTCTAAATAGAAAAACCCAATATCACTTTACCCGACCCGGGGATCGAACCCGAGACCTCAGCACAGCAGTCGTAACGCATGCGCAATTACAACTGCGCCGCCGATGCAGTCATAAAATGTGCATGGTATAAAAATATATTTATTTTAAGTTATTGCTATTTAATTATTGGTGTAAATGTTCTTGAATTGAAACAGTTACGGATTCAATAAACAATTAAACTAAGTAAGTTTATTGCTAAAGTCGTGTCGAAAAATCACAGTAAACGAGAATCGAGGCAGTAAGCACACAAAATACATAGCCGAGATCTAATGTCAGGACAATAGGCAAAATAAAATACATTTATAATTTAGTAACTTAACTATTGTCATCCATTTAATGGACATCCATACACTTATAACTAACACGTTAGGGTCGAGATAGTGACGGAGTTATCTAATACGATACACACAACTTACTACACAATTTGATATGGCGCCAATTGTGAGCCGCGTCTCTTGCGTCATACGTCAAAACTAATTGAACATGTGTCAGCCAATTGGAATTATCCAATCGTTCACATTAAAAAAAAACATTTTACCGAGAAAACTTGACCGCAGGAGACTCGGCTTTAGAAAACACATGCAACATACTTTGAACATTTTTGGATATTAGCACACGTATTGTAATGAAATTCTGATTTGCACTCTATTTTCGTCTGTGGCCTTGAATACAACCTGTTGAGGTTGATGGAGATAAACATACATTATGCAGTAGAAGAAATGTTTGTAAACCCGACATTTATACTACGAAATAGCCGCGGCTTACCCAGAAATGTAACAACAAAATCCTGGTTGTACTCATGGATGTACCCAGCATACTTTAAGGTGGGGCAAAAGGGAAACTTTATAAGTAGTAGAAATCTAGCAAATACTTAAAACCTTCCCTTCCTCTTTCTCAAAAATGATTTTTGATCATATCTAGGTGAAATTATGTTATTAAATTTATTTTCTGCTTCCCGAACCTTCATCCACAACGCATCATTTCGCGCGGTAATTTTGAATTTACTAAATGAATAATTAATTTTCGCTCAACTCAAGGGGACATGCCCCACCCTATCCTTGGGTACGCCCATGGTTGTACCTAAGAGCCTCGAAATGGAGAACGAGTCATATATTTCAAACTCTAACTATTCGCTATACGGAACTCTTCCGTTCTGATATAGACGAGCGTTTGCGACTCTGTATGCTTCCGGATGACATTTTCCGTTTGGACTCAACGTGGCTCGGCCCAGGGCTGGCGGATTTGTTGAAGTTGGAGCTGGCGCTGGCCATTCTGTTAGCGTTCTGTAGGTTGGACGTCTTCCGGCGGACAGAGGGCGACGCCTCCACACTGTTGAGTTTGGCTGTAGTTGTTAGTGGTTTGTTTTCGGTAAGTGCAGGCTGGTGATACTTCCCGACCGCGTTCCAATGTTCCCGCTGCGCCTTCAACGAGTCGCGCATCTTCTCTTTGGCCTCGGCGTTGTCCGCCAGCATTTGGTTGAGCATCTGTATAGTCTGATAGAGCGCGACCGGGCTGATCAGACCGAAGTCGTGCAACGAACACATGTGTAAGATAAAATTTCTATATAAATTCTTTTCTAGCAGTTCTTTGCCTCTCATCTGGAGGAACATTTGGCAAGCGAGCGGTATCTGGCAGTCTCCTACGTAGTTGTACTTCATGACGTGTAAGTTCCACATCTTCATGAGTTCTTTCTCCCCCTCGTTGACGTCTGTGAACTCGTCAATCATCATCATTGTCTTCTGTTGGAGCCACAGCGGGTCAGTCTCGCTCTCTGAGTCTATATCTAACTCGTTGGGATAAACTGGCAAGCATGTGATTGTGTGGTGATATAGCCTGAAAATTTTAATTGTACTGGAGTTGATATCATAAGTATTTTACGTCGCATATAAAATCAGTGTCTAAATCATTAAATTTGATTAAGACTAATGGAAGTTATAGCGTTCGGACAGAAAAACACATAAATAGAGATACCTGTTGTGTCCTGTGAGGTACGGTCGTTGTGCATCTGCTACATCGGCGTCATCCAGCTCCAGGAACTCTGCCAGGCTGTGTGCGGGCGTGCGGCGGCGGGCGCGCGGCCTGCACACCAGCACGTGCGTGAGGGACGTGCGCCGCGCGGGGCCCGCACGAGCCGTCCCCGTGCTCCCCGCACTACCCCCCACACCACCCGCACCCACAGGAGCCCCGCCCACAGTGCCGTGCGACGCGATCAGGTCGTGCGGGGAGCCCGTGTACGAGCCGTCGTACAGCTCGTTGATTGACACGTCGATGCGAGCGCCGCCAGGGATTGGCTGGGAATATTGGATAATATTTATTCGCTGAATATAGCTTAGAGACATTTATATAATTAAAACAGGCTTATTATTCGTCCCGTGAAATTAATTGTTATTAAAATTTTAAATTAAAAACAAAAAAAATGCATAAATCATACACATTCACAAAATATTATTGAAATTGGTTGGGTTTCAAATATAGTGTGCACAAAAACAGTAACAGATGGCTTTAATATATTGATATATAAAGTTTATTTTACGACCAAAACACGCAGTAGAATAACTTCTAATGTAATAACTTTTAAGTATATATCAATTGTCGTACTGGTATGTTATACTACGTCAGTAGTCTATGATAAATAAATTAAAAAGTTAGTTTTGGTCTGCGCGTCTTTCATTTATGACATGGTGGCAGCGGTTATATTTAATAATTTATAAAATTTTCATGCCTCATCTCGGGTAATGATCAAAGAGATAGGTAAAGTGTTATAGTAACGATAATTAATAATTATTATCAATGGAACACGCACGGCCTCCGGTGGAATTATGCCTGGATGGCGGACCGGCCAGTCGGGCCGAATCGTGGCAAAAATGGCGAGAGCAATTTTACGTGTTTTTAAAAGCGTCTGGTGTGCATAAAGAAACAAGTGATGTCAAAGCAAGTTTATTGGTGAATTTAATTGGACCCGAGGGTTACAACATATATACAACTTTCAAATACACCAAAGACGAAAGCAAAGAATGTTTCGATACGCTCGTGAAGAAATACAATCAACATTTATGTACCAAGCAAAATACTACTATGGCTCGTTTCAAGTTTTTCTCCAGAAATCAGGAAGAAGGGGAGTCTATAGGCGACTACGTGACGGCTCTTAACCTCTTCACTCAACGATGTGAGTTTGAGCACTTGGAAGAAGGTCTAGTCCGAGATAGGATCGTGTGCGGTGTCCGAGACAGCAAAGTACGCGATCGGCTACTTAGAGCGGACGAACTAACTCTAGCTCAAGCTGTAAAGATTTGTGAAGCTAACGAGATGTCCATAGAGGAGCAAACACAGTTAGACGGGGCCAAAACTCAGGTGATAGCGGTGGACGCAATGTACGCGCGCGGTGAGCATCGTGCGAGCACGAGCGGTGTCGGTGCAGGCACATCGCGAGGTACCTTGGCCAGACGGGGCCGTGGTACTGAAGCAGGCGCGCGCCAGTCGCAACGCACTTCTTGGCGCGGCGGAGCTGGCGGCGCGGGCGGCTGCGGCAGCGGCGGCGCGGATTACAGCGGCGGACGTGGGTCGGCCGGCCCGCCCGGCAAGATATTGTGTACCGCGTGTGGTATAGCCAGCTGTGGTAGATTTAGGTGTGCAGCTAAAAATGCGATTTGTTTCAGGTGTAATGTAAGAGGACATTTTAAAAACATGTGTCCGAAATTACATAGGCGCGTGTTTCATATCGACGCCAGTGACGAGAACGATGTAGACGATAGAGGCGAGGACGATGACTGGTTATATTACGTATCTTCGCTATCGGAAACAATGTATGGTAAAGACTCTAAGTGGTACGAAACTTTGATTTTTGTATGTACAGGTACTAAGGAAAATTTTAAGTTAGATTCCGGGTCGGATTTAAATGTTATATCAATGCGAACATTTAAGAAGCTCAGGCTAGAAAACGAAATTATAAGTTCAGACAGCACCAGGGCGCAATCTTTTTGTGGTAATTTTATACCGATAGTCGGCTATTGTTATTTAAAATGCATTTATAAAAATAACGTGTACACATTGCGATTTAGTGTAGCTGATTTTGATTGCCAGAGTGTGCCAGGCAGGTATGCTTGTGAAGAGCTAGGCATGTTAAAACGTATACTGTCCCTCAACCTCGGTGGCTATGCTGACTTATTTCGAGGGCTAGGTAAATTACCCGGTAAATATAGTATTGTAATGGATCAGTGCGCCCAGCCGTCAATTTGTCCGGTTAGAAAAATCCCGATAGGCGTCCGCGATAAGCTGTTACAAGAGTTGGTGCGCATGGAGAAAATCATGGAGAAAATGATCCGTAAGGTGTCTCACCCGACAGCTTGGGTGAATGGTATTGTGGTGGCGGCCAAGAAGGACGGCGCCATCCGCGTTTGCCTCGACCCGCGGCCGCTGAACCGTGTCGTGCGGCGCGCGCATTACCCGTTGCCGACGCTCACGGATATCGCGACCAAGCTCCATGGGGCGCAGTATTTTAGTAAGCTTGACGCTCGTTCTGGTTTTTGGATGGTAGAAATTGACGATGCTAGTGCTGATCTCTGTACCTTCGGAACGCCGTTTGGTAGATACCAATTTTTACGGTTACCGTTTGGTATCAACTGTGCATCCGAGGTGTTCCATTCAAAAATCCGGCAACTTCTAGAAGATTTGGATGGAGTCGACTCGTTTATCGATGACATAATCTGCTGGGGCTCCAGCAAAGCTGAGCACGATGAGCGTTTAACGAAGTTATTAGATAGGGCGCGAGAAGTGGGTATAAAATTTAACAAAGAAAAATGCGATTTTCAAGTTAGACAGGTTAGTTACTTAGGTCACATTTTTAACGGGGAGGGCATGGCTATAGATAGAAGCAAAATAAAAGCGATAGAAGAAATGCCAACTCCAAATGATAGGCCTGCACTAGAAAGATTTTTGGGTATGATTAATTTTCTGTCTAAATTTATCCCAAATTATTCGGAGATAGCGCTTCCACTCCGTAATCTGATGAAAAAAAATAGTGAGTGGATTTGGGATGCGGAGCATGAGACGGCGGCGCAACAGCTGAAGCAGGCGGTGTGCAAAGCTCCCGTCCTGGCGCTATATTCAACTCACGAACCCGTACTGCTCTCAGTAGACGCCAGCGCGCATGCGCTCGGCGCGGTGCTGCTGCAGGCGGGACGCCCGGTTGAATTCGCCTCCGCCACACTCACCGACACGCAAACAAGGTATGCGCAGATAGAGAAGGAGTTGCTCGCTATCGTGTATGCGCTAGAGCGCTTCCATCAGTACGTATATGGGCGTCATGATGTCACAGTGGAATCCGATCATAAACCGTTGGAGGCGTTATTTAAAAAACCGCTCGATTCAATCCCAATGCGTCTTCAACGCATGATGTTACGCGTACAGGGCTATGTTTTTACAGTCATATATAAACCTGGGAAGTATATGCACGTGGCAGATGCCTTATCGCGAGCAGCATTACCGGATTTGACATCAGAAAAAGTATGTGTGGAAGTAGAAGAACAGACTTGTTTTTTGATAGAAAATGTTCGTTTCAGTGTTAGTAAAATGAAAATTATCAGGGAGGCAATGATAAATGATGTCGAGTGTCAATTGCTCATAGAATATATTCAGAAAGGGTGGCCAATGAATAAATATGATGTGGATGAGCATGTAAGAGGTCAATGGTCTTACAGAGGTAGCTTTGGGTTTGTTGATGGAATCATATTTAAGGATAACCTAGTATACATACCGAGATGTGTTCGATCCGAAATGCTAAGTAGATTACATGACGGACACATGGGTATAGACAGGTGCAAACGTCACGCGCGCGAGGTTATGTACTGGCCAGGCATGACACGTGACATAGAGGAGATGGTGCGCCGGTGCCACGTGTGCGCCGAGCGAGCGAACCGTCCCACGCGTGAACCACTCATCCCACATCATATACCACCATTGCCATGGGCGAAAGTAGGCTCTGACATATTTCAATGCGCGGGAAAGTACTTTTTAATACTCGTTGATTACTTTTCAAACTACATAGAAGTAAATCCGTTAACGAACATAGGAACGAAAGCGGTAGTGACTGCTATGCGGGATCAGTTTGCGAGACACGGAATTCCGCAGGAGCTAGTCACAGATAACGGTCCGGCCTACGCTTCAAAAGAGTTCAGTGAATTTTGCAATATGTGGGGTATTGAGCACATTACCAGTTCACCAAACTATGCACAATCTAATGGTCAAAGCGAAAGAAGTGTTCAAATAATTAAAAACATCCTGATAAAGTCAATAAATTCTGGGACTGACTTCTATTTAGGTCTATTAAATTACCGTAATACACCACGTGATGGGATCAGTTCACCGTCGGAACTGTTAATGGGGCGACGACTCAACACAAGGTTACCATCACACGATCATAAACTAATGCCGAGTCGAAATAATGATGGTGACTACAGTGAGATATTACGGAAACAGCAGGTAAATAAATCGTACTATGATAGACGAGCAAAACCGCTACCGGTGTTATCGGCTGGTCAGCCGGTACTCATTACGGATGAGTGCCAACGTAAAACTGGCCGAATCTTGGGTAATGCGGCTCAACCTCGCTCTTATTTCGTCATAGACAGCACGGGTAGGAAATATAGGCGTAATCGGCGACACCTGATTAGGCTACAATCGGATGATATAGCAAACCCTGACACTTTTCACGATCAAACAAGCGAATATGTCACTCTCATTCAACCAGAAAGCTCACTAATTGAGCGCGCAAGACCGGCAGCTATATCAGCACGGAATAAGATTAAAAGCATGTTAAAAAAATAATAGTAGAGATTGTTTGTTATGTTATTTATCTAAATATAAGAATTTTTATTATTTGTTCATAGATGTAGTAGTTATATGATTATTTTATTTATCTATATATAAGAACTTTTATAATTGTTTATAGAGATATAAAAAGAAAAAAAAATAAGAGGAAAGATGTCGTACTGGTATGTTATACTACGTCAGTAGTCTATGATAAATAAATTAAAAAGTTAGTTTTGGTCTGCGCGTCTTTCATTTATGACATCAATAACAGTTATTTAGGAAATTTATAACAAAATAAATTTTCTAAGTAACTTCAGTCTTGTCTCTTGTCTATCTATACTATTATATAAATAGGTAAAGTTTGTGGGTTTTGGATGTTGGGGTAACCTCCAGTACTTGTGACCCGATTTCGAAAATTCTTTCACCGTTAGAAAGTTATATTATCCCTGAGTGCTATAGACTACTTTTTGTTTTGGTAAATACATATTTGATAAAAAATAACCTTCACGCCGGAGGAGCCACAGGCAACAGCTATATTATATTAGGTAGTACTTACAAAATAAGTGAAGTTGAACCTCGAATGGCACAACTTGAGATGCTTGAGTAATGAGTACAGAGTGCCACAATCTAACGAGCACCAGGGACAGTGAAGGTCATCACATGCCTCAGTCTGTTGTCTAGAGTTGTTGTTGTACAGAAACTGATATATTATCTGTTGGCGTCTCGACTCAGCCTCGCCTAGATCCGTTTTTGGTTTATCACCTGACAATACAAATTATTATTAGTCCCAGTCATTCAGCAAACATTTAAAATAACATAATTTGGGCTCTCTGTTATATAACTGTTGTGGACAATGACAATCACAAAAACCTCTTATACTTAAGACATAATAATAATAGTACTACATACATACATACATATACACTCACGCCTATAATCCCCGAAGGGGTAGGCAGAGGTGTAACCAGTACACCCACTTTGCGCCGAATTTCGGTCCCATAATGTGATAGGGGGCGAGCCTATCGCCACACCGGGCACCATTCCAGACTCCGGGTTAATACTGAGTATTTCTAGGTAGAAAAACCCAATATCACTTTACCCGACCCGGGGATCGAACCCGAGACCTCAGCACAGCAGTCGTAACGCATGCGCAATTACAACTACGCCACCGAGGCAGTCAATAATAGTACTAGCCCTGTATTAAACATTGTCCCACTGCTGGACACGGGCCTCCTCTACTAATGAGAGGGGTTAGGCCTTAGTCCACCACGCTGGCCTAATGCGGGTTGGCAGACTTCTCATAACTTCGAAAAATTCTCAGATATGCAGGTTTCCTCACGATGTTTTCCTTCACCGTTAAAGCAAGCGATAATTAACATTTTAATACACACATAACTTTAGAAAAGTCAGAGGTGTATGCCACTTGGGTCTCGAACCTACGACTTTCGTCTTGGCAGTCCGTACCGCAACCAACTAGGCTATCGCTGCTTTACTTTTTTGCTTTACTTTACTTAAGACATACATAGGGTATTTTGATATGGATAATGTATTCTTCTATTATTTATTGGAAATCAAAAGAATTTGGATATCAGAGACTCATGCCATTAATTGTAGCAATCATGCATGTATTGAAATGGAAGCACAATTGTTGACACTGCTTTATTATTATTTCATGTGCAACTGAGTATTGTGAAGATACTAAAGGTCTCACATTAAGATGTAATGAATATGAGTTTATCATATTTTCATTCATAAGGGTAAAAAACTTCACAAAATAGGGATTTTATATGTTAGTCAAGTCCTTCCATGCCTGGAAGAATTTACTCAAAAAAGACATCCAATGTGCTCAATTTGAAATATGATGAAATCTTAGTTATAAATAATTTTACTCACTGTGTTTATCATGAGTACTGCCCTTCTGAGAAGATGACCTGTCTTTACTGGTGCTGGAGTCCTTCTTCATGCCATTTTCACTGGTCTGTTGGTACAGTTTTGGTCTATTCACTAATCCATTTGTGGGTTCCTGGCTCCAACTTAATTTAAGTTTTAATAATGGTCTCACTTTAAATATGTCAAATGGGTTTGATTCTGTTTGTAAGTCGTTTTCCTGTAATTTAATGTATAGTTAATAATTCTTATTTTCTTAAAAGTCTTGAGTTTATAACTTGCATCACACATGGAATGGAATAAAATACTAATTTAACCCACAAACATTTTATATAAATTTCCAAAAAATATTTTTATATTTGTAAGCAAAAATCGTCAAAACGTCGGGTTAAAAAAGTAAAATAAACTGTGATAGAAACCGTCATTTTCGTTTTATTACAAACCAAAATCTATTGTATTTACTTTTCATCATTTTATTATGGAGAGCACACTCTGCAAGACAATCTCCTTAAACTCATCCAATCAGAGTTATAAGACTGTTTGTAGATGATATTAAAGTACATTTTTTTTAAATATTGTACTTACATTTGGTATCATCTCCCACTGTGCCATAAGCGCCTTGTGCGGTGACCGAGCAATGGTGGCACTCCTCCCTCCAGGTGTTGCATCATGGAGCACCAAATCATATTCACCATTAGTCAGTAGACATCTATTATGCTTATCATACACTATCAACTCACTTCCGTACAATTTAGTCCATTTGCTATCTGATAAGTGTTCCGTAGACTTGATGCGTTTTGTTACTGGTTCTGAAAATAAATAATGTATGAGATTGTACAATGCTATGTGACAAAGCAGCGGCTCTAGTATAAACCTTGCTCTATGTTCATTCTTTAATAACTGTTTACTGAACATATTGCATTGGCTTCCCATTTGAAGTCAGTGTTACGGATATTACAATTAATTGTAATGATGATTAGTACAGTAGAACACACTATAATATAGATATCAGATAGAAAGCAGAACTTGCCTCGGTGGCGCAGTGGTAATTGTGCATGCGTTACGACTTTTATGCTCAGGGGCTGACTGGGTCATATAGTGATATTGGGTTTTTCTATTTAGAAATACTCAGTATCAGTCTGGAATTGTGCCTGGTATGGCGATAGGCTCGATCCCTATCACATTATGGGACCGTAATAAATTCAGAATAATGAAAACTGGGTATACTAGTTACACCTCTGCCTACCCCTTCGGTGATTACAGGCGTGAGTGTACATGTATATAGAAAACAAACATTATGACATACTATGATAATTGTTATAAACTATTGCTTTGTACAATTCGTTATACTTTTATGTAGTTAAACATATTATGTGTTGTACCTGAAATTTTAAAATGGCTTTATCAATTGATAATATGTATGTATGGACTAGGGATGTTGCGAATATTCGCATCCGCATCCGCAAAAGCGGAGCTTCCGCATAAATTTGGACATCTGCGTCTGCATCCGCATCCGCAATAATCAATGTGGATTTTGATGCGGATGCGGATATATGGGAGATCGCAATAAGAAACAAACTGGACGGGACCAGCGAGTGGCGCGTGCCGAAAACTCTTGCTAAGTGACCAATAGGAGTAAACTATTCAGTGACAAGATTCGACGCGTTTGTTATTGTTTGCAATTTAGTCTTCGTAAATTAATCACAACGTGTTTAGTTGCGCTTATTGAATAAATATTTACGTTCTTTGATGGTACTAAAAGTATACTGTGAATATAGTAGGTTAAGCGAGTTTACTGCGGTTAATACTATATTATACAATAAATTTATAATGTCACACAATGAGTCACCACCGACACAAAGTGTTTTAGACTTATTTTAAACTAGATGAACATGACCAAAATGAGCCTTACTCAATGCAAAACCATCTTTACTGAAAAATCATCTCAAATCGATGCACCTACAAGAGTTTAATTTGATTGAAATCTCAAATAAAACAAAACGGAGAGAGATAATTAATTGAATTATAGTGAGTTCACTGTTTACACATTCAATTTTTTGAAATATCTTGAGATCCGAATCTGCATCCGCGGATGTGAACCCCCAAAAATCTGCATCCGCATCCGCCTCCGAGGACGTAAAAAAATCTGGATCCACAAAATCCCTGATGGACCAATCACTTAAAAAAGGTGGCAGGTAGCCGATGGATGCGGATTTCTCAAGACTAGGATGGTTGGGGTTTATTTTAAATATGTTTGTCTTAAAAAGTGGTGGTTGTCGTAAAAAATTATGAAAATCAAATGTCATACCATCACAATCGCCATTAGTGATTTCCGTAGTACTAGCCGTGCCATTACTCGTGGTTGTAGCTGACGCCCTCGTAACAGTTACCCTAAGCATAAGCATGTATGACTTTACATTTGGTCCTTGTGATGGACTGAATGTATCACTGGATATGCTGACAGCCGAAGCCATAGCTGGAGGTTCTGATGTTGACGGATTAAGTGGCACAGAACAACTGCCTACCTGAAAAATAATCTGTGTTATGTACATTGCAAGGCCTACTAATAGTGAAATAGCTGATGCCAGACAAAACTTAAAGACCCTGGAAAATTACGTAAATAGAACACTTTCACCAACCGCACATACTATTCCTTTTTTTAACTCTGCCTAGATAGACAGCCAAGCAGCCGGGCCATCTGATGGTAAGTAGACACCGCCACCCATAGACTTCTACAATACCAGGGCACAGCAAAGCCGCTGCCTATCATAATTGTTGTATGAAAAAGTTTCTATTGTTGGAAATATAAAATGCCTAAGAGTTGTCCATATACAAGGATAGATGGTAACCTTAGACATACCAAATGCTATTATTTATTTCCCCGGTTTTGAAGTTTGGAAAACCAGGACATTTCAATTAAAAAACAGGTTGCTCTTTTTCCAGCCGACACGCCCCCCTCCCCCAAAAGTAAGGATTGCAAAAGTGGTGTGCTAATTTTAAAATACAGGACCTGAACTTTAAAAACCCAGGATGCTGCTTAATAAACCAGGTCATGACCTGGGAAAACAGGATGGTTGGCAACTCTATATGATGACAATACAGATATCTAGGATTGTGTTCACCTCTTGTCTTATTATGGAGACAGTAAAATAATTGATTCAACACATACACTGCAGTGCATACATCTAATATGTTCAGTACTACATATGTATAAAATTAAATATTTAAAATGATCTTTTTACTACCCAAAAGATGTCAAAATTTAATAAAAACATTTCTCCTTAATTTCGTTATCAATAATACAATGAATACAGGTACAAAGTTATGATTTGAGGCAGTATTTCAACATTCTGATGACTGGTGGGGTATTTAAGAATCAGATTACTTATTTATTTATTGTATACAATAAATTAAATTGATGTGTTAATGAAATTATGACTATTATGCTGTATTTAAACTCAGTATATTCTAAAGATAATATCTAGCTCAGCATCCTATTACAGGTAGTTAATAGCTGGAGTCAACTCTAACCACACAAATTGTGTCTATGTAATTGAATACTAATGTAATAATACTCACAGACACTTCAACAATAGCTGAAGAACTTTCCTTTCTCTTTTTATGACAAATCTTTAACAATAATGTTTCTACTTTCACTTGGTAGTCTCGAGGATCCTCTAGGCTTTTGTCATAGAAACCTAGAAATGTCAGTGTCATATAACCTCCCAGACTGTTTGGTTGCAGCTCTGTACTCTTTTTTAGAGTTATTTTTTCCAATAGAGAGTCCACTTTGAAACCTATGCGGCTCTTATTACTTCTAGACATCCTTCGTTTCATATACGATAATGTTCTATTCAAGAATATCGGCTGCAAGAGATTTAAGAGTTGTAAATTAGAATTAGTTATTAAAGCAACGCTACGGAATAATTTTCAGAGTTCATTACATACCGAAAGCATATTTCTTGTCCTAAGAAATCTATATATCTGTGTAGGTTCTGAAAAATACATATGTATGAATGAGAATTATTTTACAGGAAACGCTAACATACATTATCATCAGTATCTTGTGACTTACTTTCGAATGCCTGTAAGAATAACTCATGGTCAGCCTGCAAATGATCAATTTTGTTGTTTTTGTTCGTCTCCCCATCTTTATCGCGCTTTTTGGGAGGCATTTTTGAGTTTTTTATCTAAGTTACTAGTGAAACCGCCAAGTTCATCAGTTCGTTGACATGACAGCGTCAGGTTATAGGGATACCATAGCAAAACAATGGTCAATGGCTTCTAAGTTTTACAAAAAAAGGGAAACACCATGAATTAGATACTTACCTACAATGACGAACTTATGATATAAAATCACAACTGATACAAAGTACTACATAAATTTTTAACTAAACACGCTTAAAAAGTCTATTCCTGTGCAAAATGACTTAGATTTTATTAGAATGTAATAAACAAATAAATATAATAGGTCATTTTTTCAGACTTACGAAAATAAATGTTACTGTAATCTTGCGTTTTTAAATCGAATAAAACTTAAAACGCGAATAAAATATATGATGTAAGAAGTAAACATGGATTTAAATTTATTTATATAGGTATTTATTTAATTTATTTTAAAAACAATATTATTCCAAAACAATATTTTAAGAATTTTGTTGTTTCAGAACGAAACAGCTAATTATGCGAAATAAGATGTCATTTTATTTCAAATGTTAGCAAAATATTTATTTTGGACCTAAGCAATGCAAATTAGTCAATTTACTTTTATTTATAAAGATGTATTTGATTTCTCTAAATAAAAAATGCGAAAGCTCACAGCTGAGCGTAGAAATACTGTTAAAAAAATGCGTGCCATACAAAAAAATGCAATTAGAAGTGGAGTCAATTGGTCTTTACTGACGCAATACAATTTAATTTGCAGTTTTAATCGTGAAACAAATGAACCAAAAAATAGTCTGATATTATGTATAGTTATTGCATTTATATTGTTAGTATTAAGCGTGATTGTGTCAAATATATTGTTAAGTGCAAGATGTATATTACCAAGTAACTTCCTAGTGTGGGAGGCGACGCGGCCTATCGCCGATTGTGTTTATTGCCAGAACGTCACGAGACCTTCTATATTGTGGAACATTACACGTCGAGATTTTGCAGTAAGTATAAAAAAATCTGAGTACTGAGTTATTGTTAAATAACAATAGATTTAATTTAATTAAATTATTTTCAGAAGTATGCATATTCATCTAAACCAATAATAGTTAAAAATGCAATAAGTCACTGGAGAGCTACCAAAGAGTTTAGTTTTAAAATGTTCAAGAGGCTGTATGAAAGTACAGCAGGCAGCTATGAAAGCCTTGATGATGGATGTCAATTTCTTAATTTTAAGTCGGACCTCTTCAGTCTGAAAGAAGTGTTCAGTATGCCTGAGGCTAGAGCTAGGAATGATCCAGGGCAGGAGCCCTGGTATGTGGGATGGTAAGGTTTAATTATAAAAAATAAAAAAACATTTACTTTATGAAGTAAATGTTTTTTAAATGTCTTTATGGTAACATTAAAAATAGGAAAGCTGTATGTGTGTATATTAAATCTGTTGTGTTTAAATAATTTAATTTTACCAACAAGCCTTATCCATACAATTACCAATATCATGCAGCAATCTATCAGTAAGCCTTGACATCCATAATTCATCATAAAATTTTATGATTAAAATACCATTTTAAAACTTATGTTTTGTATTATATTGAATTTTCTATTGTGTTACAGGGGTAATTGCCATCCTGATATTTTATCAAAAGTCAGACAATATTATAGTACACCTGAGTTTTTGCCAGAGGAATCAGAATATCCAGCAACTGAGAATATATTTTTTGGATATGAGATTGGGGCTGTTATGCATGTATGTTATTTATTTGTGGTTGAAGCTACATTGCTTCAATTAGTTGTTCTAAGCAACATTGCACTAAGATAATTCCCTAATACTTTCCAGTTGGATTACATACCAAGACTCATGTGGCAGGGTCAAGTGAGAGGCAATAAAACATGGTCCATAGCTCCTGTACCAGAGTGTGATCATGTTTGCAATATGTTAGAGTTTTACGTAGAACCAGGAGACGTTGGTAAGTTATATAAAATATATCAAGCAACATCTTGGCTACTCACCAGTGCATAATGTGCATATGGTTATACTAGATATTGCTCGCGGCTCTGCCCGCGTGGAGGTCATATTTGGAAGATAAAGTATACAAAACAAAATACCAATTTTCATGCTTTTAACTTCAAAAATGACGGATTTTCATACAAACTTTCATCCTCTATTTTACCCCCTTAGGGGTGGTATTTCCAAAAACCGGTCCTTAGTGGATACCTACGTAATGAAAGGTACCTACTGACAAAATTTCAAGTCTAACCCCAGCCGTTTTGGCTGTGCGTTGATCGATCAGTCAGTCAGTTTCTTCTTTTATATATATAGATTAAGTTTGGTAGGTAGTCCCTAAATGATCTGGTCTGTCTATTAGTATAAATGTACAATGATTTCCTGTTTTTTCTTCAGTATTGCTGGACACCCGCATCTGGTATCATTCCACAAGGATTCCCAAGGGTCAGTTTTCACTGACTGTCCAGTCTGAATATGGATAAATCGGATATAATCCATTGCTAGTACAAAATGAGAGCAACATATCTATGACATACCAAATTTCCATTGACCTGATATTTTATACTTTACATTTTATATTATTAATGCTTTTTATACACTGATGTGCCATTGTTTGTAGTGCAACTACTAGTATTTAGCTTTAATATAATATTTTATCAGTATTTATTGTCATGTATTGTACAACATGATATTTTATAAAGCTTTTTTATAATGTTGTAATGGTTTTATTGTTAATCTGTAAAATAAACTGATCCCATCATAGAGTATCAATAGGTATTAGTCAGAAGTTTCTTAAGAGTAGCTGATTACAATTGTGTAGTGTATGAAATGTCCACATTCTCTGACAATTCTACATTACACGCTTGGCTAGCAACACAAGTATGTCCAACAATTGAAGAGATAACCCTTATTTATAAAAATAAAAGTAAGATGAAATATTCAAAACATTGTATTTGTCTAATTCTATGATCAAAAATATTTAGTGAAGGATTGGCGTTGAACATAAACAGTAATTTTGTCATAATGGTAAAATTTCTAAGGCAGTGTTGTTTCAACTGCAGTCAATATTAACTATTGTTAAAGTTTTTTTTCCATAATCAAATATAAGATTATTGTGTTTCACCAATAGTCTTGATTGTTCATTTTTTACATGAACAGCAGTCACAATAATTAATGACTAAAGCTAGATTTAAATGATAATGTTATATTTAACTATTAGAAAACATTAAACAATAAAAAAATGACTATGGATGAAACAACAAGGTCTTAGTAAGGTTAAAATGGCAAATTGTCATATGATCCTGTCCAATCCTCCACTCACATGACTGAATATTGTAAAGTTTACATAAAAGAGATCAGATTAGAAACTCTTGGGACAATAAGCTCATAATGGATGTACAGTGATACAATATTTAAAAATTATTACAGCTCACTGAACCCAAATGCAAAAAATGCAAACTCACAAAAATAATAAATAATTTTAAGGTTGACCAGATAGATGCCAGTATTCAAATGGACAATTTTAATTGACATCGCAAAGTGTTATCACAAAAGAAACGGTACCATTACATTGTACCTTTTAAAATGGACACCATACACATCAGTAATTTTGTATTGCAACTACCCAATTTTGAGGAAAGGTAGAAATAGCAATTGTACAGAAAACATTAATAAATTCGCTTAGAAGAACTGCCATACGCCAAGTACTGCATCTTTTATCGCTTCTATGTATTGAGCTGGGACCCAGTACACCCAATACCGGGAAGCTTCTGTTGGGCCGAGCTGGAGTCCCTGTAAAATAATTTGTGATCTTAATCGCAATTAGCTCATCTTACTACATTTAAATTAAACATTAACTGAATAGGCCTCACCATGATGTGGTATTCTTCGTGACCTTTGATGGCTTCTGATGTGATGCCTGTGAAGCATAGGAAATTTATATTAACATATTTACTGTGTTACACACACAAATGGTGCTGCTGTAGTCAACATTTTAAACTTATTATATTTTATTTATTAGGGATCACCAACAAAATTTTCAATTTCACATCAGTACATAACACAATAGTCAAACAATACTAAACTAATTGTAATTATAATTACAGGTAATCACAACATACTCCTTAGAGATAAAAACATTAAATATTGTAAATAAACTAAATTAAACAAAAAAGTACTCATTTATAACAGAATGTTATATACATTTTATATTGTATCCTATGTATAGTATAAGTAGGATTTTTGATTATTACTTTTGATAGAAGTCATGGCTAGCTTTTCAGTGCGTTCTTTTGTTCCAAGCCAAAGCTGATCCTGCTCTGGTTTGAATGTGAGTCTTACTTTTCCTCCATGTTTATTTAACATACCGCTAAGTGGTACAGGTGGTAGTGGTTCCTAAAAATTTATTTATCACACTTAATAAGTTTAAATAACACTACTAATACACACTACATAAAAATAAAAATATCATATTAGTGCTTGCTCAAAAGTATTATATTAGATCATGAATCATGGGTACATAGACTATTTTATTTCATAAATAGCATTTACTCACGACATCTTATTAGAATTATTGTATTCAATCCCACTAAAACCATTATTTTGTATTAACCTTAAATTACATGTCCGATAAATTATGTCATATGGTAAATTTCCTAAAATATTAGTGACAAGTCAAATGGTGAATAATCAACTACATCACACACTGGTATGATGCCAAAAAAGTAATACACACATAGTCATCACAACACGCAACATATTTATTACAATACAATTGTGAACATTTTAATGTATTATTTACGTTAAAGCATATATCTTGTGTTATAAGATGGCTCACAGATGTCAAATCTAAAGTATAATTATTACTTCTTATAGAATAATCCATTACAAACAAAATTATAATATGTGATATAGCTCAGTAAGGTTAACAGAAATTCATTAAAAATACAGTTGCAATCATGTGACTTGCAAATTGATTGTGGTGTCCTAATAATAGATTATCCTGCTTCGTCGCTTTCTATACATATATCTATACACAAGTTTTCCACACTAAAGATGTGAATATTCTTAGTGCATAATGCATGCACCAGTCTATATAATTTCTTTGTAAGCTACACTAAGGAAAATAATGTTGGGTCAGTTGGCCAAGTTGAAAATATAATGTGGAATATATAATACCTTGACTCCTTTGATTCCTGGCATAACATCGGGTGGGATGCCTTTGTCCAGAACTTTCCTATGAATTTTTTGCATGCACAAAGGTTCCTTGCTTGACTGGCCACTGGCTTTTTCTTCTAAGATTTCCTATAACATACAAGATGACAAACAATATTTTTTGGACAATCTATAAATGCTATTTATGGTTTGCAGATACCCAGCACATACCTTTGGAGCACTCTTAACAGCTAAGATGTCGTCCATTTTAGATCCAACAAGCATTACTTTGCCTCCTTTAACGATGCCAGATTTTCTAAGCGTCATGTCGTCTCGAGCCATGCCTTTGATGATTAGTTTCTGCGCCGATTGCGGAACGCCACATATTCTCTCCAAGTGCGCTTTCAATTCTAGCACAGACGCATCGTAAGCAAACGTTATGTCATGTTTGGCTTTATTAAAAACTATTGTAAATTCGACCTGTTCTGGAATCTCACACACTTCAGTGTCTTCTGTGGATTCCGATGTGCAAGGAGCGCTCTCCACTGGTGCTTCTATATGCGACTTTTCTCCGTCCTCACCCGGTTTATCTGCTGCCTTTGTAGTGCCATTAGCCAAGGAGTTTGGATCTTGATTCTCTGTTGAATCTCCTTTCTCAGATGCTAGTAAACAAACCAAAACGTGAGTTAGCAAAATTTCTAGAACAAAAGATCCCTCTATGCTACTCCATACGCAGGGTTTCGTAAATAATATAGAATATCACTTACTTATAAATTCCATAATTCGAAATTAATTTTGATGTTAGTTGTTGAAAATTGAATAATAAAACACTTTTGTTTGGTACTTGTTTTGAAAAAAATATAAATTATAGCCGACAGGCTGACGTGAAGCAACAAATTTTTCACAGATAATTTTGTCTACAGATCAAATAAGTCGGATACACAATAAAATCTATTTACGCCTTATGTGTCAGAGTGATTGTCATTTTGTAGTATCGAGAATGCCAAAGTATTTCATTTGGCTTAAAGTGATAATATCTAAAGCTGTAAAACATTAAATATTCCGTTTCCATGACCGCGAATTTCAATACAAAAACCGAAGAGAATATTGGACAAAGATAAAATTTACACTTGTGGTTCATAATATGTAATTATATCTACCAAAAAGATATTGTAATCTGGTGTCACAATGAGCTTTAAGATTGATGATCCATTAGCTGGAATACTCAGCGATGGTAGCGACGACAGTTTCTTTGATGACGATATCTTAGGGAAGAAAAAACCAAGCAAGGTAAAGAATACTCTAAACACAGAGAAGAAAAACTCATTATTTGATTTAGAACATACTGATAAAACGGTAGATAAGCCCACGTCGACTTTCGATGGTAAGAAAGATACTACATTTGATTTTGATAAAGCTTTCACCGATGAACCGAAGGCACTATCGTCAGGCAAGCCAGTAGTTTCAAAAGATTCTATAAAGTTTCAATCAAACGAACCTAAAAAGACAGTTTTAGATGTAAGTAAATCGCCAGCTAAACTCAAGGTTGGCGCTGATATACTTGATTTTACAAATAAGCCACAGAAAGAAACAAAGCCTTTGGGGAAAGGGAAAAGTTCCCAATCGATTCTAGACGACATATTGGGGGAGTCGACAACTAAAGTAAAGGATACAAATCAATCGCGGCCAGTAACAGCAGCAAAAACTGATTTCGACTTAGATTCATTTTTAGGGAAAAGCGAAGCTAAACCAACATCTTCAAATAAAAATGTACAGAAACAAAACACAAAGGCAGGGAAGACAAAAGACGAAGCACTTCCACCTAAAACAAAATCTAGTGAAGATTGGTTGGGGTTATTCCAAGAAGTAGAAGACGATAATGATGATGATGATGCCGAAACCGGAATGCCAGCATGGTTGGTTGGCGGTGATGTTAAAAAGAAAAAGAAAGAAAAGCAACCTGAAAAAAAGCTGGTTCCAAAAGAAGACGTGAATAAGCAGATTATGGAAGAACGACCCCAGATCATTGAGAGAGAAGATGAAAAGGCTACTATCGATTCAAATATACCAAGGATACCTCAAGCAATTCCAGTACAATCCAGCTCTTTATTACAAGGAAGCAACGAGGATATTACGGCTGAGGGTGCGGCGTTGTATCTACAACAACAAGAATCTCAATTGATGGTGGCGATGCAACTGAAAGCACAAGAGGAAAAACTTGTGGCTATGCAAAGTGAGTAATTAAATATCGAGAGCATACATACATATATACTCTCGCCTGTAATCCCCGAATGCAATTACAATTGCGCTACCGAGGCAGTCATCGATTATATCGAGAGCATCGATCAATAACTGAGAGCACTCTAGGGCGGGCCTCTGAATGGGGTGAAAGCAACCTAGTTCACTTCAACCCCACGAAGACACAAGTTTGCGCGTTCACCGCTAAGAAGGACCCATTTGTCATGGCGCCACAGTTTCAAGGAGTCACTCTGCGGGTTTCCGAGGGTATTGGGATCCTCGGCGTAAATATATCGAACACGGTCCAGTTTAGGAGTCAAGTGGAGGACAAAGCCAAATTGGCCAGCAAAAAATTGGGGATCCTGAACAGAGCGAGGCGGTATTTCGCGTCGGGCCATAGATTGGCGCTTTATAAAGCGCAAGTCCGGCCCCACGTGGAGTACTGTTCTCATCTCTGGGCAGGGGCCCCGAAATACTTGCTAGACCCACTTGACTCTTTACAGAGGCGGGCCGTTCGAATTGTCGGGGATCCTGATATCACAGATAGCCTGGAACCGTTGGGACTGCGGAGAGACTTCGGGTCTCTCTGCTTGTTTTATCGGTTGTTCCACGGGGAGTGCTCCGAGGAACTGTTTAAAATGGTGCCTACATCACCATTTTATCATCGCACCACCCGACACCGCAACAGAGTTCATCCCTACCACCTGGAAACGATTCCGCCTAGCACGGTTCGTTTTCAGCGTTCATTCTTACCACGTACGTGCAAGCTCTGGAATGAACTCCCTGCAGCGGTGTTCCCTGAGCGCTATGACATGTCCTTCTTTAAACGAGGCTTAAGAAGAGTAGTCCTTAAACGGTAGGCAGCGGCTCTGCTGTGCTCTGGCATTGCAGAAGTCTATGGGCGGCGGTGACTACTTACCATCAGGTGGCCCGTCTGCTCGTCTGCCTATACAGGCACTAAAAAAAAAAAAATTACAAGCAAGAAGGGGGCAAAGTTTAAACATGTTATTACAGTAGCTACAACTATCTACATAAGTTCTTCACTTTCTATTCCACCACTCTAGATTTGTGAGGCTTCTATATACTTATGTTTGTGACAGTCAGTGTGATGTAGTGGACGTATAGCAAGCTAACTGTAAAATAAGAGACCGTGGGTTCGATCCCCACATCGAAATGTGTAGCACCAAATATAACTAAACTAATCTTTATTAAGAATATATAATGCAATGTCTGCGTGATCCGCAATATTTTGAATCTGAGGGTTGTGAGAGGGAATGTCTCTTCTACTTTCCGATACCCATGTTTCAGCTTAACAGTGCGATTACAATATATTTAAGACAATGTGGATAATATTTATTTATTTATTATATATATCTTTAATTAAAGTGCGGCAGAAAGAGAGTCAGCGCGTTCAGCGAGAGGCGGCATTATCGCATCACGCGCAGTTAGACGCGATGTTACGGAAACAATCCGAGAACAGGCAGCAAATGCAGGCCATAATCGCAGCGCACCAGGAACGAATAACACAGAGGATAAAGGTTAGTTTATAACCCACATTTGCATGGTAGATCATAGATTTTAAAGTATGTCTACATTTGTACATATTTATAAAAAAAAAACTTTTGTTTTATAATTTATCATGTTAATCACTGGCATCATATATTTAAACAGTTATGACATTTGTATCTTCTTATCTGGCTTGAAATATATCTATCAAACATTTTAAGGTAAAATACTACTGCTGTATACTAATAATTTTATCGATAATCGCATTTTACAGCTTCTCTTATATAATCATGTGATCATAGGATTGTTAAAAATTATGATCGTATATAACAAGAAAACTACTATAAGGTGTATGTTTTAAAGGCTCTACTAAGTACACAAGATGTGAACAATGAAGATATTAATAATCTTAACGAAGAATATGACAGTCCTGGAGCCGAGAATAAAGAAACTCCACACAGCAGGGAAAGGAAGCAGCTGTTACAATTGGTACAATCACTGCAAGAGAACCATGATAAAGAGATCGATCTTATGGAGACGTCTTACAGGTATAACCGGGTTGAATAAAAGTCACATATAATATTTGTATTTTTATTATTTGTAGCTCTAGAGTATTTAGTAATAATTACATGAGTACAGTGTAAATAAAGAAAATAAATAGCAGCAAGAAGAATCGAAGAATTACTGTTAATTATGATAGAGATGTCGTCTACTTCACTTGTCGATGTTGCTATTTAGTATCTTCTAATTATAACTATATTCAAATGGTTGTTCTGTTCTAAGAGTAAGTAATTATTATATTTGCGATATACACGATAAAAATGATCTGAATTTACCGACACAAACCCAGTAGGCACCAAGCGTCGTTATTATGAATTCAGTATTACTCATTTTATTTTTCACCTCCAGGAATAGAATATTTTTTCACAATGATGTATAAGTTACAATTTTTATTAGAATATAAGAACAACTATGAATACTTGCAGAAGACAACTGGCATTTCTGGAAGTATCACTGAATCAGTCTGAAGAGCGAATGAAGGAGGAAAGCGACAAGTTGGTCAAATTTTATTCAGAAAAGATAGGTTGGCTCGAAGAGCATCATCTTTTGTTCAAGAAGTTAACAGAAGATAATTTGACTGCTCTGACCGAACGGCATAGAGCAGAAAACGAAATGTTAAGGCAACAGCACTTGGACAATGTTAGAGTTCTGCAAGAACACCATGCAGCCCTCATGGAGAATATAAAGTATAATAATTATAGTATATCTATTTCGCTTTATGTCTTTATTATGTGGACAATATGGTTTTTTAAAATGAAATCTTAAATAAACAATGTAGTTTTAATATTTTATAGAAATGCAGTAAAACAAGAACAAGTTCTTATACAAGATTCTGCAGGATTTTCATCAAACTTACAGGAGTTACTAACTGATATCAAAGAAAACAAATCTCAGTGCCAATTGCTTGTAGACAAAGTTCAGATGTTGGCTGAGAATACTCAACGAGATAGTGAAAGGAATTTACATGTTAGAGAAACACAAATAAATGGTAAATATCTCATTTGTAGACGCTACAAATTAATTAATCGTGAAAATCAAATAATAATATGTTTGTTTAAGAAATGATACAACAATTGAAGAAGGAAAGAGATAACTTTGAAACGGAGAAAACAGAAAGCAGAGATATAATCAAACTGTTAGAGACAAGATTAAAGCAGATGACTAGTGTAGGTATCTTTGGTTATTATTAATACAAAGTTAAAACGTATTATAATAGTATTCTTAATTCAGATGATCGAAGACGAAACATCAACTTTAAAACAAAAGAAAATGGAATTCGAATTTGAAATGGCAACATTTAATAAGCAAACGGAATTTGCTAAAAGTATACTGAAAAAACAAGACGAAGAACTAAAGGTAAGTTACATTTGATGTCTACGTATCTGCCCCGCAGACATGGTATATAGTATTAATTATGAATATCAATAGTTTTAATTATAAATATTTTTTCTTTTAAGTTATTAAAAGAGGACTTTCAAAGGGAATATCAAGAAAAAATATCGAAAGTTGATGAAGAAAAATCTAAAGCAATAAAAGATAGTGCCACTATAGCTAAAGAGAAAGCGTACGTTAATAGTTTGAAACAGGAGTTAGAGGTATTTGCTAATAAATAATTAGTTTAGTTTTATAATGATACTTGAGGACTTCATAAGGTTTTGGTTATAGAAAATGAAAGCCGAGCTGCATGCACAATTGGAGGAAGTTTCCGAAGAGAGATCGAAGTTAAATGCAGATAAACAACAATTGAACATGGAGGAGCAGAGGATAATGGCCAAGTGGGTACTTGGATAAGTCATTCTGATTATGTTTACTTTTATATGCAAAGCTTGTTTAGTGTCATTATTAATACTCGTTCTTCTTTATTATTAATGTTCTTCTTGATCAATTTTAGAACATAACATTTCTACAATTTATAGTTTAAATTTATGGTGCTTTTAGGAGTCGAGATTTAGATCTACTTGCTAAAACTGCAATAGACAAACAATCTCAAGCAGACAAGAAATATTCAGAAGCGGAATTCCTCCAAAGGAAATACGAAGATAGGATACGACGAATACAAGAACACGTGGTCTCACTAAACTCTAGGGAGAAACAGATCGCAAAAGAAAAAGTTTCTTTGTCGAGAGAAAGATTAACACTGCACAATGAAAGGAAACAAATTGAAAGTAGACAGCAATGTTCGCTATGTAAATCTACGCAAAACGCTCCTTACAGTTTTGAAAATACTTACACATTGCCAGAGTCGTATTCAAATGTACCATTCCCAAGAGATCCGAGAGATTCGAATGTCAATTCTGCCATGAATACGATTGAGCAAGAAATGGCACATCTCATGAGTAAAAACTTCCATCTGAGACACAATCCGTTAATTTCTAATTTAACTAACGAAGATAGACATGTGGGTAGTAACGTAAATGATCCAATTCCAGAAACCATTCAAATGGAATCTGGACCTTTTAAAGTAAGTTGATTTTGTTTGTTTATTCTAGTCTTAAATGTCGGAACGCCATAACTTCCATAATTATTAATCAGATTTAATGATTCAAACACCACTTTAAAGCCTATGTTTGCCGCTATTGACGAAAAATACTTAATGTCTTAAAATCTTGCCAAAAAAATTGTTGAAGGGTTAACAGTGCATTATGTTGACAGTATAATCTACTAATACACACAGTTCATTTAGTAAATATATATTTCCCTTTGTAGGATTATATGGACCCGAAATTCATGATGCTACGTCTCGACGTACAAAAGGTATTAAGTAACCTCGATCAAAGCAAGAGAGATAATATCGAAGATGATGCTGTCATTGAGAAATGATGTAAGCTGTGAAAAGCAAATGTTGGTTTTAGTTGGTTTTGCATAATATGTGAAATGTTTTGGTAATTTAAGGGTACCTGTAATTTCTGAACCTAGTATAGTTTTTTACAGTACTGTAACAGAGAGAAATAAAGGACTGAAAACTTGTATTAGAATTCATTTTATTCATATTGTTGACTGTTATGGAACATTTTTCATTATTATTATCAAAATGTACACAAATGCCTACCGCTACTCACTACCTTACATTATAAATATCTCAATGTAAAAATATAGGTACACATTCTCTTATATAGCATTTAGGTACTAAGGTATAATATAGTTAAAAACGTAATATTATTTTACATTACACAATTTCAATGGCTTTGTTATACTGGGTTCCTAATTTACTACTGATGTTTACACAATCTTAAATACCATCCTAAAGGCGCAGATACATAAGCGACCTGTGATGGCCACGGACATGTGCACACGTTTCAAAATTGAATAGAAATTAAATTAAATTTAAAAACGTGTAGGCTTAACATGAGGTTGAAGTAAAACTTCTTTGACATTATGGCAGTTACATTGGCTCAGAAATTTTCCTAGGGACAAGGAGAAATTTTGTAATTGTTTTTTATTCTGTATTTTTTTTAAAAAAAAAGGGAAGTCAAAGATGCCTTACTACGCAGCCTAGTATTATATTATTAGTTTTTGAAAGGTTTAGTATGTAAATTAGTAGTAGGATAGTATGATAAAAAAAGAAATATTTCAATTTAACCATTTAAGAGACAGTGATATTTCTAGGCTGGGCAGTGTGGCACCCTTGCCCATAGCTACACCAATGGGTATATATTACGACAATACGAACATTTAATTTTAATATGTATTCCATTTTTAAAAAACTACTACGCATCAGTAATTCAAAGCATTCAGTTGTAGATAATGCGTTTCTAAAGAAGTTTTACCTCGAAATGTAACGAAAATGACTTACATTGGAAAATTATGATCCTATCCGATTCGAGTTATGGCGCTTCGTGTATCTGCCACCTTATGATTTTTTTAAATAATTTAAACAAGTGGTATTCGATTTTGTAATTCTGTTTTTTCTATCGAATGGATGCCAAATTAAAGATACCCATTTCACACCCAAGTGTAACAATCATACAGTCTTTCATAAAAATTGCTTTAAGTAGTAATGATTTAATATCATTATGGACGGCCTGGCCTTCTCTACTAACGCAACGGTCACTTCTCGCGCAGATCTTCATCACTATAACTAAATAAATTATACATATCATATTTTAAACAAGATTATTTCATTTCGAGATTGGATGATATATTTTCCTTTAAGATTTAAAATTGTATATTCACAATATTTACATCTAGAATTTAATAATTTTATTTATTCAACACATAATTCCATTATAATTCAATTACTTTTCGTTTCTTTGAAGTTAAGAAAGCACACGTATTTCATTACTTCATTTATCACAGTAACGATTATATAAATTTAAATTTTATTCAACATAATAATTTTGATAAAATTATAATTTTGTTAACATGTCTAAAGTATATTTTATAACTAATAAATTGCAGTATTAAAAAACGTGAAAAGAAACGCAGTGAATGGCAGTCGTTGGGTGTTATGATTTCATTTGGCCGGGTTGCTTCTGATACTTCACTTCCAGTAACTGTGGGTAGTTTTCGACGATAGCCAGTAATATTCCATCGATGTAATTCCTCAGTTGCACGTTCACATCTTGCTGTTCTTTTAAAGCTTTTTGAAGCTGAAACGTGAAAAATGGTATAAGTACTTATTTTTAATACAATATTTGTTGTGCTCTACAAACTCATGCGGTGCTACCGAGGTACAGTCAAACTAAACCAATGAATATTAATGGTGAACAATATAGTTTTGGAGGCAAACGTGTTTTATAAAGTATGAAAAAGGTACACTTTCGATCCCGGTTATGTAAATCGTCAACTCAAGCATGCAATAGTTAGCGTATACACATAAAGACATGCACAGTTAGTAAAAAATGTCGTACCTTTTCCAACTCTATGCTGTGATCTGTTTGTGTTTGGCTACCATCGAGCTGCAAAAATGCGTACATAAAATACATATGTATGATAATGCTTCGCTATGTGTCAATAGTAAAGCAAAGCGATATGTCATATGGATTTAAAATAAAACATTAACTCAAAAATTTGGAAGCGATAGCGGATGTATCAAGTATAAATGCCAATATGGATTTAATACTATAACCATTATATAACTAAATAGATCATACTGTCTGTATTGTACCCAGTAGTCAGGTGCAAAGTCTAATGCGGTTAAGTTTAGTACGAGGTAGGTAGTTACCTCGTCGTCACTCATCTGCGAGAGCTCGTGGGCGAGAGAGTTGGTGCCGACGAGCGGCCCGCTGACGCCGTCCAGGAGGCTGCGGCCTTCCTCCACGCCGCGAGTCAGGATCTGCGCTTGCAGCTCTTCTTGTGCCTCCGATAATGCTGCAATAGGACATGATACTGTAGCCATACTGTACCGTTCTGTACGTAATCAGCTCGGTCAGGAGGGTTACTCTTGACCCTTGATTCTAATTTAGGATTGGGTTCGAAAACTGTACAATGGCGCTCTGGAACGCAACGCCAGCGCACAATTTTACTGAATACGGTGGATTTTTTTAGTAACTAAAATAAATAGAGTATTTACCATCGATAGTTTTTAAATATTCTATTTCGTTTATTTGAGTGGGTTAGATTTCCAATATATTCTAGATTGGAATTGAAACTGTATCGAGTTCGAGATTGGACTTGCTTTGAAGAATAGGCATATTGGTTATAACAGACTCATAGAAAACATGAATAATAGTTTGATAACATAAATATAAACAAAAGTACCGATGAAATGTCCTCTCGGATGAACATTGACCTGAGTATGATGCCTGATAACTGTAGGTGAAGTATCGTTTTATACTGGTAAACAATGATTTGATTTTTTTTCTGACTAAACAGCAATCTGTATAAATGTATTATATTTGGTATAAAATGGCTAAACTATGTTAACAATTCATATTCATTCTATACCAAAATCAAGCAATCAATCAAACACAGCAAGCTCACACAAATGTATGTAGGTTTTACATTATACTTACATTTGTTCTGCGTCCTCAACAAAACCAGCTCTTTCCGGAGTTCGTCAAGGCGGGGGTCAGGCGGCGGTGGCGGTACCTCTTGCAGTCTCTGTAACTCAAGCTTGGCAGCTGCGAGCATACTCGCTGCAGCGGCCGCTGAGTCCCTCTCCCTGCGCTCTGCTTCTCGTGCTCCGCTGAGCTGAGCGGAGAGTTCATTCACTTGCTCCTGAGCTTCGCGGTGAGCTCTAGTAGCTGCTTCAGCATTTGCTCGTAGTGTTTCTGCCACGCCACGGAGTCTACCCACCTTAAAAGATACAGTTAAACGGTTATTTATTTAAATCTAGAGATTACTATAAATTATGTATTTTATAGTGACTGACAATGTTATATTTGAGATTCAAGACGTAATATTTCATTCATCTTAGTGTATACCAAATACTTTACTCTACTTTTGGGTTGAATACTCAAAGCGCTCCATATTGATAGCAGTCGGATAGAATCTTGATAGAGTACATGCTCAGAACGCCAATTGGCAGTAATTGAATGAATCATATGACAGCAGGGCAAGAAGGTCGAGAATGATTACTGATATTCTGATTATAATGAATCTACCTCTTGTTTGAGATCAGAAGCCTCTGTCTCGGCGGCGGTAAGGCGGTCGGTGATCGCAGCCAGCTGCGTGTCCCGATCGCGTTCGATACGCGATATCGCCTCCCGACTCCGTCGTTTCTCCTCCGCTATGCTCTCCTCGCAGCGGCATTCAATCTGCGTAGAATGAAATCATACATTTATGAATATATGCACACCACAATCACACATCTAGTCCTGGCTCTGTACATAGTTAACTTGCGTTTTGGGTATTAGGCAACTACGAGAGATTTACTGAAATAGTGTAGAGATCAAACACACAGCTTTTGTTATTCTCGCTCATTCCGCCACTAAAACTATCTATAATATTTATATTGAACGAGGTTTTTCTCTATCTTTTCGATTAACATAATAGTCAAAGTTGCATCAATCATCCGTCAATGATCCATGATACCAATTAACATACAGTATAGGCTACTTATTATTACAAATGTAGAGGTATTATAGATTCAAGTGATATTTTTTCTGGCCTTCCTGAGTCAGACATAACATACTACGGTGTGAGAAGACGAACAAAATATCAAATTGTAGAAATCTCTACCATGGTCTAAACTGGTAGAGCCACGCTGTCATGCTGTCGATAATTTAGTCCACAGCATGAATGAAGGTCGACTAGGTTATTTTAATTGCCTCATTGAAAACCGTCGAAATAACAACTTGCTGTTGGGTTTTGTACTGCGCGTGACATTTCCAGAGACCAAATCCCCCTCCCCTTCCCTTCCTTATTCCTTCCTTTAAGGCCGGAAACACACCGTTCTTCTCGTATGTGGTGTTCATGGGCGATGGACTTTACTGAACATTGGGTCGCTCATCTGCATGTACCTAAACCTTTCCTATAAAAATTGTCGTATAGTGTATATTCTTTCTGTGTCATTAGGTATAGGGAATATTTCGTTAATATTTATTAAAATTCTTCAACGGACCTCCCGTATCTGTTCGTCAAGCATGTGTACTCTGGCTTGTAGCACCGCGTTGTCTGCCTTCGCCCGCGCGTACCGTTCGTCCGCCGTGCTTTGCGTGTCGGCCAATGACGTCACCTGCTGCTGAAGTAGTTGCACCTGTAGACAACATGTACGTGTTATTAACATACCGTTGAATGGTTAGTTGAAGTTGGTTGGTCTATAGAGTTATTTAGAACACTCTAGCTGGTTCGGAGACATATCACAAGCATTTGTTCTAATACTGAAGTGATCATTTTATCATATTACATTTACTAAATGGTGAGTCGCCCTTATTACAACGATTGTCTTGATAGGTAGTAGGTACACCGTTCATAGTATTATCTATTTCTGTTGCCACGCAACACTGTGTAAACAATTGTATTTCCGACGACCAATATAAAGGATATAAAAGCCAGTAAAACTGCATAGTTTTTTCCTGCCTAGTTGGTGAGAATGCCTATTCTGAGACTTAACCTATCATATCTCAGGATGACGAACGCAATATCTTACAGTAGTTAACAATTTAATGCGCTGGATGGTATGCCGCTGGCTATGGGCTTATTGTTGGTCTCTTTATTGATCATGTAGGCATATAAAAGTTACTTATAACAGGTCAAAACACCAATGGAAATTCTCCATTCGGAATGAATAATTATGCTTAATGGCGTAGGAACTTGGAAACCAACGTCAAGGGCTGGTAGGCACGGATACAACGAGGATGTGGAACGACGAGGATTGGAAAAGGAGAAAAGAGGATGACCGGCAAATGAAAGAAATCATGATCTTCGGTAAAGGAAGTGACTAGTGATGATGATCAGGAGAAGGGGCAGGAATGGGAGGGGAGAAGTTGAAAGTAAACTGGACGGATTTGGAAGGAAAGTAATCCATAGTCTAGTATTATATGTTTATGAACAAGTTAGTAAAATTATTCTGGTTGTTAAAAAATCTAATCAACACTTTAAAGTTAAAAGAAACTACGTTCAAGGAAATCAACTTAAGAAAACTAGTACTTAATTACATTGTAAGTTCTTAGAGGTGCAGGTTATTTTCTGTTACACTTATCGACTGACTTAAAAATAAACTTAAATGTCTCCCCCTTAACTTTAACTTGTTAACTTAAGTTTTACTAATTAATTGATGATTAATAATTAAAAATAAATAATTACTATACTCAATTTAAGTGTATAATTGATTGACATCGTCCTTATTTAAAAATTTCATGGACGTTTGTATCGGAATGTAAGTGTTGTATAACTGTATTGTCACCGCTAGACATTATTCAGAACTGCATAAAATCGATTATTCGTTATTTTGGACGTCTTATTGTGGAGTTGCATTTAATTTTATACTTATTAACGACTAGTACTCCAGTATGTAGGTAACAATCGCTTCTAGTGTCATAGCCCCTAAAGTAGTTCCTTCCAGAGTATGTAGAAGTGTCCAGAATAGAACTCAAAGGAAACACTTTGAAGAGACATTTACTGCCATTAGCAATACTTACTACTCATAAGTAGAAAAATAAAAATACAGAAAAATGAATAGTCCTACATATTTCAATAAACCAAAGTCATCAATATAGCACGCGAAATTAGCACGCTAAAGTGGAAGAGGGCTGGTCACGTCTGCAGACGGACAGATTAAAATATTTATTACAAGCTAATGAGGGTCACAATGACTTCTAACTTCAGGAAGAAGTGTTAAATGTATACTAAACACTTTATTTTATTTATTAAATATTTCAGAATAAATAAGATTAGTTCTAATTTAATATGGTTTTGTTTGACACTGTTTTCACAAAATCAATGTTTTGGAACATATGCAGTCTATTAATGTAGCGGTTAGTTCTCGAATACAAGTGTTCATTTTATGTAATTATCAGCACTTTGCGTATCTGGTTCACATTTACAAAAGCAAGGCGTCCTTGAGTCACATAACGGCTGTAGGTAGGTACTCTACCAAACTGCTCTGTAGTGCTTCAGTTCTGGGCTTTGGTAAATTTAATTCAACTGGTGCATTTATAATCAATTTACAACTCGTTTAAACTTTTGCTATAGTATTTGTTACACAAAAGTATTGGCACATATATAATGCAATGGAAGTAACTACTGATGATAGATTATGTTTCAATATAAAACCTCTTTTAATTGCAGGAATACCAAGGCACTTTGTGCATATTATTGTAAACAAGAATTTATTTTTTTCCTACTAAAGTAATTCCCGTGGTAACGGATCTAAAATGAATACTTTACACAGTACACGGGAAATTAAATTCTAGGGGCTATTAGTAAGTTTTATTGGCGGACTGTAGAGGATATTATAGTAATTATTATATCAATACCCACACCAAACTGTTGCCTATTGTTATATACAGTGTACAAATATCACACATTGATAAATTAATTTAATCGCAACCATTCTGACATTGAACGGTCATTTCAATATTCATTTATAATGTTATTGTAGATAAGACTATTTACTCGTAGGATAAATTGCCCAAACTACGACTATTTATAACGTTATAAACGTTTTCAACATATAAACTTAAAGCGAGATTGATATTAGGAGATACATACAGTATATAAGTTGCAAATAAAAGTAAGCTTTAGAGTCTTCATAGTCACGGAGTGGACTGAGTTGTATGTCGTCACAAAAGTATAGTTCAATGGTTCTACCCTCCATATCGTTGATATTTAATTTTATTATTTGTACTCCAATCTACGCAGAAGAAGCTCACAACGTCTTGAGGTCTGGCAGTTGGTCTTTTGGGTTCTGATTTAATTAAAAGTATTCATTCATTATTTCATTTCGTATTTTGTATGAAAAGATGTTATTTGAATTTGCATTTACAAGAACTCCTTAGCTTTACTGATTTAATATAAATGCTGACTTAGACCCTTGTATATTTGTACACGCAATATCCATAAGTCAATAATGCTTTTATTTGAATTAGTAATTTCGGAGAACACACCGGATTACGTGGTCTTATATGACTAACAATAGTATTCAGTACAGGAAGATGCGTCGCGAGCACAGGAAGGGAATGATTTAGACATGATGCTTTAAATGGATGACTAACACCTCTCATACAATAACAGTGGTAAGCAAAATAATATAAATATTAATAATCATATTAACTTACGTTTTAGTTATGATTATTGACGCACGTCAAAGAAAGTTAGATATTATATTTAGAAATTAAACTTTTTACTAGTAAATTGCTATCGAATTATAAGACATAGGAGAGTTCTTATCAAGTGACCCTATTATGCGTTTAGATAACTTCTTAATTCATTAATTAGTTACTAATTAGTCTTGTAGAAACACAAATATAAATATAATAAGTAAGAATAACAAATAAAAAATATTCATTACGTTCAAAATAAAAATGTATTTGCTGAATGAATAAATATGGTTGATTCAACGCCAAGAGGTGAATCAGTTTCAGTGAATAGGCGTCATAAGCTTTTTTTAGTCAGGGTAGAGGCTTAGAGACAATTTTTACTCTAGAACTCATTTTGTGAAAGCTCACGATTTCAGATTCGAACTACTGGGGCTAATTTATCTTTGCTTATTTACTAGATTTCAAAAATAGGCAATGATTATGCTTATTAATTTAATACACAGCACCCTTTGTTTCATTCTTTCAAGGTAGTAATCAATATCTTTTTAGAGATGGTAAAAATGTTTTTCTATCTCGAGTTTCACTGAATTGAATAATTGATTAAACATAAGTCACATTTCATTTTGCAACTTTCTACACAAGTGGAAATCAGAATAAACTCCAGTGTATATATACAGCGAGCAAAAATGCATTTCTAACGATAAGAATTGGTTGTGGTCATTGATGCATTTAAATTTGCCGCTCCATTGACTATGGGCTCATCTTCGTGGAAGTCGATCGTATTTTGCGGGTTTGCTATGAAACATGAACGGATATAACAGATACATAAACCAACCAACAATCAATTCAATTTGATTTACTTTATTCAAATCAACATTTTCAATTTACGTACGATTTATGATTCAAACTAATAGAAAAAATTGTGCCTAACATTAAAAGGATATGAAATAAATATCAGATAATTAAATAAAGGCATATCCATTATTGTTACTGTGCTAACTTATTAGCATTCTTTCTCATATTTTGCTCTTGCTTGTGGCGTCGGATGTAGCCAATTACATCCCATTTTTTTTTAAATTACATGACTGATACATACGAAAGATGACGGAATTGAAACGTAATAACATAAAGTGCGATTGAACGAAAAGTGACTTTGCACAATGTATTTTTGAAACAATACCACTGTATTATTGATGCAAAATTGTTACAAAATATTCTAAGATAATGTAAACAAACTTAACGTAATACTTTTCGCGGTGACAAAAAACATTCTATAGACAATGATAAACAAGAAGATGCGTGACATGGCGTAGGTAATTGTAGAATCCATGTTAGATTTTGAGCGAAGAGTTTCGTAATTAAGTAAAATTTAAATAAGAAGAGATGAATTCATAACTAAAAAGATAAAGTGTCAAGGTCGATTAATTAGCTAAATGTTATCAGGTATTTAGTTTTGTCGGGGGTTTAGAGTTGGGGTACGGTGTTTGGCCGTGTTGCGGCCTTCTGAGTACTCTGACACTAGAGCCTCGACCGCTTCTTCATCTCCTTGCCCCATGGCATAATGTGAAGAAGCTACACAGCAGGCCGGTATGAATGTGTTGAGTAGCGAGGTATAGATTGTTTCTCAAGACTTGATACTCTAACTGGACAGCACTGCGCTTACCATCAGATGCAGTGTGGTCACTTTGCCGTGCCAGGATAAAGTTTTAAACATATGCAAATGAAAAATCAATGGTATATTATGTAAAAATGTTCGGTGAACGATCGTCTCTGATCATTGTCATTGCAAGTCGTGCCAAAAATTACACTCTATTTCTGTTTAAAAACAACAAAATGTCAATCGCATTTATTTTGAATTTGATTTCAAAACTTACTTTCGATATAAAGAGCAAGTCCGTGGAGACTAGTTGCGTTCGATTTTACTTTTGTTTGGCTTCGGGTCTGTAGTCTAACAAGTTTCACTTAACTGATCTGCTTCAAGGCGTTTGTGATTTGATAATTTCATGGATATTATTACATCGCTTGTAATGAGTCTATATGTATATTTTTTTAAATTATTCATATTTTCATTGAAATTCAATAAACTGCTAGTTTTTATAGATTACATGTTCCAACCATTATTTTATCCTCTACCCAATTGATACTGTTTAAATGTACACTATTCATGTTAGTGAGAGATATTGGTATTTTTACAATGTATACTATAATGGTAAATATAATATTTAACTGCATTATCAGCTACGATGATCTTATAGAATTATAATACGTATGTCGTTTTCCAAACAGTTTTTCATAATATGTTATGTCATTAATGAATCATTTAAAAATCCTTAACATAGCCGGTAAAGAAAGTATACGAGATAAATGAACGTGAATAGGAAAAAAATGATTTCGTTTTTAAACAGAATAACAGATGTCACTGTCATTAATTAAAATAATAAAGACACTTCTGTAAATTTCGTATAATAATTAAGATTAAGATATCAGTTTGGTCGACCCATTTGTGTATCTCTATAATATAGCTTTCGTCCCGATACTCCTACAAGAGTTGACAAATTGCCTTAATTTTTTTGCAATATATAAATGTAATTAGGTCTGTATTAAAAATTTGTGGCATTATGTAAGTGAAAGTATAATAACTGCTTCATCACACTTCGTTGTTTATGTGCGGAAACAGTAAATTTTGACACAAAATATTAATAATTAATTCGTTACAAGATGTAAACTGGATTATTTCGTCTTTATGCACCTGATCTGGTCTTCCAATTTTTATGAGTGAAGGGTTTTGGGGCCGAATTAACTTGATATGGATCAAGTTTTTGATTGATTCATTGCTCATTTTTCATTCATAACTCGGTTAATATTTTTTGAACATTTTCAATTATCAAATCGGTCGTAATTGATTTCATGCTATGTACATTCAAGTATTTATAATTGGTGGAAATGTTGACGTTGGATTGAGGCCATAGCCGATAACCTCCAACAAGTCTGGGGTTTATCTACTGTTTACCAACTCTCTGAGATCATCTACCGCATAGGTGCTGTAGTTTTAGTACACAACAAATAAATGAAATCAAGTTTTACTAATATTCGTTTGTCATATATAAATAGTATGAGTTTGAGTGATCACCTGCACTTTAGTGGGTCAAAGTGTACTAAGTCGAAAACTTTTCATATATATTTCAAAATCGCTAGTTATAATGGGTATTTGTTACAACAAATAATTTACAACGCTTTCCTTTCCTTTCCTTTCTTTGAATTTCAGAAGTGATATGTGTATAAAATGTACTGCTAAATTACAATTTCGATTATTACTATATCTCCCTAATGGTAGTCAGTTACCACGAGTTGTTTTGAGTTTTAAAGTGTCCAATTAAATAGTAGTTTGTAAATGATAAAAATAGTAGTAGGTTCGATAGTAATAGTTAACCTCAATCAATATGCACTCCAGTTAAGCTAATACTTCGTAAAATGCGCTCGTGACTTCTCCGAGTGAACATATTTTCTTGGCTCAGCTTGTCTTGCAACTTTCCGTTTGTGAACAACGGAACATTTAAATCTGTTAGAAATTAGCATGAACATCAGGAGTTCACTGAACATCTGCATATAATTTGGTGCATGTGCGTGTATACTCGTTTATTTTATAAAGAATACCCGATGCGGAACAACCCATGAAGGTAACAAACCAATGAAGCTCTAGTACGCACCGATTGTTTCTCTGGAGTTGTGGGTTTTCATACGAAATGGCCACCTGATGGCTCGTTATTAGCTTGGCGTTCAAGTTACGATTGGTAAAGGAAGTCGATAGCGTTGTTTTTATTTATCGAATGTTTCATTCTTAAACTACTGAATTTAGTTTCTCACGTAATCCCTAGACGCGCTGTTCGTTTCGTCATATAAATATTTTACGTTGTGCTAGCGATTATACGAGAGAAAACTCATGGTTTAGCTGCTGCTATAAAAAGTAAAAAAAACTCATATACTTATGTTCTTAGTTCAGAGCTACCTAATGGACGAACGTACTGCGCACAGTGACTTGACAAGTTTCTAATATTGTCTTGAATTTACCTTGCTGGATATTTGTGAATTATTGGTTCCGTTCAATTAGCAGCGAAGGTGAATGATCTCGATGTCATGTACAGAGTTGTTCTGATACGGACGTAACTAATGATCATGTAGACTATGACTGAAAAACATGCTTTTTTATTTGATTTTGAGCGTAATCGAATAATTAAAATCGCAGCAAATAGTTAGGATGAAGGCGATGCTTCAAATCAAACATTTGTATAATTAGTTAATTTCCATTTTCATGTTATTTATCTCAAAATAATTTGTCTCGCCACTTATCGCACATATTTTCTTAGTAATAAATATATATTCCAAAGGTCGAAGCACATTGTACATGCCTCCAGTGAAACAATAATTAATTATAAACATGTATCAGGTCTATGCGACGTGCAGCCAACGATCGATTGTGTATGAGTATATGCACTCGATTCAGATAACTGTTTCGCTGTGACCACATTGACTGTTTTAATACTGACTGTCTGAGTTTCGCCCTTTGCTACTGATAAAAACACTAAACATATTATGAATTTTTTACTGTTACAGAGTGCAGCCAAGTTGAACAAAATAGTTTCAATTAGATAAATGCTTGTAGGAGGATGTTTTAAGGTCGTTCCAATTAGGTGTAATGAAAGAAATCGACTACTTAAAGTTAGATTTTAATGTGTTAACCTATACCTAACCTATATACCAAAGAGTTTTGGCTGCAAACTGAATATGTCTTTCAGTTAAAGTGTTTTATATACATTGTATAGTAAAAGAATGTTATCTACTAGTGCCGTGGCTCGCGATGATCTAATTATCTTCAAATTATGTAGAATAATTACCAAGGTAGAACTAATCGCGCTATAATTGCACAGCTACGAAGACATTAGCCCATGGTCCGTAACTGTTCGGAAAATATCCATGTTTAAGATTTGTGAAACTATGGTATCGGAGATTTGCAAAGCAAAGATTTAAGGTGTATGGAATTCAATTTTCTAGTATTAAATGACAAGGTTTGCGCCGTTATTGAATTTAATATTGCTTGCAAGTACGTATAACTCTTGTAGATCATGTAATTCTGTTTTGAAGTTCGATAGAACGTGGTTACTTTCGACCTTTATTTATTGTCTGACTTTCGAGGAACTGTTTCTTTTCAATATTTTTTTTTATTTTGAGGAAGGTCATTACACTAGAGTTACGTATTCTAATTATATATTATTATAAGTCGAAGAAAGATTAAGATTATATATTATTAATATATATAATTGCCGCCAATGTTAAAATTGTTTTTTTTTTATATATGGCTACAAGCACTATGTTGCTGTGCTACGCCAAGTTAAAATTGTTTAGTTTTCAAATATATTTTTTCGTTTTTTTTTGTGCTTGTAACAAATATAATATTTCTTTATTTCAATAAAAACAAAAGCGGTCTAGCATCTATTACCGACTAAACCAACAATGTACCTATATTTATTCTCGTAGTGGTATTAATATCCATATTACTTATTTATGTAAAAATATTTGTATTATTATTTATAATATATATTTAAGGCAGAAAATAGTAATACCCAATCAATGCTTAAAAATATAAACAAATAAGTTTTTGATATTGATGATTGATGATTTACTTATGGAGGCACAAAAAATATTCTATGAACATTATAATATAGATAAATGTTGCAAGCATGATAACCGTGCACTATTGGATGATTTATAAATATATTTTTGTTGTTATTGGTATTTGTAAGTATTTTAACAATAATACGTTGTGATACTATTTTATAAAACATACTTACATTTGATAAAACAAGACAGCATAAAAATCAAGTAATGTCAATCCAATAATCAAAACTATACATCAAGAATAGAAGAATACATTATCCATATCAAAATACCCTATGTATGTCTTAAGTAAAGTAAAGCAAAAAAGTAAAGCAGCGATAGCCTAGTTGGTTGCGGTACGGACTGCCAAGACGAAAGTCGTAGGTTCGAAACCCAAGTGGCATACACCTCTGACTTTTCTAAAGTTATGTGTGTATTAAAATGTTAATTATCGCTTGCTTTAACGGTGAAGGAAAACATCGTGAGGAAACCTGCATATCTGAGAATTTTTCGAAGGTATGAGAAGTCAGCCAACCCGCATTAGGCCAGCGTGGTGGACTAAGGCCTAACCACTCTCATTAGTAGAGGAGGCCCGTGCCCAGCAGTGGGACAATGTTTAATACAGGGCTAATATTATTATTATTATTATACATCAAGATAATCTGATCAAGTTCAGACATTGATCTTAGATAAAAGTGTTTTCTACAAACTCGTGAAAATAGAATGATGATATAGGTACCTAATGTTATGAGGCCATATCGCCAAAGTTTAAGTTCTAAATTTGAAACGCCAAGACTCAAAATGTTTTACGTTTAGGAACTTGTGTTTAAGAATGAAATAATTTACATTTACGTCGGTACGAACTATGAAACATCTTTCGTACCGATATTTCTCATCCATGAATAGTTTTCTCTTGTGTTACAACGTTTTGTGACGCCGAGTTACACAGTTCAATCAATAAGTAATATAATATGAGTGATCCATGCATGACCACGATACTCAGTTATGTTCTTTGATTCACAACTGTGGGAAATAACGCAGAAAGGTATTTCACCGGTTAGGAATGCTGGTTGTCTTAGAGTTTGTAGAATAATGTGAAGATGATAAGTGGCGAAAGGGCCCCTGGTGTTTTAATTATTGATAGATCTTAAGTTTTAAAGATACATATCTAGTCAGTGTTTTGTATTATACTAAGTATTAACAACAAACTTCCTATAGTTAGCGATGATCTTTAATGAGAAATAGGACTGGCAGCATTTCAAACTGTCGTTTTTTCGAAGTTTGATTACGTAATTTCTATTGAAGATGAAGTGAACTTTTCTCGCAGTATTACAAAAAAAATATCAATGCAGAAGGTTACTGCAATAAATTATTAATTCCGTGAACAATCGATCGATTTAAATGTATTTAAAATAAATCAGTTATAAAAGGGATCTGGCAAGTGAAAGTAAATAATCAAAACCCAAATGAACTTTCTAGTAGTCTAAAAAATAAGTTCCGCCCATAGTGACGTTATGAGGAATATAGTAGAGTTGATTTTTATCATTTTATATCTGTAACAATAAAACGGAACTCACTTATAGCGTCTATAATGTGGTTTTAAATTATTGAGCCAACTACCATGGAATTATTTAAAGTCAAACTAGTATTATACATTCATAGCATAGTTGTAACGCTCTTTTTGCGCAATGTTCTCCTTAAATTAATCCTTTTATCGAATTTTCTATTAGAACCATCTATTTTAGTATATTTAATGGCAATCAGAACACGTTACAAAATATGCAGTAACTAAGAGAATGAAAATGAGTTTAGTAAGTGCATGTACTTGTGTTCATTGTTACGAAAACGATTATTGACATTTTATTTCAGCACCAGTATTTCGAAAAAAAAAATATGATATTTAGTGTTCTTGAGACTGCTAATATAATGAAAAACATTTCAAAATAGCTGTGTGAAAAATATAAAATAATTTTTACTATTAGTTTTGTCGCGTATTTAAAATCTAAACTATCAGTAAGAATTGATGATAGCCATAAAAAATGTAACCTACAACTGACCACATACAAATGCTACAACAGTTAGATCACCAGTTCATAGTTATTAAATCATTGTTCTTTTACAGCAGCACAACATATGCTCAATAGAGATAGTAATTATGGAAATGTGTTCTTACGATGGACTACGCAAGGGGCACCTTTGTTAACGGTTCTGTTGTGAAATATATAATGAACTCGATGCATGCTGGTGAAAAAGTAAAGGCTTGCATACATTATACAGGCAATTTACCATGAGATAGTAGTAGAAGTAGTGCAAATTTAAGCATATTAGCTTACAGAAAAAAGAATTAGTAAAATGATTGAGAAAATGGATAGTTTTGAAAACATAAATAGTGTAACTGATAAAACGATAATGATGTCAATCATTAATATGGTAATGATAAACTATTTTTAGACAGTACTAGGTTTCATCTTGCGGAAATTTGTGAAGAAATTTTATTATTCTGATAATAAGATTTCTTCTGATTATTACAGATCTGATTATTACAGATTGCGTCAAATAAACGTAAACAAAGACTTATTTAATCGTCTTTGTAAATTTATAAATAACACTAGCTATTGCTCGCGGCTCCGCCTGCGTGGAGGTTATATTCGGGATCAGAAGTATACAATCCAAGGAGTTGTCTTCTGCACTGAGGCACCTGTAGCGATTGTCCAGCCTCTCAGGTGTTGTACCTGAATCTTGAGATTGCATCTAAAGAATACCCCTCACTTTGCCCCTTTTAGGGATGATTTTTCAAAAACGTTGAAACACGTATTTCTTTATTTCCTACCAAAAGCCTAAATATGAATTTACAGATCCCTAAGTCGAGAAATTATGGATTTCCCATACAAATTTTGAACTCCTATTTGACCCCTTTTAAGGTTGTATTTTGAGAAAAAAGATAGCCTATGTCCTTCTCCAGTATATAATCTATTCCCTTACCACATTTCATTACAATCCGTTCAGCCGTTTAGTCGTGAAGAGGTAACAAACAAACAAACAAACAGAGTTACTTTCGCATTTATAGTATTAGTATGGATTCTCGATAGCTTTTTTGGCATCATACAAGTATATACTTTCAACATTAAATTAAAAAAAAACTAAAATATTGAGTCATGGCTAAACGAGCGTATCTATGTAAATGAGTAGTAATCATTAAAATCAAAAAAGAAATCCTAAACAATAAACCTTAGCCACAGACAACATAAACCAAATACCTTTTGGCTAATGATGCATGATTTTTTTTTTATAATAAAATTATCAAAACTATTGGACGTAGAAAACAGTACTTCCGCGTAACAAATTATGCTTTCATCAATCACATTGTATCAGCGCGATGTTGCTAAAATTAAAGATAAAGTTAAGATAATCAGTGTAAAGCAAAGATAGCATGTGATAAGAGAAGACATACGTGAATAGATCGACTTAAAATTATACATGATTTTTATTTCTTAAATAGGACTTAAGTTTTAAAAGCATTTCAAAACACGGGAATTTTGAAGTATAAACAATAATAATTAAGAAGACAAAGAAAGTTATTGAATACGGATTGGTTGACATGATTGTTTGTAAAAGACTAAACATCATAACTCATAAGGTTCGGAGGAGGTTCTAGCGTCGAGGTTTACTAGGTGACCAGATTTAGAGACTAGTTTTTATCTCATCCAATTTTACTTTATCCAAAGTTTGGAATCTAAACGCTATGTTCCACACGTAGAATACACTTCTAAGTAGTAGTTATCAGAACAGATGATTTTTCTATAATATATTTTGTTGTTTTGTCACTATTCGTATTTCGGTTTGGCAAATATCAAGGGTTATGCGGTAAATATTACGTGAGTGTTGAGTTTGATCGATAAAAACGCTGCAAGTAGTAATACTTAAACGTCGCGTGACAACGTGGTACAAATCAAAGCCGCGATGGTACCACCAGGTCGAGAAATGTTGACGTTAGCTACGCAACAAAAAAACAAAGCCATTTAAAATTTTATTGGTAGATGCATCGCCTACTATTGAAGTCACATAAGTTTTTGTAGCTCCATTGAAGTGTTAATCAATTGATTTGATTGAAGCCGCAAAAACGTTATCAACCATTATTCTTCCGACAGTAAATTTTATAAGTTTTTTTTTATTACTCCGTTTTGGATTTTGAATATTGTTCCTTGTATATTATCTCGTAAATAGCGGTTATGATTCCATTTAATAAATTACAAAGAACACATTTCTTAAATTTCCTTTTATGGGTTTAATAATTTAGATATTATAAGCCATAATGATTCAGAACATTAAATCTACAACGCAGATGATGAATTCCCATATGAGTCAATAACTCACGGAAAACAATACTGGATTGAAAAATAACTTTCCTGTGTCACTTGGGTACTTGACGTCAATACAAAGTACAATGCGGTTAAACGTCGTTATGTGCGTGCTCGACAAATTGATGATAAATTAGTCTAAATAGGAGGCAGTTAAAACTCAATTCGTCAGAATAAAGAGTCCAATAAAACAGGACATAGTAAAAAAGTTGTTAACAGTTGTACATAATGCATGTTACTGTTAATTTATAAGTAACTAGCGACCCAAAAACTAAAAAAAAAAACTGTTGATCCGATCGCTGCCAAACATTACAGAATCACCCATTGGGCTAATCTGAAGATTGCCTCAAAAGTCATCAAAATCGCCCCACCGTTTTGGAGTCCATAGGGAACGCAAACATCGATTGTTGTATATATAGATAGATAAAAGTAAATAAATGGAGCAAATCTCACTTGATCGGACAGATTGTCACACCATTGATGTGCTTGTGTCTTCTTGCCGCCATTTAAGCCATTGCTCAAATGCGGGGTCAGCGGACCACCGGTGAAAAGGTCCTCGGTGAGACTCGCGTCCGATGTAATGCGAGCCCTGACCTCCGGAGGCGGCCCTTGAGGGCCAACGAAGTCAAACTGACCGTCCCACATATCGTACTCCAGTTCCAGACTATCTTCCACTTCGATCGGTTCACCCATTGTGCCTCTTGAGCGGTTAAATAGGCCCGATTTAAACATTTACGATCCGGTTCTTATAAAATTTCTTTGGACTTATTTCACTATTGCATTATACTATAATATAACTTTTGTGACACATAAATTAAACCTTATTTCATAACTTGACTTTCAAACACGATTAGAATATTTCGTTCCAGATAAAGCTAAATCTTCCAATGGCACAGTTGATTAGCGACAGTTCTTGTCGGCACTGAGTGTTCTATACTACGAGAACGAACCGCACTGTATTCACGTAACACTGTTACAAACACTTTATGTCACATTTTTCACATGTAAAAGTTTAACATAACTTGTCAAGTACAGAAATCCAATGAAAAAATATTTTCATAAATTCACTAATTATTGTTGTAAACGAGAATTAAAATATCAGGCAATAAGAGACTTCGACGAAGTCGATTCAGAAGTTTCGACGGTTGCTCTGACATATTTCGCGATAAATCAGTGGTGCGTACAAAATATTGCCCCGAACTATGAATTAATTAAAGCCGAAAACAGTCGCGATAAGTATCGCATCGAAATCGAATTTTGATAAAAACAAGAACTACGTGACGCTAGTACAGTATCGCGTTAAACACTAAGAAGGCGTTCGGCACTCGGCAGTGTGCTCGCCGCTCGGCAGTCGGCAGGCGCTCGGCCGGCTCGCCCCACGGCCCCCACCCATTGACACGACATGATTATCAGCCGGCCGAAGCCACCGCGCCATACAAATAAACTTTATTCGCTCCCTGCACATATGCCCGACCGCTCGATGGATAGTTCCGAGGCAATAACCCCTTTCATAAGCTCCCCCAGTCTGGTTGCATCTCATAATTTAACGGCTCAGAGACAAGTATGATTGCCTTTTCCTCCGCGTGACGAACGAGAGCAGTTCTTTGATAAAAGCCCAAAAGATGTTTTGCATATTGATTACTTATCTAGAACTGAATCAAACATGAGACGGTACATTAATTTTTGCAACAAGAATTAAATATTAATTAAAGCAATTAATACGATCAAAGTAGAGAAACTGAAGAAAGTTGATATTGAAAGTGAAATTAATAGGATAGGAAAAAATGTGAAATCATTACGAGAGTACAACACAAGATGTAACCGGCTTTTGCAGCTTGCCATCACAGAACAACGTCGCGCCCGCGCCGTGGACACTCGCTATTACTTTATGTCGATTTGATGACTTGATTGTATAAGAAAATAAGAATATTAATATTGAAGCAATTCGTACGTGCGCTTGATATTATTCACGTTCAGAATTAAAATGGAATTGTCTTGCATTGCTCCAATACGCAATTCATAGTAGATAAAGCGGCGGCCATAGAAATATTATCAACAAAATAAATATACACATAGAGACATTTAATAGAGAAACGAAATTGAAGCTTTTGTTCACAGCGTGTAAAATTTGCGTTTGGAAGTTTGAAATAGATCTATTACACACTCTATTTAATTGATATCAGAAACTCTGAAGCAATAATTTAATCTATGCAGAAAATATATTTATATATGTAGGAAATACTGTGGTAAACTTTGACTTGTTTACTCCTTGAATGCTTTGAATTATGCCCGAGAAAACCTTTTGATATTCAATGAAATAATTTTGTTTATAATGCATTGCTTTTGGTCAGCAAATGCCGGATGCAATGCCATATGGCTGCATCGTCTGAGTTTAAACAAGTTTAATTTACTTTTATCTGGAATGGTTATCGTGCTTCACTTCCACTTAAGTACAAAAATAACTCAAGTAGTGTTTACATAATTATGCTATACAACACATAAAATATTTCTAAGAGAATAGAACAGAAATATAACAGTGAACATAATTAACACAATTTTCCCAAATTTGTAAAGATTTTCAGTTTTAGGCAAACAAGCTTAAATGTACTCGATTCATGAAACACGTAATCTAACTATGAGCGTAAAGTTATAAAATAAATTTACTAACATAATTTATATACTGATTTGATGTATATATTATACCGTTTAGCAGCGATTTAGTAAAATCTGCATGGTCAAAAACAACTAGAAAACAAAAAACTATATGCTTTACCAACCTAGCGGTATTCACGTCCTATTGGCGTTAGACATGCAATCTGAAAAAATTAATTTTGGTATTCCCCGTTATTCATTTGTTAAAAGATTAGTCGTAGGGAGTAGGGAGCCGTCAGAGAGGGTGTGTCAGTAATTGGCTTAGTCAGCACAGAAACCACGTTTACGCACAGTCCACGTATATTTTATGCCTGTTAAAAACAATCTTTGAATTTATGTATGGAATATTATATTATAAAAACTTGGAATGCATTGAATATGAATATATACTTCTAAGATTTGAGCAATAATGAATATATATCTTAAATTAAGATGAAATTAGACATCACATTAACATTTCATTTTCACTTCATTGTTACAATTCATAGAATTATAGAAACATATGGCGATAGGCTCGCCCCCTATCACATTATGGGACCGTAATAAATTCGGCGAAAAGTAGGGGCACTGGTTACGCCTCTGCCTACCCCTTCGGGGATTACAGGCGTGAGTAAGTGTATATGTATATTCTTCATAGAACAAAAACGTCATGAACAAAGTAATGATTACAAAATTATAACGATGGCTATTATGCAATTTTCCGAGTTGAATTGCCTCAAAAACAATACCGAACGACCTCCGGCAAGTTCAAGGCTCCGTGAGAATAACCGTGCAAGCACCACACGCTTTGCAAAATGATTGTTCAGTTACTTTTTCACGCCAATCAATGAAACGCTAATTTAACCTGCGAAAGAGTTACGTGTTCGAACATAATCCTAGCTAATATAGTTATGCAAAAGCTTATTTTTAGCATTGAACTACTAAACCGATTCCGTTCTTTAGCAAGGAGATAACTTTTTTGGAATTTTGGAATACAAATCATCGGTAATACAGTGAATGTACAGTCGCATAATTTGACCACATTAGAAATTCAGGAAAAGCTTCAGTTATATAAGAGATGAGCCTAAGCTTCCGTATTTTCTTAACGTTATTTACGCATTACCACTCTTACTGGTTCTCATTATTACAAGTGAATGTCACTTGTTTTTATACCTATAAAACGAGTCACTAAAGGTATTCTTTGTCTGCATTCATTTATTGCAATGCATTTGTCTAAATCGTAGGTTTTTTATCGTTTCAATTTTGTTTGTTGAATGATATTGTGTATTGAATGGATTCTTACAATTTATCGTACATATAAAGTTGTAGATTAATATCTTCGTAGTCACTGGAAAAAATACAAATCATCTAACTTAAGATCTGTTCCTGATAGTTTTCGCACCACGCGACGATCTTGGCGCCCTAAAACTGTATTAATTGCTTTGAACACTTATTACTAGAGTGTTACTCCACTTTGGAAACGTTGCCCCCCGTTTAGTATTATTTTAGTTTACATTTAAGATTCTTAGAATTTTATAGATGTAAGCTAAAACTAAGATATAAGGTATATTGTTATTTCATTTTGCATTTGTATGAATAGGTAGTTAACTAAATACCTATCCATATAGGTCATCAAATAGAATTATTTTTATTTATCAAAATAGGTTTCCATTTGGTGAAGATTTCATAAGAGTATATAGTAAAAATAGAACTTCCTCTTTTTGAAGACGGTTAAAATGAGATATTTCATAATAATATTAATAATGCTTCGAAGGTTTTTTCAATGATTCTCAAAATCATCCCAAAGTTGTTTTCATTCGTATAAATCATTTAACAAAACTTGATTTTATTTCACACGCTAATCTAATTCAATTCAATCTGGATACGATGGTCATAAACCAGCTATAAATGTAGGCCATTTATAAATTGGTTCAGAAGCAGATGGACGACTGTAGGTTTATGTTATGAATTTAAATGTCTGTGTTTATAAACTGTGCCTGAACATACGTAAGTAATGAGTATAAGGCATAAAGCTTTAATGCCATCTTCTCAAATTAACAATGAATTAAAACAAATTTTACGGATTTTACCGCGGTTTATTTTACTTTTTTAACCCAACGTAGATCGGAGTACAATAAGTAAAATTAAAAAATCAACTATATGGAGGGCAGAAACATTGCACTATACTTTCTTGACGACATACAACTCAGTCCGCCCGTGACCATGAATGCTGTAAAGCTTTCGAAACGATAAAAAACTAATATAAATCGAGATAAAATCCGTAAAATTAGTTTTATTTCAATGTGTAATATTCGCGTAAACATAAGAAATCATTACTCAAATCAACGTTTTCTTCGGTATATCCAATGGGTACTATATATGAGAATGTGTGTTATACGTGTTCGCATTATAATTTTAGATTAAGTATTATCATTTCAGATGTTAATAACTTACACAATACTTACCAGCAAATCAACAGTCAGAGAAGGAAGCGTTTCTCCAACCATCACACGTCGCGTAGTGCTTTCCTACTTATCTTCTTAATAACATTACTAAGATTGTTTTTTTTTTTTTTTTTTTTTTTTTTTTTTTTATCCTGGCACGGCAAAGTGACCGCACTGTACCTGATGGTAAGCGCAGTGCGGTCCAAATAGAGTACTGAGTAGCGAGAGACGATCTATCCCCGCTACTCAACACACTCATGCCGGCCTGCTTCTTCACACCACGCCATGGGCAAGAAGGTGAAGAAGGGGTCGAGGGTCTAGTGTCAGAGTACTAAGAAGGCCGTAAAATGGCCATTGTACCCCAACCCCAGACCCCCGACAAAAACCGGATGAACACTGGCTGATCCCGGAACGCGACACACTTGCGTGTGCCACTATGGCGGGTTTTTCGCCCTGTGTACGGTGGTCGCTATCCGGGCGGATATGAATATCCTACCACCAGCTAAAATTGTAAATAATTCTAAGTTTAGTAAGCATAAGTCGCACAAGGCTTGATTCAAGACTTGATCTTACTTGACCCTTTCCCTACTTGATGGACTTACGAACAGCTTTTTCGCTTAAAAGTCGCGGTGCGGCGCGGCGTATATTTAAACCCAGTAAGGGAATACGTCCGGGTTAAGCAAAGGGATAATTTTGCGTACAACTTCATGGTAATTGGACGTAAAGTGGAGACCTTTGTCAAAGACGCTTTGGGAAATGACAATGACTAAATTGGACTTGTGAGGTTTCAAATAGTATAGATTACGAAGTTATAGTTATACATAAACATTATATACAACATAATAAACGCGTACACTGAACGTAGTTTGTTAAAAATGGGCTACTGAATTGATTAATAATTTTTAAAATATGTTATATATTTCTTCGGCGGAAAATGGGTGTACTAGTTTCACCTCTGCCTACCTCTGCGGGGATTACAGGCGTGTGTGTATGTGTTATATATTTCTTCGAAATAATAACAACAAAGTAAATCTAGATCGATCCCCGTGAAACAGTGGAAACAAACAAAATTTAAATTTATATCCAAAACTTACGTAAATATTAACGATGACGACAGAAATAAAGCTTTTAGAAACAAATTATCTAATACATAAGCAATATTTAAATTTATCACAGTATAGTTGCAGTGTATGTATTACGATTGTAAATTTATCTTTTAATTGGGATGTGGTGGGCTGCATTATTCCTATTATATGACATACATTTATATCTGTAGGTACTGTACGAACTACTCGGATAGGGAACTGTTCACAATTATCAGGCTTTATTTCTGAAATTGTCTAGTGACAATATTTAATTGGAAGCATAACAGCAAAATTGAATTTACTTATTGCTTACGGCGTTTTTCCTGTGACAACCATTTGCACCGGTCTCCTGGGTCACAGCGTAATTTATGTAGCCTATTCTAAATAAACAAGGCAAGAAGATTTTTTTAGATTGGTAGTTATTTAAATTATCGCGCTCAAACAAACTTTTTAGTTTTATAATATTAATATATATAAGCATATATACAATGCAGATGATAAGTCGATGCAAGTATTTATCAAGTAAATCCAAAGTTTAAATGAAGGAAACTCACGAAGGGCGAAGGTGATAATTTAAAAGTTGTACATCGTTAATGAACGGAAGTCAGCATGTGATGGCATACATATATGAATATTAATTGAAGGGTTAAAGAATTGTGATAAGGGACAGAGAGATATGAGTGTTAAAAACATGTGCTGGGGCTTGTCACTGTTCCAATTTACATGTTGAGTTGACATAATTAAATTTCAAATAAACGCTTTACTATCAAGTAAATACCTATTTTAATTGACACCAAGATTAAGTTTAGAACTACTGAATTGATATGACTTAAAGAGGGCCTGTTAAATACAATCAGATCAAACAAGTTCTCTTGTGTTCCATTTCGAATAAGGGTTTTGTTGTAAGACTGTTATGGCGTTATGTAATATGATTATTGTTTATTTCTAATTCTTCACACTGATTAATCTTCCCATGGCTTTAAATCATTTTAAGTTAATGTTGATCATGCACTTTTAAATAGACCTCATCTTCCGGCTGAGTTAAGATAAGAATAGATAGTCGTAAACTCCAACTTAACAATCAGTATCTCTATCAACTTAATATGCCATAGTTTTAGAGTTCCCGCCATATCCACACAATGTGTTGACTATTCGCAGGAGTTCATTCACATTACTTTCCGTTTCGCGTAACTAGTGTATTTTTTGTTAGACCCCATTACATACATTATAGACATGTGTAAAGTCTTTCAAGGCTACAAAAGGGTGAAGGAAATAAAATGATTGCAAAAGGATACAAGAACAGATTATAAAAATAATAAGGGTTTCTGTTTTGCTCGATTTTTGTAAATACTCAATTTTTAAACTCAAACTCGATTTTTATAAATATAAAGCAAAAGTGGATAAGGTCAAAAAAGCACGAGCCGGTTTCAAATATATTGTAGGTGCTACATAAATACTTGAAGATAATAATGCAGAAACGGATGTAAATTTACCAATAAGAAAAATATATTGAATTAACTAGAAATTAGGTCGATTTTTGAGGTAAGCGTTTGATACTTTCCAGTTAAAGAAGAATAATAAATAAAACATGAGACAACTCGAATTAAAATAGTTTATGTTGTGTAGTCCGCGATATTTAGCCTCAATTATATCCTTGTTGTAAAAGCAGTTATATGTCATGTTCTAGTTCTGTCCTGTAAATTAATTGAGATATTCGCAGGGGCGACACAGAAATGCATAGAAATAAATTCAACGGTGAAATATTGCCATGTCTTGTCATCGCTGATGTAAATGATAAATTTGATAGATCACCGAGTAGCAGATAGATAACACGATGTACTTCGACAGAACTTTACGCAACTAACAATGTCTTATATCGGTTTTAGAACGATGTTGAAATGCTTCTGTTATGTTTCATTTTCGCTTGAGTCTTTAAGTATGCAAATGTTGAACTGATGCAACTTTTTGATAAGGAACAAATTAAAAACATGTGTGGTTTGCAGCAGATGTTACTCGTATAAATGATTTAATGTACGATAATAAATAAAATCGTAACCATTTGACGTTGGAATAAAATTTATGCATCAAGCAGATGAATGTTCGATTTTAGATTGTTTATTTACAGTATAGCTTAATGAGGTTGACGTGTGGTAAACTGTACAATATCTTATAATGATCCGTCTTATATATGTAATATCAAAACTAATATTAGGCACTCACATAACAATATATTGATAAGAGGAGGCAGATGGTTGGAAATATTATATCATTGTTCATTTGGTTATCTGAGCAACAAAATGACTATATTACAGCTGGTGATAACTGCTGGTCCAGCGCAACTCTAATTACGATCACCGAGAAGGCAGTGACTTTATTTCATAAAAGTATTTTTTATCAAACTCCTATATATGCATTACATAGCAAATACATACATTCTTATAATGTAAAGCCACAGCATGACAAACATAATTATATTCTTCTACTCTGGAAAAGATGTCGAGAGTATTTTAGAGGCAAGGTATATCATAAATCTTGTGTAAATTTCTTGATTATCGATTATTAACCGACTTCAAAAAAAAGGAGGAGGTTTTCAATTTGACGTGTATTTTTTATGTTTTTTATTTAATCGAATAAAGATTATATTATGTCGAATAAAAACAAAATACTGTTGTCTTATTAATAATAGTAATATCGGCTATATCACTGTTGGCTGGGGACAAAATTTCTCTACTAATGAGATTAATGTGAGATAACAACGAGGAAATAACATGATGAGGAACAAGATGATAAGTTACGCTCTATGGATACAACACCCATATCGTAATATACGTCATATTACATAGGAATTTATCAAAACTATCATTAGCTAACGAAAATATTTCGCGAAGTTCCTGTCACCCTTGACACACTTATGCCCACCCACGGAGAGCCACCTACGAGCAAAACTCCATTGTTCGATTATCATAAGCAGTTTCAGTTTGAGCGTGTTCTGGAATATCTTATACAATAGACGACTAACGTCTGTAATAAGCTATTCTGGCAGAATTCATTTACAGCGTGATATTATTTCAATGATTGCAATTGACAAATCAAGATGTTTTTTTTTGAATTTCTAAAACTATCTTTGTTATGATAATTGCTTGTCTGACACCAAATTATATTCACGCTTATTTCAAAAAAGTATTATTATATTTAATAGTGTATATTTTAGGGATTTACGCAATTTTGTTTGAATTTTGATCAACGACGTTTATTGTTACAAGGAACTGGATGTTGATGATACACTATAAATATCGTCTAGTGAACACGAGTCAGGGTGCATTTTCAATATTTTTAATTAATTTCTTCAAATTCAAATTCAAAATTCCGAATTCAAAAAAAGGAGGAGGTTCACAATTCGTCGCAATCTTTTTTTTATGTATGTTCCTCGATTACTCGATGACGCCTAGACCGATTCGAGAAATTCTTTTTTTGTTTGAAAGGGTATACCTTCCAGGTGGTCCCATTGGCACCAAGTTGGGATCTGATAATGGGATCTCAGCAAGATCGAGGGACACCCAATCAAATTTTATAGGGACGCATAATTTGTTTTTTATGGAAGTCGGTGTACTTTTTATGAATTAAAAAACTTTTACTCGGTACATATCTTCAATGATAGAGTTTTGAATCTTTGTCTACCCTCAAGTAAACGTGCGCGACTATAAATGATTCTAGTCGAATTATTCGACTTTATAAATCATACGACTCATTCGAATGATTTACGAAGTTAGTAACTAACTTCGCAAATAAGTGTACTTAAAGGCTTAATCTAGAGCAAAAAGGCCATTTTATTTAAGAGAAAACCTATAAATCATGTCTCCTTGAGTTCACACAGCGCTGTAATCCACTAATGCACTTACAACTGGACTATACGTACATATATGACATTGTGGTGTAGCCAGCATTATGCAAATTTCAATGGTATGCGTGCAGTTTCTCAAGACATTGTCTAGGGGAGACTGTGGAGACTGCGTTATTACCGCTAGATAAGGTTAAGAATGAAATAAACTAAGATAAGATATACTTTTTGCATAGGAACACTGCAAACGGGTTCTGCTTAGGATGTGTTTTTGAATCAGGATTCTTTTAGCTTCGGAATCTGTGTAGCAAATAAAAGTATCCAGTAGAGTTGATGCGTCATAGACAATTTTCTTTTTCTTTATGGATTATCAGTCTTGGTGGTGGTTTAATATTTGTGTTGTATTTCATTAAAAGATTCCTTTAGTTTTTGTTTTCCGGCCGTATGTTTTTGGTTATTATCCTGCTGCCAAGTATATATAAATACATTACGATTAAACTTCTAATCGATAATACTGCATTTTTTATATTTACGAGCCATATATTTATTAAATGTCAGATGGGCAGCTCTACGTTGTACCTACAACTAGACAGACTACGATCTGACATCTAGATAGATGGCTGAACTCACAGGAAGTAATTTAAACGAGATCTGCAGAATATTCTTGAAAATTTCGTCTAGGCAAAAATAATAATGGCTGATAAAAATTCTATTTGGAAAAAATACGGAAAGCATTTAGTACATTGTTCTGATTTTATTGTATTTCCAGCGTTGATTGTTCATAGTTCTTAGAAAAATGGTTTATAGAAACTTAATTAAAATTATAGTTTATAGGTAATAATAAAAAACATTAATGGGTGTAAATTGCTAGAAAAGCAAATGACAAATTTGTTGTTGAGACTTTAATATTTCTAATTATAAAGTTATTTAAGGTTTGTTTTGTACGGTATCGACAATACTAAGCTAAATTAATTGAAATGAAAATGGTAGAGCTCTGATGTTGACAATTTCGTTTACAGCGTGAATGGGCCGGCTCCACCAGGTTAGCAATCATTGTTGACAACCTCCATGGCGCAGTGGGCGAGTAACCAACTATGTAACGAGAGGTCGTGGGTTCGATTCCCGCACGAGACAAATGTTTATAAACAGATATTTGTTTCGGGTCTGGGTGTTGTGGGACCATAGTCCCTCGTAGTTCTTGATACAGGTATTACCTAGTGTGGAGTCAGAACTACGTGTGTGACTGGGTGTATTTGTTAATTGTTTCACAAAAACCCGATGTGTTGGTTTTTAGTAGATTATACGTAGCAGCTTGCTTTTGCGTTTCGTATCGTGAGACTTTCAGAGATCCGGATGTTCTTCTTCCTAATCTTCATTCCTTTCTTTTAGGGTCGGCACCCCTCATTCTTAAGAAATTGTCTTTATAAGCGATGTAAATTACTTACAATTGGATTATTCACTTACTCATTTACTTCGACAAGAATTTCGAAGGTACGTGAAGTCTACCAATTAGGCCAAAATGGTGGACTAAGGCCTTACCCCTCTCATTAGTAGAGGAGGCCCGTGCCTAGCAGTGGGACAATGGGCTAATATTATTACATTATTTTCATTATACAGGGCTAATATAATTATTAGAAGTGGTAGAGCCACGCTGTAGACATATTTGTCTACAGCATGAATGGGCCGGCTCGACCGGGGTGGTACCACTGTCTCACAGAAAATCAACGTAAAGTGACAGTTTACTGTCGCGTTTCGTATGGTAAGTGAGATATCCGGAGGCCCATATTCCCCCTTCCCTTCCCTAATCCCTATTCCTGTCCTTTAAGGCCGACAACGCATACATGACACTTTCGGTATTGTGGATGTTTATGGGCGGTGGAGATCACTTAACATCAGGTGACCCACAGGCCCGTTTGTCGGACTATACTATAAAAAAATATATATATTATATTATTTACTTCTACTGTAAAAATACCACAATTGAATAATTTAAATCCTTTTAAGCCATACATTTTTTATGTATTTCGGTCGGGAATTAAAGATTTGGTTATAGTTTTAAATTTTATGTTTAAATCTTAACGTTAATGATTTTTTATTTAATACATTTCAATGTTTCATGTTTTTCCTATTATTAAGTAGTACGACGGGATCTATTGATAATTTACAATTATTGATATTCATAATTTTGGTTTTCCAAAATCCACGTTATAAGAATTCACTGAAAAGAGAAAACAAGTTCTATCGTATTAGGTAAATTTTATAATGAATTGGGTTACTAGGTATTTTGAAATAATTTTAATGTTGTTCTGTATACTTATTATTGATAGGTAAATCATAAAAATATGTGCTTTATTGGTAAAATAGAACATACCGGTTTTGGATAGGAAAATATAGGAGAATATGGTGTAAGGATTTAAACAAATGTGGTATTCGTGTTTACCAAAGCGTAATAATTATTCGATTTGTTTTACAATTATGAATGAAAACGGTATGTAAAAATGGTGTTACATTTACTTAGATTTATTTTTCAGATATTTCTTTTACTAAGATTTTCTAGCGCAATCAATACTCGTCCTTCTTCGGCCCATTACTAAACTATGTCAGTGTTGCCATATTGTTTACAACCAGCCAGTATTTGTTTAACAAAAACATAAACAATCACTAATTATTATTAATCATTTATCACATAGGATGGGCACGCATATGACCGGAAACGGCGCGAGGGACAGTTTCCTGCGTCCATTAACGTCGCACTAAGTTCGACTATTAAATCACCCGGCACTATCCATTGTTTAAGCCCTGCCTTTGGTAATATTCAAAGCATATCTGTAATGGGGTCATTGAACAGGGATCACGTATGATCATGCACGTTTTATTGTTCCGCAAGTGGCTATTGCGTAACGTGCAAACCTGTCAGGAACCAGGATGTTTATAAAAAAATTATAGTTACAAACTACCTAGGATACATTTAATAAAATACATTATATTATTGTGAATTATCGCTTGCTTTAACGGTGTAGGAAATCGGTATACCTAAGAATTCTCATAAGAATTTCGAAGGTATGTGAAGTCTACCAATCCGCATTAGGCCAGCGTGGTGGACTAACGCCTAGCCCTTCTTATTAGTAGTAGAGGTGTGTGCCCACCAGTGGGATAATGTTTAATACAGGGCTAGTATTGTTACTATTACATTATATTATTAAAACTTAGCTATCATTGTTTTTGTCTGTACTCATGTAGATAACTAGACATCAATTTGATAATATCCCTTTTGTACTGGATTTTTTTTTAAATAATTCGACGTACCTATATTATATGCGTATGGACTTGTACAATAAACTTAGCTTTTACTCACTCAAATATTGACTTTAAACCGGTTCAAAAGTCATGATTATCAAAGACTTTATTCCTTAACCATACAAATGTGAGGGCCCCAGGGTCATGATGGTGGCACATTTATTATTGGATCTTACACGTATCGTCAAATTTACTAACATTAGAATTTACTTATATAGTTGGATATTTGCCAGGGTGACCTTGCACCGTGGGACGTAAAATAGTTCTGTGCCAGAATTATATCATCTGAATCACTATAACACGTTTTAATTTTCGTGAGAAAAATCAATGTAAACAAACAGTTGATCATTTGAATACCTAATAATATAAATGAGATCTAGTGGATCAAGTCGAAACCATTTCCACAATGAGTCATTAGTACTTTATCTGCCTAACAAAAGAGATAATAGTTATTTTTTATTTCACTAAACCTCCGCGTATAAAAGATTTCGGAATTTTTTGATATCAATAATCAAGACAATAATCTCTTAGCGCTTCAATCTCAGCAATGAATGTTAATTCCATATCAATTATAATCATATCTCTTTAATTATGATCCGGTAAATAGGTTGAAATAGGCCCTTACTGAAGCTCGCCTCTAAGTCTGGCGGCCGTCTCATTAAAGCTTTTATTGCATCTCTACCTAATAAACGACCTCTACAGCATTCGTAACTGATAGCCAAAATAAAGTCTTATGTGCGACGGATGGAGTATTCCAAAACTCATTACGGCAAGTGAAAGAAGCCATATGACACCACGAGTTGGTAATAAGGTCACTTGTTTCAGACGATATAAAACGTGTGTGACTAAGTGAGTGAGTTATTTTCAAATGTGATCGCACAGGATCCTTGTATTCGCCGGAGGCTATTTCTGCACACTGTTTCACTTTATCGCATCATCTCCCGTTTGTAGCTATGCTAAGAAAGTTTGAACAATTTATGATGTCTTGTGCATATATGGAATGATTATTGTAAGGCAATTATTTCGTATATCATCAAGTCGTACACATTTATTTTAATCACTGTTCGTTTAACCGTTTTTAAGGGTGATAAATAGTACAAGAGTAGTAGTTTTGAAAGGAAATGACTTAGATCCCGTGTTGAATATCAGGAATTTTTAGGGCAAAATGTTTGTCCAGTAAAAATAATAGCTTTTAATATGGATTTTTATAGTCTTGAAAAAATCATTTATAGTTGCGGAAACATTTGGATTTGATGTTTTGGTACGCATTTACGTTTACCATTTATTCTAAGAATATAATAAATATTACTAACATGTTACCTCAGTTATTTGTAAAGGACTGTGTTTTTGTTTTTATGAGTTATTATTGATTCTATTAAATATCTTAGACCTCGGGGATTTATTGTTTACCGCTGATTCAATTTACCGGAATCTTGCATTAAATGATATTTCTCAGAAGACTGTTATCGGCAACAAAGTCAACCCTACTTCTATAATATGTGGCAAAACATTAAGTGTCATGGAGGAAATAAGGTATTTGACTAAAACTTTATCGGTATTAATCGATAAAAACCCTAAACAATTTCAATCATTGATATATTTGTTTATCAAACGATTTAATTTTATCAAAGATACCTATGTAACAGATCACGACACTACACGTATTGTTACTATTGAAACATGTCCAAATAAGCTAAAACTTAAACAATTACTTCAGAAATTAACACGAACGATAGTAGTAAACTATGAAAGTAAACTATAGGGTATAAAAATATTTGTTCAAATTCTGGCATCACTATACATTAGGTATGTTATTAAATCTGACTGTTCATCACCGAAGATCCTTATCAGATCTTCAATAATAAATGGGACCATATCTGAAATAAACTCTTTGAAACAGAATATTATCATCTAAATAGTTGCTATATATGTATATCGGAGTTAAGTATGCGTGAACATACATAAAATGCATATAGACGAATAATTGTGAATCTCCGTTTCTTGTGAATTTAGTTAAACAACATCCGTTGCGCAGTTGGCGAGTAGCCGGCTGTGAAACGAGAGGCCGTTGGTTCGGTTCCCACACTGGGACAAATGTTTGTGGGACAGACAGATATTTGTGTCCGGGGTCTGGGTGTTGTGAGACCGAAAGTCTCTCGTAGTCCCTGACACCCACGACACAAGACTCGTATCTTAGTGTGCGGCCAGTGCTATGTGTGTGACTATTGGTTTTATTAATTCCATAGTACCATTACTATGCTGTTCTCCTAGTGGAGATCGTTATTAAATTAATTAAAATCTAAAACATATGCCAGTACAGTAACTCATAAAGGAAAACATAATCACATTTATATGGTACTGAGTTTAAGAAATATTACTGCTGTAAAAAATAAATCTAGTGTGTAATAATTAGCCAACAATCGTTCTACTTTGTAAACTGGATAAATAATTCTGATTTGACAGTTGAGACTCATATCAGTATCTGTGATACACCGGATGTAGAGAGTTAGAAACTATGTAAAGACTCATATTTTGACATTGATAGTGGTAGAGCCACGCTGTAGACATATTTGTCTACAGCATGAATGGGCCGGCTCGACCGGGGTAGTACCACTGTCTCATAGAAAACCAACGTAAAGTGACAGTTTACTGTCGCGTTTCGTATGGTATGTGAGATATCTGGAGGCCCAGATTCCCCCTTCCCTTCCCTAATCCCTATTCCTGTCCTTTAAGGCCGACAGCGCATACATGATACTTTCGGTATTGTGGTTGTTCATGGGCGGTGGAGATCACTTAACATTAGGTGACCCACTGGCTCGTTTGTCGGACTAAGATATAAAAAAAATTGAATCATGCCAAAATGGCTGAAATTTAGTAATTGAGAATATTATAAATGAAAATTTATCACATCTGTGTTTGCGTAAAGTTGAAATCTACCTATCCATCCTAAACATCCATAATTTCCCTTTACTTTGCCACAATGAATATAACTAATATATGAAAAGAGGAAGAAAGATGAATGGAGGATGACGTAACAACCACTAACAATATAGTATATGATTAACCCACGATAAATAGATTTCCTCGGAGTCAAGGCGAGTTTTCTAAGAAAACTGAAGATAACACATTGTGAATGAATTTTAATGAATCATTGTTTGATTTGTGATCGCATCAGATTATCCAATACTGACTGTATAATTTCGCTTCTATACGGTTTATTAAGCAAAATAATGTGAATTAACTTACTGTCCTTTTCTGCGTGTTTTTATTGAAAGAAAAATATTGTTTACATTAATAAGATATCATTATATAGTGACGAATGTAGTAATTCTAACAATACAATAATATAAATGATTTTATTTGACAATAACACAGAAGCAAATTTCGTTTTCGCAACGTTCGCCGCAATAGGCACACCTGCATTGCGGGAGCCCAGATGTGATAGCATATGATAATATTATGTATAATGCATATATCATTTTTAAATCTCGTTTTAATATAGGTTTTAAAATCACAGAATTGATTCTGAGTATTCTGGCAACTAAAACATTAAACCTTAAATAATGATCATGATGTGTGCACTTGCGCCTATTTTACAATTAGGTTTTCAAATATTATATGTAATAATTAAACGATATAAAAGATCTTATCGTTTACAATCGTTGAACAAAATATATTTAATTGATGAAATATTTCAATATAGAGCAGTAAATTATAAATAAAGTAATAAAATTAATTTTATGAATGGATTAACATTATAAGCAATATAATCGTTTCCAAAAAAATGTTAAATTTAGTTGAAGACCAAAAATAAATAGGACTAAGTATTGTTAACCGTCAAACGTCGATTTACGATTATAATTTAAAGTTTCTATGTGTAATAAATTGCACAGTGTTCCTATCTTTGCGTGGGTATAAACTGGAACAAGTTGGGAATTATGGATGACCTATTTCTAATATTTATCGCTGTTTTATTTCGCTTTGTGGGGCAGCTTACAATAATAGTCTAAAAGTCGTGTACAGAAAATACTGAAGTACCTACCTAAAAACCTACTTTTCAGTAATTTCAGCAGTAATATTTAGATTTGGTACTGCGTTTTCTTTGTGTTAGTTTTTGCACTATAAGAATTTATAGACATTGCACTTGTGTCTTTATACCATTTAAAAGTTGGTACATAATATTAAATACATATTCAAACGTGCTTTGTTAAAGAGATATTTTACTAAATACCTACGGACTTAAGTGATTCATAGTGGTGACAGAACGTTTCCAGAAAAATAACAAAGGATGAATAGCACTGTGCTGCTGTAGAATTATAACTTTGAACATAAATTAATCACTGACCTTATAATTGAGACCTTGGACATCTTCTTCTAAAGACACATCAGAGTACATGTCATCGGCCGGTTCCCCGCCCGAGCCACAGCCAGACGAGTTGAATGACGAGGAACGATACAATTGGCTGGAACAATTTTAACTTCTCGTGAATTTTATTAGTCAACAGGTATTATCTGAATTACACCAAAACCTGCTTAATTAACACTATGTACATTGATACTCACAGCGACATCTACTGTCATTGAATGAAATTATTACGCGCCATCTGTATGACTAGGTCGAACTAATTCAAAAGCATAGAGACGATGTATTGTAGGTATAAGTTCATAGATGGCGCTGTTAGCCAACTGATGTAATATTTTACAAAAATAATAAGAATATAATTTGGTTTCTTAAGTTTTCTATGTAAAATTGAACTTACCTAGCTAAGACATTGGAGCCGATTTGTCGCTTGCCGGAGCTGAAACAATATACATAATTTGTTATTTAAGGCTGTAAAATTGGTTTAATAGTAAAAATAACATTGTACAGTACTTTCAAGTGGTAGTTAAGAAAAAGAATATGAGCAAAAGGTTTACAACAAATCCAGACTTGCTAGAATACATGTAAGTGTTTTTAAATAATGCAGAAAAAATGGTAAAAATACATAAATCAGTTATATGAAATTTGTCTTTATGGGTAGTCATAATATTCTTATTCACGTATTCTTAGATACTAAAAGAAGTGCTCTAAGTGAAAAAAACATCCAATAGTTACGAGGAAACCTGTATCCTGGGTATCAAACTACGAGAAACTACGGTCCCACAAAACCCAGAAGCGGAACAAATATCTGTCTGTCACACAAAGATTTGTCTCGGTGCGGGAATCGAACCCACGGCTCTTGTTTCAAAGCCGGCTACTCGCCTACTACATCACGGAGGCTGTCAATATAATGAGAGGTTACATTCTCAATGATCCCAATAAAAATTAAAATAAATTAGAACCACTACAAACTGCCGCCATCTTAGACCTCGTTCACGTCAAGCCACTTCGTAATATGTTATAGAGTTCCAATTGTCAAGGTCTTAATATTTTTCATAAATCCAAATTCGATAATACTAATAAAAGAATTACATTGCCTATGGAAATACAATCTACTAATAAATTGTATGTAGTTACGTAATACCGACATTTAAAACGTTAGGTAGTGGCAGGCGAAGGCATACAATTAACGGTGTGTAGCTATTGGCTACGTATGCATCCTGTAATAGAGATGGTAAGTCACGTCTGCACCTGCGTAACTGAGAATAATCACAGTAAGCGTATGTGGCTCGTAACCAGACTGTCTGTTTTGAAGGTGACATAAAAATAATTCAGGATTGGTTAACCGTTAGCCAAAAGACGTGAATTAAACATTTTTAACTGAACGTTTCTTTAGTAAGCTGAAATCACTGAACGGATATCAGTTATAATAGGGTAGCTTCCTGTGTTTCATTTTATACATACGAAATGAAACTGAATATAATATGCAAAAGAAACCCTTTTGCGAAAACATCATCAAATTGCTTCAAAAATGAGGTCATAATATTAATTTAAATATTGGTATGAGCAAAAATGGGTGCGTAGTGGGAACATTTCACTATCTCCCTCGCACAAGTGCACTGTAAAGGCCATTCTGAGAGGTGACGTCACGGCTCATATGCATCCTTTTACTGTAATTTGACATTTACCTCGTCCGACAGATTTGAATAGAGTTTCATTTACTTATTTTTGTTCGTACTTACAAAATTCTTTCGATAGTAGGTTTTAAGTAATGTAGCTTGTTGCACTGCTGGGCACGGGTCTCCTCTACTAATGAGAGGTTAGGCCTTGGTCCACCAAGCGGCTAAACGGTTTGGAAGAGTTCACAAACCTTTGGAATTCTTTTATTTTAGTAAACTCAATAACGACGGTGTATTTATCTCATCGACAACAGTTTTTCGCTTATATTCAACTTAATATGGCTTTTACTTTTGAAACAAGTTTTGTAAAACTGCGGATATTGATGTTGGTAAATTATTTGGAAGGTATGTTGAAGTGATTTATGGTCGGATAGACAACAAGTAAGTAAATGTCTAGCTTATTGGGACGACTTTGCCATAAAAATGCGTTGCAATAACTATAAGCAACTGCTTTCATTCTAATGATAGAGAATGTAAGCTTGACATTTAGGATAGAACTTGCTTTACGAATTTCTTAGGTAAGTTCTGACCTGGCAACTTTAGTGTAAAAGGGCTTTAGTTTTTTCTCAATTCTAAAATACCCGTATAATAATTACATAATCTGTCATAGATATGGAAATATATATATAAATATATATATATATTTATATATAAATATATATATAGAGTGGATAAAATCCGGAAATACTTTCGGACACTCCGTAGAATTGCGATGGTTTTTTTTCAGACGCTACACAATATCTATAGCGCGGTGACTCTGCCCATCACTATTCGCTACAGCCGAGCTAATTAACTCGGTTGCATACCGTACGTCCGGTCTCGAGTTTACGAGTTCTTCAATAGAAAGAAGGAAATATTTGCCAGAGAAGACCAGATAACGCAAGCATACGCTAGTTGCGTTTATTTTATTGCAAGTATACAACGTATGTTACGTAGATTGCACATTGTTAGTGTGATTGTTTAACGATGGAAAGCAGATAGTGTTGTACCTATTTTTGTTGCAGCTACGATTAATCTTAAATAAAATCTAGTCGTATAGTCTGTTTAGGGTCTAAAATTTTTCTTATGTAGGTACCAAATAATTTTAATTCTAGGATCTTAAATGTTTCGTATAATGTACTACCAAGTAATTGTAATTCACTATATTGGAACGTTTAATTATTGAGTGGTAACACTGGTGCTGCCATCCCAAATAAAAATATTAAATCTTTATTAGTAGATTCATTCGTTAATTTATACTTATGTAAACTTATGTAGAAAAATTCACGACAGTAGACTAATCGATAATATGTTATTACCCATCATATAAAAATCTGAAAATAAATATAGGGATATATATGTATTTTACTTTTCTATAGTTACGTGTATGTTCATTGTAAATTATCGCTTGCTTTAACGGTGAAGGAAAACATCTTAAGGAAACCTGCATACCTTTGAATTCTCATACGAATTTCAAAGGTGTGAAGTCTACCAACCCACAGCAGGCCAGCGTGGTGGACTAAGGCCTAACCCCTCTCATTAGTAGAGGAGGCCCGTGTCCAGCAGTGGGACAATGTTTAATACAGGGCTAGTATTATTATTATTTATTCTTATACGTATTTTAATGTTTTGCAAGACAAAGTGAGCATTACAAATTATATCACTCGTAAGGACATCATACAAATTCCATACAGACACTCGCTTAGCGGGACAGGGACACGGCATTCCTTTCTTATCTGACCAAAATCTTTAAACGTTTACAACATATCATAGTCTTGTTAGCTGCTTTAAATAATCTCATACGTAGTACACTTAATAAAATGTTTCATCATATCTTTTTTTTTACTAAATCAGACACCTGCCTATTATAATAAAAATTCATGACAATAAAAAATATCCCTATTAATAATTATAATTGCCGTCTATATGTACCCGTAGTATGTAAAAATCCATATAAATTGGAAAAACCTTGATAGCAACAGTATTTAAAAAACTACTTTTGATAGTGGTAGAGCCACGTTGTAGACATATTTGCCTACAGCATGAATGGGCCGGCTCGACCGAGGTAGTACCACTATCTCACAGAAAACCAACGTAAAGTGACAGTTTACTGTCGCGTTTCGTATGGTAAGTGAGATAGATATCCGGATTCCCCCTTCCCGTCCATAATCCCTATTCCTGTCCTTCAAGGCCGACAGCGCATACATGATACTTTCGGTATTGTGGATGTTCATGGGCGGTGGAGATCACTTAACATCAGATGACCCACTGGCTAGTTTGTCGGACTATGCTATTAAAAAAAAACATTAATATTTTTAATAAAATTGCATCAAATGGAAAATATTACACATTTATAACGAATTACTAATGTACTCTTTTTCAATAGTTCTTAAATAAAATACTTTGTCGAAGTAAGTAATGTCTGCCAGTACTTGATAGTGACCTTCTGCAAATCTTGCATCATTTAGGTCGGCCGTATTCGGTGTGCAGTGTACACCAATAGCTTAGTGGTATGGCAGTTTTGAAATTATTCAGTTTTTAAATTACCCTAATTATGTTTAGATTTCGGCTGTAAGTGTGCAGTGCAGTTAATAAAAAAACATACACATTTCAAAATTGAGTATAAATTAATGAGATTCATTTGATAGACATGGTTTTAACTTTTCAGAATATCATCGAATTAATATTTGTAGATTATATTCTATAGTGTTAGAAAAGTTATATGCTAGACGTAAGAAACACAATTCTTTAATGTGGTTTATTTCCTTATATACTATCAATTGTCAAATTCTTTAAGGACATTTAAAAATAGATACAAATTTTCACAAAATGAAATCCTTGTTAATGTCTTGAAAATGTCCCCTTTTTTATATAAATATCCGTGCAGTGATGTGAAATAAATTATATGCATTCATTGGTTCGGTAACTCGGTGTAATTTCTACGGACAGGACATCCGTGGGGAGTGTAAGAGAAAACAGTGAGCCTTCCAAATGAGACACGGGTGCGCATGCGCCGTGAAAATTGAAATTGTGTAAGAAAGTGTACACAGACTACTGGCGATTGGACTCGATTGTAATCTATATTAGTGAGATGAAAAAGTAAAATAAAAGAGGTAAAGGTTAGGTTAGGTTTTTTATGGTCTTACACGTATTGACAATTTGTATAAATACTTTATCGTTCTGGTAAAATAAATAAGTCGATATACCATAATTATAAGTGATAAAAATGATATTACGACAAATCATCATTGTATGATTCCGCAACCATTTTTTATCTAATATACATACATACACTCACGCCTGTAATCTCCGAAGGGGTAGGCAGAGTGTAACCAGTACACCCACTTTTCGCTGAATTTCGGTCCCAAAATGTGATAGGGGGCGAGCCTATCGCACTATAGCCTATCTAGTTTACCATAGATAATGAAACTATCTTATCTACACCATAGATAATAATCGTAACAAATGTACATATAATTAATATATATGGATTGTATAAAATGTAATCGATGGATCGCAACAAATCACAATTTTATATGATACATAAACCAATTACCCACGCGTTCCTAAATGTTATGTTACAGATCATTTCGTAACTATTTTTATTAAACGCCATACTGGACACAATCCCACACTCCGGGCTGATACTTCGTGATAAAAAAAATCACTTTACCCGACTCGAGGATCGAACTCGAGACCTCACCACAGCAGCAGTACTGCGTACTTTATTACAAATGCGCCACCGAGGTAGTTTACCCTCTATTTATACTATTATTATAGATTAAAAGGTTTTTAATTCATAAAAAGTACACCGACTTCAATAAAACCAAATTATGCGTCCCTATAAAATTTGAGGGTTGCCCTCGATTTTTCTGAGATCCCATCATCAGATCCTGACTTGGTGCCAATGGGACCACCAGGGAAGTATATCCTTTTCTCGAATCGGTCCAGACGTCTTCGAGTAATCGGGGAACATACATAAAAAAAAGATTCCGACGAATTGAGAACCTCCTCTTTTTTTGAAGTCGGTTAATAATATCTTATATAGTTGTTTATAAGTAAGCTTCTCCTTCGTCTTCCCATGAGCAAATAGCATGATAAAACGATGATCACGACCAGTAACCATCAGTTGTGTACATAACACATCGCGTTTGAGTTTCTTTTATTTTGTTTCGTAACTTTGTAATTTGCGGGAAATAAGTGACTTGGTTGCACAATTTCCTGACCGTATTATTTTAGTCTAAGTTCATTTTATGTCATGCGAGAGCAGTTAGTGCATATTATGCAATTAGGGTTGCTATTCTCCAATTTTGGCTGTTCTTTTGCATAACATATTTTAGAACCTCATTCTGCAACTTATTTTGACGTCATTTCTAATCCCGAACAAGTCCCATTCCTTTTTTATACATACATATACACTCACGCCTGTAATCCCCGAAGGGGTAGGCAGAGGTGTAACCAGTACACCCACTTTTCGCCGAATTTCGGTCCCATAATGTGATAGGGGGCGAGTCTATCGCCACACCGGGCACCATTCCAGACTCCGGGTTAATACTGAGTATTTCTAGGTAGAAAAACCCAATATCACTTTACCCGACCCGGGGATCGAACCCGAGACCTCAGCACAGCAATCGTAACGCATGCGCAATTACAACTACGCCACCGAGGCAGTTCCTTTTTTATATATTGAAAATTTTCAACAATGTATTTTAATTATTTTCTTGTAAAAAATTACATCAACATCTCGACTTCGATCGAAGACTTATAATAAATAATAACACTAGACCTTAATAAAACTTGTGCCATTGAATGGGTCTCCTCTACTAATAAAAGGGGTTTGGCTTTATTCCACCACGCTAGCTTGATAGAATTCAACCATTTGAGACTCGACTGGTTATAATTTTATGAGAATTCTTAGGTATGCAGGTTTCCTCACGATTTTTCCTTCGCCGTTAAAGCAAGCGATAATTAACAATGAATACACACGTAACTTTAGACAAGGATTGGATCGACGACTTATTTCCGCTAATCCCTTTCGCAAGTGCAATTAAGGTAGGTTTTCCCACTCTGATGGGAATTGATGAAACACTAATTCCCAACGCACGACATCCACTCGCAAGGGACTCTTACGTAAATTCAATGGTTTTGGTCAGACCTTGGAGATTCGATATGCTACTAACGACTGAGCCGTATCCAAATGACTTTTATATGTATTTTTCATGTCTTCCATTATTTAGAGAGTATTGTGATATTTTTTAAATATCAAAAGATTGCTAGAATGTGTCTTAGTTACAATTTAATTTCCATCTTTTTTTAATCTGATATGTAAATTAAGTAAGTCTCTGTTATTTATAAAAGAAGTCATAAATCTTCATAGTCGTAGTACAGAGTGTAAATCGAATTGATTGTACATAACAATAAACCATACATACATGTATGGTTGATTGGAACAAATAATTGAAAATACCTTAAACACTATTGACAAACATTAACATATGTTGCTTTGTTTATTAATTTATGGCAGATAAACCACAACACGATTAGACTTGAGTTTCATGTGATTAATATCATGCAACATATTCTCTCCTTCATGATATTATAAACTTAAAAGGTATCCATTATTTATCATTCATTTCATCTCTCCATCACCTAAGATTCGACTATTAGAGAATGCCTCAGGTATAGGTCCACTTACATTAACATGTACGAAGTATGAATAAATAAATAAATATACCTGAGAGCATGTGTTTTTATAGGAGATCTCAAGTTCAATTCTAGTCATTTGTGTATTCATACAGTTTTGGAGAACAAACTATGATAATGTTTTAAGAGTGTAGTAGTCTTTGGCTATGTCAGTGGCGTTGCTATGAGGATTTATTAAAGCAAGATGAGTAAGCAAAAAATTGCTACACGCGGGCGAAATTATGCAGCTATCTAGTTTCTGTATTACTTTCAGATAATGAGTTAAAGCTCCTCAGCTGAATAACAAACAAAAACAATTTTTTGTTGGTAATAGAAAGAACTCAAACATTTGTTCAGACGTACAAATGAATGGACAAAAAACAAGAAACAACCCGTATACATATTGTTTACAATGTTTAGTGCGACAATGACGACCGGCATAAAACTAATAACTGCGGTTGCGTCACATAACGTTGTCCATAAAATATGACGGAATAATACATGGTACCATTTGCAACTTTATTTGGGCGCAGTTTTTTTAACTAAAAGCATTGCCTCATTTCCGATGACTTCATTAAATCTTTATGGGATCGCTAAGTTTGGTCATTCAAAGTTCAGAAAGGATTACGTTTATTTCATCCGCCATAATCCAATGTAATATAAATAAATAAAACCCAGCAGTCACACACACATAGCCCCGACCTCACATTAAGATTGGAGTTTTGTGTTGTGGGTATCAGGGACTACGAGAGACTTTCGGTCTCACAAAACCCAGACCCCGGACACAAATATCTGTCTGTCACATAAATATTTGTCCCGGTCTGGGAATCGAACCCACGGCCTCTCGTTTCACAGCCGGCTACTCACTAACAGCACCACGGAGGCTGTAATATACGCTACTTAATAATCTTACACGCATTAATTAATAGAATATGCATGAAATGGTTCAATGATTTCAACACCAAGTATATGCATCGGCTGACCTCCATTAGGTTTTAGTCCATTACACACCACGGGTTGGTAGACTTCACATACTTTCGAAATTCTTATGGAGAATTCTCATGTATGCGGGATTTCTCAGGATGTTTTCTTTCGTGGCTACGCGAGCGATAAACAACAATTAATATATTCATAACTTTGAAAGTCAGACATGTGCGTCACGAATGGGATCGAACCCACAACATCTGTTTTGACAACCGGTTCCTTTCTACTAGACTATTGCCACTTTTAATAATTGAATACCTAGCTTAAAAAAACGCGAGTGTTCTAAAGAATTCAAACTATATATTTGTATATTTGTCATATTTGTCTGCAGCATGAATGGGCCGGCTCGACCGGCGTAGTACCACTGTCTCACAGAAAACCAACGTAAAGTGATAGTTTACTGTCGCGTTTCGTATGGTAAGTGAGATATCCGGAGGCCCAGATTCCCCCTTCCCTTCCCTAATCCCTATTCCTGTCCTTTAAGGCCGACAGCGCATACTTGATACTTTCGGTATTGTGGATGTTCATGGGCGGTGGAGATCCCTTAACATCAGGTGACCCACATGCTCGTTTGTCGGACTATGCAATAAAAAAAAACTAAGGAAGTATCTAATTTATAAAAGCGTTTATTTTGATTCTAATATTACTTAGTTCGTGACTGAATGCATGACATCAAAGACTCATATAACTATAATGATAACTTTAACAATAATCGAGTAGTCATAATCATATAAAATTAGCATCGATATTATTCTGAGCATTCACAATCCGATTCTTACATTATAACAGTGATGGTGACCATTGACTGACAATTCTTCTATAGGTGCCACAATAAATAAAACACAAATTATTTAAATAGGCCACTATAAATAGATGCTTAAATATATCACACATTTATTCAACAATTAACATACAAACCTGTAGGGTCGCTTTCTGTAATGCATGTAAACACCGTTCCGCTCCAGCTTTACAAACAAATAATTGCACCGATTAAAATCTACGCACGATCGTTCACACGGAACGCGATTTTTTTAACATCACCATTTGCACAAGACACAGATTTTATTTTTTTATGTATTAAAAACGCGGTATGTGTGCGAGCAGCGGCGAGGGACTGACGCACCACACCACTACGTGCCAGTGCCACTAGCGTCGGACCGGTCACTGTGAATTATCCAGACAATAGTCGACTGCGAAACGGCCGGCCGTTATTAAATTATTAAGCAGGTAGCGCGCACGCTGTCCACGAAGCCACTAATGCTAGATCATAGGATATGCAAATGTTATGGTTTATTTGTAATGGACAACGATATTTTACATTATGAAACAACCTTTGAGGTAGTAAAATATTCATTCACATTGTTAGACGTGACCTTTTTATTGGGAATTTGTCATGCCTAAGCTTAGAGTATTTAAACTACTCTAAGTGCCTAAGTTATGCATTGATTTACTACTTTATTCGTTGCTGCTTGAAGAATCCATCAAAATCCCCGGACATATAAGTAACAGAATATTAACGGCGGACATATTAATGCTTTGTTAATACAAACATTTAATTTAGATTTCATTTTTATTGGAGATTGTGAAACAATCAAAATCGGAATCAAAATAGTCAAGTACTTGAGCTGTAAAAGTATAGCATGCCTTACCAAACTAGAACGGTGGTTAGCCCTAACAATGCTAGCGATATTAGTTACCCAAATCTGAGATGCTGATGATGCTGAGATAACCAACAGAATTTCGTAACAGCATTTATACCAAATGTTGTAAGGTTTTCATTTGGTCTTCCTCCCACGTAAAATACATTTATAGAATGTATGCTCATGATATTCACAATATTTGGTTTGGAATCAATGACTAAGTTGCATGTTAGATAAAATGTTCTTACGAATGGTAGGTTTTAAGTGTGGAGACGTTTAAATTGAGAAAACATCCTGCCTTAGATAAATAAATAAATAACACCCAACAGTCACACACATAGCCCCGATCACACTAAGATACGAGTCTTTTGTTGTGGGTATCAGGGACTACGAGAGACTTTCGGTCTCACAACACCCAGACCCCGGACACAAATATCTGTCTGTCACACAAATATTTGTCCCGGTATGGGAATCGAACCCACGGCCTTTCGTTTCACAGCCGGCTACTCGCCTACTGCGCCACGGAGGCTGTCATTTGCTACAAGATGACTTGTTACAATGCTGGTATATCATTGGCAGGTTATTAAAACGGTACGTGTCACCCTGAAGGTTGTATCTAAGGCCAAGATTTACATAGGTGTTACATTTTGTGGAATTAATTTTTTGGAATTAATTAATTAAAGGTTTTGAATTAGTTTATCAATATAAAATATCAATATTCATTAGTTGCATCCTGTTTTCTTATAAAAAAAACTCTGTAGTCATTGTTGTATACGAAACCGTATCTACTGCCTATTCAATTTTGGTTCAAGGTGTCTCTCTGGCATAACTAGGTATAAATTATTGTTCTGAAACAGTTCCAATCATTCGTCCCACGATACAATTTACTTTACTATATTCATTTTCAAGGTGGCATTACAAAAAGTGTTAAGTGGCTAGATGCGTGACCGCCTGTCGCTAGGACAGGAAGTTACAAATTAATTAACGCTTAAATTCATGTCTACATACTTCATGTTGCTATTTCCCACTATTATATTAATTGGCTATTTTTACCTGTCAATCAATGCATCATTACGATAGGTGGTTCTGGGTGATGTTGAATGAATGTCAATTTAACTATGTCACAAAGATGGTGCACCATATCACGAGATCATAGATATTATTCATGGGATTATCTTAAAAAATTTGTTCCAAAAAAATCCTATGGATCTGCTGACATTTCCTTACAAAACTTTTCTGTTGGTAATTTTCTAATTGTACTTATCGATTCACATCTTGAAACTTTGTGATTGAATATGAAAATGTGTTTACTGTTATAACATTCTCTTAATAAATACCATTAAAATTGACAACAACCTTGCGGGACCTCGATACTACAATGTCCGTGATGTTTTTTGTATGAGCTGACGGCGCTTAAATTATTAGGGCCATTGGCGGACCCTAATTCACTATTCCAATATGAGAAATACACTAGAATTAGTTTCCAAGATCCTGTTAATGGTTGCATCCAAATCTCCAACAGTCTATTATATCCAATATGCAATAATCGATGGTTATTGGCTGATGGTGTATTGATGGATGTTCCAAACCCAATACATAAAGAATACTACATATATTAAAAACTAGCTTTTGCCCGCAGCGTTGCATGAGTGATTACATTTATCGGCACTGCAAGATGCTGTGATTCTACACACCGAACACTATAAACACATTTTCCCAGCGCGAGAACTGAAGCCATAACCATATTTTTCTGGGATTAAACATATCCTATGTGTTAATCCAGCTAATAAACTATCTGTGTGCCGAATTTCATCCAAAGCCGTTTTAGTGTGATTGACTAACAAACATCCAACCATACAGACTTTCGAATTTATAATATTAGTAGGATACTTTGATACAGTAGATTAGATACAATCCTATGACGTTCAAACTTATGGAAACCATAGCTTGATTGTAAAGGAAATTTTAATAAGATAACTGTTTCAGTTTCAGTAATAAGTGCAGTAATATATAAGTGCGATGCGGAACGTGTTGTCAAATAGCATACTGTTGAGCAACAGTGGAACGCAGCGCGGCTCAGCCGGCCGGAACAACGCAGTTCACTTTCTTGGTGAGAATCCAGCGACAAGCGTCTACGCCACATTATAATGTCGCTTAGTACCTTGTTATTACACTTTCGATCGGGGTGTTTATACATTAAAAATTAGATCATTAGTCCCAATGAAATTTAATAAAAACGATGTAAAACGAATTTGGAAATCACTTATCATCGAAAATTTTGATTTGGCTTCTTACGTTAATCGACCAAAAAAGGGAACAGAATTTTAATTCAATGCGTATTTTTTTAAGCTCTAATACGTAAATGACCGCGAATATCATTTCATACAGTGATCCAATAAATTTATTCCTTTCTGATAGCGTATAATAAAGTAAGTTCCATTTAGTATCTGAGGAAGTAAATGCGAGCAAAACAAAAAAACTTAATTTATGCAGTAATTCTTCATTCAAAAAAATTTTTTTTGGTACTAATATTACCAAAAAAAAAACTAAAAAAAAAACGCCTGTTTGTAATCTAGATAATTTTGGATTGGGTAATATTGATAAGGTCCAAGTTTCAAGGCTTCCTCCATTCATTTCTAATATATCAAAAGCAAAATCCAAAAAACTTATAATTCCTATAAATATTATCTGTTCATATAAAGAATAAATGTTCCATAGAATTAAAGAAATTAATAAAAATTACAAACGTTCAATCAAATTAATTAACTATGACTATAAAATTCTGCATTATCAATCACTATGTAAACATGAAATAGAAATTTCATTCGTTGGTTGTATTCTGCATGACCTAACAGTGAAAAGTTATGACAAAATATATTGCAAAATGATAAAGAATTATATATTATACCTATCTTTTCGGCTGTTGAATCTAATATCATGTTATGAAAAAAATTGTATGAACAAAAGGAGCGTTTTTAAAGCAGAAAATCGCTTAAAGACTAAATACTTTGAATGAAGTAGACTTTAACATTATTATGACATGTAAAAAGTTCCCCTCGTGGCCTAATTTACGAAATAAATGATTTGATTTGAACAGCCTAGACCTATTTTCAAACAGATGATATTTTTAAGTGTACAAATTGAAACACTAGGTTTCTCTAACCACAAGCACAATTGACAGTCGGATGTGGCGCAACCAACAACGGTCACTTGGATTATTTTAGCTTGGGTGTGATTTGCAAGTGAGTTTGATCGTAACTACATTCAAGGCTTGTTAGTATTTATAAGTTACTAGTGGGCTCGGCAGACGTCGTCCTGCCTGGAAAAGTAACGCCATCTATCGGGTCCAATTGTATTTTGAAACCATCCAGGGCGCCACCCAAACGCATACAAAAAAAAACATTAAATCGGTCCAGCCGTTTAAGCGGAGTTCAGTGACATACACACGTACAGTAGAATTATATATATAAAGACTAAATGTTGCCCGCAGGTCTGCCCGCGTTGAAGTTATTTTTGGAAGAAAAGGTATACAATCCATGGAGGCTTCTTAAGCTATTACATCTTTCTATATTTTGCTGTCCCATAGGAAGTGTGTATTTTTCCGAGATAAAAAGTAGTATATGTGCTATTCCAGACTTTAATCTATCTCTGTGCCAAATTACAACCAGATCCGTCCAGCCGTTGTAGCGTGATTGAGTAACAAACATCCACCCAAACAGTCCCATTTGTAATATTAGTAGGATAGAAGATTCGCTTTATTATTCAAAGTTTTTTTTATCCTAGCACGGCAAAGTGACCGCACTTCACCTGATGGTAAGCGCAGTATGGTCCAATTAGAGTATCGAGTAGCGAGAGACGATCTATCCCCCGCTACTCAACACAATCATGCCGGCCTGCTCCTTCACACTACGCCATGGGCAAGAAGGTGAAGAAGCGGTTGAGGGTCTATTGTCAGAGTACTTAGAAGGCCGCAAAATGGCCAACATTGTACCCCAACTCTAGACCCCCAAAAAAAGTACTTATTAAAGAGACTAGTATTTTATATAATAATACCAGCCTTGTATTAAACTTGTCCCACAGCTGGGCACGGGCCTACTCTACTAATAAGAGGGGCCGTACCCTAGTCCATAGTCCACCACGCATCTCACGGCCTAATGTGAGTTGGCAGACTTCAGATATCTATGAAATTTTTATGCGAATTCTCAGATAGGTTTTCTCACGATGTTTTCCTTCACCGTTAAATCAAAAGATATTTACAATGAATACACAGGTAACTTTAGAAAAGTCAGACGTGTATGTCATTGGGCTGGTTTCGAACCTACGACTTTCATCTTGACAGTCCATAAAAAATAAACCACTTCGATAAAATACCGCCACCACCACAATTGCGTACCACGACGAATATAATACTTATAAATTAATAAATAACTACGGGTTGAAAACTAAAAAAGTACTTTGACATTGGCAAAATCACAGTTTGTAAACAGTGCAGCCATGGTATTTAATAAAAGAAGAAAGAAGAATAATAATAAATATCCCCAACAGTCACTCAGATAGTCCTGACCTCTAGGTAAAACCTGTATCGCGGGTATCAAGAACTACGAGGGACTACGGTTCCACGACACATAGACCCGAAACAAATATCTGTCTGTGACACAAACATTTGTCTCGGTGCAGGAATCGAACCCACGGCCTCTCGTTGCACAGCTGGCTACTGACCCGCTGCACCACGGAGGCTGTCAATATAATACTTATAGTAAATATTGATATAATCATAGTTGTCAATAAAATTTCAAGGACAATGTAGATTATGCTGTTTCTAGAGAGTTCTAGAGGTCTTTTAGAGATCGTCTACAAGTCTAGAAATCGTTTAAATGTGAAAGCCCTTACATAGTGCAGAATACAGACAAATAGAGTTACGTCAGTGCTACGTGTATCATAATTAGATTCGTGAGCTGCGTTTAGGAATTTGGTGTTTTTATTTCTTTTTCACACGGAAAATATACCGTTTTGTACAAATGAGAGTATTATACATGCCTCGTTGTAAGTGACGATGGAGGTCGTAAAATTTAGATGTTAATTAGATGTTTTTCGCACTGTCAAGACGAAAATACACCTCGTTTATTTTTTTCCTGAGCAGTATTCATTTGATAAAGTTGTTTTTAATATATTCAAAGCTTGTTTGCTCTGTATTTATTGATCCCACTGGTATTCTAGTCCATCTGTTTCGTAGAGTCCATTTAAAATTAAGATGACTTACAACGCGTCCCGATTTTACCTCTCACTATGCTAGCTGGCTGAAACAAGGTTTACGTTAACTCACTTGAGAAGTGTCCTTTTAGTGCCGCGCCCGTGTACGTACATAGGATTAGTATATAATAATACTAGCCCTTTATTAAACATTGTCCCACTGCTGGGCACGGGCCTCCTCTACTAATGAGAGGGGTTAGGCCGTAGTCCACCACGCTGGCCTAATGCGGGTTGGCAGACTTCTCATACCTTCGAAAAATTCTCAGATATGCAGGTTTCCTCACGATGTTTTCCTTCACCGTTAAAGCAAGCGATAATTAACATTTTAATACACACATAACTTTAGAAAAGTCAGAGATGTATGCCACTTGGGTTTCGAACCTACGACTTTCGTCTTGGCAATCCGTACCGCAACCAACTAGGCTATCGCTGCTATGGGATATAGGATTAGTATATTTAAAGAAAATTTTCATTGCAGGCCGTTATTATCTAGTTCGTTAGACTTTATCCATATGATTTGAGAATCTTTATAAATAATCTAATTAGACTGAAAGTTATGTAATGAAGCCATATTTTTAAGGATAAATAGAGGTCTCCAAACTCAATGTCAGCAAACTCGACGTAAATTCTTACGATCTGTGCGGCAACAGTCTTAAAAAGATTTATACCTTCATTGGAGTTCATAATTAACTATCGTATTTAATGAAACAGTTTTTTAAAATTTTATATAAAAAAATTATATATCGAATTTGACAACAAATACATTTTATTGTAGAGTAATAACATTTCCATTTTCTATAGACCTTCGCATTGTTTAAGGCGCTTCACCTCTAAATCTGACGCTCTCATGAGATGACTCATCGACTATCTGAAAATAGTGTCACCATTGTTCCGTTAACAATAGCAACGACATTAAATCCAGTTGTAAAAACACAACTTACATATAACAATATTGGTAAAGTGTGAAATTAATTAGCAAATGTCTAATGAAACGTATCGTACTATTGTAAAGTGGAGACGTCAATGCATGGTCAATTCTATCGCCACTGTTGAAGTTTGTCTAACTTTAGAAACTTCCTAGACAATGATGAATCGTAACGTTGCATCAAGCCAGATTCAGCGCTTGTTTCGCTTATTTGCTTTAAAACAAGTCCTATTTAAAGGTGGGTCGTTGACGGTTTTTGCATTAACGAAATGAAACCGTTTCCTATGAACGGTCAACTAGTTGAAAAACCAGTTGACGTTTTTAACTGTTTTGCAGAAACGGCCACAGATCTATATGTTTATTTCCCGGTTTGTTAGCGTCTGTCGTTGATTCAACGACGTTGAAGGAAACAGGTTGATAAATTCAACTAGTTTTGCGGTAAAGAGAAAACGGTTGACTCGTTAACAGTAGAAAAAAAGTAAAAAAAAACGGTTCGTTGATTTAACGCCCACTCCTAGTCCTATTGCTTATTTGCTTAGATCTTCGTGTTTCTGTTTTAGTGCTTCTTTAATAATAATAATACCAGTTCTGTATTATTTTTCAAACTGCTGGGCACGGGCCTCTTCTACTAATCAGAGGGGCTAGGCCTTAGTCCACCACGTTAATGCGGGTTGATAAACTTCACACACCGTCGAAATTCTTATTAAGAATTCTCAGGCATGCAGGTTTCGTCACAATGTTTTCCTTCACTGTAGTGCTGTATTATTGGATTAGATATAAGAATAGGTTTTTGAACTAAAAATGAAGGACTGCTTGTTTTGGAAGGTATTGTTCTGTAACATGTGGTTTCGCACGTGGTAATCGACTAAGTGGATTGAAATAATGTTAACCTAATTCAAGGTGATTGCGGATAATTACGAATTGATATTTATCATAATATACAGACAGAGACGAGGAATTATATGATACATTATTTTAAAATAACTTACAAGTTAATAAGGTCCACTACTGAGATAAATATAAGTGGATTTCCATTTATTAATTATGCAGCAGTGACGGTTTTCAAAAGAGATATCAACGTTACTTATTACGACGATTGGCAATATTTTTCCTTTTTTAAGTGAAAGTTATAAGTATCATAATTTACGAAATCTAGTTTCACTTATATGTTTGAATAGTACGTATATAAATATAGCACCAAGCGTTACAAAGTATTTTACTTTTTATCAAGTTAAAAAAGGAAAGGCGTGAGGAACGTGTTACAGGGAGCCTTTGACTTTGTCATGTATTGTGTATGTAGATTAACAGTAAGGCTAACTTGTTTGAACTGTAGTCAAATATGCCTGTTGTTAAAGTCTTTGTTCTTTTGCTTACAGAATAAAGTTAAGCTGAAATATACGTTAAAAACACGATGATTATAATAAAACTGATTTTACCTATTCTATCGTGGTTAGATTTACTTTTAGTCCACGTGGTCATGAAGGCTGTAAAACGACGGAACTAAAAAAGTAAAATAAACCACGTTCAAGTATTTTAAATCAGTTTTATTTTAAAGTTTAACATTCGACTAAACATAATAAAAGGACAGTACAATTTAAGTCCAGTTGAAATAAAGACAAATAATTTAAAACAATAAAAATGATTAAGAAAATAAATAAAACGTAACTTACTGTCTCATAGAGCCCCATCGGCGATGCGGTAGATTCTCCTGGTGGCTACAAAATACAATACAAACAAATAAAGCAAACGAAAAAAAACTATATATACAAAAACAAATAAAATAGTAAGTGAATCATAATTAAGAAAACAAAGTGCTAAGACAGTGTGTTTAAACAAAGAAAAAAAAATTTCACACACACTGCTGTTTTGGAATTACAAATTGTAATACTACTACTAATAGTATAGTGGGTTTATTAAATTATGTTTTATATCAAAATTGTAGTATGTTACCTGGGTGGCGTTCTTCGTAAACTAGTCCGTGTCCATGAATGTCTGTTCAAGGGGTTGCCAGGACTCCTTGTTCCATTTTCAAGTCTGTGAACAAACATTGTATTTAAGTACAGCGAGACCATTAAATCTGAAATAAATATGTAAAAAATGTAAACGTGACCTTTACAATATCGATAATCAAAAATCAAGTACAGGGGATTGATTCAATTTTATTTATAAAATATTATAATGGTTTGATATTTTTATACGATAAAAATGAACGAACTATTATAGTTTAAAGTTTATAAACTAATCTTTTATGTCACATGTTTGGCACGCATGTTGTTCCACGTGTTAATTTTTGTTAGAAACTACTTATGTAATTAGAATTTCGATATCCATTATACATGCCTATTACATTTTACTTCTGTAAATAAATATGAATGAAAAAACACATAAACATTTAATACATAGTACATAAACGCACACTAATGTTTTTGTTTGTTCATTTTATGTGCATTTCTGTATCATTCATCTGATTGCATTAGAACTTTGCGAATGAGCGTCAGTTACGAATAGCTATTTCCAAACGAAGCGGATGAACCTACAACAGGACAAACAAAGCAAACAACTTTACTAAAAAGTGATTGATTCGGACGTACATAACGTTAAATATTAACCTTTTATCACGAACATAAATTGGTTCGGGGTTCTACTACAACCTAACCTAACCTAACCATATTTTTTTTTTTTTTTTTTTTTCCCGCGGGGAAAATCCATCTTACGGATACCTTCTGGTCCTCGGGGGAGGAGAGATGGTTATGCCGGACTCACCGACCTTCCGACCCAGTTCGCCCGAAGGACTACTAGATCGGGACCCTAATCAATTTTCCTACGCCGGTGTACCGACTAAAAACCCCGCGGTAGCCTTCTGCAGCACATATGGGACAATCCCGGGGGATCCTGAGTTTACCCTGGATTGCTGCCGGAACCATCCCTGTGCCGTACCTTTACGGCTCGTCTCTTCTTGGGCTAGATGCCCCCCACAATTTACAGTAGCAGCGCGATATTTCGCGCCGCCAACCGCCTCAGGGTCGCACCATGCAGATATATATGTAAAGGCCGCACATCCCCCGCTGTGCAGCCGCGACCCCTGTGATCCCTTTTAGTCGCCTCTTACGACAGGCAGGGTATACCGTGGTAGAATTCTTCAGGGCCCCCATTCCACAGGGCGGGAGGCGCCAGTCAGTCGTCAAACTCGGCGCCTCCTTCTCGTTTGGTGACGAGCGGGATCGGTTCGTTGCCGATCCCGTTCGGCGCTCTCCTTCTGCAACATGACACGTTCGCAGAAGGAGGCCATCGCACGCCACGACCTTCGTCTGCCGACCATGGCAGATACCACAGCCGGCAGGGAAAGGTCTCCATTGACAGCTGACCTGAGAGCGCTGCGCTCTTCATCCCAAGCTGGGCACTCCGCAAGGGTATGTTGGGCCGTGTCATTTCGACAGCTACCACAATGGTGGCACACGGCAGACTCCTCTTTTCCGATCCGACACAGGAACGAACCGAAACATCCGTGACCCGACAGTACCTGTGTCAGACGGAATGTCGGTGCACCGTGGCGCCTGTCAAGCCATTGGCTAAAAACAGGACGCACTGCCTCAACAGTCCTCAAGCCTGCATTCGGAGTCTCCAGCCTGGCTAACCACAACCTAACCTAACCATGCCAACAGATAAAAGCTAATTTTTAAGAAGTAAACAACAGTTACAATTTTTTTTCTTGACATTTTTGTGATTCATTACTGAATATTGTGTGTGTGAATATGCTTATATGTTTCATGAATTAATCTCGCGTTTATTATAATTTATTCGTCAGTGTTTCTTTTTTAGCGTACTAAAGCGTGATAAAAATTCTTATAAGCAGGTCTCATTTCGAGCGTATCTTTCCTTATAATATGGAACTGTTAATTGAAATAGCAGATTACTTGAGACATTCAGTTTAAATAGATACTTATTTTATGGAGAACCAATATATCTAGAGGAGGATGAATATTTTACTTAGCTGTATCGATTTTTTTTAGTGCCTCGATAGGCATACGAGCAGACGGGCCACCTGATGGTAAGTAGTTACCGCCGCTCATAGACTTCTGCAATGCCAGGGCACAGCAAAACCGCTGCCTATCGATTCTTCTCAAGTGTCGGAAAAAAACTCATCGACAAAATTCTGATGGCAGACATAAAACAAGTTCGTTTTTGGAAGTCTTTTACGATACCGTTGACCGCCCATTAAACGTTGTACGGTGATAATGTTATATGTGTTGATTACAAAGCTACATTTATAGCCTTTTATAACTGTTTTGTTACTTTAGTGTGTAAAGTTTCTTTCGTAACTGTTGTATGTGGCTATTAAGATGTGTGTTTACGTATTTATATCGACGGATGTAACGGAAAAGACTAACTTGAACTTAACCGAGTTGGATGCGATGTGCGCGCGAGAAAAAGAAAGAAGGAATGATGCATGCGTGAGGATATTTTTGTGGAGAGTAAATAATTGTTTCGGCTCAGGTTTACGTTTACAGACTTTTGTGGTGTTCAGGCTAAAAAGTACCTGATAGTTTTTATTTCTGATCCTCATGACAGGCATTTTAGTATCAATCCTGAAATCAGTATTTAGTATCAAATCCTTTTGCTGGTGGTAGGATATTCATATCCGCCCGGATAGCGACCACCGTACACTGGGCGTAAAACCCGCCATAGTGGCACACGCAAGTGTGTCGCGTTCCGCGATCAGCCAGTGTACATCCGGTTTCTGTCGGGGGTCTAGAGTTGGGGTACGATGTTTGGCAGTTTTGCGGCCTTCTGAGTACTCTGACACTAGACCCTCGACCGCTTCTTCATCTTCTTGCCCATGGCGTAGTGTGAAGAAGAAGGCCGGCATGATTGTGTTGAGTAGCGGGGGATAGATCGCCTCTCGCTACTCGATACTCCAATTGGACCGCACTGCGCTTACCATCAGGTGCAGTGTGGCCACTTTGCCGTGCCAGTATAAAAAAAAACCTACTAATATTATAAATGCGAATGTTTGGATGGATGGGTGTTTGATTCTCAATCACGCTACAACGGCTGGACGGATTAGGTTGAAATTTGGCACAGAGATAGATTATAGTCTGGAATAGCACATAGGCTTTTTATACCTGAAAAATTTACAATAGTTTATTTTTTCACAGAGCAAGGGATCGACATGATTTTTTTCATAGAGGTAGTTTAGAAAATGACATAGACCACTTTTTATCCAGGAAAAATACACTCTTTCTATGGGACAGCAAAATATAGAAAGGTGTTATAGCTTGAGATGCCTACATGGATTGTATACATTTTCTTCCAAAAATAAAATCTACGCGGGCGAAGCCGCGGGCAACATTCAGTAGTAGATATATTGCAGCAGTCGTACACTTTCAAAACCAAGGTTTAAATAATTCCTTCTCATTTTGTCGAACCCCGAACCAAATAATGTTCATAGTTATAAAAGTAAAACTGATATTTCACAGGCACAAAAAAGCCCATAAATAACATCTGCATAACAGAGTATTACATGTAAGTAATATGATTGTATAATAAGGTGTTTCGTCTGGACGCCTTCACAAATTTTATCTTTTAAAAATTAATCCATCTGGGGATGGATTAATGTTTCGTGGAGTTATTGATAAATATATATTTAAAAAATAAAATATATTGGAAGTAGCAACCAGACTCAGAACCGCATTGCTTGTTCTGGTTAAACAAGTTTTGTTCTAGATATACATCCTAATAATAAGTTAGTCGCATAATAACGTATCTTTACTAATATCGCTTGCAACATTTATTTCCACGATTTGGGACCATAATCAAGTTTTGAAACTAACATCCAATACCTGGATGCACCACTATAGGGCGTCTAAAGTTTCCTAAAACATCTTTCGTATAAGTATTATATAGTATGATAAAAATATTATTATAAGTTATTAATATATTATATGTGACTTTGTTTATGACTGTTTTGAATTTATAATTATTATTTCTTTTGTCTTGACATTTATATTAGAATTAATAAATAAATATAATAAATAAGTAAATATGTAATCAATATTTACACGTCAATAATGACAGATTGTGTGCCTCTGTATTTAACATAAGATCTTATATGTAACCACATTCTTGCAAATAAATAAATATTATAATTATTATTAACTTCGATCCGGGGACGGGTAAAGTGATATTGTGTTTTTCTATTTAGATATACTCAGTATCAGCCTGGAGTCTGGAATTGTGCCCGGTATGGCGATAGTTTCGCCCCCTATGACATTATGGGACCGTAATAAATTCGGCGAAGAGTGGAAGAGTGGAGTGGTTGCACCTCTGCCTACCCGTTCGGGGATTATAGGCGTGAGTGTATACGTATGTATGTATGCATTGCTAAATGTATGCGGGCACATTTGAAGTTGAAATTCAGCACAACACGTATTTATAATGGAGACAGGTCTTCACACCGTTTTTTTTGTCTAAAACGTATGAGGGTAATAAATCGGACGTTTACCTGCTCTTATGAGACTTGTGAACTCTGTGTTGTGTATGACGACAATTTCTTTTGGTTCGTAAATATACTATCTTTTGTTTCTTTGGTTTAACATGGACATTTAATTACTATACTCAAAAACCTCAAGTACTTTAATACACTTTAGTAAGAGCTAGATCAATATAATTAGCTAGATTCCTTTTTATTTATTTATCCTATCCCCTAAATAGATTCCTTACTATATTAGTATTAACAGTTAAATTTTCTAATATAATAGAATCACATTTTAGATTACTTTTGTTTACAACGTAAATTAAATGAGGTAATTCATAAAAAAAAATGTTAGGTGGTAGCTTGCGTTTCACACGATTAGTGAGAATTTCTAAACTTAAATAAATCCTCATTACTTTACATTAAACTGAGCCATGCACCCGTAATTCTTTGGGTATGGCAGATGTTAATGGCGATGGACATCAATTATCAGATGACCAGCTTGTTCTTATATCTTTGCTATTATAAAATAGAAATTACCTCATATATTAGCAACTAGCTATTGCCTGCGGCTGTGCCCACGTGGAATTTATACCTACTATTTATAAAATCATTTCATCTCTCACTACTACACTTTGCATAATACAGATATCCGTTCAAACAGGTATATCTTTTAATTGAATGCACCGATTTAAATGAAATAATAAATAATAAGGACTAAATGGTAACTCGAGATACACTCTATAATTTTACTGTCGAATATTTTGTCGTAATACAGTAGTTTGGACGTGATGCTTTGGTAGACAGAAAGACAGACAACATCCCAAAAACAAGTTTGGGTTCTATATCGATAATATACTACGTTACAATCAACATTTTGCGAAAATATTTAATGTACAGACAAATGGCCTCTTCAGCTTTACAGTATAGATGTTGTTTGTAGGATATTAATGTAGATGTAATTTTTACTGCTACTGACGTGTTAGCGGGTGCGTCGGCATCGGCTTCTCCGTAACATTCGAAGTTCTCTGCATCAGAAATAGAGTTTCCAGGACTTGAATCGGCTGTGGGGACGGACTGTCCTGGTGGGTCTGCGCCATTCTGGAATGCGAAAAAAACATGAGCGCTAGAGATAAAACTAGAAATCACACACACACAAATACACTCACGCCTGTAATCCCCGAAGGGGTAGGCAGAGGTGTAACTAGTACACCCACTTTTCGCCGAATTTCGGTCCCATAATGTGATAGGGGGCGAGCCTATCGCCATACCGGGAACATTTTCCAGACTCCGGGCTAATACTGAGGCATTTCTAGATAGAAAAACCCAATATCACTTTACCCGACCCGGGGATCGAACCCGAGACTTCAGCACAGCAGTCGTAACGCATGCGCAATTACAACTGCGCCACCGAGGCAGTCGAATAAAAATAAAACTAGAAATGTACGGAATAATTATAGTATGACTTTCAGTGTTATTCTAATTGGCTTTATAGTATCTATTATAAAACAGTAATTTATCGTAGTTTTAGAAAGTATACGAGACGAGTTAATACAAATGAACGGTACCACTCGAACTCGCGATTTATTGATCACTATTGCATAACTAACTGCCAAGACCAAACCCCATGTCAGAATCCAAGAGAGACTGCTCTCTGATTATTGTAAATGTGTGAAGATAATGTGCATAGATGTGCTGGTGTTAGGTAGGCGATAGCTACCACCGTACACAGGGTGTAAAACCCATCGTAATGGCATACGCAAGTGTGTCGCGTTCCAGGGTTAGCCAGTGTAGATCCGGTTTTTGTCGGGGGTCTAGAGTAGGGGTACTATGTTTGGACGTGTTGCGGTCTTCTGAGTATTCTGGCACTAGACTTTTGACCGCTTCTTCACCTTCTTGACCCATGGCATAGTGTGAAGAAGCTACACAGCAGGCCAGCATGATTGTGTTCAGTAGCGGAGGATAGATTGTTTCTCGCTACTTGATACTTTAACTGGACAGCACTGCGCTTACCATCAGGTGTAGTGTGGTCACTTTGCGTTGCGAGTATAGAAAAAAAATGTTTAACTATAACTTGAAATTGACCAGAGATTGATTTTCACATGCAGAGTTTTTTTAAACGGTCTACACTTCTAAAAGTATTTGCATAGTTATTATTTCAATATACCCAAGTTTAAATTATTAGACACCGTCAATAAATAAATAGAGAATATTGAAGAAATTGAAGTAGATTGAAATAAACTCTGCGTACATCGGACTACAATAAATAAAAAATAACTATATGGAGGGTAGAAACATTGCACTATACTTGCGTGACGACATACAACTCAGTCCGCCCCGTGACTATGAAGGCTGTAAAGCTTTCGAAACGTCAGGATAAAAAGTTAAATAAACCGCGATAGAATCCGTAAAAAAATAGTTTTATTTCAATGTATAACATTCGCGTAAACATAAGAAACCAATTTGAAGTAGGATTCAAAATTGATTTATTTTAAATTAGACGAATTATTACCAAGCTACTTTTAGCAAATATCATTAGAAAAGCAAAAGACTGATTCGCGAAAACACTTTCTCCCTTGCATTTGTAAAGTAAACCTAGTGGTCGCGAGCCATGTCTAGGAAATAAAATCAATGCGGAATGTAGGTGACCTCAATTGATTCACCTTTGTCCACACTACACTCCAGTTGAATAGAACCGTGAAAGATGTTCGCTTCGCGTTACTTCAGATCTACGGTCTGTTATTCTATACTCTTTGACACCAGAAATTATTAAGCGTTTTATGGGGCTATTGAGGCTATTTTTTTTCCTTCTATCTGATAAATAAATAAACTTATCTGAAATTATTATAGAACAACATAATATAAAATAATTTTATACATACACGTACATAGACACTTTACGCCTGTAATCCCCGAAGGGGTAGGCAGAGGTGTAACCAGTTAATCCAATTTTCGCCGAATTTATTACGGTCCCATAATGTGACACGGGGGCGATCCTGTCGTCGTACTGGGCTTAATTTTATACTCCGGGCTGATACTGAGTATTTCTAAACAGAAAAACCCAATATCACTTTACCCGACCCGGGGATCGAACCCGAAACCTTAGCACACAGCAGTTGTAACGCATGCGCAACTGCAACTGCTCCACCGCGGCAGTCAAAATAAATACATATGTATACAATATTTCTTTATTTATCCCCTATGCGTTCCTACGCCATTCATTAGATAGAAACATTGGATAGTTGTTTCTAGTATAAAAAAGTTAAAAAGGTTTGCATGGCATGCAGTGCAATATAAGACTTGCCTGTAATTTTCGTGGCAGATTCCCAGGCGACGAGCGTGGTGACTTAGTCCTTTGGAACACGCTGGGCGCCATCATTGCCGGCACCTTCACCTCTGGAAATGACAAAAATAAAAAAAATAACTACAAAAATTCTACAAACCACAGTAATTAGAAGCGAGGCACAGTAAACAGATTAAGATAAAATGTCAACGTACTTTTGTTTCACCACGCTCCTTGTTTTCACATAAACGAAATTTATATTTAAACGTTAGTTACTTTCAAATAATAGTTAGTGATAAGTTGTAAATAAGAAATAAAATGTGACTTTACATGAATACTAAAGATTATAAAACGAAGTAGGACTCAAAAAGTAAGTAATTACAAGCTACTGAGGATTGACCCCTATTATTGGTATAGCCCGAGCATAGCAGTAGGACTATGTACAATAAGAGCTGATATTATTTTTTATAATATAAACACAATCACCTGTAAGTATTCTGGTTTTTGCTGTACAATTAACTTTAAAAATCGATAGTGTAGAACAGATTATATAAATAAATGTAGTTGTAGATGTAGTTATAATTTGGTATAAATATAATGAACTAAAAATGAATAGCAAAATTGTACTAATAACTTGGTCTAAATAGCTTATTTCAAAAACTAGGACAAAATAATAAGGACAGTTTACAAAAATAAAACAAATGCCTTTAGTCGTCATCACGCAAGGATCCCTTTGTGTGAACGCAATTCCACATAACAGTAAAAATTACGTAAGCGTTTTTGAACCTTTGGCTTTCACACTCATGACTAGTAGATGAGCTACTTTATCATTAATTTCTTTGACCAGTTATTAAACGTTCAAAGGGCAAAGTTTCCACCATAACACCTTTGTTAGTTAAACGTGTATTTTCTTTGTTAATTGTTTTATGACAAACAGTTTCTTAGAAAATTGTAGGTCTGCTTGACTACAAGCCTGCATAGCATGTTTTTGCTACTAAATACCTGATAACAATATCACGGTTCTTTATCAATGTTGATTAAAATTTATGCGACACAAAATTAAGTACTGGAATTTTGTTGTGAAACATAATCGAGATCACGTATGTTTTAGTGTTCTGGTTATTATTTATACTTTTTTATGAAATATCGTAAATTATAGCTAGATTTTTGAAAATTATATATTTACCACTAATAATAAATAATATATAAGTACATCCAACAGTCAAAGACATAGTTCTGCTGATCCCATACTAAAACTACGAGTCTTCTGTCTAGGGTATTAAGAACTACGAGAGGCTTTCATTCTCATAACATCCAGATTCGTACAAGCTATTTACCTAGATATTCATAGATTCATTCAAAATCGTCGATTAATTGTTTGCCACAATTTACAAAAGAATATAAACAACATAAGGCTGTTTAATGATTAGGAGTTTATGGTTAACATTAAACTAAACTAAACTTTATACTATAACATAACTTTCCTTTCATATTAAAAAAATAACAGAACACCAAAATAATAATATAATTACACTAAACACCGTTATAACTGCATAAAACCTTGTAGATTAAAGACAATTTATTATCATTCAAATTACTTCACTGGCTAAGTATGTGAAAGTAAATAGGATCAATGTACCTACTCACTGTAACAATACAAGCAATACAAGATTGTCATAGATATAGCGCTTAGTAATGTTTTAGTTTTGGTACAACATTCTCATCTAATACATTCTAATTATTTATTATCACTTTTAACAAAACATAATCATGATCCCCAAAACTATTAAACATTTTCAAAACATTCATTTAGGTTAGAGGTGCCAACCGTCCTGTTTTCCCAGGACATGACCTGGTTTTTATAGTGTCATGGGGTGTCCTAGATAGTTTTAAGTAGCGTCTTGGGGTTTTAAAGCGCTCTGGTAAGGTCTTGTATTTTAAAATTCGCATGCTACCTTTAATCGCGCTGTTTTAAAACAAGACGCATTCTGTTTTTAAACTAAGTTATCCTGGTTTGTCCAACTTCAAATCCTAGTTTCTGAAATTCATGGTTGGTAACCCTAATTTAGGTACCTGTTCATCTACCGACACTACAACGTACAGAGAAGAAATTGTTCACAAATTAATCATGTTTCTTAACACCCATGTCAATTCTCACGATCAATCAGATAAGTAAGACAATGCGCACCATGTGAAGACTGCAGCGACTTGCAGTAGCAGAGCAGCAGCTTAGCGAACATGAGCAGCGCCCGCCACCACGCCTCCAGGAGGCGCACCAGCTCGAACACATCGCTCTTTAACACTACCGACGGGTTTGCCATCGACATCGGCATCGATACTCCGGCATCAGTCTTTTACTACACTTCGTCACTCTTTAACACTACTGACGCGTCTGTCTTCGACATTGACATCGATACTCCGGCATCAGTCTTTTACTACACTTCGTCACTCTTTAACACTACTGACGCGTCTGTCTTCGACATTGACATCGATACTCCGGCATCAGTCTTTTACTAGACTTTCGATTATTTCAATTATCATAATAATTACTTGTAAGTTTGAAAACGATGAAATTTAACCAAACATGATAGATTATAATTGTTTTTATGGGTTTTGTGATAGTAGTGTTAATTCTGTTAGCATCCGACTAAATTAAAACTGTGAAAGAACGGAATACAGTATTTCATTGTTTATTCCAGTTTTAGTTCTAAGCTAATCTCTGGTGTTGATTTTGTGTCATTACAGTGTTTGTAAGTACAAACAAACCAGAATTACTTCCTTTCTTAGTAGAGTCCTGTCACTGTAATTCACAATAAATAGTTGCAACCAATTTGGTAGAACTAAATTTATATTTTAAATAATTTAGTTTGTCACAAGATAATTGACACTATTGAGTGGTTGAGATCGATTGAAAGCATTGTTACAATACACAACAATCTATGATTTTAATTTAAAATGTGCATTCATCTACGCTCAATATTTTGTTCTACAGAAAAAACTAAAAACTTTTCGTGTTAAAGTTCGGAAAATAAAGTTATTTGATCGTTTATAAGTAACAAAAATATATTTTTCTCAATTAAAAATACTTTTGAATTGACGAAACCAAAATTCAAATTGCTATTTATGTTCTATTTAAAATGTTGACAAACGCCCATATTATACTTTAAACATTTCTAGATATGATACAAGTTGGTTTGTGTTGGCACGTTGATAACAAGGTTTGTTCAACTAAAACACCGTAGAAAGTTAACTTTTGTACACGCAATACCACCGAGAGATTTGATAAGAAACTGTGTCATAGAAATCGATAAGGTTCTGAACTCAGTTATGTACGAGTTAATTTTCTAACTATGTAGTTAAAGAAGGACTGTAACCAAAATTAAATTAACAAATACCATGTGATCGATTGAAGACGTATGATGTGACAAAAAAAATCTAGTTGATGTGTACAAAGTTTAAAAATAGTTTTAGGATAGCAGTATTAAAGGAACAATTTCAATACTTTAAAATGAAAGAGATTTATTTTTCTATTGGATTTTTTTGTGTTCGTGTAACTAACACTTAGCACTAACTAAAGTTACATTATTGATTGAAACTCATATAAGATCAAACAAAAGCAATAAATCAATGCAAGATTTCACTTTTCTTTTAAGATGATAATTATGAGATTGACGTGTTATTAATTAATAAAAATTGCTTAGCACACGAGGTGTGCTCCCGATAATTGTCCCCAGTTATGATCAGTTAACACCGATCGCTAATCCATGATCATTGGATGTCACGCTCTCTGCACAGCTATCTAGTGGCCGAGAGTAATAGCACAAACAGGCTTGGTATCATGGCAGTGGCGGCGTAGCATGGGTTGGCACCCGGGGCGGTTTTCTATTGGGCACCCTCAAAATAAAACAATAAATTGTAATCGAAGGGGGGGGGGGGTGTTTGTCAGAGGTCTAAATCCCTAGTGAATACATTAAATGTAGATCAACTGTAGATCCCACGGTTAAAACCGTTCAATACAAAATTGAAGAAAATAAAATATCATACATAATATGTTGTTTAGTATTGTCACGGCTGTAAAGTTTTTTTTAAAAATCATCACTATTAAAACATCGGATTCCTAAGTCTTCAAAGGCGGATTTTCGATCCACTGCGCGTCGTCGACGTTCGTCGCAGGCCCATATCCTCCCTGTACGGATGTCCCGTATGGGCCGAGTACCTGAAAGCCCGCTGCGTCGCCTTGCTGCGGAAACCGCAGCGTTTGGTGGCGCAGCGAATAGTAAGGGGCTATCGCACGGTCTCCCACGAGGCGGCCTGCATATTGGCCGGCACACTCTTTTGGGAGTTGGACGCCAAACTCCTCTTGTCAGCGTTCCTCTGGCGGGAGGAGGCGTCCAGCCGCCGCCAGGAGAGACTGGCCCCGAGGGAGATTGCGGCTCGGTTTCGCAGAACCGCCGTGGAGGAGTGGCATTTCAGGCTGGAGAGCCCGACTGCGGGCTTGAGGACTGCTAGAGACTATCCCACCCACACACCCGCCATTGTAACTCCTGTTTAGCCAGGATCAACAATGGCACGCATTTTTTCGACACAGAGTAATGAAACTCGGCGAGTCTCTGGGAATGCTTCATAACTGTCTTTTATCCCGCAACGAAATTAATCAAATAGAAATATAGGGAGGAGTTGGAAATATATATTGTCCACTTCCCTCCATAGCAAAGCGGGAGACAAATACTGAACTAAAGAGGTATTAACCTCAATAAAGGACATTTACGTCTGGAGAAGCCAGACGTAAAGCACCACGGAATTTACTTAACGGGTCCTATCATGCGAGCTGTTACGCTTGATTCCAATAATAGGTATGGCAAAAAGGCCGGAAAGCACGGAAATTCCTCCTAGTCTCCACAAGGTCCATATAGTATACAACTCCAGATATTATTTGCATACTGTCAAGCATAATGTTGCGCTCATTTTGCCAGAGACTACACTCCCAAAGAACATGATGCGCGGACTGTTCGTACTCACAGTTTGGTGTAGAACATGGGCACGCAGGCGAATCAACCAACCTAAATGAGAACAGTTTGCTCTTAAAGTTGCCATGACCGGTGAGAAATTGTGACACACAGTGATAAATTTCCAGCCAAGTTTTTGTTAGACGATCGCGAACCAAAGGAAAATACTGATATAAATGCCGCCCTTTAATTGAATTATCCCATCGACATTGCCATTCGTTTAGCAGTTTGTTGCATATTTCGGAACGCTGTTTAAAAAGTCTACCGATTCTCGGGAGTTCACGCGACGTAACAAAGTTCTTGTCCATATCCTCTCTCGTAGAGTAATACATAGCGGCGCGACGCTGTGCCTCCAGATCGACTGGAAGTACACCCGCAAGGACAGGTAAAGCTTCAGTACTAACGGTTCTATACGCCTTACACAAGAATATCAACGCCAAACGCAAACGGGCTTGAGGACTGTCGCAGCAGTGCGTCCTGTCCTAAAGAGATGGCTAGACAGGCGCCACGGGGCGCCGACGTTCCGATTGACGCAGGTATTAACGGACCATGGGTATTTCGTTTCGTTCCTGTGTCGGATCGGAAAGGAGGTGTCCGCCGTGTGCCACCACTGTGGCAACTGCCGCGAGGACACGGCCCAACATACGTTGGAGGAGTGCCCAGCCTGGGAAGAAGAGCGCAGCGCTCTCAGAGCAGTCGTTGGAGGAGACCTCTCGCTGCCGGCCGTGGTGTCGTCCAAGGTCGCCAGCCGGAGGTCCTGGCGTGCGGTGGCCCACTTCTGCGAGAACGTCATCTTGCAGAAAGAGAGTGCTGAGAGGGATCGGGAACGATATGATCCCTCCCGCCGCCAGAGAAGACGTAGGAGGCGCCGGGTTGACGACTGACCGGCGTCTCCCGCCCTGTGGAATGGGGGCGTTTGAATTCCACCACGGTAACCCCTGCCTGTCGTACGAGGTGACAAATAGGGTCCATCGGGGGTCGCGGGCGCGCAACGGGGGGCTGTCAGCCCGTATCGATGCACTCCCAAATTCGGAGCATCGTGCGACCCCGAGATGGACGGCAGCGCGGGTGGTAAGGCCTCGTTCGCTGTCGTTGTTCGGTGCGCGGGGGCTCCTTAGCCCTCCATGGAGATGAGCTGCTACGCGGCACCGCGCAGAGGCGATTCCGGCTGCAATTCTAGCACTCCTTAGAATACCCCGGGATCGCTCCGTAAGCGCCGAAGAAGGCCACCACGGGGTTTTAGCTGGTAGTGTCGGGTGTGGTGTACATAGGGGGTCGAGACTCGATCCAGCAGCAGCACGGATAGCCATCATCCGGGCGAGGGGGATGCTGGGTCGTAAGACCGGCTAGTCCAGCATACCCGTTTTATTCTTATTCCGCTTCCCCCCGGAGCAGGTGGCAGTAATAAAACGCTTACCCCGCGACAAAAAAAAGGCCCATATCCTCTTTTCTGTCGCGACATATGATATATTTCTTTCACATCAACCAAGTCCATCACATGTTGTATGCGCTCTATTATTTGTCGCCCCCATTCATTACCACGTCCACGGTCCACGACCGCTTCTTGAAAAGAAATTCTGCAGCTTTCAAGTGGCGCCTCAGTCCTAAAACTTCCAAAATAATTTCCAGTACAGAAAATTCATCATAGATTTTGTCAGAATTGGAAATGTACCACGAAGTCTGCGTGAGCAGAACTTAAGGCTGAACAACACCAAATGTTATGAGAATGACATTAATTGCCTTGTAACTATGATCTAGGTCTCCGTGAAATCTATTAAGACGTTCTAAAATAGCTCTCTGCAGCTCTTCTGGCAATCTTAGTCCAGCATGTTGGGTCATTTCTCCTGGCCGCCCGTGCCGTCCTCGTCGGGCATATGAGATGCACAAACAGCTACTGAGTTATCACCATGTTGGCACCCCTTGGTGCTTGGTACCCGGGGCGGACCGCCCCCACCGCCCCCCCCCTTACGCCGCCACTGTATCATGGTATCCAGGTTAGTGAGCCGCTTTCCTGTTTAATTCACCACTTTACCAATTTTCGCAATTCTGTGTTCACTTTGAGCAATTTTGCACACCTTAGAAGTTTACACGTCAATGGTATTCACTTTGGTTTGTACTTTTTTTGTATACATACATTCACTCACGCCGTTAATCCCCGAAGGGTAGGCAGTGTTACCAGAACACCCACTTTTCGCCGAATTATTACGGTCCTATGAAGTGTAAGGGGGCGAGCCTATCGCTATGCCGGGTTCAATTCCAGACTCCAGGCTGATACTAAATATTTCTTAATATGATACTAACTAAAAAACCCAATATCACTTTACCCGACCCGGGAATCCAACCCGAGACCTCAGCACAGCAGTCTTAACGCATGCGCAATTACAACTGCGCCACCGAGGCAGTTTTTTTGTGTGTACCTACAAAAATGATTTATTTTAATGTTTCTAATAAAGCACTCATTTGGACATAGAATACTAATATCAATGATATAACTATTACAACGTTGAAGTATAGTAATATACAATGTTGCATGAAGATGTTTTCGAATATATTTAAGAAACTCATGTGTCTTTCATTCACCCGTTTAAAAGGGGCGACTCTTTAAAATATAGTCACATCTGTCAACAGATTTTACTCATTGTGCGGCTTAATGTGAGCTATGTTATTTATTACACTTAGTGAATAATATAAAAAAATCTTATTATGTTTAAATCACTACAATAGGGTAGTTCTTCTGTTTAATTTTGTACATTATTCAATATGGAACCGAATATAATAAGCATAAGAAACCCTTTTGTGAAAACAACGGCAAACGTCACGGCTCATATCATGCATCATTTTCTTGTCATTTGCCAATTACCTATTCCAGCACATTTAAATGGCATCTAATTTACTTATTTTTGGTCGGATTTATAAAATTCTTTCGATAATAGGTTTTAGGTAATGTAACTTTTTTATTAAAATAAGAAAAAATCGTGATAACTACCCTATTGTTTTTTGTCACTTACAATATCAATGTTTAGGATTTTTAAAACAATGCATGGAACTTTTTAACATATTCAATACCCTGCTAAACTCATATGACTAATATCATTTACGAAACAAAACACTACAACAAAAATTTACGTTGCTTTTCAATTGTATACAAATTAGTGTGGGTGTCTTAACCGAAGTGCAATTTTGCAACTCATTACGGAATCAGGTGATTATTTACATACAAAATGATTAATAACCAGCAACTAAACAACCATTCGAACATGCAAGTAGATTACCGACACGTATGCGTCCGATTTACGTAAGCCGTCCTTCGAACAGTATTACTTAAGTACATAAACGGTAATAGAAATAATATTAACATTCATTAACTCTTATGAAATATCCTTCAATTTGATAAATATAATTAATGTGTAGCCTATTAATTTATGTTCTTTTAAATGTATATACGGCAATAAGTAAAATATAAAATTATGCAGTCAAAGTAAATCCAATGCACACGAAAGCATAGCATCCATTACTTCAATACACTGAACGTGACGAATCATTTGCACATGATTATAAACAAAAACGAAGCGAGATTTCACCAAAATGTTTGTCACTGTACCCAAACAACTTTACTATTTCTATTTTACACAGCAGTATTATTAATTAAATGCGATAAACACTAAGTATGATGGCATTATGTCAACTAGTAAACGCGCTCGGTTTTTCGTCTTTAGGTGTAATGTAGGGTAGTTTTCCCCGATTTGCAACTTGTACCGACGAGGCCCGCCCACAGACACCGACTGTGCTTGCTGCACGCTAACCGTTCATTCATAATTATGCAACAACAACTAATATTACGGTATTATCGATAAACAACGAGGTAAAGCGTTACAGACAAGTAAAAAACATTAATAATTGTTGTTGGTGTTGCGATAAGTTTGCGAGATCAATTATATGCATTGTACTGGTCGAATAGGCGATTGTGAAAGTTTGAAATAAATATGTATTGTGTAGGAAAATGTATTAAAAATGTTACATTTGGAAGAAAAGAAGAAGAAGAACAGATTTGTCGATGCAGACGGGCGAGACAAATTACGAATTACCTAAGCATAATGAAGTGCTTCATGAATAATTTGAACCCCGTACGTATCTAATACGTTCGCTAACCCTATGTAGTTGAAAATTGTATCAAATTTAATTAAAACCCATATCTTTTAAAATATTTTAAAGAAAAAATAAATCATCTTCATACAATTAAAACCTATTCAAGCCGGTGCGAGGAAGACTGAGGCAGTAAGAGCTTTGCTAAACGGTTGTATTCGTATGTTACAGTTATACAATGTTTTTTCTTGCTTTCTCTAATGTTTAATGCCACCAAACATAACGAGACAAAACATACTGTTCCAGACTCATACACCGAGTATTATAAGAATCCCAAATCTTTAGCTTTGGTGCGATTACTTGTCTCGGCAAGGAATGTAGTCCTACCGAGAGCTCAGTAGTTAATAATAATCATTGGTTACTATTTTATTTTAATACTTGTTACAGAAAACCCAGTCAACAAGCATGATCCTTTTTTTTATACCACGATGGTGGCAATCAAGCTTATGGCTCGCCTGATAGTAAGCAGTTAGAGTAGCCTATGGACGCTTACAAAGAGCATCACATGACTCATTCAGTGAAGCTTGTTTAACGAGTGAATACCGATTTCCTAAAGAAGCGTGGCATTTCGCATGCCCATGTGAGAGGATTTGACGCACCAGAAACATTTTCTTTAAATCTAAACAAGCGATGTCTATACAACAGCTTGATTTACTTTCAGATTATTTATTGGAAATATATTTTAATATAAACAGTGTATGTAATCTTATATTACCAGCGCAAGAACAATTAATGACACTGTATAAGGCGGCAGCTGAAAAAAATAATTTGATATTTTCTATTGACTCAATTATATTTCCAACGTCGGTATATCGAATGAGAAATTTATTGGGACGGCTGCTTTCAACTACTTAATTTATTACAACTAAACAATAGACGCGCCGTCATGGCTTTGGGTATATTCCATTAAAAGTTTTTTAATTCATAAAAAGTACACCGACTTCAATAAGAAACAAATTACGCGTCACTATAAAATTTGAGGGTTGCCCTTGATTTTCGGAGATCCCATCATCAGATCCTGACTTGGTGCCAATGGGACCACCTGGGAAGTGTACCCTTTTTAACAAAGAAAGAATTTCTCGAATCGGTCCAGGCGTCTTCGAGTAATCGGGTAACATACATAAAAAAAAAGATTCCGACGAATTGTTAACCTCCTCCTTTTTTGAAGTCGGTTAAAAATAATGTTGTGAATATCATGTTCCTCGTACTATTCCTTTAAGTAGTAAAATCACAACCTAGGTTGATTATATTTTAATAACCAGCTGTCGCTAATTAACCACTCATTATTCGACAATTATAGGCAATTAGTTCAGTCGAATGCTTCTTCGTTGAAAGCTTATCGTTTGTATAATCTTGAAATAATGAATCAATCATCAAAGAATATAAATAAATAAATATACCCAACAGTTACATACACAGTTCTGAACCCCACACTAGGTTAAACCCGTATCGTGGGTATCAAGATCTACGAGGGACTACTGTCCTACAACACCCAGACCCGAAACAAATATCTATCACACATATGGCCTCTCGTGTCAAAGCCGGCATCTTGCTCGCTGCGACACAGAGGCTGTGAAATCCCAGAAGCTGAGTATTAAGGTATTTATTATGAACATGTTAAACAGGATTAAGAGTGAGCAAATAATATGGAATGTTTACCTTTTAAATTTTACTTTCCGGCGCATGATGTAGAGAAATACAGGTATATCGAGGGCATTGTATAAGGATATATATCTTCATTATTACTATTATTTTCGCATAAAGATCATCAAGTCAAAAAAGATGTATTGGAGAAAATTTAATTCTATAAACCTATTGTAAACACATATTACTGCAAAATCATTTTTTTGCTTTTCCTGCAAACATTTTGCACATACGTCTTGATTAAATTATGTATTTAATACCGACTAGATTCTATAATAATAATTCATAGACATCCTTTTTAATAAACATAACATAACATAACTTCCACAAAATGTCCGTCACAAAAACATATCACAATTTGCAGTAATTTCTTACACATTTCAACTGTAACATTCCAAAATGATGCAAACAATTAAACGATTAAAAACATAATTTATTTTAAGATGCTCATTATTCGCCTGGCAGTGAATTATATCGAGATAAGTATGACCAGAGCAAAAACACGTTTGCTAAGTTGAGGAATTTGCAAACGTGCAACAAAAAGGCGTTTCTTCATATTTACCTCAGTTCAACGTTCTTTAAATAAATCAATTCACAACGATTTCCCAGTATCATTACATTTGAGAAACTCACTCGAAACGAAATAGACCGCGAACGTGTGCTACATTATTTGCATAACTACACGGCCTTGGAAACTATGGCGCGATGTGAATTTCATTCATATACTGCCTTTTTATATACCATTACTGGTCAGTTTCAAAATAGCCACGTAGCTTTTGATCTGACTACCTTTAATCAAACGAATAAAACTATTATTAAATTAAATATTAAAATACATATGTATTGCGCGATTAAGACCCGTTTCTTAATTTAATAATATCTATGTCTTCAAATCGCGAGTCTAAAAACACGAATAATAATAGTCGTATCTACTGATTTATCAAATGATCTACTTTTAATTAAAAATTATTTGATTTAATCCAGTTAATGACACCTAACTCGCCTATTGGTAAGTGTCCACGCCTGTCCAAGAACAGTGGGGATACCACGCAGAAAATCTTATTACAAAGTATTATCACATGAACATTGTACTGCGTTGCACTTGTCAATAAATATAGGCAACAGTCACATACGAAGTCTTGACTCCGCACTAGGTTACACCTGTTTAGTACTACAAGGAAGTCCGGTCTCATAACACTATCGTGGGTATCAAGAAGGACTCCAGTCCCACAACACCCAGACCCGACACAAATATGTGTCTGTCACACGAACATTTGTTTCGGTACGGGAATCGAACCCACGGCATTTTGTTTCACAGCCGGCTGCTCACCAGTTGCGCCACGGAGGCTGTCAATACGAGATATAAGATTTTTTGTCTCAATTCATGAGAATATCACATGAGAAGCGGCCCAAGCTCCTGGTTAGTGATAGTAAGGCAAACATTCCGAACAAGCTTTGAGAAAGTATTTTAGTCAAAGTGAAGTTTTAGGCAAAAGAATTTATTTAGACGTACAATTTTAGAGGCTTACTATAAAACCTATAAAACAAAACTTTGCGCTTATATCATTACATATTTAAGCTATTTCATTACAGTCGGAATCAAATGTAACCTTTCACTATACACCATTATATGTGATATTTTAGATTAAACTATTGAATTCAGAAGAACATTTTAGACACAAAGTAGCGATAAGAAATTGCTTAACGCTTTTAGACTGGTGAAATAATTTGGCTTATCATTGGAGATATTGTACTTTTAATGTAAACTGCTAAATGTAAGTTGAAAAGGCAGTGTCGATGAAACAACGATTTTAGTTGATTGATCGTTTGGAGTAGAGCCATCGACCCCAAATTGCGCAACCGTGGCCTGGCATTCGATGCACATTCGATACACCGACATCATAACGCTGTAAAAAACAGCTAAACGTTATTTAACATTGTCTCATTACGAGCATGACGATCTGAGACCAATTAATCGATTTTTAGATCGATCCAAGGTACTGTATCGATTCTGTAAATCGATTGCGCAACATAAAATATAGGGATCAATAATCCCTATAAGCAATTTACCTAGTCCATTTTTATTAATCGATATAGGTACTACTATTATTGTTGTATACTCAATTATTATACATTACCACATATTCTAACGTGATTATTCAAATTTAAGAACATATGGGACTAAACGACTTTAAAAAATCACTTGTCATAAAATGGGATTAACAGTAATGTTATTTCATCTCAATAAATGCTTCGTATTAGACAATATTTTTCGATTACGAATCTATAATCGATGCATCGATTTTTGGACGGATCGGCATCCTTACCTATATCATTAATAAAGATCAAATGGTGAACGGAAGTTTTCTTCTCATTATAATGGTTCCGTGTTTTTGTGTCGTAGAGGATATGGCTTCGCCCTGTTTGGCTTGTTTTTGCCATACAAGGCGGTTTAATGTGTAATCAAGGGAAACTTGAATTTTTATACAACGCATAAAACTAATATAAATAAGATACCTTTATACGATTATTAATTAGTATACGTTTGCATGATCATGTTTTTTGTGTAATATCAGTAGGTGTTCGAAACTTGTATGGAAATTATAATATAGCTATTTGATAATAAAGATGCCATTACTTTCTTTTTAATGACATCAGTCAAGTTGCTTGTCGTATTTTAAGTATGATAATGGTGAAGAGAGACGAAAATGGTAAAACAAAGCTGATATTCCGGGTGTGTGCCCAGTATGTACGCGCCTTGAATTCCTGAGCGAGTAACGATCCTTCCCTTCCTATAACAACATTTAAAAGAGCTTAGTCAAAAGAATTAGCTTACCGCAATTTTAATCTCCTTTTAAATCCGAGCAAATCACGAGGAACGCAATCTGGAAAGAAACAAAATATCAAATTAAATTAATTTAAAATTCTACGACAATTTATTAAAATTAACATTTACAAATTAATAAATAAAAAATCATTGCTACATTAAATAAATTAATGAGTTAATTTCACTATGAGTTATGTTTTTATCTGAATTATTGTTTTAATAGCGCGTGATTTCACTAGCAATGAACAAGATTTACGTTTTAGTCACGTTTCGAATTTGTACAAAAGAGTAGAACAATTCTTACAGCTCGTGCGTAAAGTAGTAATTTTATTACTAGATTTAGAGATTCGTTGTCGAAAATAAATTGTAACACTCAGTTTTTGACCAAATGTTTAGTTTGGAAGTGTTGGGACAGAGAATTGTTTTGTGGATGCTGTCGGAGGATATGTTTTAATTACATTTACAACCTTAATGATGGTGCTAAACTTACATTACAGGTGGCTAATACTAGGATATATTAAATTTAGTAATTTAACTGAGTATTCTAATGCCTGTAATATTCCTCAAGATAAATATAAATAGTATTTCTAGATCATGGCTGCTATGTAATGTTCTAATAGATTAAATTAACGACAAGTGTACTAATTACTACGTCAGGTATTTTTTTATCAAAACTAAAGTGTTATAGTTTGTGATGTTAGATTTAGATAACAATCACTAAAACTACTCGTTCTCATTCTGAAAACAGTAAGTTAATCCCCTAGAGCTACGGCCTATTTTAGATTGTGATAAAAATGAGTTTTCAGTAAGCATTCAACGTTCATACGGGCAGAGCCACGTGCAAAAGCTAGTGTCTGCTATGTCTCATTCCAGGAGTTGTTATTTCCTCAGAAAAGTTTGATTTTGGTATGCTAACAATATTATTCAAAAAGTGACCAACTGTCAAATAATTATTGGCTTTTTCCTAGATTTATTTAGTTATTAATATAAGTTTGTTATATTTGACTGCATCGGTGGCGCAGTTGTTATTACGCATGCGTTACGACTGCTTTGCTGATGTCTCGGGTTCGATACCTGGGTCAGGTAAAGTGATACTGGGTTTCTCAGTATTAGCCCGGAGACTGGAACTTGTGCCGGGTATGGCGATAGGCTCGCCGCATATCTCATTATGGGATCGAAATTCGGCGAAAAGTGGGTGTACTGATTACACCTCTGCCGCCCCCTTCGGGGATTACAGGCGTTAGAGTATAGTTTTATACATACATATGTATGTATTGTTTTATTATTACGTACATACACTACATTTTTTTTTTTGCATTAAATAAAAGTACTATAGTATAATTCAATATTATATAATTAGACTATACGGAACCAAGCGTTAAGTGTGACTTTCTTACCATGTTTTGTCGAACAAGAAGGTTTGGTAGTTGTTAACATTAATGTAATTGGAGCCGTCCCGCTGCAGTTGCGATCGATGCCAGTCGTATCAATTGCATTATGATATTTCAAATGTCGTAATCTGGGCCTCTGATACTGTTTCGTAAACTTAATAATCGTACGTGTGGCACATGACAACTATTTCAAGCTATTTTAAAATATCTATAATGATAACAAATTATTTTATGCATGAGTCAATATAGGTAAGTTAGGGTTATTTACAGCAAACATAATATATTTTAAAATGAACCGTATGTATTTTAAAACATAATGAATAAAAACGGACACAACGCATTTAGTGAAATCAAATGAATGCAATATAAATGTAAGACATTCTGAGACGATCGATTTAGAAAGCAATGCAGCAAAAACCACAACGCGCATTGCAAATCTACGTTTTGTATAATTATGCAGAATCTTAATTTGCGTAAATATAATCAAGATAAAAAAAATTAAACTGCACACCCGACAATTCTAAAAATATGGTAAGTCTACCAAACCGGCACTAGGCTGTTGTGGTAGACCAAGGCCTAACCCCTTTTATTAGTTTAAGAGATCCGGGTTGTTTTATACATACAAAGCTAAATAAATTTATACAAAATTATTGCTTCATTATGAAACAGGGCAGAATACTATCTTTCTAAACAATTTGTTGATCGTGAAATGAAGTTATAAGAACGGTTGTTATCGAAATAATCTTATTCTATTGTTTTATATTGGTTTTGTCAGCTGCTTTAATGATAAAGAACATGTATTTTTATTTCCATTATACACTTAATAAATTTAAAAGTAGATACAAAACATAGAAAAGTAATATGCGGACGAATAGTTCGCAAGGAAACATATTAACATTAAATAACAAATTATCGTATTCTTAATGTTATTAGGTGTAAACACTGAGTAAAACATAACATAAAATACAGAAATGTATTAGTAATAAAAGTTCATGAACAAAGCCATTTAGTACGATGAACTGTAGTGTTAACTTTTTACGTTCATGTATTTTATCTATTACTAGCGGACCCGGCAGACGTCGTCCTGCCAGGAAAGTCGGGGCATTAATTAATAATAATAATAATACTAGCCCTGTATTAAACAGTGTCCCAACTAGTCATGAGAGTGGTTAGGCCTTCGACCACGCTGGCCTAATGCGGGTTGGTAGACTTCACATATCTTCGAAATTCTTGTGAGAATTCTCAGGTATGCAGGTTTCCTCACGATGTTTTCCTTCACCGTTATAGCAAGCGATAATGGACAATGAATACACATGTAACTTTAGAAAAGTCAGGCCATTTGGGTTATGAACATACGACTTTCGTCTTGACAGTCCGTACCGCAACCAACTAAGCTATCGCTGCATAGGCATACAAAAGGCTATTTCTACCGCATATTTGATATTGATATATGGTAGTTTCTAATTTCTTCGTGTCCACTAAAATCTGTTTTAAACTAATAGAAAATCACTAGTCGCAATAAGCGCCGTTCTGTATCATTTATTGACGGTCTGACAACTGCCACTGCAGTTTACTACCGGGTGCGATCGCTCTGATTCAGATGCAATCAATGGTGTAAATAGTTCGTTGACTTGTTTCTTATCGGTTTATTTGTATCATTATTTAAAGAAAAATACATTTTCTTGATTAACATTATGAATGAATGTTATTTCTTGTTACTGTCAATGAAGGAATGAGAAAGTTTAACACTTTGAAATGATATTCAAAATCTGTGAATTATTTAAATTATATAAAAGTAATAAATCAATATCAAAATGAATAAAAAAATAAATATTTATACTGTTAAAATATGTTGTTGACCAGTTTCTACTATTGCGTAATAAATTAATCGTAAACCACTAAGAAGACTTTTCCATGTTGTAATTACAGAAAAAATCTCTTTATGAAATGACAGTAATTGCATAATAAGCGCAGTCAACTTTAGAATGTTAGTCGAGTTCTGTGAACAGGCGTTTAAACGTTTAAAAGGCGCCTACGGTAATCAACTCGCGCCTTATTAGGAATATCATTGAGTTGACAGATGCAAGCCTTGTAACCACTTAGTCATAGTGATTGTTATATCATTTTGTTGGTATGATCTAAGATTGGGCAGTGCAGGTTCCGGCGATAGATTTATTTCCGGTGGATGTTGCAAAGGATGAAGGTAATCATCATAAACATTTTAGATCTATGGCTGTATAGTGTTAGGTACATAAAGTTAGCACCATATTGTAAAATGTACAGTAGAAAGTTTTGAGAATTTATTATATTGTATTTTTTACAAAACCGGGGACCAAAATTTATCTACAAAATATAAAATGTTATAACGACTACCGTAATAACAATTTTAACTTTAGGAAAAGCCCTGGGTGACGGCAAAATGGCTTTCTCCTTTTTGCTCTTTTGTAACATGCAGCAAGCCCCTTTATATTTCGCAAACAGCTTTATGAAGTGGACAAAGATTTTATTGCAATCTGGTTTCATTGAACTCGTATACAAAATGTCTAATGGTAATGGTAAATATGTTTTACTGATTGAATTAGTGTTTTATTGATTTCTTCTGTCGTACGTTTATATGAAATCACCTATTCTTGAATGACCAGATTGACATTGTGCAGACAATATAGTGTGTTATTAGAAAAAGGATGTCACGTTCTAAGAGCATTTTAAGATCATTGTGACATGTTTGTTTACACCTGTTGAGGATAACATTTTGTTCGACTTTATCCTTTTAATATATTATTAACTGAACCTCTTTCTATAATTACTAACTATCAGAATCAGTAGTGGAGCCTGTTCGTAGGTTATTCACAACAGCTTAAAATTCAAGATTAATAAAAAAAACCTTACGAATATTGCAATTTTAAATAGATATATTCCTCTTGTCCCAACCAAAGTCTCCTGTAATATCGAGGTCATTTACTATCATAATGAAATGAAACAAATATAAAACTGTTTTTCTAGTAGGATAACGGATAGCAATTTGAACAAGACTATAGCCAACAACGCACTCATGGTGAAAAAGTCACCATAGCGGCTCGTTCCAGTAAGTGACGTTGTGGGGTCAGCCTATAGTAGTAGCTAAATGCTTACTTTAGGCAGGCATACCTTCGGCAAACAGGAGCAATGAGCCTCGACGGTCCACATTTAATGAAGAATACTATCAGTGTAGTTACCGTCGTGCCTGAATAAAAACAACATGCCTAAAAGATTCGTATCTTGTTACACAGTTTCATTTTTTATGTTTTATTATCAAGCACATGGCCTTTATGTCACTCAATATGATTGTAGCAAAAGTGGGCGTGATTGAATCTATCTATTGTGTATTTTTTTCATATTTGCTAATATATTTTTATAATAGCGATATACGCTTTACCATTACTATATTATAAGGTATTTGAAAATTATCTGATGAATTAATTCAAAACATGTCCCTTTTAATTACTGCGCAGTAAACAGCTGTTTGCAAAGCCTCGTGAATGAAGCTATTACACAGTAGTCTCTATGAAGCACCAAGTAATAAAAAGATTTAATGTAATCCTACTGTGCTATTTCCACGAAAAAGATGATAGCTTTTAAACGAGCCTTTTTTATTATTACGCTAACGTTTTCATATCCCTATAATCGCCTTTCAGTGAACATGAAGAGAAAACATAAAATGTCGGCGATTGCAAGTTTCATGGATTACAGATTTGACGGTCTATTTGAAATGCACACCTAGAATAGCAAAACGCGTCAGGGAGGCAAGAGTGATGCATAAATCTTGTTAGATCAGATTAGATTAGATTAAAGATATGTTTACTAACGGAAGAGGTGCACTGCGTATTTGCTTCAAATTGATTTATAATTTGATATCGAATACGTTGCTCCACTGCATTGGAGCATTTTACTTTATTTTCTTTCAGTCTAGTATTGGGGTTTGGTGGATGTATAACATTTAATATTCCCAGTTAAGAAATCAAATCACTCAAATTAGCCAACTGCTGCTATTAAACCAACATCTTGATTGTGGCTGTGTAAAGTCGTCGGAGTTTTAGAGGCATTAACAACTCAATATAAAATATTTATACCCTTTAAACAAAATTGATTCCTATATAAGTAAAGTGTGCGGTAGGTTCTAAACTGAATGACACTTGCTTACATTATTAAAGTTTCTAATAAAATACTTTTTCTTCGGAATTGAATGTTCTTAACACGCTGCTTATTCCAGTACGCAAGAGCAAAGTCGTTGCGCGCCTGGCTGAGATCCAAAACACTGGACACATTTACTCGTATTTCACTCAATGCGAAATAGTCGCGAGGGATATAAAATGTACTATTAACGCTCGCTATATTAGGACGCGGCGTCGAGGAGTCTGCTATGCGCTATCTGTTATAACTCCTTGGTTTATGTATATTATCATGTTATTCCTGGCAATATATGTGTGCGAATTTCTGGAATGTTTCTATTTATCTTAGTGTAGTATTGTGAGTTTATATGTGAGTTGATTTGAATGTATAGTTAGAAAAGCATGACATTTGCTGATCCTTTTTTTTTTATCCTGGCATGGCAATGTGACCGCACTGTACCTGATGGTAAGTGCGGTCCAAATAGAGTACTGAGTAGCGAGAGACAATCTATCCCCGCTACTCAACACACTCATGCCGGCCTGCTTCTTCATACTACGCCATGGGCAAGAAGGTGAAGAAGGGGTCGAGGGTCTAGTGTCAGAGTACTAAGAAGGCCATTGTACCCCAACTCCAGACCCCCGACAAAAACCGGATGTACACTGGCTGATCCCGGAACGCGACACACTTGCGTGTGCCACTATGGCTATATTTTTTCGACCTGTGTACGGTGGTCGCTATCCGGGCGGATATGAATATCCTACCACCAGCTAAATCCATGTTGTGGTTGTAGCTTAACGGAAATATAATTAGATTTCTCGAGATTTTGGTAATTACTTTCTAAGGGTGTGTTTCATTGACCACATTGAGCATTAGACATCAGAGTTAATTGAAGTCATCAGTGACATTGCCGTCGAATGGTCTTCAATGGGTTAGTGCGAAATCACTTATTTGTTACCCGATTTATAAAATTCTTCAATAATAGGTGTAAGGTAATATAACTTATTGATTAAAAATAACCTATCAATTACACTATCGCTAATATTTTTGGAACAGGTTATTTAGACTTTGTACGTTTATAATGGAAAAGATGATCATGAAAGCGCTATAACATTGATCATCTGTATAGTAGGTACTTTTTAAATATGTAAACATGCTTTAAAATGGCCAGGTTAACTGAGGAATTGAGACTTCATCACATTGTCCTAAGTGGTGAACTAAATTTATTTGTAACATCTACTCACATAAGCGAGACTATCAAGGCGTCTCTTATTAAAGTTTGTATATTTTTAGAATTTAGAAAATGTAACGGTTTCTTATGACTAACATTTTGCTCTGTTTCCTATGAAGTTAAAGCTGTGACCGACTTATTAAATTCATTAAATTCCAAATGCAGTTTACTTTAATGTTGACTCAGGAAATATAAAATTAATAGAAAGTGGTTTGTGCACGATTAATAAAGTCGTGTTATATTTATTCACATACCATAACCACGGTAATTTGGTGTAAAACTATTAGTGCGTGCTAAGTGAATGTGCTGGTTACCATAAAGATTAGACGGTGAAATAAAAATTGTGTACATTTACAAATACAGTCGCAATATCTATTTCATACCAAAATATAGTAATCCCTAACTTGGTTGTTACATCATGAGTAATTTTAGTGAGTGTTTTTGATAGGACCCTGGACATCAACCGGCGAAAAAATATTGAAAATGATTATAAGAAAAATAATGCAAGGTCACGAACTCTATAATGAGGAAACAATGGACAAAGAAAAATTTATTTCCAAATATCCAAATCTAAATTTCTGGAAAATGCTCATAACTATACGTGGAACAATTTCCAACTCTGACGAAGGAGGGTAATGTTGGTAACATTTACATATTACACGAGTATTCCAGGAAGTGTTCCATCGCGGGGTGGTTAATCAACTGATCGTACTGGGTGCGCCACCACCTACCGTGTGACGCAATTCGGAACCAGTTGCAACTATTTACGCAATTGTCATCACTAAAAAGTAAAAATAGATGTCTATTATTTAATCGATAGTTTCACTTTTGCTATCTTTTACCGAAAATACGTTGGGATCAGTTATTAGACAATATGCAACCTCTTTTGTAATTCGAACTGATTATGTACTAAGTAAAATTCCTGGACTTTTTGTTTTATCCTGGTACGGCAAAGTGACCGCACTGTATCTGATAGTAAGCGCAGTGCGGTCCAAATAGAGTACTGAGTAGCGAGAGACGATCTATCCCCGCTACTCAACACACTCATGCCGGCCTGCTTCTTCACTCTACGCCATGGGCAAGAAGGTGAAGAAGGGGTCGAGGGTCTAGTGTCAGAGTACTAAGAAGGCCGTAAAATGGCCATTGTACCCCAACTCCAGACCCCCGACAAAAACCGGACTTCTATGAAGACTGATTATTAATCTCAAGTTATAAGTATAACAATGTATAAGTTATATTTTTAATGAATTCGCATTATTAATATTATTTTATAAATCCATTTTTTGTTTTTTCCATTATGGCAATGCATGTTTTGCTTTGCCTTTTTTCTATTTCAGTAGCCGTTGCAGGCTTATGCACAGCTTCTCTACACTACTTTTATATGGAGAGTAAATAAATAAGAACGAAACATTTCTATTTTAAATATCGATATAGATGTATGTCGGACCTTACAATTAACACTCTATATTGTATTATATTGCCTGTAATCTACAAAAACAGTATTTATGCTAATTCAAGTTTACAGCAAACATGCAAAATGCATACTGAAGTAAATGGATTTGAATTCACATTTAAGTAATTATGTTTAACATAGTTTTAAGGTCGTATGGGCCATCGACCTTTTCAGTATCGATCTACGTTGCATGTATGGTTTTGTAGGACAAACGGAAACACACCTCGTCTCTTTATTCGTATGTGAGCATTATGTTAATCTTTTATATGCGGCGGGCAGTTGGGACCGATCTGTTGATGTTCTAGCGATAAATAAATATATGGTTTGGATTTTGTTATCTTTGGTAGCAACTTCGCAATCAATATTTAATCGGTAGTGAGTGAAGATGTTATCGTTATTTTGATAAATACTATTTGAAATAATATGGAACAGAAGTGGTAAATATTATTATTTAAATAGTAAAACAGAGGTACAGAAATTAAGTGCAATTTAATGAGATAAAGAGAATTAAGGATTTTAACCAACACGACATATAAGTTTCAATACCGCATCTTACACACTATCTACTATATAAAAATCTTTACAAACTACATGATAAGCAACTTATTCCGACTAATGTTCCTAATGGATTCTTCACGATTTATTTCAAATACATATTAAATACGATAAATGTTTTCTGCTCTCTTATATTTATTTTAGTTATATAGCAAGTAAGTATACTTATAATAAGCATCATTTTATAGTAGTTTCTTACAAACGCGTAAGTGACGCGTAAGATCATCACGATCATCTGACGGTAAATCATCTCCATCGTATATGAACACAAACACTATTATTTTGACAGCCTTCATGGCGCAGTGGGTGTGTAGCCGGCTGTGAAACGATAGGCTGTGGGATCGATTCCCGGACCGAGACAAATGGTTTTGTGACAGATAGATATTTGTTTCGGGTCTAGTTGTTGTGGGACCGTAGTCCCTCGTAGTTCTTGGAACAGGTTTAACGTAGAGTGATAAAGCTGCATGAGCAAAGCATGAGTGCTACCTTAAAGTAAAGGAATGACAATGAAGAAGGAGGCTAGGTCAATTAAGCACCCGAAATTTTTATTTACTGTATAAAACGCTTTCATTGCTCTTAGCAAGCTGCCATTCTACTTCAGTTTTTTGAAACAGTTATCGAGCCTCATTTATTAAATAAAGCTGTTTACACCGTGGCACCTAACACAATCAGTAACCAAACTTGTTGTCTATTCATTAAATTAAAATCTGCAATATTTTTTCTAAATATTTATCTAGATTTTAAATGTGTGCCAAATTCTCCAATTATTCTCACTAAATCATCTGACTGAACACCACACTGAAAAAACAAATATACAATTCTGGCTCGATGCCCGTTTAATTTACGTAAACAGCGTCAAATGTTTGTAATTCCAGATTTTTTTCATCGTAAGTAATGTGCGTCATTCATGAATGAGTTGTTTTAATACATTTCCGAATTTAACAAAAATATTTTCGTGGAGAATATCCTTTTTATCTTAATCTGATCATTTATAATTTTTTTTATCTACTAATATGTGTTCTGGGTGTTGTGGAACCGGAGTCCATAGTAGTGGTTGATACCCACGATACAGATTTGACTTAGTTTGGGGTCAAGATTATATAAGTATTTGATGTATTATTTTAACCGATGATTTTCTAAAAAAAACTATATACATCATTTATTTACTACTAGCTGTTGCTCGTGGCTCCACCCGCGAGGCGGTCATGTTAGGGAGAAAAAGTTTACAATACAACATACCAATTTTCGTGGGTTTAACATAAAAAATGACTGATTTTCATACAAACTTTCATCCCCTATTTTGCCCTCTTAGGGGTGGTATTTCCGAAAATCCTTCCTTAGTGAATGCCTACGTCATAAAAGGTACCTACTGTCAAAATTTCAAGTCTCTAACCCCAGCCGTTTAGGCTGTGCGTTGATCGATCAGTCAGTCAGTTTCTTCTTTTATATATACAGATTAGTCTTGGCAATCGTAAATCCGTCGAAACCTCGCTCATAAAACTCAAACAGGGATAGGGGTTGCTAAATGTAAATGATTTCAGGCTGTAAAGCGTAGATATAGTGCGACAGCCATCGCCATATATATCGGCACAAATAAAATTATAGTTTAATAAAGTCATTAAAACATTTTGTTACAAAAAGCCGATACAGTAAAATTAGTTTTGTGTACTCTACCTTGTCGTGAATTTGTCTGGCTATTTCACTAATCTGTAAAGATTACTTAGTGTGCGGGCTATACCTAATGAGTAAGTACGTGCGTCTGCGACACGCTGGCGAAATGATCAAGGTCTCATCCACAGTTCATTGTGTTCATAGAATATTATAATAAAAAAGCAATCAAACTGCTTTATATATATCTAATCAAGTTTTGTATACGCAGTTGTTTACTTGTTTATCGTATTCATTTTCCTCAATCTCAGATATGGGCGGAGTTTATTTTGCCAGCCTGTTTTACTCCTACGCCGAATATAACTATTTTAGATACATACATATACACTCACGTCTGTATTCCCCGAAGGGGTGGGTAGAGGTGTAACCAGTACACCCACTTTTCACCCAATTATTTCGATCCCATAATGTGATAGGGGGCGAGCCTATCGCCATACCGGGCACAAATAATAATAACACTAATACTAATACTGAGAATTTCTAGATAGAAAAACCCAATATCACTTTACCCGACCCAGGGATCGAGCCCGAGACCTCAGTACTGCAGTCGTAACACTTTCACAATTACAACTGCGCCACCGAGTCTACATATAGTCAGTATTTAACAGTAGAGTCAGTCTATAACTTTAATATTTTTTTATTAATTTTGGATTTTTAATTCGACAGATTAGAAAATTGGGTTGCCAATTCCATCCTAAAACCTAGATTTACGTCCTCAATTCATCATATCGATGGCAAGTGTATGTGGGTAGATATTATCTTCTGAAACATTACAAAACTAGAAAGTTACATTGTTCACGCCAGCCACAACCCACATACGGTGTTAAAATACGAAATTATGAATATTTGTGCATTCGAGTGAAGGTCGATGGTAACGCGCATGTGCGACACGCTCAATTAATAACATTCGGTCAAAGTCGTGAATACTTCTCGAGTCCGAGAAAATATTCCGATCGATACATTAACAAGTGGATGACAATATTTTTAGCACATACCATATTAGCGCTGCTTTGTATTTCTGGTTATGTTTATGTAGTAGTGTAGATTTATTACAAGATTCGTCACTACTCTCTTCGATCATTACCCGATATATTCGATCTTATATGTATTTATGTTGATATTATAATTGATCGAAGACTTCTCTGCTGGATTAAACCATCTTCAGATATAACCACCTATATTAAAAAACTAGAACTTTAATTCTGCCTCGGTAGCGTAGTTGTAATTGCGCATGCGTTACGACTGCTGTGCTGAGGTCTTGGGTTCGATCCCCGGGTCGGGTAAAGTGATATTGGGTTTTTCTATCTAGAAGTTCTCAGTATAAGCCCGGAGTCTGGAATTGTGCCCGCTATGGCGATAGGCTCGCCCCCTATCACATTATGAGACCGTAATAAATTCGGTGGGTGTACTGGTTTACACCTGTGCCTACCCCTTCGGGATTACAGGCGTGAGTGTATATGTATGTAGAACTTTAATTGTTACAATTACTACTAAAAGTCTATTTATAGAAATACTTAGATTATTATAATGTGTTTGATAGGTACAGGCAGTCATTCCCGACTAGCACTTACCTTCACCTGTCACGTTAATTAAACCCAAAATAGATCCGACGATACTGAATTATTAATAAACACCGGACACAAACGAAATGACGTACAGATACGTGGAAAACGCCATAGGACTAGCCAATTTATTACACGCTAGAAGGGATAAATAAAGTGTTTTTTTAATTGCGTCATATTTTATATGCAATTACTCATGCCTATAATTTTGCAAGGGGTAAGCAGAGGTGTAAAAAATACCCACGGGCTTATTACCGTCCCATAATGCGATAGGGGGAGAGGCTATCGCCATAGCGGGCACTATTCCAGACTCCGGGCTACTACTGAGTCTTTCGTTATGCAATTACAACTGCGCCACCGAGGCAGTTAGTCGGAGAGTCCGGCAATATTTCATGTAATTAAAAACTTCATAAACACCAACATTAAAAGGATTATTTGAAGTTCAGTGCAGTATAGTAATGATGACAATGGATGTGTGACTTCCACATTGCACTCCCTTGAGAAATTATTCACAGCTAACGTCATGCTTGCGTGCGAAATAACTGAATATATAAACGTATTTTTTTGCAGTTCCTCGGAATAATCTGAACCTGGTGCGACGATATGACGTGCTTGCTTGAATATCTTATGTATACCAAACTGGTGGTATGTTATCCAAAAATCATTTAGTAGGTTTATTACTGAATGTATAAGCTTCACTGCAGAAACTTAGTTTTTTTTCACACTGCACTTGATGGTAAGCGCAGTGTCATCCAATTAGTATCAAGTCGCGAGAAACAATATATCCCTCACTACTCAACACAATCATACCGGCGCGCTGTGTAGCTTCTTCACACTACGCCATGGGGCAAGGAGGTGAAGAAACGGTTTAAAGTTTAGTGTCAGAGTACTCAGAAGACCGCAAAACAGCCAATCATCATACCCTAACTCTAGATCTCCTTCAAAAACCGGATGTACAATTCTTCTGGTGGTAGGATTTTCATATCCATCCGGATATCGACCACCGTACACAGGGTGTAAAACCCGCCATAGTGGCACACGCAAGTGTGTCGCGTTCCGGGATCAGCCAGTGTACATCCGGTTTTTCTCGCGGGTCTAGAGTTGGGGTACGATGTTTGGCCGTTTCGCGGCCTTCTAAGTACTCAGACAAAAGACACTCGACCGCTTCTTCACCTTCTTGCCTATTGCGTAGTGTGAAGAAGCAGGCCGGCATGATTGTGTTGAGTAGCGGGGGATAGATCGTTTCTCGCTACTCAATACTCTAATTGGACCGCACTGCGCTTACCATCAGGTGCAGTGTGGTCCCTTTGCCGTGCCAGGATAAAAAAAAATGTACACTGGCAGACCCCGGAATGCGACACACTTGCGTGGGCCACTATGGCGGGTTTTACATTCTTTGTACGGTGGTCGCTATACGGGTGGATATGAATATCCACAACCACCAGCATTGATATCCAAAGCATGGAGATTGACGTCATATTGTATTTAATTATATCTATGTATAAATCAATACAAGATGACGTATTTACCATCACGTATGCAACATGCGCTTCATCGTTTTCGCTCTCACGCAACCATGCTATCATTTAGTTAGGAAAACTCAACTTAGTGATGATAAGATAAGCATTACTTAAAGTATAAGATTTCGTTTAAGTTATAAAAATATCAATATCAAAAGACTTTTTAATATCAAAAAGATTGGAGACTAAAAACGATGCCAGATTCTAACAGTAAGAATTTCTTGTATAGTTTCTTATTTCATAAAATCTATAATTATGAATCTTTAATTATTAATTATCAGTATTAACTCGGAGTCTGGAATGGTGCCCGGTGTGGCGATAGGCTCGCCCCCTATCACATTATGGGATCGAAATTCCGCGAAAAGTGGGAGTACTGGTTACACCTCTGCCTACCTCTTCGGGGATTACAGGCGTGAGTGTATATGTATGTATGAATATTGCATTCATTAATTACATTGAAATCGGTTGAATGGTTTCAAAGTCTATAACTGACATAGGTAGATACATATACACTCACGCCTGTAATCCCCGAAAATGTAGGCAGAGGCGTAACCAATACACCCAGTTTTCGCCGAATTGATTACTGACTATCGCCACACCGGGCACAATTCCAGACTCCGGGCTGATAATGAGTATTTCTAAATAGAGAAACCCAATATCACCTTATCCGGGGATCGAACCCGAGACCTACAACTGCACCACCGAGGCAATCAGAAGCAATTTAGAAATAATTCTAGTGTTGATATATAGATAAAAAGTTAAATGTAAAGAATATACCATTACAATGAATAACACGGTGTAATAGCGCAGTTGGCAGATGTCTGAGGCAATATTGCCAGTCGTACAGTATCGTATGGCACACACTACGAATCAAACGGTCGAAACATTTAATACAACTCATTCATCGAAAATTTATTGTTAATGTAATAAAATTTATAATGAAACATTAGTTCGATGCAATCGGAAGGATATTTCAGTCTTTAAATGGCATATTGCGTAGGTTTTATATGCATCAATGTTTTCGACATATACCGCGAAACCATTCATTGGCATTAATTATTCTGTTAACGTATTGACCATGTCAAGGCACGTGGAGTTTTATTACTATCAACTTGTTATTACTTTTTTATTAACCGACTTCAACAAAAGTAGGAGGTTAACAATTCGTCGGAATCTTTTTTTTTATGTATGTCACCCGATTCCTCGAAGACGCCTGAACCGATTCGGGAAATTATTTTTTTGTTTAAAAGGGTATACTTCCCAAGTGGTACCATTGGCACCATGTCAGGATCTGATGATGGGATCTCAGAAATATCAAGGGCAACCCTCAAATTTTGTAGTGACGCATAATTTGTTTTTTATTGAAGTCGGTGTACTTTTTATGAATTAAAGAACTTTTACTTATGTCTTTTTTTATTTGTCAAGATCTGCGTTGGCGCTTTAGACGTGAGTAGCATACTAGTATTATGACAATAACTAATATGTAAACATTGCCTAGCTTATTTCTACAACATGACATCATATCCTAGACTAGTTGAGCATACTGTTCTGAACTTTGTTTCTAAAGTAGCATAAAAAGTTACGTTAAGAACTTGGAAATGTTAATACAAACTATTCGTCGGTTGAATTTTTTTTTTTAGTGCCTCGATAGGCAGACGAGCAGACGGGCCACCTGATGGTAAGTAGTCACCGCCGCCCATAGACTTCTGCAATACCAGGGCACAGCAAAGCCGCTGCCTAATATGGCATTTGACTAAACTACAAGATAACTCCATAGTAGCTGGTGAGGCCGTGAACATGTATGAATTGTGTCTCATTTGTTGTTGAAATGCCAAACATTTTTTAAATATGGCGGCCACTAAATTGGCTAACATTTTTTATTTCAAGTTTATTACAATATTCCAAAAAATATAATATATAAATAAAAAATTTATATACATATATCAGTCCAATGAAAACTTGTTCTTTTGGCTTAAATCTCTCCAGAACCATTAAATAAGGTCATATAGTTTATTTTATAATATAAAAAAATAGTTAAAAGATGACATATTTCGCAAAATATACTATAATACCGAATTTTTATAACAGTATGTACCTAACAGATGCTCATCAACTGACTAGCCTAACACTCGTATTTATAAACAAGACATTACTTTGTCTCAAGCAATTACTTAATTAAGGCATTTCGTTACTCAAGCATCGGACATCGCTGCTAATGATTCGCCTAGCAATATTACGTCAAACGATTCTTACTGGTTAAACATTCTTAATTATAAAATAGAATCTTTACTTAAGTAATTACATTTCCTCAAGTAAAATGTTTTTCTCGATTATAAATACGAGTATAACAGTCTAGTCCTGAAGCTTGTATAATATTTGACGAGCCACGAGCCGTGATCGGTATTTAAATCCGCGATCTTCAAGATCACAATCATGAATAAAATAATGATCACAAAGATCAAGATGAAACACAATCAATCTTTACCGGTGCGGTTTTACTCGTCGCCCAGTGTTTTAGGAATTGATATCTTAAGTGCAGAGTTATCTATAAACACCGCCTTTTGAACATGATGCCATTTCATCAGCCTTGAGCTACTGCCGTCTATTGTTTTCTTGTTATTTCGACAAGGCTGTCTGCTAACTGCCGGAGTTAGCGATTGTTTTACACTATTTACCTCGGTGTCTTCTATTTTTACACAGGATCGCTGTAATATAGTTTATTCCTTCTTTTATCCGATCAAGCTGCCAACGTTTGTAAGATTTTTTATTTCCCATTTAGATAGGATTAATTTATAATAAACATTTTCCATGGCTTTACATTTATATAAAAATAAGTTCTTAATTACATTATTCATAAGTATTAATCTTATGGATAATGCTTTTATATGAGACAATGCCACTCGATTGAAACGTCAGGAAATGAATAGGTATATTGAGCTATTGAGACCCGTTGCCTAATTCGATAAGACTTTCTTTAATTGTAGAATCAGGAACCATATGTTTAATTTATAATTTATCAGTATTGTTTGAGTTGTACAACATATACACATTTAAAACATTTATGAACAATTCCCCGTCGCCACTGTTCGCAATACAGTTTCAAAACAATGGTATTTGTTCAGGTGGGTTTCATGAAAAGATACCATCTTTAAATGTGAGTGCTGCATTGCTGTTACAATTGGTCGATTGTTTACTGCACTAGATATTTTAAGTTAAATACTATAATTTCCAATTAATATTTATTATGTAACCAATCAGGTACTTTTTTGATTACATCATATATTTATCTTTACTTTTACCATTGTGATTTTTGTATTTCAAAAGGCTTCGCTTAAAATGGCAAGAAGAATGAAGTTGGGGTCTTGTTTTATTTGTATAAATAACCATTGTATAACCAATTTGCTGATAATAACTGAAGACAATAGATATATAATCAGATAACAAGAAATACATGTTATCCATTGTTTTGTGTAAAAATATAATCGATAATTAATTATGTAAAATTACAGTTCTTCGTACCTTCTGCATCGGCAGAGTAGTCGGTTGTGAAAACGATAGGCCGTAGGTTCTATTCACGCACCCAGACAATTTCTATTACAGAATAACTACTGCAATTGCCCGGTATGGCGATAGGCTCGCTCCTATCACATTATGGGACCGGAATAAATACGGCGAAAAGTGGGTGTACTGGTTACACCTCTGCCTACCCCTTCCAGGATTACTGAGCGTATATGTATGTATTACTGCAAGTTTGTAATTTGTTATCATATATCTAAAATAACTTTGCCTTGGCTGCCTTTTAAACCAAGTTATGTATTGCGTAATGTAAAAAGAGAAGAGTATCGCGTGATCCTCACCAGGAAATAACGTACTTACTTTCAGCGTATGTGCACTGTGTTAATAATGAGCATGTATATTGACAGCCTTCGAGGCACAGCGGGCGAGTACCGGCTGTGAAACGAGAGGCCGTGGGTTGGATTCCCGCACCGAGACAAATATTTGTGTGACTGACAGATATTTGTTTTGGGTCTGGGTGTTGTGGGACCGTAGTCCCGTGTAGTTCTTGATACCCACGATACAGGTTTTACCTAGTGTGGGATCAGAACTATGTGTGTGACTGTTGTGTGTATGTTGTGTGTATGTATATCTTAACAAACCTTTCCGCTATAGTTTTACATATTGATCGTTAAACAAGTTACAGTCTACAAGGGTAATATTCATAGAATATTATTTCCTTAAATAATAACTTTGTTTTCTTTGGAAAAAAGTTATAAATAAATAATATACCCAATAGGCATAGTTCTGACCCCTTACTAGGTTTAATCTGTATCGTGGGTATCATAAACTACGGTGCCTGCGGTCCTACTAAGTTAAGTGGTACGGACACTTCAAACGATAATCGCCTCTGAGTTTTTTTAAAGTTACGCGTGTATATATTGCTTTAAGGGCAAAGGAAAACATCGTGAGGAAACCTACATACCTGAGAATTCTCTTAAGAATTTCAAAGGTATGTGAAGTCTACCAGCTTGCATTAGGCCAGCGTGGTGAACTAAAGCCTAACCCTGCTATTTTTTGGAGGAGTCCAATGGCAGCAGAAGGACTTTATATGATACAGGACTAACATTATTATTAAACCAATTTGGATTAGATTGTAAATTGTTTCATTAATATACGTATATATTTTTTAACTTCAAAGATTTTATAGACATTCAATAATTTTACATTTGTTTTATGCCTGTCTTAATGAAACCAGTAAACAGTAGTTAAATAAAAAGGTCAAATTTCTACATTTTATTTTGCTGGCCATCATATATCTAAAATAACTTTGCCTTGGCTGCCTTTTAAACCAAGTTATGTATTGCGTAATGTAAAAAGAGAAGAGTATCGCGTGATCGTCACCAGGAAATAACGTACTTACTGTCAAGTAGTAGTAAGCGTGTAGTTGTAAGTTGTCTTCGTATTGAACTGACTTTAGTTACCCATAATTCAAGATGTGTAGAGTCAATGTATTAATGAATTAGTTCAACGTATCCAGGCTGTAATATTGACGTAATAATAATTGGTGTATGTAATAAGACCTATAATAGACACCTCGGGAAATTTCTCATAACGGTAACTCTACCCCAACAGTCATTCGGCGGATGTGGGCGTCAGTGGACACTCGCATTGTACATGTATTCATCGATAAATGAAACCAATATAATATAGTATGTATGATATGGTTTTTATCAAAACTTATAAACACATTATGCTTGGCTAATATTGATAAGTATAAATAGTGTGTATTTTTTTTTTATAAGTATTTCCACGATTGAGCCGGTATCAAAAAAATATTTTTAAAAAAGATGCTTTTGTTTTGTATCATTAATGGTTGTTCCATCAAGTAAAAGAAAATATTAATTTAAAAATTTAATCGGTAATCTATTCATTATAAAATTACTGTATTGTTGTGCCTTCATAATCTAAGCATATGGAATACTTGAAATGAGTATTATCTTAGCCTATTGCCGTCTATTGATGGACGTATGCCTCCCCAAGGGAACATGTAATGAATAAAACTATTAAAATTCTTTAAGCATTGAAGAACTTTTTAAAAATATGTTCCTAAACATCGTAGAGATTAAGTCATGTCTAAATGAATACAAATCCCGTAAATATACTTTAATTTCAGGAATTAACCACAATTCTAATGGAGATTAAAATTTAGAACATAATTCATTATTTCCTGCTTTTTGTTTTTGCAAACTTCTTTCCAGTTTCACTATTACTTAGTATGCCTATTTGACTTGAGCTTTTAAAGCTTCCAATGCGGCAGAGCAACACTGAAGACAGTTTTGTCTATAGCATGAAAGGGCCGGCTCAATTACGTTGTCACAATTTTATCAAAGAGACCAGCTTGCTGTTTCGTACGGTGACTCATATTTCCACAAGTCGAAATCTCCTTTCCTATCCATTCCATGCTTTTAGGGTTGACAACGCACCCATATATTTTTTATATTGGGCAGTGGTGATCTTTTACACACAGGTCACCAACTTGCTCGCTTAAAAAAAAATACTAGCCCTGTATTAAACATTGTCCCTTCCTCCTACCTTCCCCCACCACGCTGGCCTAATGCGGGTTGACAAACTTCATATACCTTCGAAATTCTTGTGAGAATTCTCAGGTATGCAGGTTTCCTCACGATGTTTTCTTTCACCATTAAAGCAAGCGATAATTAACATTTAATACACATGCAGCGATAGCCTAGTTGGTTGCGTTACGAACTGTCAAGACGAAAGTCGTATGTTCGAAACCCAAATGGCATACAACTCTGCATTTTTCTTGCTCGCTTACTAATCTATAAATAATAAAAGCTTCTCACCACTTACTACGTACGTAAGTGTGTTTCAACGTTCCTGACAGGGTTGCAGTGGCAAGTGCATGAGTCAAAAAGTCAAGTTACTTATTTAAAGCATCGCAATACTTAAGATATGAATTGCTTAAAGTAGTTTTAAACCTTGAAGTGGTTTACTTTCTAATCTATTACATATGTTTCCATATAAAGTTTGTTGGCTTGAATAAATTTACAGCTTTAAAGTCGATATGTTAGTCAAAAGCGGTATAATATGCAGCAAATCAATTTACCTATGAAAAAATTGCGTAAGAAATCAAGGTGCTTTGAAGGAATATTCAGTTAATTAACACATAGTCGTGTTGGTTAAATTGTTTAACTATTATAAAGGTCATGTCTAAAATATTCAGTTAATGAATACATCATGCATCAGAAAAACTTTAATTCCGAAAAGACAATATTGCTCTCGCTTTGTAAAAGGTACGAGTGAAAAGGAGAAGTTAGTGGTTATAATGAAATATGAGACTCGTGCTTGGCAATGTTAGAATATAATATAGATTATAGAAATATAGAGTATATATTAATGTTAACCATAAGTATAAATACTTTTAATTACTTACAAAATAAACTAATAATTAGGCTCTCACATTATTTTCTATTTGTTTAGTCTTTATTCTCACATATCACCGCTCTATCGTACGAAGAAAAATCATAAACCGTTTCATATGGTTACTCGGGAATCGTTCACAATGGGTGATAAGAAATAAATCACAACGAGAGAGCAGTACTACTTGATTGCTGACATTTTCTATTGTCAGAGAGAAAGCTCATTCGAAGAAGCTCGTATACAAGAATAGTACAATACTACTGTCTTCGTGGACACCGTTAGCCTACATACATAGATCATTTATCTACTACATGTCTGTGTAATATACGATAGATCTAGATCAGACAATCCAACGTTCTTAAGGCTATAACCCCGCGCGAATAACCTTGACGATGCTGATAGGTAACATAAAAACACCGATGGAAGCTGGAGATTTGGGCGCCTGAGAGGCAGCGTTCTTTGTGGTTTTTCTTTGTTATTTTATTTTTGGTTACGAAAGTCGAAAATGTGGTAGGACCCGTTCTATCAGGATGCCATAACACTTATTTTAAAAATAGGACACACGTGGATAAGATCGGTAAAATCTACTTTTTAAGAATTTTTACCCAACTGCCAAGGAGGCTGTTTTTCGCGCGTATCTTGTATGTATGTTTGTAAATTTTAAGTACATTATTTGAAAATACTTAAAGGAATTGACTACCTCGGTGGCGCATAATATTATTGCCTACGCGGTACGACTGCTGTGCCGAGGTTTCGGGTTCGATCTCTCAGGGTAAAAGTGGTATTGGGTTTTTCTACCATGAAATACTTATTAACCCGGAGTCTGGAATTGTGCTCGCCATGGCGATAGGCTCGCCTATTATCCTGTCATGGTACTGTAATAACCTCGGCGAAATATATGTGTACTGGTTACGCCTCTGCCTACCCCCTTGGAAAATACAGGCGTATGCATGCACTTATAGAACTTCTGTTGAGGCAGAAAGTTTTGTAATGAAACCATATTAAAACATATTTTATATAGCGATTGGGTCAGTCGACTTCTCAGGAACTACTTGGAACGAAATACGAACCCGCCGAATTCGACCAATGAGCGACCACTAGTATAAAAGCTAAAATATACAAGAAACATCTGTTATTTCATTGTTTTGTTTCATTGTTAGAACACTGACACCGTTATGATGAAGTAATGTACCATAGTCATTACCGAGCTCAGTAACAAAATTACTAACAAAAAATTACTCTTCTAATATTATTAGATATTCACGTAATATGTGTTACACAGAAGTGTAGTATACTTTCTGTGTTTTTTTTTTCTTTATTTGATTTATTTTTATTAAGGGCTTGCTTTTCCCGCGGCTTCGTCGGCATGGTAGTTATTTTTGAGAGAAAAGGTATTAAATCCATGGATACATCTTAAGCTATTACATCTTTCGATATACTATAGGACCCTGCATTTTGCGGGATAAAAAGTAGCCTATGTGCTATTCCAGACTATAATTTGTCTCTGTGCCAAATATCAAGCAGATCCGTTCAGCCGTTCTGGCGTGATTGATTAACAAACATCCATCCATTTAAACATTTGCATTGTTAATATTAGTAACATTATGGTATAAAAGTCCCAATATATCTGTCGTATCAAGTACTATGACACTGGCAAAATCCCCGAATATATAACGGAGCCTAAAGCAAGCAAAAAGCTTAGAATACATTTATTAAGGAAATATAGAAGGTGTCTATTTACCATCAGGTGGCGCGTCTGCTCGTCTGTCTATCCAGGCAGTAAAAATTTGAAGTAAAAGATAAAGTTAATATTGAATAGTAGTGCATCCCATTAAAGTTGAAATAGTTCTGATCGTTATATTATGATAATGCGCCCTCGCGCGCAATGTTCCTCAACCGTTACTGTGTGAAACTTTAAAGAAATGGGGAATGTGATAGATGAGCACAATGGTTTTTATATGGTTTCCAGGCACGACGGTCATGGGAAATTGAGACGGTGTCCGCCTTCCCTTGTGTTTACTTAAGTATGCTTTCCCTGACCTTTATAATACGGCATGGATAGGTATTAACTTTTCGGTATTTCAACGGATGGTTTTGTAACTGCGCACGATTGCTTTTTGCATGTCTGCCTTATATAGTTGCGAGGTGAAATAAGCAAGTTTGTGACAACAGCCTTCGTGTTAAGTTAATATAGGTGGGATAAGGAAAATTATACATCATCGCGTAAAGATTAAATTAAAAGTTCATATCATTTCATCAAGGCAACAATTGTATGATGAAGTTAAAAAAGGTTATATGTACGTACGTATGTACTAAAAGATAGTGTGAGTTTTAATATAATTTGTGCACATCTTACTTTTAAGTCTCAATTAAATTGTGTTTTTTTGTCTTTTGTAACCAAATATGAAACTCATTAAGTTTATTCTCTTTTAAACTTGATTTAATTTAAAGCTATAGCCAATTTAACTTCATCATAACGTGACGTTTATAAATCATAGTAAAAGTAAATTAGAAGTCGACATTAATATAACTCGTAGTCAATCGATTTGTTTAACTAGAGAATCTAAACTGAAAAAAACTAACAGCGATGGATTTTAGAAGCCGCCAGCGGAGTGTGAAACCGACCGAACACTTTCACTCGACCGCTCTGTCTGTTTGTAAATAAATTAATATCTCGACTGTATTAGTACATACTTGCTGTAGTGTTTTACATGATTTTGCCTCGGTGGAGCAGTAGTAATTGCGCATGCGTTACGACTGCTGTGCTGAGGTCTTGGGTTCCATCCCCGTGTCGGGTAAAGTGATAATGGATTATTTAGAAATACTTAGTATCAGCCCGGCGTCTGGAATTGCAGCCGGTATGGCGATAGGCTCGCCCCTTATCACGTCATGGGACTGTAATAAATTCGGCGAAAAGTGGCTGAACTGGTTACACTGCCTACTCCGTCGAGGATTACAGACGTGAGTGTATATGTATATAATTTGGCCGCAACACGTTTTTATTAGTCTATTTTATAGTACATTTTTGTAAGACATTTAGTAATCAAAGCAAAGGAAACTTGTTCCTTAAAGAAATTATAGGAAAAAGTTAAAACAGCTATGTATTTCCAGAAGCTTCACTATTCCGGGTCGTAAAATACGTACTGTTATCAACCTGGCAGGAGCATACAGGAGGTGCAGTGGCAGGTGTGTAGGTAGGATAGTCCTCTAAAGTAATTTATTGTTGGAGTATTCATATAAAACGTTAAAAATAATCCATGATATGAAATTTACTGTTAATTTATTTGAGAGACAATATGAAATTGTTTTTAGTTGACTTTTAATACAATGTTCGAGTTCATTAAACTCCCATATGACGATAGTGAATAAACGTCATTGGAATTGATTTACTAAGAAACAGCTGTTAGTCGCGGCCCACTACATTATTGTAGAGTGTAGCTAAGGTGGGACACGCTGGGTCCTTGTTACCCTTCATCTTATTATTTGTACTAATTAATCAATTTCACTGTTCGTTAAAATTTTTTGGTAGCTATATGGTAGTATAGTAACTTACAGGGTCGGCTCATCAGTCAAAATAATAAATAAATAACACCCAACAGTCACACACATAGCCCCGTCTTGTGCTGTGGGTATCAGAGACTACGAGAGACTTTCGGTCTCACAACACCCAGACCCCGGACACAAATATCTGTCTATCACACAAAGATTTGTCTCGGTGTGGGAATCGAACCCACGGCCTCCCGCTTCACAGACTACTCGCCTACTGCGCCACGGAGGCTGTCAAAATATCTTTATGTATAATTACAAAGTATTTAATAATAACTTGAGATTTTTGCTTAATAAACTTCATGCCTGACTGCCTCGGTGGCGCAGTTGTAATTGCGCATGCGTTACGACTGCTGCTTTGCTGAGGTCTCGGGTTCGATCCCCGGGTCGGGTAAAGTGATATTGGGTTTTTCTATCTAGAAATTCTCAGTATTAACCCGGAGTCTGGAACCTGTGCCCGGTATGGCGATAGGCTCGCCCCCTATCACATTATGGGACCGAAATTCGGCGAAAAGTGGGTGTACTGGTTACACCTCTGCCTACCCCTTCGGGGATTACGGGCGTGAGTGTATATGTATATGTAAACGTCATGCCAGCTCAAAACGTATACAATGTGCACCGTTAATGACTTCACATAAAAAATATACTACGTAATAACCGTGTAACGCTGTTATTAAACATAAAAATATCTAGTTACATTTATAGGATGCCTCAGTGGCGCAGTTGTTATTGCGCATGCGTTACGACTGTTGTGCTGAGGACTCGGGTTCGATGCCCGGGTTGGGTAAAGTGATATTGGGTTTTTCTACTTAGAAATACTCAGTATCAATCAGCCCGGAGTCTGGAATTGTGCCCGGTATGGCGATAGGCTCGCCCCCTATCACATTATGGGACAGTAATATATTTCGGCGAAAAGTAGGTGTAATGGTTACACCTCTGCCTACTCCGTCGGGGATAACAGGCGTGACTGTATATGTATGTATTTATTTATAGGTGTGTACAGTACAGAATTAACGCATGGGTATGTCCATTCGCTGCCCAGTGTAGTTTATAAATTATAACTATAGTTTGTAAACACACCGTTTCATTTTCAAATGAGATGTGCTTATGTTTTTCAACATGTATTAATCATGTTGTATTGTGTAGGGCGGTGATTGTTTAATATTTATTGTCTCTGTTGTGCGTTTCGATTTGTTTGCGATGGTTTAATGTTCTTAATACAATATCGTGTGTAATGGGAGATATAAATTGTTGAATTTCTTAAATGCCTATATTATATTTGATATAATTATTGGGCACGCTTTAGCCTATAGTCGACCGCACTAGCTTAATGTGCATTAACAGACTTTACATATACTAATTTAAAATGTGTATCGAGAATTTTCAATTATGCAGCTTTCCGTAACTATTTTTTCACCGGTATAGCGAGCAACCATTAACAATGAATTTACAAGTAATTTTTAGAACTTATCACTTAGTAACTTAACTAAGTGTGTTTTTTTTTGGCTCTGTAAACGGACCACACTGGACCTGATGGTAAGCGCAGTGCCGTTCAGGTAAACTATAATCAACATAACAATCATGCCGACCTGCTGAGTACCTTCTTTACATTACGCTCGTACCCTGGAGGGTGGTATTTAACCCTCGATATTTGTTTCCTTAATATATTGGACTCACCACTATTCAGTCAATTTCTAAGGGTCACTATCTTTCATTGTAGAGCAATAGCGCAATTTTATAGAGCAAAAATTGTGTCCTGCCTTTAATGTACTGAACAGTTAGTTATAAGTTAGTCTCGCTAATTTGAATGTGTCTTAAATATGTGTTTTATTTTATTAACTGAAGATTTAATAACTTCAACGGAAAGCTACTTTTAACAACCGCGAAAAGGTGTTATACGTATTATGTCCCGCTGATAATCGTGCAGATTAGATATGAATGCATATTGAGAAACATTTACAAGGTAATAATAAAATGATAAATGACAAGATCAGCATTTATGTAGATTTATAAATAATTGCGTGGATATATTTACTAACATAAAGTATGAATTAACTTCGTTCTACTTCCAAATTACTTACGTAGTAAAAATAGATTATATTCTAATAATAGATTTAAATTACTCGCATAAAAGTACATTTTTACGTAATGTAGAGGCAGAATATTTTGACATGTTCAGTCTAACGTATCACAACAACCTCTTACATTCAGTATATATATAATTTAGTGGAAACTAGTCTTTGTACGAAATTTCTTGAAAAACAAATTATCATGCAATTTAGTCTCGCTCGATATTTCAATACAGAAAATACCGGAGTAACATAAAAATATCAATAACTCTGCGGATGACGAAAGACGCTCTAGTGCTTGAATTGAATGGTAAAATATAAAAATTTATAGTTTTAGAGATAAATTGTTAGAAGGCCGAACAAATTATTGTTCCTTCGCAGAGAAAGAGCGGTTGAAATTGATTTGAGAGTTCTTATTGTTAGCTTTTGAGAGCGGAGTAATCTTGTGACCTGTCTAAAAGATTTATAATGTCAATTTAGATATAACGATATGTTTGGAGAAAAGACCATTGCCTAATCTATATCGTTGCAATTTAGCGTAGAATCGAAAAACTTAATTTAACTAATATCGCTTGAATCATACAAATATTTATCGTAATTTTAGTAAACTGTAAGTCTATTAAATAATTAAGGTCTTTCAACCGTTTACTATGACTAACGGTTGGAAATAATTACAGGCTGTTGGGTTTGTCTAAACATGTTTAGCCTAGTTGCTATTGAAATGAAGAGAATAGGTATTCTACTAAACCACATACAAATCGATCTATGTTTGGTCGCTACGATGCCACTCACAGACAAAGGGGTCAAGGGGTCAAACTTATAAAACCCCTCTTTATATCTAAAAAGTGACCACAGACACTATGACAATATAGATAGATATATTCAATATTAATATATGGTTTACCAAAGGGCTCTCATTTCTTCCTAATATGTGGATTGTGCTTTCTCAATGAATTTCACATTTACAAATGAATGAAGTGTAATAAATTTACAAAGAAGATATCTGTCATAATTATCCATACTAATACTATAAATGCGAAAGTAACTCTGTTTGTTTGTTTGTTTGTTTGTTTGTTTGTTACCTCTTCACGACTAAACGGCTGAACGGATTGTAATGAAATTTGTTAAGGGAATAGATTATATCCTGGAGAAGGACATAGGCTATCTTTTTTCTCAAAAAACCACCTTGAAAGGGGTCAAATAGGAGTTAAAAATTTGTATGGGAAATCCATAATTCCTCGACTTAGGGATCTGTAAATTCATATTTAGGCTTTTGGTAGAAAATAAAGAAATCCGTGTTTCAACGTTTTTGAAAAATCATCCCTAAAAGGGACAAAGTGAGTTTAAACTTATGGGGTATTCTTTAGATGCAATCTCAAGATTCAGGCACAACCCCTGAGAGGCTGGCAATCGCGAGAGGTGCCTCAGTGCAGAAGAAAACTCCTTGGATTGTATACTTCTGCTCCCGAATATAACCTCCACGCAGGCGGAGCCGCGAGCAACAGCTAGTATACATATAAATACTTCATACAGCGATGTAGTTTTCTTACGCCTTACGTAACGTTTGCGTGTCATACACGGACCATCTGTATTTTAAGTTCACAATTTTATTATTCTACGGATTAGTGGGATTGCATATTTATGTGAAACACGTTCTTCCACGAAACTATATTTTGATATTAGGTTTTTGGTACATTAGCTTCCATGAATCAGTTAAATTGATCGATTATTATTTTGTCAAAGGAGTTTACTTCTTTTGATATTAATTACTTGATTATTTTACCTACAGTAGTTGAATTCAATGAGAAAATAAACGAAAACCTTTTGTATACTGTTTTTTAAGAAAGAAAAAACGCTTTAATCTCCTCAAACACGATCACAATTATTATTCACAAGATTCTTTTTGTTTAAAAAATACTTGCGTAATACATTATGGAGTATCTTATGACTGTTTATGAAGAGCGTATATTATTTTTATTACAGTATGCCGCGGTGAAATTGCTGACCATGCCCTTCTACCTGGTCACGCTGATGACTCCGGCGCGTTTGTGTCATGAGTCACCACACGACATGCATAATCATTGACGATATCAGTCATCATGGACCGCGGAATTTGGCGAGTATTGTTAGTTTTTATAATATTAATAACTGAAAACATTTTTTCTGTGTCTATTAGGTACATGTTTTATAAATTAGCAGCCAAGATGAAATTTAAGCAAAAATATTGAAATGCAATAACAAAAAACATGATGCCACATCTTTTGAGTACTTCTCAATAACTATCTCGTAAGTCATTCTGTTAATGTGATACTATCACATTAACAGAATGACTTAATTACAGATGTATTATAATATAATCTTATAGGCTCTACTTAGTTGGATGGAATATTTGTATGCCGTGGTTAGGGTTTACTATTAAAATATTAAACCTTTGAAATAATACAAAAATACTAAATTTTAGAACCTTTTCGTACTCAATGTTTTACTATTAGTTACTAGCCAACATAGTTGTGCTATTATTACGTTGCATATTCGCCCATAAATAAATCAATCGATTTTTTCCATACTTTATTTATGTTTCATATTTTTTAATACTACATCTTAAACCAAGCATTTGTTTTTATATACTACACACACACACATACATACACTCACGCCTGTAATCCCCGAAGGGGTAGGCAGAGGTGTAACTAGTACACCCACTTTTCGCCGAATTTCGGTCCCATAATGTGATAGGGGGCGAGCCTATCGCCATACCGGGCACATTTTCCAGACTCCGGGCTAATACTGAGGAATTTCAAGATAGAAAAATTAATATATACTAAATATTACTAATACCAATATTACTTTACCCGACGCGGGGATCGAACCCGAGACCTCAGCACAGCAGTCGTAACGCATGCGCAATTACAACTGCGCCATCGAGGCAGTTTTTATATACTATTTTCAAGCAAATGTTTTATAACGTCACCGCACAGGTGATATCCGCAAACGATGGACACAGAAATAAGCATTCTTATATCAACTTTCATTGTAATTCCACTCGAGTTTATATGCAAACTACGACCTTCTTCGTAAAGTACCAAAGACAATGAAGTTTATTATAACCAGCTGTAGAATTATCTTCGTCATTACCAGGTATTATCCATAGATATATATGTAGATAATGGACTGAGCAACATCCTCTCAAAATTTACCACTTTGTAGAAAGAGACAAAGGACTGTGCGGCCAATACCTACTTCTTTTCGCTCCTGCAAGTCTGTGGCGTAGACCAATCAAAATTCTAGAAAAAGACAATTGTTGGTCGCACGTTCGGTTTATCTCTCTCATATTACCCGTATTCTCTTAATAGCTGGATATAGAGCGCTACATTCTCAATGTCTATGGTATTATCAATATAATAAAAACAGTGACGTAAATGGTGTTTAGTCACCATGTCACCAACTGGCTTAAAAGATTACCATAAACAAGTGAAACAGGTTGGGATGCATGGGATTGTATAGGGCAGGTAGAAATGTAAACAGATAGGTCCCCCTTTTTAAACACAACGCATTCAATTTATCAATAAAGCACCTGACATACAAGTGTTACAATTTGAAACTTTTGTTATCGAAGTAAACAGAAAAATCATAGATTTAAAATTAAAATATGTATATTAATTAACTATAATCTACAATCAAGATCACTTAAAATATAGAGATGACTCTACATAAGCGGATTGTATATATTTCGTATAAAGAATCATTTAGCTCCATAAGATCGTCTTACTAATATTCTTAAAACTTTATATGCCACGAAACAAATATCCATGAAGGTAGCATTTTGAAACGTAAACACACAATCTACAATAGTTTAAGCCTTAATCTATAAAATAGAAATGTCTGAGATAATCTATAATTAAAAAAGTGAAACCATCTCGCATACCTTGATCTCAAACGGCCGAAGTGAATGAGAACCAACCACACAGGCGTTATTGACGAAGTTTAAAGCCTCCAACCCAAGGATTGAGCACACAACACAAGAAAAACTTGTCACTGTTTCGAAATTCACTTGTTCAAACACTTTACAACCGTAACGGAGTTTAAATCACTTTACATTGATATTCAAATGACTTTTAAATATATTTTCTGCAACTGTGTCTTTAGAATTTACAATAACAGGTTTTTATTTACGAGAGAACGACATGACGCGTGCAAGTAACACACCTGTGAAATACGCTAGAGTTCCGCGCTGACTGACTGTGTTGTGGGACAGAGACAGAGTGATGGTGTCAGAGAGAGACATGTGCTGACGTGGGAGGGAGGATGACCGCTAGCTTCAAGAACGCACAATGGGCAACATTGGGTAAAGGAATTAATATTTGAAAATTTTACATATGTTATGAAGTGTGTAAATATTTTTTTAATATATGGGATAAAAAAGAAAAATATCGGTCTCAAATTAATTTTATAGCAAATAAACATTTACATTAATATATTTGTTTTTTATTAGTTCAAATATATTTAACTAAAGTTAGAATTTAATAAATGATTTATCAAAATATAATATTTTAACCCGAAATCTTGATAACTTTTAAAAAGAATGAAACATCAAGATGTAATAATGATAGCATTAATTATATTTTTTTTATTAAATGAACGTACACAATATGTTGGAATACAGGAAATAATAAAGTTTGATAAATTTAATACCAATAATAATTCTCTGATCATATTATATATTTACACTAATGGCAGAATTAAAAAGCATGAAAAATCAAGATGTAATAATGTTACTATTAATATTTTTTTTGTATTAAATGAACGTACACAATATGTTGGAATATAGGAAATAATAAAGTTTGATAAATTTAATACCAATATTATGTCTCTGATCGTATAATAAATAACACAAATGGTAGCATTCCTTTGATCTTGTCTACGTAGATCGTTGGGACAGCACTGTGCGGCCGTACCTCCTGTTACCTGGTACCGGCAACCACGGCGCCCCCCGACCCGCAATCCGCGCACCTCCACGCATTTCAAACTACATAAAACTCTACCTTTGCCTTTACCTAGTAAAAGAAATGTGAAACCAATTAATTAATATATTTTTATTACTTATAAAGTTATATGTTTGTACGTAATCAAATTATAGAGTTTAATGAAATTTAAAAGAATGTTCTACATTGACCTTAAACTACATAATATAGATAGAGTCCCCGCGGGAACATGAGCAACAGGTTGCAGTCCCCTTTTGGCGTAAGTTCTTCGTCCCTATTGGAGAGTCCCTCATATAAGTTACTTTTGTTTTTAAGCTGCTCTACATAACAACGTAAAAGTAAAGTAAGGTAAGTTGGTTTCCATAAAAGATACGTATAATAGGAAAAATTCCAATATACTTTAAAAATAATGTATTCTCTTTTTGTATTATTTATTGTCCTCATTAGTTTAAAAAAAACTTGTGGTATAAACATTATTATTTTATTGTGAAGGTTAAGTCACAATTTCAAACGCCATATTTAATTATGAATTAATTTAGCGTGTAATTCATTTGTGCGCATTAATTATATAATTATTTGTAGAAAGATATTTAATTAAATCTATTTTCATTTGTGCGCATTAATTATGTAATTATTTGTAGAATAATATTTAATTAAATTTATTTTAAGTAATTTGCTTTTTTACTTCGAACTTTTTGGGTTTTTCTATCTAGAAATTCTCAGTATTAGCCCGGAGTCTGGAATCTGTGCCTGGTATGGCGATAGGCTCGCCCCCTATCACATTATGGGACCGAAATTCGATGATTTTCGAATTAGATGTACCTCTGCCTACCCCTTCGGGGATATACAGGCGTGAGTGTATATGTATGTATTTCAAACTTATAAATAACCTTTGGCCACGATACGCGAACGTTTCGTTACAATAGTTATATTGTGTTAGTATAATTACTTTTCCTCACTCATCTGTAAAACGTAAAATCTATTGCTTTCTTAAAAATAATTAGTATTATAATTAATATTCAAAAAGGCATTTTAATCTTCTTAGATTACTATATAAACTGCCCTATAAGTTCATTTTCTATTTTTTCATGTATCGTTCTTCTGATTGCTATGGCGCAGTTGTTTCTGGCGAATATTTCTGACATAGTACAATGAACGTACACTAGATGGCGTGAATTTATGTATCGTTTATTCTGTAGTACGCAAATACGATGTCTGCTTTGTATTACATAAATTACATACAAAACACATGCATTACATAGAGGTAATAATAATAATGATAAATAATATCAGCTCTGTATTACACTTTCGCAATGGCTGCATTGTTACACCTTTGCCTACACCTTCGGGGATTATAGTCGTGAGTATATGTATATATGTGTAAATGTATGTTGAACCTGAGACTTTCATGCCGGCAGGTCTGTACCATTCTCCACTTAGATCTCGCTGTTGATTTAGCTAGAGAGTATGCAATAACTAATAGGTTAAGCCCATGAACCAATAGCGTCTCCAAGTGACCAAAATTCTTTAATACTGAAATCTATCTGTTTTATTGTTTTAATAGTGTAAACTGAGGTATCATGAAACATAAATCTCAAATTTTTTGTAGAGCGTTTAAATTTTAATAATATGTATTTGATTTATTATATTTTAATAAATGCATAATTATTTTATTACGTATATACAAACAATACCATACAAATGTTGTTAAAAAGATAATTAACATTAAACACACATTAATGCATTACATACATTAATGCTCCACTAGGAAGCAATAATGACTTTGCAAGTACAATTTGGTGTTACGATAGTGTTGAAACCTATGACATGAAAGATAGTTATTACTAAATACCTAGATACATATTTATTCTTATTTAATTGCCATTATTTCACCCTCTACGATATGTAGGTAACAAATGCAGTAAAACTTTTTCTAACTCCACCTCAAGTGGTAGCGATAAGTTTGAAAGGGATAAAAACTTATCTTCAATCACTGCTATTTCGTTTTTTTCATTGTTATATTAATATTAGCCCCCGTGGCGCAGCGGAAAAGTAACCTGTGAAACCGGAGGCCCCGGATTCGATCCTAGCATCGACATAAAAGATTACACGTGTGATCTATTATTTATTAAATATTTGTTTCAGTTGAAGGTATTGTAGTCCCCGTAGATTATAGTTGGCTCTCGCTACTTGATACTCTAACAACTACTACTACTCTGACGACACTGCGCTTACCATCAGGTGCAGAGTAGTCGCTTTGCCGTGCCAGGGTAAAAAAAATACCGTATGAACTGGGGAGCCGCTCCTGATTTATAAAGGCGTCTCACACCGTTATTTAGTAGCAAATCGGCAGATTTTGTAGGCCAAATTCTGGTATTTGTAGTAAAATATATCAATGTTAGATGTGTGAAAATTAAAAAATGTGAAATTACCGCGAAATTAAAATGTTATTATTCTGCATGATTGCTGTTCAAATATTGCTTAATTCTAAAAGTATATAAGTACCTAATAGATTGCTTACGATAAATAAGAAACATTGCTCACTCATAAAACATACGAATTTCGTTCGCCCAATAAACATGGACATCAGTAATAGGGTTTTTATTTAATTATTCTATTGAAGTCAATTGAGTATCCGTTCGAGTTCTACAGTGTAGTTTGTATACGAACTGATAACAGCCGCATACACTGATAAAAAAGTGTTTAATTCCTATTTAACTCTTAAGAAAATATATAGTTAAAGTTTGCAGTGTATTTATATTCTGTGTTTTAATCAGTGTTGAAGTATACACTTCAGTTGAGTGTTCCAAAGTGACATAGCAACTGCGAGATAAGTGTTAAATTTTTCACTAAAATAATAGAGTTAAGACGTCTTTTACGAACAAGTGGCTTCACAAAGTTTCCTTATTTTTGTAAGTTGACTAAAAACTGTTAAAACTCTCTTGTAAACTATGAAATGGGCAAAAATGTTTTATTAGTATATTATTATGATATATAATGTGTAAGAAATAATTGTCGTTTATCAAATAAATGATAAATAATAATAATAATAGGTCATCACTTCGGTTTTGATCACACGGACGTGTAGAGATAGCACTCTACATTTTATAAACTCGCTGAAATAATGTGATCTCTTTGTACCAATGTATATAATTTTTTTTATTATTCTATAAATTACATCTACCGACACACCACAAGCGAGTAGCCAGCTATGAAACAAGACGCCGCAGGATCGATTCCTGCGCCAAGAAAAATATTTGTCTGTTTTTGTAAAAACATTTGTTTGTTATTTGTTTTGGGCCAGATCCATCCAAACATTCGCATTTATAATAGTATTAATGTTTAATTTGATTCGAGTTATCTAGACGGGTGTGAACAATGGCGTCGCGGCTGCTGGGTTGGTGGCGTCGGTCACTGCAGCGGCATCCAGTATTAACCAACACGATAGTATACGCGACTTTCTACACTGCCGCTGAACTTTCCCAACAGACTTTCAATAAAATTTATTCGGTATGATTATAAATAAAAATCGTTTATGTCTCATAAATTGTAACAAAATAATATATACTGTATTAATGTGCACGCCATCTATTGACAGAAACATGAAGCTGTCTGAGTTATAAATTTTATTTAATTTTAATTTTTTGGTAACTAATCTCTACCGCCCATGAAACCCATAGTACCGGGAAAACCATGGGTGAAATAACAGTCTAAATAGAAAGGAGTGGGATTTCTAATGAGGAGAGGGAGCCATTCAGAGGCAATTCATAAGTTTGTGTACGATAAACACGAAATATATTTAAAAAAAAACAAATATTTGTTTCACAAAAACATATATGGCAGCGGTGGGATTCGAACCCACGCCTCCGAAGAGACTGGTGCCTTAAACCAGCGCCTTAGACCGCTCGGCCACGCTACCGATGTAGAGCTGTGTTGAAAATGCGCTGTACTATCTATTAATTATAGAGCTGTATTATATTTAGCTGCAATTACTTTGATTGGTAGAAATGGAATTTTATTTCATAAAAATGTATTAATACCATGTTAACTAACGAATGATTTCTCACTTGTCATCATGTGTCTTTTAGAATTGAATAAAACGATATAAACAGTAACCAAACGACGTCAGTAAGCGTTTCTGAGTAAGGCCAACAAGTATCGCATGTCAATACTTTTTCGACTGATTGGAGATGAAAGTTTTATTATTTTTACAATTATTCTTCTATCGTCAGCCACACAATGAACATTACATTAATTCAATTTATTTAATCATACATAATAAAATGATTATTAGTATTATTTATTATTAATTAATTATTATGTTTCAGCCGGAAAAGCCCGAATTGGATTTCGCCGCCGCTGCCCGCATCGTATCGGTTGGCAGTTCTGTTTATGCCCCAACACTCTATTTCTGGTAAAAAAAATATACTGCATTTTTTTGTAATACATATTAATTAACCTCTTATCACACAACTTTTCGTTTTTTTATATCACTACATAAGACGTGTTTACAGTGGATGCAGTATAATGGGTATTTATTTACTGATTTATTCAGTATCTGCGTTATCATTTGCTTAAATGATAAGATGAGCCTTGCTAAAGAGCGGAAATATCACCCAGAAGTATGATATATAAAGTATATTTACACTATTTATACAAGGAAAATCAGGTGCAATATCTTATACTAGCTGTTGCTCGCGGCTCCGCCCGCGTGGAGGTCATGTTTGGGAGAAAAAGTATACAATACAAAATACCAATATTCATGCGTTTAACTTAAAAATGACGGATTTTCATACAAACTTTCATTCCCTATTTTACCTCCTTAGGGGCGGAATTTCCAAAATTCCTGAAACATATATTTTTTATTTTTAACTAAAAGGCCAAATACTAATTTTCATGAATTTAACTTCAAAAATGACGGATTTTCATACAAACTTTCATCCCCTATTTTACCCCCTTAGGGGTGGTATTTCCAAAAACCCTTCCTTAGTGGATGCCTACGTGATAAAAGGTACCTACTGTCAAAATTTCAAGTCTCTAACCCCAGCCGTTTAGGCTGTGCGTTGATCGATCAGTCAGTCAGTCAGTCAGTTTCTTCTTTTATATATACAGATTATATCATTTACCTACATTCACTTAAGAGTTGTGAAAAAAAATCTTTCAAATTCAACCATCTGTCACACAAAAATATTAATTATATATGAATAGCCGTATTCTTCATAATCGGTCCTGAAACACCAACTGAAACCTGTATGCAAAGAAGTGGCATATGCCTGGTTATATACCACTTCTTTGCCAGAACATGCTCTTCTTATCCAGTATGCTCATGGCAGTTATTTACAAGGTTTAGATTCATTCTCATTGCATATTTCGTTACAGGTATAAATTCCTAGACAAAAAATTCGCCGGCAATGCGTTAAAGGCAGTGGTGACCAAAGTGTGTGCTGATCAATTTCTCATGACTCCTGTTCTGCTGGCAACATTTTTTACACGTGAGTTATAAAAATATATTTACTAGAGTCCCTATTATTAAAACAGATAAAGAATTTGTAATTTAACTGTCTTATTATTCGCCAGTGGTCAGCAACTAAATTCACAAATCTTCCTTTGAAGTCTCATAGTACCAATCTAATTGCAAATGCATAGAGGTTATAAATCAATACTTGAGTGATATTACACTTAAGTGGAAGTCTCGCTGTAGAAAGTGTTGTCTACAGTAATAATGAGTCAGCTTGACTGGGGTAGTACTTACTATTGTAAAGGGTAGCTTATTGCATTTCATATAGTGAGTAAGAATTTTGAACGCCATACCTTTATTGAGATTGCCGATCATTATCCTTAGGTATTTATAGGCACTTACAATCAAATGATCCACTCTCTTATTCGCCAGCATTTATTACAAAAAATACATATTGAATCAAAATATCAGCGTCCGTGGTTCATATCAGTAGCCGGCTGTAAGACGTGAGGCCACGGGTTCGATTCCCACACCAAGAAATGTGTGACCTACAAATATTTGTTTGGTGTCTGGCTGTTGTGACACCTAAAGTATCTCATAGTACCAGTAACTCAAGACACAACAGGAGTCAGAACTGCTAGGTGTATTTATTTTTATTAACCTGGCACTGCAAAGTGACCTGAGTAAGCCCAGTGCCGTCCAGTTACGAGTATCAAAATGAATGATACTTTAGTCAAGTAATAACTTGACTAAAGTATGAGTAAAGAGAGAAATACAAGATCATTTTTCATTATCAATTGTTAAAACGTATGCATACCTAAAATGTATCTTCATTGTAGAGCATACTAGTCTAGCTTAGTCCTCAATTAAAAAATAGACAAATATAATTCTTTATTCCTTAGTAATGGGAGTCCTGGAACGTAGAGAGGATGTGTTTGAAGAACTCCGCGAGAAGTACTGGAAGACATTCGTCGCGAATCAAACGTTTTGGATCCCGGCGCAGACGATCAACTTCTTATTCATGCCACCACATTTACGCGTGGTGTATGTAGCGTCCACCTCATTCATATGGATCAATGTGTTGTGTTTCATAAAACGACAGAAAACTGATAAAGAAACTAAATAATAATTGTTGATAATTTAGAGTTTAGTGCGTTCCTAAACTGTGTCACCTATTCTTATGTAAAGCTGTAGATTAGCTAATTAAGTAATGTTGAACAACTCGATACTTACACCTCAATTTGACAGCTTTCGCGGTGCAGTGAAACAAGAAGCCAATGTTCAATCCCCGCATCGAAACAAATGAGTAAACTACAAATGTTTGTTTCTGATCTGGGTATTGTGGTAAGTCTTCGTAGTTCCTGATACATACGCTATTGGTTAACCTGGATCAATGACTTTTCAAAATGTATCTTAGGAATTTATCTTTTAATGCCTCTGAAGCAATAAAATTTATTGATGATCTTTTTCACACAGGCTTTATATAAGTAACCAAAAAATATTGCGTGCATGTGGATTGAGTGAGCACCTTCCAAAAATCGTTTTTTATGTATTAGGGATTTAGTAAAAGTTCTAAAACAATTGTAAAACCAATCCTGGAATTTGTAAAAAGATAAAACCGAAGATAAATCAGTTAATGTCTGCTCACTCAATCCTGATAACGGGCAACCCAGATCTACAAATGTATCAAGTTTACATATAAAATTTGGGTTCTAGGATTTAGTAAAACCTTAGTGAAGTCACAGTGTTTAATTTTAGATCACCTAGTGCCCTATTTAAAAAGTTACAAATTGTTATTGGTGCTCACTCAATCCACATGCTTTGAAAAGTCAAGATTTCTTACGAATTACCTATAAAATCAAGTTCAATTATATTTCTAGATTTAGTAAAAGTGGAATAGAAATTTGTAAAACACAAAACGAATCACTATCATGCTTCGTTTTTGAAAAAATAATTTTTATAGGTGCTCACTCAATCCACACGTTTTTGAAAAGTTAAAATCTTTCATATCTTTAAATCTGTAAGCGCTACAAAAAATGTGAATACGTCAAGTTTTAGTAGAAATTTTTACTAAATATTGGCTATTTCACATTTTCGATATTTTGCTTACTTAAAGAGATATTACATTTTTAATGTTTTCCATACAAACTTACAATGTAGGGTCGCCACACGTGTCAAAATACAGGATAATCTACAAAATAAATTTATATTTGCCTATCTCTAGTTATGCCTATATGTACCTAAATTTGTTATGCCTATATGAATCACGACGATATAAATGGTAATAATATGATATAATATGATGGGAGGGTAATAAACTCAGCGACACATGGTTGAATTAATTTATTTTTACCTATTTATAGGAACCCAAATTAATATTATTTTAAATTAGTAAATTTTTAGTCAATACTATCTGGCACCAATTTACTAATTAAATTCATATGGGAATTCTCAACTACTTATTATATAAAATACTTGAAACATACTGATATCTGAATTTATTCTTTTTAACGTGTTATTTAAGTATTTTAGCACGAAGCTTAAATACAAATGTGACTATTAAGTATATCTAAATAAAAGTTATAATTTTGTTACTTTAAATAAATCTGCGTAGTTGCTAAAAATATTCTATTGACATTTGGTGTTATTGTATAAATAAAAGGCGTCTGTACTAATATATAAAAAATAAAAATTAAACCGCCTTCAAAAAAACCCAGACACAACTAAAAAGCAAAAAATAATTGGTTACATTTAAATCAATTAGTTATATGCAATTTAAATCAATTATTTTTGGAGTCGGTGCTGGTGTTGTTTTCTTTACTTTTAGATTTATAAAAACCAAGTCTGGATCTATTTTATATTTTTTTGTATGCCTGATTATTCCTTTTTTTCCATGTTTTGGCTGGCACCGACTCCAAATAATTGATTTAAATTGCATATAACTAATTGATTTAAATGTAACCAATTATTTTTTGCTTTTTAGTTGTGTCTGGGTTTTTTTGAAGGCGGTTTAATTTTTATTTAAAAAGTAATAATTTATTTTTTGCTTTTTAGTGGTAAATTATATAAAATCGGTTAAAAGCTGCTGAAGATATTAGAATTTACGTGTATTTTAATTTTATCACCCCCCTCCCTCACCCCCACCCCTTTTACCCTCTCTCACTGAAACTTAACTTTTATAATGAACGTAATGCAAAAAGAACCACTGGAATACTACTTAATTTTAAGGAGTTACCCTCTCCAGCTCCGAAGATATTCATCTGATCTTCACCATATTTTTATGGGACCAAATGACAAGCACCAGCTTTCAATCAAAGAAAGAATGGTCGAAATCGGTTCACACAGTACAGAGAAACGAGGTAACAAACATAAAAAAAAAAAAAAAAAGCAACATACAGTCGAATTGAGAACCTCCTCCTTTTTTTGAAGTCGGTTAATAACATTTGTATGTTTTGATGTTCGGGGTAATCTCCGGTTCAACGGAACCGATTTTGAAAAATCTTTCACTGTTAGAAAGGTATTTTAATGAGTTTCCTGAGTGCTATAGACTACTCCTATTCAAATTTTTACTCCTGAAAAATTTATCTCGTGGGATAGACGGGCCGGGACAAAGATATTTTTAAGGCGATACGGAGTTCGCGAGGACAGCTATACCAAATAACATTATAAGCCAAAAATCGAAGTGCCGCAACTTATGCTGAGAGTAAAACACGACAATTGAGCGATGCTGACATGGCTAGGTTAGTATATTTTGCATATTGCCATAATTTGGTGTGTCACGGGACTCTACTATGGAGAGGTGCTGCTAAAATGAATATCATTTTACTCTCCAAAAGCGAGCTATAAGATCTATCGCTAAGTTCTAGAAGTTCTTGGGGAGGAAAATTCTTCTTTCAAGTGGCTTTGCATACGCTTTTACAATAAGGTTCCCAATCATATTAAAGAACTAAATGAAAGATACTATTAAGCAGATGACCGAAAGACTTCGGAATATATTATGCTATTACTTAGAAGTGTAGCCATTAAATATAGTAGAAGTAGTAGTAGTAGTAGTAGTAGCCATATTATTAGGAACCTTATATATGTGTATTAAGTAATGCCAATATATTTCATTTCCTTAACATTGCGAACTTATGTGAACAGTATGCCTTACATGACTCTACTTGATTTTAGTGTCTGATATTTTAATTGTTGTATTCTGTCTGTGCTTGCTGCGGCGTCATGTGCGGGATCGGTCACTTCCCTGTAAAATGGTTGAGGAGGTCGATGGCTGGCACATGCGTCATTAATCGTGAACGGGTGCTGCTCTTGTAGACTGGTCTACTCAGACTGTTTCAGTAAGGACAAACTGCTCAGGAAATTGAGATTTTTATGTATTTCACGGCGGTCATGTGCAGCAATAAGCCTTGTAATAAGTTTTATTTCACAATATAAGGCAACCTAATTAACATACATTGAGCTGCTCTAATCTAATCAATTGTATGACCAAATATTGTTAACCGGTGTTCGAAAAGAGCAACGCTAGACTTTCTCGCCCGTTCTTCTCTAGTAAAACTGTATTCCGAACTGGCGGTATAGTTAAAAAGATTGACTAAATCTAAATAATGTATAGCGTTCCAAGGATTCAATAACTTTTTTAATGTTTTTACTGAAATAAAAAAAATATTATAAAGTATCGTTTAATTTAATCACTTTAGTCCAATTAGCATACATACTCACTCAGCTCTGTAATCTCCAAAGGGGTAGGCAGAGGTGTAACCAGTATCCACGTTTCGCTGAGCTTATTACCGGCCCGTGCGTGTTTACTTTAGGTATTTACATATAGGCAAATACAAATTAATTTAGTAGATTATCCTGTATTTTTACACGTGTGGCGACCCTACATTGTAAGTTTGTATGGAAAACATTAAAAATGTAATATCTCTTTAAGTAAGCAAAAAATCGAAAATGTGAAATAGCCAATATTTAGTAAAAATTTCTACTAAAACTTGACGTATTCACATTTTTTGTAGCGCTTACAGATTTAAAGATATGAAAGATTTTAACTTTTTAAAAACGTGTGGATTGAGTGAGCACCTATAAAAAATATTTTTTCAGAAACGAAGCATGATAGTGCTTCGTTTTGTGTTTTACAAATTTCTATTCCACTTTTACTAAATCTAGAAATATAATTAAACTTGATTTTATAGGTAATTCCTAAGAAATCTTGACTTTTCAAAGCATGTGGATTGAGTGAGCACCAATAACAATTTGTAACTTTTTAAACAGGGCACTAGGTGATCTGAAATTAAATACTGTGTTTTCACTAAGGTTTTACTAAATCCTAGAACCCAAATTTTATATGTAAACTTGATACATTTGTAGATCTGGGTTGCCCCTTATCAGGATTGAGTGAGCAGACATTAACTGATTTATCTTCGGTTTTATCTTTTTACAAATTCCAGGATTGGTTTTACAATTGTTTTAGAACTTTTACTAAATCCCTAATACACAAAAAACGATTTTTGGAAGGTGCTCACTCAATCCACATGCACGCAAAATATTAGATCTATCTCTACAATTATATTTTATGTATAATTTAATACCAGATATGTGTCTGTACGTAAAATTAAACCATATTTGTGCCAAATTATTTTAAAGACTTATGATGACTATTATATTTAAGTCGTAGTATATGTACATTCATAAATATTGATGGTAATATAAAAAAATCTAAACAACATTTTATTTAATATTCCTCTATCTTTTAAGATAAGCAAAAAACTTTAAGATTAGTTTGTATCTACATATACATATTATCTATATTTGTGATCTTAAACTAAAGAAAATTTGTTTTGTTTGTCTAGAACCTATTGTAGTAAACGAAACTTGTGCATATTATACTTTTTATATTAGTCGATTTTTCTACATTTTATTTAAGGGATACATTAATATAGTGATTTTATTGGACATACTTGTTTATTATAACATAACGTCGATACTTATTGACGAATTGCCTTTTAAACGCTAGTCTTCAGTTGGCATCTAAATTACACGATAAATCAGCATAAAAGAATTGCAACTCAAAAGATCATAACTCACTGTAAATGTATAGTCATACTGTAACTTCAGCGTCACTAAATCAATATCAAATCGACAATCTCAAATACAATCCCGTCTCGCGGCTTACGCACATCACCATATAGACCGTTATCTTTTAAGACCGCAACTAACTCTGCGGTGTACTTAGATGTAGGTACAGTTACGTAATAAGTGCATATCGTTGGTGTCTCACAGTCAGTTTTAACGGAAAGCTCACATACTGTAATACGTAATCAACCATCGGGCCTTGCTGTATTCACTGTTGTAGATTTTATACGTTGTTTTCGGGATTTGTCATTTTATTAAGTTTTGGAAGTGATAACTTATTATGGGAGGGTAAACCGCTTCGTAACCACTATTCTATTCTCTATTTCTGTCGTTCCATAATCTCTGTTCTATATTTTTTTGAAGTGAAACTTCTTTAGAATCGTTGTGATTTGATTTGAGTGGGATCGAGTGGGTTTGAGTGGGTTCAACTTAGATTAGTTCAAGTTATCACTTCTGTCGAGCGTCCCGAGACGCACACGTTTTTTTCTGATATTTGTATTATGTTATAACAATATTAATTTTGCGTTGTATATAACTGATATCTGAGAAATGTTATCAGACGATCGTAATCCCTGAAGGAAAACCATAGGTGAGTGAGTTACGGTACACTATAGCGTCTGGTTCGACCTCTTATTTGAGGAGTGAGCAACGCCACCAATGCTGCTCTTCCTTTAACATCACCAGGCATAAATCAAAATCAAATGCAGTTTCGCTAGAGAAGAACGGGCAAGAAACTTTAGCGTTCCCTTTTCACACCGGTTAACAATATTTGGTCATACACTTAATATAAGATTTCAGTTTAATTACATTAGATTAGAGCAGCTCAATGTATGTTAAGTTGCATAGAGTTGGTTTGTGAATGATGTGCCCGTCGTTGTCACTCCCGTATTGGCCTTACTAGTTATTTACGTAAGTGCCGTACCTCAAGAACAGATGTTGCTTAAATCATCTTTGTAGATTTAAAAGGCCCATGATGTATATAACTAGTTAAATATATTTGAGAGTATTCGAAACCGTAGAAGTGATTGTAAAAATTCGTGCGTTGACAGCCTCGGTGGCGCAGTTGTCATTGCACATGCGTTATGACTGCTGTGCTGAGGTCTCGGGTTCGATTCCCGGGTTAAGTGAAATTGGGTTTTACTATTTAGAAATACTCAGTATCAGCCCGGAGTCTGGAATTGAGCCCGGTATGGCGATAGGCTCGCCCCCCATAACATTATGGGAACGTAATAAATTCGACGAAAAGTGGGTGTACTCGTTACACCTCTATCTACCCCTTCGAGGATTACAGGCGTGAGTGTATATGTATATATTTCTCGTGCTTAATTTTATGTTAAAGTGGGACACTTGAAATATCGAAGGTTGTATATTCTTACAAAGTACCTACGTCTTCTCAGTAGTCAAAATGAATTTCATTCCGTGTAATTCAAATGTTAGATGCAGATTCTCGAGCGTTGGTATTCACCGTTTCGCATTATTCTGTTGCCTTGTGTATAATAATTCGCCATTACATTGTTCGTGTTTATGAATAATTCATATTATTGACCAATGATGTTTTTGCATTTTAAGGAGTGCTCAAGCATCAGTGATGCTTAATGATTTGTGGCGGTTTTTGGCTCACTGATTGGGCAATAAAATGGCATGAAATATATATTTCACTGGCATTCATTAATAATAGAATTAGTGAATGCCAGTGATAGCCTAGTTGAAGGTGGTACGTATTATTAAGACGCAAATTACATGTTCGAAACCAGTCTTTATAGCACACACGTTTGAACTTTGAAAGTTACGTGCTTATTCATAGTCAATAATCCAGTGAAGGAAAACATCGTGAAGAAACCTGCTAAATTTACGTTAAAAAATATAGAACTATAACATTGTTTTTTTTATGTTTTAGACAATATAAGATGAAGCAAAGAACCGTTGTGCTCGGTCTTAAAGATGGCAGTCTTGTTTTAGTTTTAAACAAACTTTTAAAGTAGGTAATCCAAAATTAATTAAACTAAGACAAAACAAAACTATATTTTTTGGATACTATATTTGTATTTATTTAATCGAATCACAAATTAAATAGACTTATATTAACAAACAGAGTGAACTCAGGGCATTAATCCTAATTAATATTCTCCGCAGAGCATTCTTCGATTTGTGTCTTGAGTCGCAAATTTTCCAGGAACAGTTGGTTGCATTTTCTAATCTATTATTTAGTTAACGTCTGTTATTGTAATTAACTCTCTAGAAACTATAAAATAATCCATACTAATATTATAATGCGAAAGTAATTCTGTTTGTTTGTATGTATGTTTGTTTATTTGTTATCTTTTCACGACTAAATGGCTGAACGAATTGTGGTGAAATTTGGCAAGGAGATTGATTATATCCTGGAGAAGAACATATGCTATCTTTTGTCTCAAAAAATAATCTATGAAGGGGTAAAATAGGAGTTAAAAATGTGTATGGGTAATCCATAATTGCTAAAGTTTCTGAAAAATCATATTTCGGCTTTTGGTAAGAAATACGTGTGAAAACGATAGAATACTTAACTTGGTATTTTCTTAGCTTACTTAGAGAATTAATTTAAACAACATTTTACCTCGACAAGCAACATCGCTGCGTCCGAGCTTCTTTCTTCAGCGAGACAAAGAGCAAGTTCCGAGTCAAAATTGGCCCGAGCTTGTTCCGCAGTATTCAAAACGCTATCCAACGTTTCCTTCAGCCTGAGTATTTTATCTTCGTATTCGACTTTCTAATTGGATAACATATAAACTCGTTATGGCCATAAGTTAGTAGCTCTAGTAGGCCATATATTTTTGACAGCCTACATGGCACAGTAGGCGAGTAGCCGGCTGTGAAACGACAGGTCGTGGGTTCGATTCCCACACCGAGACAAATGTTTGTGTGACAGACATATTTGTGTTCGGGGTCTGGGTGTTCTGAGACCGAAAGTCTCTCGTAGTCCCTGAAACCCACAATACATGACTCGTATCTTAGTGTGGGGTCGGGGCTATGCATGTGACTATTGGGTGTTATTTATTTATTTTCTAGTTTTATCCAATACAGGCTACATTAATAGTCAAAGTAATATATATATCAATAAATATATGTTTGACAGCCTCAGGGGCGTAGTAGGTGAGTATCCTGCTGTAGGTTCGATCCCCGCACTGAGACAAATGTTCGTGTGATACACAAATATTTATTTCGGGTCTGAGTGCTGCGAGACCGAAAGTCTCTCGGAGTTACTGAAACCCATGATACAGGATTCGTATCTTAATGTGGGGTCAGGATTACTGTTGGGGGTATTATTATTATTGGTTATTATTAAAAATAATGGCACAATCATTTGTGCGTGTGAAGCTATTTATAGCACAGGCCGATATACTAGCAAGTGTTTTTTGCAATTTTAGCAATAGTTAGTGGTCCCGGGCAGACGTTGTCCTGCAATAAGCCGCCTTCTCTGTGGACAGAATTTTCGTTGAAAAAGAAGTTAAGATCTCAACAAAAGCGCCACCTATCTAAAACTATCCTATCTTTTAAGTTGGACCCAACCACACATACACAAAATTTCATTGAAATCGGTTGAGTGGTTTTAAAATTTATAACGGACATAGTTAGAAACAATTTTTGTGTTTTATATATATAGATAAGTATATAAAGTGCACTATCAAAGCAATAGATGTTTCATAATTAAACTATTTTATCAACATTAACAGCTTCTCCAACGTATCTTATCTACTACTAATGCTGCAATTGGAATTGCGCAATGATGATTGATTACATCATTTAACTTACTACATACAAACATCCGTTACTTTCTACAAAACAGTATTTAAGGTACGATTCCGATTTCGACCGCAGCGACTAAATGTAGTTGCACCGTGGAGTAGTCACATGCAGGTCGCATGTTCTTTTTGTTGTTCAATATAATATTATTTTGGAATACGGATATTCATGTGTTGTGACATTTAGAATTCTAAGTACTTAGAAATTGAGTCTTCTTTAAGGTTTAAGAATATAATGAGAAATTATGGATTAATTATCTATACTTAGGTAGGTACCTCAATCAGCACAAATGTTATTTACTTAATTTATACGATTCGAAGTATGACAGCAGAGAAAAGCAGTGCAATTAGGGATTTAAAACTAACGTAAAAAAATTTAAAAGCACTAAGCTTTGCACTTGCAAAAAAAACATTTTTCCAATTAAAAAAAAAAAAAGCTGTTGTCGACATCTGAAATTTGTCGTTGCGCTCTCTTCGGAATTGCATCTTTAACATACTTGTTTATTCCTCTTGCGTTTTAGAGCCAGATACTTGTCTCCGACGGCGAGAAGGGCTCTGTGAGTGTGTGAGAGTTCCTGATGAGTGGACTTTAAACGTTCTCGTAGATTTAACATTGAGACATTACAGGCGTTAACCGCGTTGTAACGTTCATTGTATACATGCAGCAAGGAATCATAGCGCTTCGACAGGTGTTCGTACCTGGAACAAGGTTGTTTCTAGGCCGTGATCTAGCTTTGAAATTACTGTCGGTAGAGAACGATCGCAACTGATTTTTTTCAGCCAATTCGACGTCATTAAAAAAACGCAAGTCGCTTTATGAAGAATATAAAGCGATGAAATTGAATAAAGAGTTGGAACTATAATATGCATTGACGAAGTGAAATTGGTGTGTCAGGATCGTGTAAATTGTAAATCCAGAAAAATGAAAGAGACCTTGAAAAGTAGTTTATACTGGTTTTTAATGCCATTGCCTTTAAAACTACTGATGGTATACGCGTGTCTCCCCATATATATTCACCTACATATTCAACGTTCTTACTAACAAGCAAGAACCCTCAAATACGCCGTTTTTGTGTTTTACTATGGGCCGCTTAGCATAAAAATCGAGACCCAAAGTACCGCCTTACTTAATGCTAGAGCTAGGTTTTGTAACAGAGTATTAGCTTGGCACCACAAATAAGTAGTGTCTTGTTATTCATATGGATTGAGCTGATCCGGTCGAGAGAAGAAGATGGTTCTGAACGTGCCTGCTCCATGGAAATTGTCTCAGGCGATACAGCTTGTGATGAACTTAGTGATGGTACAATATGAAGAAAATGGGATTATTGGGTTCGTAATTGATAAGTAGCGGTATGAGAGAGTACCTACTATGATTGCTTTTTTTTTATTCTGGTGCGGCTAATTGACCACACTGCACCTGATGGTAAGCGCAGTGCCGTCCAGATAGAGTATCAAGTAACGAGAGACAGTCTATCCCCCGCTACTCAACACAATCATGCCGGCCTGCTGTTTAGCTTCTTCACGTTACGCCTAAAGGACCCAGGATCATAGGAGGGAGGGAACACGGTAGCTGGCAAACTGTTTCACAGCTTGATGGTGCGGCAAAAATACGAATTTGCGAACCTCTATAACAAGACAGACTAAATCTTATCACTTCCCTCCATTTATCACACTATGTTTGCAAATACTGTGTTTGACAGCCTCCGTGGCGCAGTAGGCGAGTAGCCGGCTGAAACGAGAGGCCGTGGGTTCGATTCCCACACCGGGACAAATGTTTGAGTGAGACCGAAAGTCTTTCGTAGTCCCTGATACCCATAACACAAGACTCGTATCTTAGTGTGGGGTCGGGGCTATGTGGGCTGTTGGGTGTTATTTATTTATTAAAGAGTAAATGCTGTTGGTATATAAGTACGGCGAATAAATTAAAACTAGAACAAATAATTAGCTTTCTTATAAACAGTTGATATAATTAGCCATGTAAGTCTAATGATTGGCTGTAACAATTACCATTCATTTTATACTTACTGATATTGCAGACACACAATGCTCACTGTAGACCAGGAGTCTGCCAGTTCAGTAGATCTGTTAGTGGCTTTTTCAGACTCTGCAGAAATCAAATACATTATCCTAAAATATCTGTGATAGCCTATTTAGAAATGGTAAAGCTGTCTACTCTGTGGAGACAAAGTCGCAGGTTCGAAAAATGGCATAGACCCCTAACTTTTAAAACTAAAAGTTTAACGCCCGAACACTCAAACGCAACTCAAGGATTTAAGATAGTGTTAAACATTTGAGACCCTCTTATTTGTGATAACTGTATGGCGAGTTATAAAATAAGTAGCCTTTATACGGTCGGCCGTAACTCGTATAGGCTAGTCGTAGTCTGACGAGCTAGATAGACCACGGTGTTATCACTGTCTTACAAAAGCCATGTGAGAATGAGGACTACCCTCATGTAATATGAGGGTAGTCTCTGTTTATTGAAGATGTTGGGGGTATCTTACAAAATATGTACGGGTTGATCTAAGTTATAAGATCCAGTGGGGGAGGATTTGCTATAAATACATTGCAGTTGTTCTAAGTGCAGTGAGAGTTTATTGGTATTGCTAACACCTTCTTAATCATTTGCCGGTCGTCACTTAGAATTCCATATCAAGTTCTGACGACTCGAGCACTAGGCCCTGTACTTTATATACACGATGTATGTTGTTAAAAAGCAACAAATAAGTACCTTTTAAATACTTCTGGTATTCAGAAGTATCTGTGTCCCACCATTCGCTGACGTCGTGTGAATGCGTGTGACCAGCTTTACATCGAATAAGTTTCTGTTCATATTTATTCGATTTGTTGATACTTTTTTCGAGGCCGTTTATTAGCTTATGGATATTTTGTATTTTATTTATAAAATTATTTTGGTGTGTTTCGTCCACCTAATAAGGAAAGCAAATAAATAAATAAAGTAAAATTATACCGAGTTATTTGTTGAATATAAAATTAAATCTTACTAGTAACTTAATAATAAATAAATATAATAACACCCAACAGTCACACACATAGCCCCGACCCCACACTAAGATACGAGTCTTGTGTTGTGGGTATCAGGGAACTAGAGACGCACGGTCTCACAACACCCAGACCCCGGACACAAATATCTTTCTGTCACACAAACATTTGTTCCGGTGTGGAAATCGAACCCACGGCCTCTCGTTTCAAAGCCGGCTACTCGCCAACTGCGCCACGTAGGCTGTCAAATAATAATATTACTCACAGAAACACTATTAACTTCGACGTATTTCAGGTTTTCTGGTGAAAATAGATTGTTCTGGTTCTTGATATTTTGCATTGTTTGAAATTATTCCGTTCACCGAAATGCGTAAATAAAATTATAGACAGTTAATGTCAAAGTTGATTTGAAGGTTAGTTTGAAGTATGATGTTTCGATATGTATATAAATACTCTTTAGATGAATGTATGTATGTCAGCCTGGTTTGACCAATTATTGTTATTGCATATTTTATTTACCATTTCTCTTTGTTGTATACATTATAATAAAATCTTAAGAGTACTATCTTTATATATATAATTCTACTGTACGTGTGTATGTCACTGAACTCCTCCTAAACGGCTGGACCGATTTAAATGATTTTTTTGTATGCGTTTGGGTGGCGCCCAGGGTGGTTTAGATTCACAAATCAGCCCGGCAGATGGCGCTGCAGTCGGTGTGGCGCTGCTTTTACGGACGACGTCTGTCGGGCCCGCTAGTTACATATAAAAATCAAACAAACTATCTGTTGTTCTTTTTGTTCACGTATAACTCGACGGCACAATTTCAAAGCAATAAAAGAAATATATATATATTAGTATATGAAATGCGTACTATTTACCAGATAAAGTAACTCTCACGAGACAGAGCCCGGAGCAAAAGCGAGTATCTAAGATTCTATAAAAATATAGGTATCCAAATAATATGTAACACCTAATAAAAAAAAGTTTATTTTGGTCAGACGGTTTATTCAACTACAACAAAAAGCATAACTTTTAATAACTAAATCAGTCTAAAAATATTCTCCTGCGATATCACTACGATGGTCGAATTGTTCCATCTAAAAGGATTTAAACTACATTTGTGCATAGTTTGCTTATCGCATAAAATAACTTTTCTACACTATTGTATTATTTGCTTACTTACTGCACTTTGAAATATTGTATAGTACAAAAGATTTTAACAGATTTTATTTTTATGAATAGTAATATTAACATTTAATAGAACCGTTTCGAATGCTCTACATAGAACGAATACGTGCAGTAAATAAACAAGGAGCAAGTAGAACTTTTGAAAATTAGCTGCTCGTACTCGAAAACCAAATCGTACAATTTTCTATTTACACAATAAAACCAATATTCCAAAGACATGATCAACGATGTAGAATGTTCTGGAAGACATTGTATAGCTTCGAAGCGAATTAAGCCGCGAACAAACAATAATTTTAAAATAAATCCATTTAACATTATAACAACAATATCAACAGTTTTATGTCAAAATGTAAAAGCTACCGCGTGTTAACATGAATACTGATCAACAACAGACGTTAACGTATCATGTTAAACAAATTTATATTACCATTATGTGTACAGGTGATATAAACTTATAAAACAGCTTCACGATTTCAAGGCAATACTTTAAAAGGCGTTGTATAAAATAAAATAATGTGATGTATCAATTCATTTGTGAATACATGAAACTATGGCGAGACACTTAGGCACTTTAAATTATCATATTATTTATACACTGCGAACAAGTAAAATATCTTATACATTACATTAAAATTGCAAAGTTTCTTAATTAGTAACATTTTAAATTTGTGACGGCACTACACTAACATAATAATGTAAGACTAGTATTCGATATAACCAATTTGGCTTATTCAATTTTGGCTACATTTTACAAATCCTTGTAGTTTACCAACGTTTCTATAAATCTTTGGTAAAATATTTAAAGACAACAAAATAATTTCATTTAAACTGATCAACAAAACAACATACAGTCAAAACAAAAAATTCTTAAAGAATATTGGTTCGCAGTAACAGTGCAACGAAATTGAGCTTTGGAACATTTTACTTACATTATGAAATACCTATTGAGATCGACAATCATCTGTAGATTACTTAATTTTTTGCATTATCTTATTTTAATATTATTGAAATTAAGCATTTACATTTTTTTTTGTGTCGGCCCAGCCGTACCATAGACAATTTGTTCTACAGAATTAATGGATGCACTCAACTGGGTTAATACCATTGTCTTAAGGTTACAGCTTGCTATAGCGTATCGTACACCAAGTAACTGTTCTGGAGGCTTAAGTCCCTCTCCCCATGACTTTTCTATAAGTCCGGCAATGTTTCAAAGTTTCTTCTGGTATTGTGTTCATGGGAGGTGATCATTAACCATCATGTGACCCATTTATTCGTTTGCTAATCTCTACTAAAAGTATGTCTAATCCATTATTATTATACATTTGTAATAATAATAATCAAAAAACATTTTATTGTTTCTTTTACAGATGGTTGATGATAAATAACACTCAACAAGATGAAAAGCTTAACCAAAGCTGACTTCAGCATCTAACTTGGAAAAGCTCACAATTGACAAGAATGTCTTGCATGAACGATAGCAGAGAAATCTGTTCAGAGTTTGTTCCGGTCAGCTAATATTGAACTGACTCCAAAAGACTTGCTTTGAGTTGAGAACCTAAATGTTTATACAATGTTTTGTATAAGTTTTACATATAGATACCACGTGTATCAGTTAGGCCTTAGTATAGTAATATAGTATAACAATACTACATAGTAAAGTCTAATACTACAAATGTAGCAAACACGACCAAGTAGTATTATTCTGGCAAATATTTATTTTTCATAAAAATATATTACAAAATTTAGTAAACTACAGATGACTGTGACTTACACTACCGAAAAATTTCATGTTCCCTCTGCCCGATGTCCTGGCTGGGCTCAGAGTGAGCTGGTGATGTTCTGGAAGAGGCGCTTGCCCCACCACGTCTCCAGGTCGAAGGGCTTGAAGTCCCGCAGGACGGGGCTGGGTGCCTCATCTTGGTAATAAAGGTTCGAGGGTGGAGCCGGTGATGAACTACCCGATCCTGTAATAAAGCCTGTATATTTATTAATAGTCACTTTTCTATGCCTTCATCCGTACCAAGGTAAAACTTTATACAACAGCTTTTGATATTTACTTGAAGGTTTGACAACAAAGAAACATGTATTATTTATTATGTAGACACAGTCCACTAGGGAATATATAACACTAATCAGCAAGAAGAGCTTCAGACAAAAGATAGTGTAATAATATTACAGTTATTAATAATTATAAAATTTATTATGTGTTTTTGTTGGGGTAATATATCAAGTTTACGTTTTCAGGTTAACACAACTTTGAACATACTTTTAACTAATGGAGGTCTAAACATGTATAAAAAAAGTTTAAAATGCTGCATCACCATACATGAAGTAATACTTCGATTTTTTTGTGCAGTCTGAGTAGTAAATACGTAATGATGTATATGAATGCTTACTCAGAATCATATTCTACTGTCATCAAATAACATAATCTTTAATACTTCATATAGTTGTAGGGCCATTGAAGACAATTTTATCTACAAAATCAATGGATCGACTCAGGGTTGTACTACTGTAAAAAACCAATGAGCAATACTTGCAGAGGCCAGCTTTCTATTGCCATTTTCTCAGTGAATGAAATTTCTAGAAACCCAAATGTACATACATTTCCTTTATGGTTGGTAATACACCGATGACTACAATATACACATATATATAAAAAATACACATACAATTATGGGTATTTATGAGTGGAGATCACATACCATCAGGTGACTCATTTAATTGTTTGCCGTCACCTGAGATAAAAATACATGTGCACAATCGGAGTATTACGCAAACTATAACTTGCTTTATACTATAAAAACATAAATCTATAATAGATTTACTTGAAATACATCTCTGTAAGAATATACCATATTACATACATATAACCAGTGTTCCATCATAAATTTATGATTTAACCTCATTCATATTCAATCACTGACGTTTATTAACTATTCACCATGACCTACATATGATTTTAAAGTATTACAATCACTATCTGAATTCACTGTACAATTGCTTCATATTTGATTCTATAAATAAAAAAACAAATACACAACAGTTATGATAAAATAGTTTAGTTTTGATCCTTTGTCTGTGCTGATGGTATCAAGAGCTAGATTGTAGACCTGAAATGAATATTTGTCTCGGTGCGGTAATTGAACCAGTGACCCCTGGTTTCACAATCACGGTGCGGCGCCTTGAAGGCCGTCGACAGTCTAAAAACATTAACATGAAATCTTCTACCTACACACATTAACGTAAAACTAAACAGAACTAGCCAAATAGTTTGTCGAAAACTTCTTATTACTGCATAGATCTCAGAAAAACTAGTTTAACATGAAACTGGTTTTCAGCAGTGAAATTAAGATATAGCAATTCTACTGACTCATTGTAACCAGATATGAAGTACATCACCCACTTAGAACGCGCGATGGAGAGAAGCATAATAGCTAAGAAAGGTGATAGAATAAGTAACAATAACATCTGACTCAAGACTAAGGTCCAGGACATAAACATCAGCCGGTCTACTCTGTAACACAATTCTGATCGATCGGTATTGGATTTGACAGATTTCGTACTCTTGAGCGCCATATTATTTCAAGATTGTGTAGCCATTAATATGCAGTAATTGGAATTAAGATTATCATATGAATGGTTATGCAATATTGAAATAATATGGCGGTAGAGTCGCACTCAGAACACGAAATCTCACAAATCCAATACCGATCGATCGGAATTGTGTTACAGAGTAGACCGGCTGAAGGCTACAATGGAAATGGGCCATATAATGAGTGGAAAAGATAAATGGAGCAACATAATAACATAGTGGTACCCAAGAGGTCAATAAAAAAAACAGGAGACAGCAAAAAAGGTGGGATAATATCAGACAAGTGGCAAGAACATGGGGTGGAGTGGCCAGAGAGAGAACAGAATGGAGAAGGTTGACAGAGGCCTTAGCCAACTGGCAAACGGACATACAAACGATAAGCAAGCTTCAAATATGTGAATAGAATGTTTATTACTATATACCATATTGTTTTATTTTCCAAATAAAATGCATCATTATTATTTATAAGTAAACTTAGTAAAATGTAATGTAAATTATTGCTTCTATAACAAAATACTAATGTATCGAAATAGATACATACAAACATAAACAGATTTTCAGAAATGAAATAGTATATTTGCTTGATAATCATTCAATTATATATATGTCTAGAAAAAGCAACCCTGAAAAATAAAATTTCCCATTTACAGATTTTTATTTTGTCACAAATTTAGCACATAACAGATTCAGTAGAAGTAAGCTCTTAAATTATTTACCAATTGTGCTTGTAGGTGATGAGGGTTCACTTTCACCATAGGCTGATTGTGTCCAAGCTGTAATAAAATAAGGATAAATTAAATTAAACTTAACAATAAAGATAAGACAGTGGATCTAATGATGCTATGTCAGTTATCACAAAAAAAATTACTAGTTTTCAGTAAAAATTTTATATAAATATTTTTATGTAATATAATGTATATCCCCTTTTTCTTTTCCCTTTTCAAATGTTTCCATCCCATGGTTGTCTTGAAAAGATCACTGAGAGCGATAAATAAAATTTTACTTTAAATTATTTTTGTTTTCTTATTTTTATGAATTTTAGTGTACAATAAAGAGTAATAAAGTAAAAGTAGTGTAGAGTAATAAAAGTATATATCAATAATAAAATCAATAGTCGTCAAAGTAAATAGCGCTATTTTAGGTTAGGCGTTTGTGCTCTTGTTATTTTATTAAAGTGAAACATTTAGGGAAGGAAAATAATATATTCTCCTACAAGTGCTTTAATGTGTCATTTTTAGGTTAGCCGCTTTTCCACAGAACCTCCTTAGATAGTAGATATTCAAGTACTCTTAATTGTTTACATTATGATCAGCCTCTACTATGAAAACTAGCAGGCTCAGGGTGTGCCAGGATATAAAAAAACCCAATACATATATATCCTAGGAATTCCCAAAGATATTGATATATTTCAGAAAATTTATATCCAAGGAATTTATCAATATTCTAAATCAAATAAACTTTAATTTATTATTTGGTATCTTTTATAAGTTTTATATTAGAATCTAATAAAAGTTGAACTAACAATCAGCAATATTTAAAAAGAGCTTTAAATTGTTTTGGTAAAAGTTATGATTGTAGTTTTACTTAGTTAATTAAGTAAAATTACAACCATTTAATTAGTAAAGGTTCACTTATTATAATATTGGGTGAGCATATAACATATATGCATGATGCATATAGCGCGCAATACTTCGGGCCTGGAGCAGGCCTCCCCAACGGCCCAAGGGATAACTCATGTATCCATGGCTATGAATAAATTAAAAAAAAAAAAAAAGAAAAGGGATAACTAAAAATTTAAAATGGTATACTGGATTTATAATGTATATTTAGAAAAATAGATTTATTAAACAACTTACTTGCACTTATAAATCTAATAATTTCTTCATGTTGTGGTGTGATTACATGATGCTGTATTCTCTGGTGTACGGTCTTTTTGCCATTGGAATGAAAAATAGGTTTGGGCATGCTGAAATAAACACCGCCTCTAATTAATTTAAAAATATATTATTAACTTTGTTATTGCAATTCGTTACATAAGAATTAAAAATAATCTGGACGTTTAAAATTGTTGCTGTGGACGACTATAAACAAATTAGTGTCCCGGGCAAATAGGTTATGTAAATGAACTGATGAAATTTTTTATATCAACATGCAACTGTGTAAATAATTCAAATGCAGTAGTAACATACTTGATGACTTCTCCATTATCCGATTCTGAGTTTTTCCTGTTATGGTCCTTACGACTGTCTAGTCTTTCTAAATTTTGTGATAGTCCTGAAAATTGGAAATAGACGTTCAAAAGTTCATCTCACATGATCGACAAGGCAAAAAACAAAGTGTAAGAAATGTCGAATGGCACATTTACCTCTTCGTGTTTTAGCTACTATTTTACTAGGTCCCTTAGAAACAGTATACATTTTAAAATTTCGCTCAGAAATAAAAAAATAAACTCAAAAATCACACAGATTACGAGTCCAAGACCAGCCTGACTGCTATTTTGAGTTGCCACAAAATAAAATTTCCTGACAAACTAGTAGATATTACATGGAAAGCTTATAGGGATAATCACAGTAGGTACACAACACAATTTTACTCTGCAATCTGAGTAAAATATTTACCACATCAGATTGTGGGTATTGTGAGGAAAAAGCGCTAAATATTAGTTGTGACATGCAAGTGTCTTTGAGACTAATACCGCAAATGGCTAACAAATAAAATGTCAATCATTTATATTAAGACAATATTACAAATCGACTCATGAGCCTTAATCTTATTTTCTATTTCTAGTGTACAACACTAATCTGGCGTCAATGAACAATGCATCTAAATAAATTAACAGCCGCTTAATTAGCAGTCTTACTAATATAGCACGTGACGGAACTGTTACAAATAAATCGTTTTTCTTTCTTTCTAGTAATTAGCTTGCTGGTGGTAGGATATTCATATCCACCTGTATAGCGATCACCATACACAGGGTGTAAGACCCACCATAGTGGTCCGGGGTCAGCTAGTGTACATCAGGTTTTTGGCGGGCGTGTTGCGGCCTTCTGAGTACTCTGACACTAGACCCTCGACCGCTACTTCACCTCCTTGCCCCATGGCGTATTGTGAAGAAGATACACAGCAGTACGGCATGATTGTGTGCGCCTGTCGCGTTCCGAAATCAGCCAGTGTAAATCCGGTTTTTTTCGGCGGAATTGAGGTACGATCTTTGGCCGTTTTGCGGCCTTCTAAGTACTTTGACACTAGATTCTCGACAGCTTCTTCACTTTTTTGCCCATGGCGTAGTATGAAGAAGTAGGCTGGCATAATTGTGTTAAGTAGCGGGGGATAGATTATCTCTCGCTACTCAGTCTCTAATTGGACGGCACTGCGCTTACCATCATGTGCAGTGTGGTCAGTTTACCGTGCCAGGATAAAAAAATCTAAATCGACATGTCAAGATTCTTCGCGAGTTAGTAAAATCATCTGATGCATTTAGATCTCGGCTGCAGGTCAAAATTAGATTTTAAGCTGTAGCTGTAAAATGAGCACTCGCTTGATTTGAATTATTTTCTTAATTAGAGGAGGCCACGCTTGCCCAGCAGTGGGTCGATGTATATGTACTTACATAGTGTATGTATACAGGACTAAATTATTGTTATTATTATTAAGGTGTTCACGTAATATCAGATGTTTATTTTTAGTATAATTTCGCTGCCATCTATATCAACCATCGATCAGGCAATTATCGGAACCATAACAGAAGTGGAAGCAGTATTCCATTCTTGGCTGTAGCTGCGCAGCATACGCTGATTGGGCGTTAGAAACCGCAAAATTAAATCAGATATCTACACCTAAGATGCTAACATCGTTCTGTATTGTCATTGGAACACCCTGAAAGTAGAGACAGGAGAAAACGGGGATATTTTGCATGATAACGCACACACCTAGGTTTTTTTGGCATGGAATAAACCCTATTCCTGATATCCTACGAAAATATGAGATCTAGGGTGTGGTTGAGCTCAATTACAAGATCCTCGCGTCTCCATATAATGCCCGTCCGGCATCCGGCTACGAGGCGGATATAGAGGAATGTAATAGCGTAATATGCCTGCATGAATTGTATGCCTTATCTCTCAAAAATAACTTCCACGCGGGTGGAGCCATGGGCTAGCCAGTATCATCATCATCATGTCAGCCAAAGGACGTCCACTGCTGGACATAGGCCTCCCCCAAAGAGTGCCACAATGACCGGTTCTGCGCCTCCCGCATCCAGCGGACTCCCGCGACCTTTACCAGGTCATCAGTCCACCTTGTAGGGGGTCTACCCACGCTGCGCCTTCCGGTACGTGGTCGCCATTCGAGAACCTTTTCGCCCCAACGGCCATCTTTCGCCAGTATATAACAATTATATTATTATACCAACTATCCACTAGACTTAGAAAAGCGTAGCAATGAAACATTGAAAAGAAATTCCTGGCAAGAGTGATACTAAATTTAGCCGATTAATCACAATTCAATTATTCAATTAACATCAATATTTTTTCTCATTTCTGTGTATTCATAACGTAAATAACAATGAAATAAATAGTCACGGTTAGCTGAAAATATTTATTTTACAATAATCGATTGTAGACTTTAAATTATTGTATATGGTAACATTACAGGTGTTTCGTTATACGCAAAAAGTTTCAAGATGACATACTAGTTGTTCTTATAACTTATACTATTCCCGTGTCTATCACCAGATGTCGCTTGGGTCGCATTTAAATCACGCGGCTAATTTGATTTCATACCATTCAATTTCGTGGAATTCTAATCGACGCGGCGTGGAATTGTTATTTAGTTTATTATGTTTAAATAGGCATAAATATAATGGATTATATATTACTAAGTAACTCAGCTAAGAAAAATGCGATATCGACACCTCAAATACTGTGAGGCTCAATGCAAACCGAAATGACAGCACCGATCAAAGAGTATTGTAACTAAAATGAATAAGTTATTTAAGGTTATTTATTATGTCATTATTCACTGGACAAGCTGGACATGCACATTACAATTTACAACACATTGACAGCTTCGGGCGCAATAGCCTACCATGGCTATGAACGAGCTATGGGTTCGATTCCGTAAATTAGGTATCCAACATTAATTATTTTGGGCTTGTGGGCTATTATAATAAAAATCTGGTAGTTTTGATTCACATGTCAAGATATATTGGTATCTTACCATGAGGTCAGGACTACCTTTTATATTTAATGTTGCGTGTTATTTAATATATCCTTAAACGCATAATGAGGTGTTCGAAAAGCAAGGGTAAGAACTTTCGATGACTGAAGCGACACACACCGTCGCCGGTAGCGCTAGGTGCGTGTAGTATGAAGCTTACAAGTCCAAAGCGAGCGACGTCCACATTGATGAGTAAACATAACAACAGAAAGTAGTATCAGTGGCGCAAAGAGTTGTCTAACGCAACGGTTGAGCATTAAATAGCGTCTACACGCGACTACTCAATGCAAAGTAGCAATGCGTGACCGAATTGAAGCGATGTTAGCAATCTCGATGCAAAATCGTGTCTATCAAAATAATATTAATAGGGTGCCTATTTACAAATGCACATTTGTAACTAACAGATTTTTTCAGGACAATTGCAGATTCAGTTGGAATATTTACAACAAGATAATACAATTATAAAAACAAAAATTGATTCACACTTCACTGCAAAGGCATGTCGTATCCCCAATTAATGTATTATAAAACAAAAATTGATTCACACTTTACTCCAAAACAAAGGCATGTCGCGATAATCCATTACTTATTTGTTTATCTGAAAAAATAAATCAAGGAAGGAACTTAAAATATACATTTAGTAACGGCTTAGATATTTAGGAAGTGTTATTATTTTATGAAAATTATATAGGTAGTGTAGATGCACGCAACAGTAAAAATATATGCTTTGACGTGTTAGAAACCAATGACAACCTGTTCAGCAGTTCGCAACTAAACAAATACTACTACTGTAACTTGGCCTAAAACTTGCCATCCTGCCACCACCTATCAGAGCAGTTTTGTTGTAATATTACAATGCGATTTTTATTAACCGACTTCAAAAAAGGAGAAGGTTAACAATTCGTCGGAATCTTTTTTTTTATGTATGTTACCCGAAGACACCTGGACCGATTCGAGAAATTCTTTTTTTGTTTAAAATGGTATACTTCCCAGGTGGTCCCATTGGCACCAAGTCAGGGTCTGATGATGGGATCTCAGAAAAATCGAGGGAAACCTTAAAATTTTATAGATGCGCATAATTTGTTTTTTTATTGAAGTCGGTGTACTTTTTATGAATTAAAAAAACTTTTATGTACCATGAACTCACATTGTAATATCACAATAATACTGCTCTACAAAGTGTTGCTAGACCTGTACAGCTCAGCGCTAGATCGGAAAGTCGGTGAGACCACATAACTGACCCCATGGCTAAACGGCTATATTCCATATATCCGTCAGAACAAAATAATTATTTTATTGGATATTGTGGATATCGTGGGCGCTAATATTATTATAATTAGCAGTCTGGCACAGTTGCTCGTCTATACATGTAAACTAGTGTTAGTCTATATTTAGTAAGTATAAAACCATCCAAGTAGGTAGTAATAATGATTGCAATAAATGGACTTTCAAAAAAAACATTTGCCTATTCATTTATTACAATTGTTAATATTCCTATTTAATAATCCTATAATACTAGCCCTATATTAAACAGTGTCCCACTGCTGGGCACGGGCCTCCTCTACTATGAGAGGGGTTAGGCCTTAGTCTACCACGCTGGTCTAATGCAGGTTGGTAGACTTTACATACCTTCCAAATTCTCAGGTATGCAGGTTTCCTCATGGTGTTTTCCTTCACCGTTAAAGCAAGCGATAATTAACATTTAATACACACGTAACTTTTAAGAAAAGTTAGGGGTGTATGCCGTTTGGGTCTCGAACATACGACATTCGTCTCGACAGTCCGTACTGCAACTAGGCTATCGTTGCTCATTGTTATTAATGCCTGTTTATTTATTTATTGTTTCTAATCAATATGCTCTTTCAACATTCGTGTTTTTTCCCACCGATCTGAAATTGTTTACTTTATAGTAAATTTTAATTCAGGCCTTATAAGAGTTTTTTGTCCGTTTAAGTTTTGTTATGTTAGTACAAATATTTTGTTTTCTGGACTCAAACTAGCTCTAAAATATTCTCTTGTTGATTCAGTAGTCCACCATAAATAAATAAATACACCCAACAGCGACACACTCCGAGACCCCGCACTAGGTCAAACCTGTATGTGGCTATCAAGAACTATGAGGATCTCCGGTTCCATAACATCCAGAACAAATATCGGTCAGTCACAAAGATTTGTCTTAGTACGGGAATCGAACCCATGCCTCTCGTTTCGCAGCCAGCTACGCTGTGCAGTGCTACGGAGGCTGTATGTTGTCACCATGTTGACTTAATATCAAATAACGCAATGTTTGGTTCGATTATACCTTTGGCAATTCAGTTTTGAGCATCTTTTAACATAAACAAAATGGCAGCAATAACCTGAATTTTCCGACATACAACACAATTTACTACTTTAATTTTCATATTTTTATTGGGTGTTTATTAAACAGCACTCTGTATAAAAATAGGCACTGACAAAACAGTTCCTTACCATATAAAAGTGTATATTTATACATATACAAATGTAACAAAAAAAATTGGAACGATGTAAATTCATAATATGTTTTCATCAACATTTTAATAATAATTAAGGACGAATTTCGACAACTGGGTGAACACATTAATGACCTATTAGATTAATGTCATTAAATTACGTAGATTTCTAGTAGATCCAAATACTGACTCGTACTTTCCACGGATTTATTTACGCCTGTACGGGTTTGCTAATTATATAGATAATGTGTTGGTACCAATAGAAGCAAATTGCATTTTATAACGACATAGTTGTTGAAACTGGCTTGCAGTACGGCATAAAAAATGTAAACCTATGTGTCGTATTTACACCGCTTGTTTTCATTCATATTATTATGTTAAATGCTAACGAGTGCGCCGCGTGACAAGAAGGCACAATGCGCTTGTTCCTAAGTGCGCATTTTTATGGCTACTTCGAAAACCTACACATGTATGGACTTTCGCCTTTGTACACAAATCTGGAACTTTCTCTTACTTTGTGATTTAACGATGTTTGTTTGGTATTTAATGAATATTATTAAGTTGCTATCATATTATGAACGTTTCTTTCCTTTCCCGTAACTTACATACACCCAATAGTGGACATAGTTTTCACTGCACTAGAATATCTTGTATCGTGGCTATCCTTTAATATCTCGTAGTTCTTCGGGAGATAAAAGACAGCATTTTAATATTATTTATTAGGTACATTAAAATCTGTTTCGCCTAAGTGCCTGCCTTGGGTTTTTCTACTTTAAAATACTCAGTATAGGCCCGGAGTCTGGAATTGTGCCCGGTATGGCGATAAGCTCGGCTCTTATCACATTGTGGGACCGTAATGAATTCGGCGAAAAGTGGGTGTACTGGTTACACCCCTGCGGTAGGCAGGGGATAACAAGCGTGAGTGTATATGTATGTTAATATCAGTTTTTGCGCTTCTAGCACTTGTCTATAGCACCTATCTCGTTCATATCTGATCACTCGTCCTCTGCAGTAGGTACACTGTACAACTCATTTGTATTTCTTTTTTCGCTAAGAATTGCATATTTATTTATCATAAATTTATGGGGTAAAGTAGATGTTTGGGATTAAACCTTCTTAAACAGAAATTAGATATACTGTAGATACTGATTTTATTTATGTAGCAACAAAACAATGCAACTTTATCAATAACTATAAAGAACACATTTCAGAAAAAGCATTTTAATGTACATATTTGCCTACAACATGGTATTTACTTACATTGATAGACATCATACGAAATAAGTTACCTACCCATTATATTTAATTGCTTTTGGAAATAAGTTTTTATCTCATAATTGATCTAGTCTCTTTTCCGCCTGAGTATTGATAATACATGTTTAACATCAGTAAGTATATTATTATTATTAATTTATCCACGTAATTGACAATTGTATCAAAATTTTACAAGTTTAGCAGTCCACTGGTGTATTTCTTGTAAATGTCTGTTAAGCTTTGTATTTATATTTATGACCAAGTACCATCTGCATGTGTCAATATTCCAGTTATTGCAAATAATTGGTTACTATCGGCCCACACAAGTCTCTGCAAGGGCACGGTACAAAACCAGTTCTTATGGTTTACTTGAATGTTGAAGAAAACTGTTCACTAGCACACGCTTAGAGAAGAATTGAGGACAAGCCAGCAATGTCATATTAAGGTGTTAGTAACAAAGAAACGAAGAGTTGTTTCTCATTCACATTATATAAAATGTTTTTATTTAATTTTAATAGTAGTTGCATTTGATTTTAATGAAATTAATGCACAAAAAAGAAAAATAATATTCCTTATTAGTAAATTGATTGACCAATTTAATTTATTCTACGATCTAAGGTCTATAGCCTAGCCTATTTTTGGCGTTTGAACGGTCGGCTGTAAAGCTGTTAATTGGCATGATTTCCGTATACTTATGCTATTCATGGGAATTTTTATTAACCGACTTCAAAAAAAGGAGGAGGTTAACAATTCGTCGGAATCTTTTTTTTTATGTATGTTACCCGATTACTCGAAGACGCCTGGACCGATTCGAGATATTCTTTTTTTGTTTAAAAGAGTATACTTTCCAGGTGGTCCCATTGGCACCAAGTCAGGATCTGATGATGGGATCTCAGAAAAATCGAGGGAAACCTTCAAATTTTATAGAGACGCATAATTTGTTTTTCATTGAAATCGGTGTACTTTTTATGAATTAAAAAAACTTTTACTTATTATTCGGCGATTTGTCGTCAAATAAAGAAGTCCCATTTTGGGGTTGGGAAAGTATATTATTGAAGTTGGATATTCGCGGAATAACGATAACACAAAAGGAATATGTATATTATAGTATGGTATTAATTATATATTTATGCCATTGAAATAAAAATAAAAATCACAGATGGAAAACTATCAGGAATTAATAATTAATTATTGGAATGTTAATTTAGGATAGGAGGTTGGTAGGAAAGGATACATTGACGAGGACAACGCTATGAAATAGGAATAGTGGAAGATTGGAAAACGGAAGGTGGCGAAACCTAGTTTTTCGTAAGGGTCTTTTGATTCCATCGCAGTATTGGGTCAGGGTTATAAGTGTGATTGGGGTGTATTTATTTATTTAAAACAACTTTCCATCACGATATAATCAGCTTGAACGGTGTTGCGTTCCAGAAACAGTCATGAACAATGGTGAACAATGGTGTTTCACGCCTTGCTCCCACGTCTAATGCAACTAGCGTTCTAACGGGACCAAGTTAATGGGGCCAGATCACACTACTGCACCAACGGTACTGTCATACCTTTTAATATTTCATTCATATTTTTTAATTATTACTATTTTTTTTATACTGGCACGGCAAAGTGACTACACTGCACGTGATGGCAAGCACAGTGCCAATTAGAGTACCGAGTAGCGAGAGACAATCTATCCCCCTACTCTACACAATCATGCCGGCTAGCTTCTTCACACTACGCCATGGGCAAGACGGTGAAGAACCGGTCAAGGATCTATTGTCAGAGTACTCACAAGGCCGCGCAACGGCCAAACATCCAACCCCAACTCCACACCCCCGACAAAAACCGGATGTACACTGGCTGATCCCGGAACGCAACACAATTGCGTGTGCCACTATGGCGGGTTTTACACTCTGTATACGGTGGTGGTGGCTGTTGGGCGGATATGAATATCATACCACCAGCTAAAAGACAGGGGTCATTTCATCTAACTAAAATGAACACAAACTAGTAACAATGGACGAGCGAATCTACTGAATTAATGACACCGTAGTGATGAAAATTTTGGTAGTCGTTGAGGGTCCCAACGTTTTCCAACGGTCACCAGTATGTTTGTATCGCCCTTTACTTTCCGTCACAAAGTGTTGCGAGGATAAAAATCTATTTAAGATCTCAAGAAAATAAAATGCTTCCGAAATAGTTTTAATTATTAGCAGTTTTGAGAAGAAACCCCTGCATACAAATTTATATTTTAACCACTGTGGAATTTTTTATATCATATGATTAACACAATATGATATTTTCTTTATTTCTTAATTTGCTGAATAACCCTTGGTTTTTGATTGTCAAAAGATATCCGATGTGGAGATAATGTTTTTGATAAATTTAAAATAACAATAACTATATTGTTACATTCTATCAAATAAACTAAACAACATTAAAAATTTCGCTCCGATAAAAAAAACCTGTACCGACACTGAAGTTACATCCTCTCTACATTGTTCAAATGTCTTGTAAAAATAACATCAAGACAAAAATGTAAACGCCGAACATCTTTCCATTATGGCTCAAAAGAATTTTTATGTTCCTTTTGTTTTGCTTGTACGAAATTGATAAATTATTTAAAGGAACGCTTAAATAATCTATTTTTTTGTAATTAATGACCAGCTCATTTGCGTTGATTTATTTGGGGCGAGTCGACACCACAAACTAGTTCAGAAAATACATTGTTTGTTTTTAAACTCAATCTTCATTTTGAAACGATTATGACACCATTTTGGTGACAGTGGTGTCCCATTAATTGTCTAATCCGTAGGTGCGAGCTTGCCGCTTGGCTTCGACTATCGGTTCTTTCGGTCAACATTGACGTCACGGGTAGAAGGGCTATTCGTGTATTCGTCTACCTATTAATAAAATTGAACCGCTAGGTACCATTTGATCCAGTTTCTGACCGTTGTTATTAAAATGTAAACTACAAAGCAAAACACCGAGCAATCGCGTAAACAAACTGTCATAATGCTCATTCATCTAATTGAATTACTAAATGAATGCATCGAGTCTTATTGGCCTTAAAACATCAAAAGGTACTAAATCACACATAGTCTAAACGTCTAAAAATATACAAGCACTAAAAATTGTTATTATTTTTATTGTAGACCGCAGCGTCAATATAAATCTACCCAGATTCAATGTAAGCACTACAGGTGATGCTGGGAGTTTCTTAACAATGTCAATTCAATTATTAGTTGTCACATAAATCTAGGTAGGTTAATTGCTTGAATAATGGCAGCGCGGCGGTGCGCATGGTCCTTGTAACGTCTAATTGGATATGGTTAATTAGAAATATTATCTATGTACAATAGCTAAAACTATTGAGGTTATAGCCGCTAAGCATGCAAAAACTTACTCATATTATAAGCTTTTATATAAAGTTCAAGGTACTAGAAAGGTAACGCATATCAGACTAAACAGCCGCAATCGGCTAAAAGCGGATCTCCCGCCAAAACACTCCGTAACCGCTAAGTGCCAGTTCAGTCGTCCAATCAGAGCGGTTCGCGCCTTACGTACGTTGGCGCGCGTTTATCAAAAACGCGATAATGCTTCCGATGCGGTATCGGCATTCACTGAATTATAACAAAATTACTTAAAACCATTAGCGAGCAACGGCCGTGGCGAAGTACAGAGCACCTCCGCGTCGCGAGCACACCCTGCGTGCTGCTGCTGCGTGCATATCGCGAAAAGGTCTGCGATAAAATACAATAAATAAAAGGACAAAAACGGCGCCGGGCCGGTTTAGCTCCCGCGCCTTGTTTCAAGTTTGAAACGATAAATAAGAACAAAAATTGTCGGTACGGCCAACTTTTATTTTAACATTGTAAATAGCTCGCTACGTATTTCAGTTGTAACGAAAAAATTGTGGTAAACATATTAATGTAGGCCGATCATGGTATCGTTCGCGTGAAGTTTCATTTAAGTTATATTTCCAATTTTCTCGGGTGAGTGCAGGCTACCTGACTACATATCCTCGAGCGTGAAGTTATTTGCCACTTTCATTACAGTGAGTATCCGGTTCATTACCATAATGCGAGCTAATAACAGTTTTACACGCAATGACACCTTAGACCAGCAAGATTTCGTCGCCAACACTAATTGCATTTTTTTTTAACACTAACGCGCATGTGTGTCATTCCAGCACACTGAGCCCGTAACTACAAGTTTTTTGTTTAGTACCTCGATAGGCAGACGAGCAGACAGGCCACCTCATGGTAATGGTAAGTAGTCACCGCCGCCCATAGACTTCTGCAATGCCAGGGCACAGAAAAGCCGCTGTCTGCCGTATACTATTACGATTATATTATTACCTATTATTATACATCTCAACATACTTATTAACATTGCTGTGTTCATGATTGTTTTCCTTCATATTCTTAGTTTTTATATTCAACGCTATTGTAATAGGAAATGTAAGATTCATGGCCAGATATAACGTTAAAATTATTCTTGGTAATTGTGATGTGATCACGATTTCTACTAAACTTGTTCGAGTAAATACTTAGCTACTAAAATAATATCACTAGCTTTTGCCCGCGGCTCCGCCCGCGTGGTAATTATTTTTGAAGGAATAGGTATAAAATCCGTGGAGTCATCTAAAGCTATTACATGTTTCTATATTTTGCGAACTGTCAAACGTTTGACAGTTATGTCAAACGCACCATGGTTACATTAGAAAAGTTAATATGGTCGTTAATATTTCTTAAATTTTCTAATTTTTCGCGCAACACTCTTAATTCTTCCTTTAACAAGAACCTTATCCTGATAATAACAAACACAACAAAAAAGAATTTGCGCAATCGATCCAGCCGTTCACGCGTGATGCCATGACTAAGGGAAATAGGGATTCGTATAGATAGGGTTATATATAGATTGTAAAGTTTCATTTACTAAGTTAAATTGAAATGTTTCACTAGAGCTCATTTGTCAGTCTTATCTCTGGTGACCCAACGACACTACATTATCATTAATTGCGTACAAACATGATAGTTATGAGGGATGCTCTTATGTTTTTGATACTATTACCTCTTTGGTTTATTAAGAGCTTTAAATGTAGGCGTAACTTACTGTTTACTAAGGTTTATGAAATGGATTTTTAAATCCATATAATCCTAGATGTTGCCCGCGACTTCGTTCGCGAAGAAATTTTGTTGTGTATACACGAGAACTGACGGCCTGATCAACAGCGTCGTAGGTTTTTACATATATTCTAATTTTGTTTTTATTTAAAAAAATCTTTTTAGAAAATATTTTTCGTAACTGTGTATTATTCATGAGGAAAATGCTCTATTTTACGAACTTTAATTAAACTTCTTTTATATACACGTTTCTTGTAGGATGCAATTGCTATGCTATCCTATATTTCTATATGATTGCATAGCAATTGAATCCGTGCATTTTTCCGGGATGAAAGTAGTCTATGTCATTCTCTGACCCCTAAACAACCACTATGCAAAACATCTATGCTACGCGAACCGTACTTTTTCCCGGGATAAAAATGCAGAAAAAATGCCTATGTGCTATTCGAGACTACAATCTATCTCTGTGCCAAATTTCAACCAGATCCGTCCAGCCGCTTTGGCGTGATTGAGTAACAAACATCCACCCACCTAAACATTCGCATTTATTACATTTTACAAATAAAAATAATGAATTCTGAATACTAAGTGAATCATAATTTACGACTAAATTTGCTCTAATCTATTATTGACTACACTAATTAGAAAACCATCAGTCTCCTACAGTGCGATTGTTCGCCAGCTAAACTGTAAAATTTATGATTTTCTGTAATAATTACTTATTGCAGAAAACGTGTTTATTACAGAAAACATGACTGCGTAGTCTTTTTTTATTTCATTTACTAGTTGTGCTCGCAACTCCGGCCGCGAAAGTCTTTTCCCGGTATAAATAGGTAGTAGTTTTTATATCCAATATGATTTCTCATATTCAATATGGTCTAGAGTTGGGGTACAATGTTTGGTCATTTTGCGGCCTTCTGAGTACTCTGACAATAGACCCTCGACCGCTTCTTCACCTTCTTGCCCATGGCGTAGTGTGAAGGAGCAGGCCGGCATGATTGTGTTGAGTAGCGGGGGATAGATCGTCTCTCGCTACGCGATACTCTAATTGGACCGTACTGCGCTTACCATCAGGTGAAGTGCGGTCACTTTGCCGTGCTAGGATAAAAAAAAAAAAAAATCTGGAGTTTCACCTGCATCGAAAGCAGTCGGGCTGTTTTTACTTTATGTGCGAACATCAAGAACAATTGACAAACAGGCAGATAGTATTTTATTTTATTGTTTTTTTATAACATAGTCCGACATAGCCAGTGGGTCACCTGATGTTAAGTGATCTCCACCGCCCATGAACATCCACAATACCGAAAGTATCATGTATGCGCTGTCGGCCTTAAAGGACAGGAAAAGAATAAGGGAAGGGGGAATCTGGGCCTCCGGATATCTCACTTACCATACGAAACGCGACAGTAAACTGTCACTTTACGTTGGTTTTCTGTGAGACAGTGGTACTACCGCGGTCAAGCCGGCCCATTCATGCTATAGACAAAAATGTCTACAGCGTGGCTCTACCACTATTGGTTTTGTAGAAAGCTTACGGACTAATACAATCAGGAAGTTATGATTACAAGATAATGAAAAACTGTTGCCAATGACAAGCTTCCGAATATTAATAATAAGATATACTTATACTACGGTTCCTTAAAAAAAAAGAAAACAACAATAAAAAACAAAGAAAAAAAAACAATAATAATAAAGAAATAAATAAATTAAATCAAACAAAATCAGGCGCTACATAAAGTAAAAATAATCAGCAATTTTTTCCATCATTGAAGTATTCCTTGTTGAGAATTTTTTTGATGTCTGCAAAATAGGTCAATTTCCAAATGTGATGGTAGGCTGTTAAAAGTTATGGCACTACGTATTAAAAATGCATAACGTCTGTAGGCTATTTATTCATTAATATGTAGTTTAGAACAGACAGATTTATACATAAAAAAAACAACAAAAAGAATATACTCACGTAAAGTTTCCACATTTTAATTATACATATACTTGCGTATTAATTTATGTAATGAGCTCTAGATATATTACGGGAAATATAATTTTTTATTTACATATTTCTATTGGTAACACGAATGCACATACATATGTGTACGTCCGATCGTCAGTCTGTCCATTTTTTTCACCGTTCCTTCATATTGACATTAATTATATTAATCACTAGAAGTTGCCCGCGGCTCCACCCGCGTGGAGGTTATTTTTGGAAGTATACAATCCATGGAGACCTTATAAACTATTTCGTCTATTACACCTTTCTATATTTTGCTATCCCATAGAAAGCTTGCATTTTCCGGGATAAAAAGTAGCCTATGTCATTTTTTGATCCCTAAACTGCCACTATGCAAAAAAGCATGTCGATCCCTTGCTGTAGAACGGGAACTGTTGGCATTTTTCCTGGATAAATGGATTTTTACTATCTGCGGTGGCTCGTAATTGGCTTATTTATTGTATTCGTTTCGCTATATATTTCTCTGTTATTGATAGCTGTGAGCCATCCAAATAAAATAAAATAAAATAGCCTATGTGCTATTCCAGACTGTAATATATCTTTGTGCCAAGCAGATCCGTCCACTGTTCTAGCCTGATTGAGTAACAAACTTGCATCTATTCATCCATCCATACATTCGCACTTATAATATTGGTAGGATTGGACATGCGATATTCCAATATGAATTACCATTCTATCATGTATTTTAGGTAATATCGGAGATAAAGCGATGAAAATGTAGAGGCTTGAAACTGTTAGAGGATTTGACAAACAAAAAAAACAGAACTCATATACCCCAATAGTCATGCAGGCATATAATTACCCGTTTCCTGCGCGTTACAAATCCGTATACATTCAAACAGATATGTCAGAAGCCCATTAATCCAACATTAGCAATGTTAAATCACTTGTTACAAAAAACCACATGAATACTCGAATATTAACATTGAAATAAAAAGATTTTTACGGGTTTTATATTGATATTACATTTAATCAAAAATATTAACATGTATACTTATATATATATTTTTATTGCATTCAGATGTAATATCAACTACATTGAGGGTAGAAACATGGCACTATACTTTCGGGACGACATACAACTCAGTCCGCCCCGTGACCATGAAGGCTGTAAAGTCTTCGAAACGTCGGGTTAAAAAAGTAAAATAAACCGCGATATAATTCGTGAAATTCGTTTTAATTCAAAATATTAATACTATCAATAAGGTTTACTTCGCGGTTGGTCACTTATAATCTTGATGAAGATATTGTAGGAGACGTAGATAAATTGGCAACTCCTCAACTGATATCTACAAATACATTTCGATTTGGATTTTTATTGAAGATTAATCCAATAGCTATTTCTAAACCTCTACTCTACCATCGTCCATGCCATAAATTATTGCTTTAAATGACTTTTCAAGGTGTTAATTTTTTTTGTAACTTGTTTGATTATTCATTTAGAAAATATATCTTATTTGATAAAATATTTGATTGGACGCGTAGGATTTAATAAATATTGACACGATAACTTATTTAAAAAAAATTAAGGCTTGACAATCGATTGTCAATTGATTGATATGAATAAACGCACGAACCGTTCATTGACATTACGTAAGAAATAACAATAAAAATAATTGGATGTATGATTATACAAACAATGGGTGCAGTAAATAAATAAGATACGCCTTGCTACTATATAGTCTACGTAAACCACATGATATCACTAGGAGAAATTATAAGTTAACACATAAAGGACGATGGGCGAAGTGTCCCCACCAACCAACAGGTTTAAAATCAGTCTCAATCAATTCATCTAAGCAATGTCATAATTTTTTGGTTCGGGGTCAACTACGAAGTGTATAGAGTTTTTATTCACTCACGTTTTTGTTTTATATATAGATTTTGGTGATTTTACTATGCAAAAACAGTATTTACTATGAATATTTTTCATTTTTATTTTCTAGGGAATCCCTATTGATATATTTAATTTTAATGTTGTAGTAAGAGTTTTTATATGTCATTACACAAATATTAATATTTATGGTGTCTGTTGGTAGGTGGGGACAAAGTTCATACAAATTCGCCCATTGTCCTTTACTTATATATTTAAAATAAAATAAGAGGCTGCTGATTACCTGGCAGTTAATTTCTGCATATAAATTTTAATTCGGTTTCAACCAACTAACAGTAAATAAAAAAAAATAGAAAAATGTTGAAACGGTTGGATCTCCGAAGCAAACTTAGTAAGTAATAATAGCAAACACTTAAAGAACGTTTAACATTTACAAAGACATAATCGTACCTAACAATGTTGAACGGTACCAAGTATTTTAACGGCAGAAGAGATAAAAAACAAACGGTTCTAGATATTCTAGCATTTAGCGCTATTTTAATGCAAATAAATTATTAACTTATTACTATTGCAAAGCTGTAAACTCATTTTATATTTTTTAAATTGTATTCTAAATTTGAATTCGAATACAAAACAGCTGTGTGTGCTTTGTGGTCTCACAGCACATGTATAAAAAATAGACACATGTAAAAAACAATTCAGACGACTGGAATTAAATGCATAAGCTTTTAAGAAGTTTAATAAATATTAATTGAGGATTATCATGGTTCATTTTAATTTGAATTGATGTTATTATAAAATATGATATGTTTTATTTATGTAAAATTGGGAACATATTTTTTGATAAGAGTAGAGTTGACGGAATATTTTAATTAGGTCCGGTCTATTTGCTTTAATGATACAAGGACTTCCGAATGATAGTTGTGAGATTGAAGTACTTAATTCATGTAGATTATCTTTTTATTGGTTATTGTACAGAGCATAGAAAAACAACTAAAAGTACTAGTTACGTACAATTTTTTTTGTACAAGATAAATGTATCCAATGGTGGGGTTAGGACAACGTCTTGACTTTTGCATATTATTACATATATATGCACTCACGCCTGTAATCCCCAAAGGGGTAGGCAGACGTGTACCCAGTATACTCACTTTTCGCCGAGTCCCAGTCTTTTATTACGGTTCCATGATGTGATAGGGGCGAACCTATTAATACTAAGTTTTTCGTCATAGAAAAACCCCAAAATATCCCTTTTCCCCGACCCGGGGAGCGAACCCGAGGCCTCAGCACAGCAGGCGTACCGCGTACGCAATTACAACTGCGCCACCGAGGTAGTTGGATATTATTATACACTATATATATTATAAATATACAAAATAAAAAACGGTACAAGAGGCGTTCTTATCGATCAAGGTAATCTCTAACAGACATCCGCGAGGATTACTTATACTTCAAATTACGGGCAACATAACAATACTTCATTTTGCATTTACACAATAAAAGAACTGTAAAATATTAATATTAAACAACGTCTTCAGTTTCTTTAACAATAGCAACTATAAAATAGTAGGGTAGGTATTAATGTAGTATTTCGGCAAATATAAGATGTCTGTATGTCTGTCTGTCTGATGTCAACACGTTAGTATAAAAAACAAATTTAAATACACATAATGGCTTATAGAAAAGAGGTAAAAAACGATTTCCTTTATTTAAAACAATGGCTCGACTGTTTCCTTTCTGCATTTTTGCCTTCAATTTTTGATAGTTGTTATGCTGTACGTATTTACAATTTTATATTTTTTTCGTACTTACTAGTAATTGACTCTAGCCATTCATTACATATACCATTTGCAGGCCGGCATGATTATGCCGAGTAGCGAGGTATATCTGCCTGTGGCTACTTGATACTCTAACTGGACGGCACTGCGCTTACCATCAGGTACAGTGTGGTTAATGCAAAAAAAATTGTCTTTGAGGAGTGGTCGCTCCGGGCGGCCAGCTTGGATAAAATTTGCAAAAATCTAGGGTTTTCAATATAATACCTCAACGGTTGATTCTACGGCTAACGTTCAATACAAAATTGAAGAAAATTAAATTTCACACATATTATGTCGTTTCAATTTTTTTTTTGAAGTCTCACATGTATCGAGTTTTGGCACCATAAATATGAAAATTTGCTCATTTAATCGTAATTTTTTTCAATTTTCTGGATTTATTATATCTTCATAAGACGAGATTTAACGGTCCTCGGATCCGGGCGGTACTCTTCTTCAATTTGGTTCATGAGTACATTTAGGGAAAAATTGTCATTCCTCAAAAAAGTAGGAAAAGATCGCGTCGCACAGTGCATCGAAAATCGGCTTTCGAAGACATAGGAATCCGATGTTTAAATTGTAAGGTTTTATGGTTGGAATGGCTTCTATTTATTACTACTATGCTCGAATAAGTCACATGAAATAATTTGGCTTGAAAATTAAAGAGTAATCATTTTTTACGAAAAAAAATGTGAGGTGCAGGTATATAAAATTAAGATATCTCGACAACCGCTAGGTTTCTCGTAATAGCTTTGCAGACGGTTTTAGTACTGTGATTATTTATGATTTATTGGTATACTCAGAATTACGGGAATACATGCGTAAATTTCTTTAAAAAATCATCGAAAATTAAAAAAATATATATCATTTATTTAACAATAGGTGTTGCTCACTGTCTCACCGACATGAAAAGTCACCCCAGCTACAAAATAATAAATCACTGTATCGTTCCATTGCGCCATCTGTCCAATCACAGCGCCATTTAATTTAAAAATTAAATGGAAAAGTCAAATTATTTTACACGGGAGCAAATTCCCGGGGTAAACGTAGCATATATGTAACTCCAAGAAATGGTCTATACTTGTACCTAATTTCAGCCAAATTTGTTCAGCCGTTTCTGAGTTTACTTCTAACAAACATTCAAACGAAAAAAATGTATGGAGCGGATATATAAAATTAAGATATCTCGAGAACCACACGGTTTTCCGTAATATCTTATACCAAAAAAATCATGAATAATAAGTACTATTACCTAGCATATGGTTATAGTACTTATTATTCATGATTTTGGTATACTTAAACGGACGGGAAATGCAGCGGAAGTTTTTTTTTAAAATTATCACAATTTATTAAACAGCGAATTCCTAAGTCTTTGAAAGCCGATTTTCGATCCACCGTGTGTCCTCGACGTTCGTCGCAGGCGCATATCCTCTTTTCTGTCCCGACATATGATAAATTTCTTTCACAGAAAGTCCATCATTTGTTGTATGCTCTCTATAATTTGTCGCCCCCGTTCATGGTCCATTGGACCGCTTCTTGAAAAGAAATTCTGTCGGCTTCCAAGTGGCGCCTCATTTGTAAAACTTCCAAAATAATTTCGTGTACAGAAAATTCATCATAGATTTGGGAATATACCAAGAAGTTCGCGTAAGCAGAACTTAAGGCTGAACAAAACCAAATGTGAGAATGTCATTCATTGTATTGTAACTATGATCTAGGTCTCCGTGAAATCTATTAAGACGTTCTAAAATAGCTCTCTGCAGCTCTTCTGTTGTTGGGTTATTTCTCTTGGCCCCCGGGCCGTCCTCGTCGGGCATATAAGATGCGCAAATGGCTACTAAGCTGCTCGAGTGAGTTATCACCACGATGGCACCCCTTGGTGCTTGGTACCCGGGGCGGACCGCCCCCACCGCCCCCCCTTACGCCGCCACTGCAAACAACATCCAACAGTAAAATACTGGAATATAGTTCTGGAACTACACCAGGTTAAACCTGTACGATAGGTATCAAGAACTACGGTTCCACAGCAACCAGGCCAAAATTAATATTTGTTGATCACATAAACATTTGTCTCAGTGTTGGGATTGAACCCGTGGCCTTTTGTTTCGCAGCTGGCTACTCGCCCGTTGCGGCAGGGAAGCTACAAGACAGTTTATATTACATGGCACTGTTGCATTCAATAAATCCTTTTATTCTGCGAATACGGAATGGCCACTGACCTGCTAGATCGCTGGCCCATAAATCACTGAAGATAAGATAAATAACTCTTATAATTTACATTTTGATTTTGAGGCATTTGAAGCATTGCTTTGTAATCTACAATTACTATCTACTTTTATATATCTACTTTTATAAGCCAACAAAATCTAGTAAGGCATCGTTTTAACCTTATCCATGCGACCTATGTACACAGTTTTTTCGTGTGAAATGCTCTAAATCGTCGAAACAAATTACTACAAAATATGAATAACGCAGGCTTGGGATTTTAAATAACCTTTAGCTGTTGGTAAAATGTTGGTACAGCCTATTAATATAAAATTTCAATATTACAATACGTTTTAATCAATAAACTTAGCTGACATAAAATTAAATAAGGAAAATATGAAGAAATCCCAAAATAATATCTCGTATTTGCAGACATTAAAAGGTCAACGTTGAGGCACAATATGCTAGGTATATTTTATCTTTTTTTTCTACAGTAAAGTGCCCGAGATGATTAATGAGCACATTAATTCTGGCGGCAAAGCAAGATTGTTATATTTTATGTGTTCTTTCAACAATACTGTGCGTTGTATAAGTAAATTATTTTTATAATGTATGCTATATAGTAATCAACAGTTTAAATGGGTTACTTCTTTCCGGAACAATCATACCGTTAAAATATCGCACCCTTAGAAGCATTTTTGTCGGGGGTCTAGTGTTGGGGTACGATGATTGGCAGTTTTGCGGCCTTCTGAGTTCTCTTCTGGTACTAGACCCTTGACCGCTTCTTCACCTTCTTGCCCATGGCGTAGTGTGAAGAAGCAGGCCGGCATGATTGTGTTGATTAGCGGGGGATAGATTGTCTGTCGCTATATCTCTCTACTCTAACTGGACAGCACTACGCTTACCATCAGGTGCAGTGTGGTTACTTTGCCGTGCCAGGATAAAAATGAATTTAATATTTTTCTTCGGTATATTGAACTAATTTTGGCACTTTTGACGTCTCTAAAACGTCATACAGAATATACTTAATACTTATAGTACAAAAACTATTTCATATTATGTTACCGACAAACTTCTGATTATTACAGTCTACAGATATATATACAACGCATTCATAACATTGAGTTATATTTGTATCTCAATATACTAAATATAATATAATTTCAAAGCATGTAAGACTATCCTACATGACTATAAAAAATCTTAGATATTGGAAAGTACATATATGAATGATGAATCGCATGCACTACACATCAACCCAAATAAAATTGATAATAATGACACAATGTATCAAACATCGCGTTATCGGAAGTGTGATGCTTCCGTTGAGTTTAATTCTGGTAGTAACATTGCCACTGCCACCTTTTACAGTTGACCAGGATTCCGTTACACACGCAAGCAAAGCATTTAACGCTACGTGCACAATTCATATCCGATAATTAAATATTAATGACACAATAACACAAACTTATCGCCGTTTTACGGCACGTGAAATTGTTAGTGTTCTAAATCCAGAAATAATAGAACTTCCTGTTACATTTATTATCAACTATAGCACTGAAATAGTAGCAAGTATTATTACAAGTACTACTACAAGTATTATTATTAGTATGCAAGTATTTAAAAAACATGTTGAAGATGCTATTAATCATCATTCGTCGATAAAGTGGATGACTGAATTTCACTGATGGCTAAGCTCGATAAAGCATTTGGATTTTTTTTTTATCCTAGCACGGCAAAGTGACCACACTTCACCTGATGGTAAGCGCAGTACGGTCCAATTAGAGTATCGAGTAGCGAGAGACGATCTATCCCCCGCTACTCAACACAATCATGCCGGCCTGCTCCTTAACACTACGCCATGGGCAAGAAGGTAAGGAAGCGGTCGAGGGTCTATTGTCAGAGTACTCAGAAGGCCGCAAAATGGCCCAACATTGTACCCCAACTCTAGACTCCCAAAAAACCGGATGTACACTGGCTGATCCCGGAACGCGACACACTTGCGTGTGCCACTATGGCGGGTTTTTCACCCTGTGTACGGTGGTCGCTATCCGGGCGGATATGAATATCCTACCACCAGCAACCTCCCTGGCTGTGGGAATTTAAGTTAAATATATTTAGAAGGCTAGGAGCTTAATTTTTTATCAGCCCTAGTTTCTTGTGTAGACGATGGTGAATTTTTACGGAGCGAGATTCTCGAAAATCAAGTTGTCAAATTCCTTATAATTTCATACGAATATATTTGACATGCTTTTTCAGGAAAACATGGCGTACCGTTGGATATTGCTGCTTGTGGTGGCATTGCATTTGGTTCAGTGCAATGATGAGAAACCCATGGACGATGTCATACCTCACATTTATGAGTAAGTTAAGGTTATTTTCATTAATTGCGTAATCGACAGTGTTTAACTGATAAATCAAAATATGGCCGAGGGAAAATTATATACCTGCTATACACAAAGGGCTAAATCTATGGTTGAATTTCACGGCCAGACCCGTGGCAAATGTATATGACGAGATCATACCTGTAAGACCACATGGAAGAATAACTGTCCTCCAAGTTGTCGTTTTTGGAAACTCTCGCCATATCTTTCCCAGTGTGTGATACGGGCTATAGTATCAGGATATTGGCAAGATGATTATAATGAATCCATGGATTTGTGAAAATATCAGGAATCAAAACATTTTATTTTATGAATTAATTATTTCTACAATTAATTATTTCTTCGGGCTATAGTATCAGGATTTTTGCAAAATGATTATAATGAATACATAGAGTTGTCAAAATATCAGGAATCAAAACATTTTATTTTATGAATTAATTATTTCTACAATTAATTATTTCTTCGGGCTATAGTATCAGGATTTTTGCAAAATGATTATAATGAATACATAGAGTTGTCAAAATATCAGGAATCAAAACATTTTATTTTATGAATTAATTATTTCTACAATTAATTATTTCTTCGGGCTATAGTATCAGGATTTTTGCAAAATGATTATAATGAATACATAGAGTTGTCAAAATATCAGGAATCAAAACATTTTATTTTATGAATTAATTCTTTCTTCTTAGCTGATTTATTTCTAAGAGTTACCACTCACGATGTAGTTGATTTCGGTTTGTAAACATTTCGTTTCCTTTGTGTTCTACTTATAATTCTTAATTCTCTGGATTAGACTTCATTTCATGAGGTGTTTTTCTTCGAAACGCTTTCAATATGAAAATCCAAAATAGATCTGTCTACGAAATATCTCAACAGCAAATTTTTCAATTTGACATAAATCTCAGTCATATATTCGTATGAACGGACTAGTAAAGGGAAATGGTCATACTCATTGCATCATTTTAATGTCATCTATATTGTTTACACTAATATTTTAAGCGTAAGTATAGAGAACAAATTCTGTGAAACATGCTAACTTTCTTTTGTATAATCCAGCTGTTATGTTTAGAAACACATCTCTTACCGTGAAAATACTTCAGTCATCATATTCCTTAATATTTCGTAAGTTAACCAATAACTTTGCTTTTGAGGAATTAAATAAATGTTCGTATGTAATATGTAGTACTCGGATGCACATGGTTGCTACAATGACTTTTCATAATATTTCTAGTAGATTCTAAGTATAAAGAATACATATGAAAGCCTCCACGCAACTTCCAATTATGAAACAAGTGGCAGTGGCTTCGATCTCCACACCTAGACATGTTTCTGTCTAACAAACATTTCTTATGTCTGGAGTCTCTCAAAGTTCCAGATGTCCACGACACAACACTCGTATCTTAATGTGGATCGCTTTGTGTGTGGCTGGTGAGTGTATTTTATTCAATAATACCTTTGAAAAAAACAACCATGGAAATCGATACAATGCGTGGAACAGTAAATCTCTTAGACTAGTAAACAGATACAAATATCGTAACACGATGCGTCGTAGAAACAGATTTATTTTTTATCTATATTCACAGACCGTCATGGATGTACAAATGCGTGTCAGACCAGGGATGCGAGCGCTCTGAAAATCCTCATCCCAGGGGCAACATGACTACCCAAATGTACGGAAGCTTGGACGTCTGCCGGACCGTTTGTGGCCGGTTTGGAGGTCTCTGGCCGCGGCCGGTCACTGCCGCCCTTAGCTCACAGACCGTAAAGATCCATCCTAATTATCTGAGGTAAGGTTTCAGTTGTTCTTAATCTTTCTTATCCGCTACGTTATGTGTTAACAAAAACTTAGTTTTCCTAGAATGCCCTTTTTATAATTTATGTGAGTTAGATGAACATTCATGACTTATATCACGCCTGTACCTCATAGAGACAGGCAGAGATTTCTTTTCTACACGGTCTCGTACTTTTACTTCATCTAGTTTCATTATTCTCTTCATGGAATGTTTTCGATTTAGAGCATAGCTTACCCTTTCTTTATATAGAATATCGTCATTTCGTTAATATACTTACGGTGCGGTCGTGCTCTGTTGTGTTTTTTTCACTATACAAAACTTCACCACATCATTCCTATGACACGACATCAAACCACAAATGTTCTTTAAGGTACAATTTTCCAGTGCTTTAATTTCGCTTTATGCAATTATTTTTATAAATATCACAGACATTTATTATTATCTCTAAAAAAGGAATTATGTATATTTCAACAACAACTTATCTGTTGCAACACTTATCTGTTTTAATTGTTTTGTTGTTGTTTATAATGGAATTCATGTTTGATTCGCGACAAGCATGATTTTTAAACATCGAATATGGCAGTACTTGTTTGTGTATACACAAGTAACATAAACAATACGTGTAACGACAATATTCAAATATTTAGTTCCAATTTCGTTCGTAAACATAAATTGTTAATCAATAGGGTAGTTGACTCGATTTTTTTTATTAATCTAAGCAACAAGTTACATTACCTAAAACCTATTATCTAACGAATTTTATGAATCCGAACAAAAATAAGTAAATTAGACACCACTCAAATCTGCTGGAAGGGGTAGTTGTCAAATAACAGTACAAGGATGCATATCTGATACCGTGACGTCACGGTACAATGAATCACTTGTACTGTACCATTGTGCGAGGGAGATAGCAATATGTTCCCAATACGCCACCGTTTTCGCTTATGCCTGTGAGTATTTGCTCATACTAATATTTAAAATAAATATTGTGACCTCATTTTTCAAGCAATTTGGATTCTGTTTTCGCAAAAGAGTTTCTTTTGCTTATTACATTCGATTGCATAGAGAATAATGTACAAAATTAAACACAGGAAACTTACCCTATGATCAAGCCGTTACTTTTCACAGCATTGACATATATTCTACCACTACATATAGATCGCTGTTTCACAGTAGCTAATGTCGTTTGTTATATCCATTTTTATTATTATTAGCCTGGAAATGAGCGCAAAAACGAGTACGAAATCAACAATTCAATACTTTGTTATCACGGTTTACATTGTTTGTGATAATTTCATCGTGTGGTATATTATATTAATTAGACAGTATAAAAAGAACAGTCAAAGTATACATATATTTAAAATATACTATTGGATACTAAATCAATATATTAGCAGCTAGCTTTTACAGAAATGAAATTACGAGTAAATGTTTTTGAGGTTTCCAATAATTTGATAAATTTCTGAGTGTTGGACATTAGGTACTAAGTTCCAAGTTGGCCTAGTGTGGGTAAGGATTAATTGTATGTGTGGCGGATAGATTTATTTAATGCGGGAATATATTAAAAGAAATGTTACTGATCGTTAATTTCCCTGTTGGCAACGCTTCGCATGATGTATATGAGTTAATAAATCTGTAACTCAATCCTGGTTGGTATTTACGAGTGAAACGTTAGTCTAGCATGCACTATTCATAGTGTTTATGTATTTTTAATGCATGGCGGTGTAGTGGACACTGCCACGACATAGCACAGGTGTCTCCCGCTCGTCTGTCTATTCTTGGCTGGCTGTGACATGGTTTGCGTCACACTCACGCGCTCACCGCGTCAACACTGTCGACAGCACGTATTTAGAATCACTTGGCAATTGACCCCCTATAGTTCTATTTTTTATTCCGTAAGTGGTGAGAGTCGGAATATTTTTAACATATCGTCTCTCGATACTCTAATTGGACCGCACTGCGCTTACCATCAGGTGCAATGTGGTTACTTTGTAGTGCCAAGAAAAAAGAAAACATAATTGGACCCTGTTAAACAGAAAAGATCCAACTGACGTTTTCATACTTTTGAGTAAATGCAGTTTAAAGTTTGACAGCGAATTTAAAAACAGTACTATGCAGTAGCTAATTGAAATTTAATTGGGTAATAAAACATGACAAGTTTTTTCATCAAATGTCATCATCATCATGCCTGGATCTTTTGTGCAAATATTAAACTTGATTAGGTGATCATGGCTATGTATTTAACTCGATTTCATAAAAAAATTTGATTGGATCTTTTCTGCTTAACAGGGTCTAATTATAATATATGCCGACATAGACAATCGTAGTAGTACGTTGAAAAATTGTCATAACAAAACAAATCGTACGGTAAATTTCGTATCTATTCGAGGAGAATCTCTATTTTCGCATAGTGTTTTGCAAACATGTCCAATATTACCTATTAGTAAGCAAAGGCTGAATGAAATGGAATTGCGTTAAATTTCTCATTTATTTAATAGGATTTTTATTAGATATTTATAAACTGGTGTCTGCTTCTTTACCTTATGTTATTGCTTACATCAAAAGTTATGATCTAACAGTAATGTGTTTAACCTTTGGCTTTCCTCTTATTCTACAACTATTTTTATTCTGGACATGATTAACGCCAATGGGACAAAGTGAAAAACATTTTAATATTGGGCTCAAAATATCTATCTAGGAACCATTTATTGATTCCGTACTGTCTTAACTACCACCTGTAATCATTCAGCACACTTTTGCCAACAATGTGGCGCCATATGCAACTGTCAACTTTTGGCTGTGTACAGTGTAACGGTATGCGCGATCGTTCGTCGAAGTATGATGACATCAGTGTATGCTAACCGTTAAAAAATAATTAGCCTAAATTAGAGTTTAAATTAATGGTCACCTTTACATATAATAAGAAGAATTGATATAAGCACTCACGCCTGTAATCCCCAAGGGGTAAGCAGAAGTGTGACCAGGACAATTCAAGCTTATTATCGTCCCATAATGTGATAGGGGGCGAGCCAACCATGCCAGACATAATTTCAGACTCCCGTTTTATAGTGTGTATTTCGTTGTAGTAAACCCAACATCTATACCAATAACCCATTATCCAGAATTTCCGTGTGTTAATTCGAGCATAACATAAAAACTGCTTGAGGGTGCAAGTTTCACTATTATGGTAAGCTAATGTCTAATAAAAAAAATGTAGTACACATTAGCTGTAGCTACATTTTATTACAGAAAATACCTTTTACTGGTACAGATGGAGCCGCTAGAAAATGCCAGAACTAAATAAACCGCCACATTATAACAGTCTCCATGGCGCAGCGGGCGAGTATCCGGTTCTGAAACGGGAGGCCGTGGGTTCGATTCCCGCACCAAGACAAATGTTTGTGTGACAGATATATATTTGTTTCGGGTCTGGGCGTTGTGCGACCGTAGACCCTTGTAGTTGTTGATACCTGCGATACAGGTTTAATCTAGTGTAGGGAACTTTGTGTGTGACAGTTGGGTGTATTTATTTATAAATCTAATGCTACATTTTGGTTTAGTTTAGTCTCGTTTTTATTTTGGCACCTAATGAGTCTGCTAAAAATGACTTTAACTAATCAAATTTAAAAAAATAAATATAATAAATACTCACCGTTCATTTGAAGGACTTTACATTGTTGTAATTTCTTGGTATAGTAAAACTGTGAACAACTTTTTGTTTTAAATTAAATCCATAACATAAAACAAATTTTTCCCCTCGCGCCAACGTCCGTTACATTTTACAATGGTGACATTTTTATTACAACAACGTGTTATTTATTTATAGGCGCCTAAATTTAATATTTTACGTAGATATGACGTCTACAAAGACGTAAACACACAATGCTAAAAGGTTTTGATTGTGATATATTATAATACGACGAGCCAAGGAAAAGTGCTGTGTAGATAGTCGGTGATTTAATAAATTGTTTTGTTTTGTATCAAACAGGAATCCCAGCGCTAATAAAAAATAGCATTGTCTTATATCAGGAAAATATCGAGGTCACTGATGATAGCTCTGAATTCATTGACGTTATTTTATTCTCATTGGTTTGTAAGTTATAGCAGCGATAGCCTAGTTGGTTGCGGTACGGACTGTCAAGACGAAAGTCGTATGTTCGAAACCCAAATGTCTAACACAGCTCTGACTTTTCTAGAGTTACGTGTGCATTCATTGTTAATTATTGTTTGCTTTAACGGTGAAGGAAAACATCGTGAGGAAACCTGCATACCTGAGAATTCTCATAAGAATTTCGAAGGTATGTGAAGTCTATCAACCCGCATTAGGCCAGCGTGGTGGACTAAAGCCTAACCCCTCTCATTAGTAGAGGAGGCCCGTGCCCAGCAGTGGGACAATGTTTAATACAGGGCTAGAATTATTTATTATTATTATTATGGTGTGTTAGCGATCGTCTGATGTGTTGACCTTTGTAAAAACCCATGTCCAATTGAAAATATGTGAACAAAACTCAATTAAAATTAATTGTACTACCTAGCACTTATCAATCGCGGAAGGAAAATTGTTGAAGGAGGAGTGTGGGAATTGACATTGTTAAAGTTTATATGAAAAATGTTTGCAAACTAAAATTTATATGTAATATGTGTGACAAACACATAAACTAAATTAAATAATGTGTAACACACAACACACGTAATGATATATGTGTCCACACTCTGAGCTGAATTTAAAAAATTGTACGCATTGATTATAGACTTTTTTTTGAAAACAGAACCTCAATAACTCAGAGACTTTTTTTATTAATCACGTCGAATTACGACCAGAAGGCGACCACTAGTATAGTATATAGATAAAGACATCAAGAGTTGGACACATAATAATGAAAACCTGTGTTACGTGAATTCAGCTACTGATTATTTTTTTAACCGCATATTTGATTCTTATGTTTTATTTTCATATTATCTATGACTGATAATATTTTTTGTACATTAACTATCTTAAATCTTCATATATATAATTCTACTGTACGTGTGTATGTCACTGAACTCCTTCTAAACGGCTGGACCGATTTGAATGATTTTTTTTGTATGCGTTTGGGTGGCACCCTGGGTGGTTTAGATTCACAAATCAGCCCGGCAGATGGCTTTGCAGTCGGTGTGGCGCTGCTTGCCCGGACAAGTCTGCCGGGCCCGCTAGTTACCTTTAGATTTCTTTCCTTGTTGTAGGTAAATATGAGAATGCAAGTGACCTGAAGGTTATCAGAATCGTAAATGATGAAATGACGTATATAACAATATTCTTTATATTTTTGAATGTTTACTGTATTGTAATGTTTACTTTATTGTAATGTTTACTTTATTGTGGTCACTTGTTTTAGCTGCTAATATTTATTCAGGACTTCTTGGAAAGATTTGAAATGCTGTTAGCATTTGGTTGAATAGCAAATTATTTATTTTGTTACAGCTATAATCTCAAATTCGTCTTTATCTTATAAGCACCGGCTAAGGTGATTTCATGTAAAGAATTTCTAATATTTTCAATTATCAGGAACAAAACTTTTAGTTCTGTTCCTATTTCTGTGATGTTATGTTACTAAGATGGTCAACGGAACTGATTTATAATTGAGACAAGACGAGATTTAATCGATTATTGATATGATCATCTAATAATAATACTTATTTTGACTTCTAATCGATATTAGTCCACATAAGTCCATACTTATCACACATAAATATCTTATAGTTCCATTAAAGCTAAATAAAAAAGTGCATTCAGTTACAACGATTGAAATGTTGATCATATCAATTGAGTACGTAAATTGTTCAATTTAACTCGTAGTGATGATAAAGTCCCAGACTGATTTTATATCAGTCTGTGGCGATATTTTATCTACAATTTTTTACGCCTAATATAAATACATATTTTTTTTATCGTGGCACAGCAAAGTGACCACACTGCACCTGATGGTAGGCGCAGTGCCGTCCGGTTAGAGTATCAAGTAGCGAGAGATAACTATACCTCGTTACTCGACACAATCATGTCCTGCAAATCTTTAATTATGCTAATATGCTCTAATATTCTTCATTTAAACTGAATATACATAGTGGGTTTTCAAATTTACTGGGACAATAGCAAAATTTGAAAACAAAACAACGTAGCTGCCAGTCTGATATTAAAATGTAATTTTATTCAAGTCTTGAGGTTTTTAAGCAGTGTAAATTATTATAACTATTTTTATTGTAATTATATATCCACTAATAAAATAAAGAATCCAATGATTCAATTTAAATTTATCAGCCTCCGAGGCGCAGCGGGCTTGTAGCCGGCTATGAAACAAGAGGCAGTGGGTTTGATTCCCGCACCGAGATAATTGTTTGTAGGACAGACAGATGTTTGTCTCGGGTCTGGGTGATGTAGGACCGTAGTTCTTAACCACGATACAGGTTTCACCTAGTGTGGGCTCCAGATTATGTGTATGACTACTGGGTATATTTATAATTATTAAATACAATATGAAGTTGGCGACCAGTACCGATCATCTACATTAGCATTCCATAGTTAGTGAAAGGCTGGCAGGTTAGCTAGACTAGAGATTACTTTCCTTCCAAATCCAGTTTCCTTTCAACTTCTCCCCTCCCGTTCCTGTCCCTTCTCCTGATCATCATCTCCCGTCACTTCCTTTACCGAAGATCATTCCTTTCATTTTCCGGGCATCCTCTTTTCTCCTTTTCCAGTCATATCCTCGTCGTTGTATACCTGCCTACCAGCCCTTGACGGTGGATTCCAAGTTCCTACGCTATTAACCGTGATTACTAATTCCGTATGGAGAATTTCCATTTGTGTTTTGACCTGTCATAAGTTCTTTTTATATGCCTACAAAATGAATAAAGATTTTTATTTTATTTTATAATATGTTTGCTTGTCACAAATATAATAAAAGGTGAACGACACTACGAATAATAACGGATCTTCGACCTACGATCCTCGAAGCGTTTGACGCTGAACGGCATTTTAGTTTCCGGATAGCCCACGTGCGATATTTGTTAGCATAATTTACACGTCGCATATGATAGGTTTTATTTTATCTGTTTGTATTTTAAATGCCAAGAGTTTGCAGTGCATCGAACTCGGTATAGGATCGAAATAAAGTAAACCAATAGGCATATTGAATATAGACTGGATGTGGCTTTATTTAGCCAGTTTATGAGAAGGGACAATTATGGGGTCGTGTATTTTTAACGCAAACTTAACGGTCAATTCCTACGGTCATAACAGTTCAAACGGTATATTTTAATGTGCCGCTAAACATTATTAACCTTACATTATTTCAACCTTAAATACCTTTGATTTGTGTCAATGATCATATTAGTGTATTTTAGTTGCACTGAACTTGTTTCATTAAAAAATAATAACCAATCAAGAATTCCCTAGTATTTTCATACACTCACGCCTGTTATCCCCGAAAGGATAGGCAGAGGTGTGACCAGTATTAGTGTACTGGTGACACCAAATTTCGGTCCCATAATGTGATGGGGGCGAGCCTATCACCATACCGGGCATAGGTTCCAGACTCCGGGCGAATACTGAGAATTTCTAGATAGAAAAACCCAATATCACTTTACCCGATCCACGGATCGAACCCGAGACTTCAGCACATCGGTCGTAACGCATGCGCAATTAGAACTGCGCCACCGAGGCAGTCGTATTTTCAAACTCGTAAAATCATATGTAGTATTCTTGACAGCCTCCGTGGCACAGTTGGCGAGTAGCCAGCTGTAAAACGAGAGGCCGTGGGTTCGATTCCCACACTGGAACAAATGTTTGTGTGACAGACATACATTTGTGTCCGGGGTCTGGGTGTTGTGAGACCGAAAGTCTCTCGTAGTCCCTGATACCCATAACACAAGACTCGTGTCTTAGTGTGGGGTCGGGGCTATGTGTGTGACTGTTGGGTGTTATTTATTATTGATAAATAATAAAAAATAAATATACTGATAAAATATTATATTATGGCAACACTCCAGGGATGCCTAGATATCTTTACAGTACTATAAAATATCAATTACTAGTAAGTTTATTTATTTTACGCTTTATTGTATACTAAAATACATAAAAAAAAGGGAGACAAAAAAATGATTTAAAGTACAATTGGCGGTCTTATCGCTCTCGGCGCTCTTTTCAAGACAACCATGGGATGGAAAAAATTGAAAAGGGAAAGAAAAATGGGAGGGCAGTTTGTGTACATAATAAGTATTTAGGAAAAACATAAAGATAACAAAAATAAACACAAGTTATACATTTTAGTTGTCGTATTTATTTATAGGTTCGACTTAGTTGACGTGCCAGCAGAAACTCGTGAGCTGCTCGTTCAGATGACGAAGCTTGTTGGAGACAACCTGCTCTCCGAGTGCGGCGGCAACGTCACTGACCTTGTGGAGACACCTGTCGTTGTTTACATCTCCGTGAAGACTGCGGTGACTGCCCTTACTTGGGACACCGACGAGCATTACATGCTGGATGTTCAGACTAAAGGTGGGTGTTTGGCTAACGGTGAAGCATTTTTTTATCCCGCCCACACATCCGCCATTGTAACTCCTGTTTAGCCAGGAACAACAATGGCACACATTTTTCGACACCGAGTAATGAAACTCTGCGAGTCTCTGAGAATGCTTAAAAGTTTTTATCGCTTACCGCAACGAAATTAATCAAATAGAAATATAGGGAGGAGTTGGAAATATAAATTGAAGTGAAACATTCTATAATATCAATAATCTATCCTCTGTTAGATTTTAAATAATTGTGGTTCCAGGGATAGTTTTTAGCTGTAAGTTATTGTTCCTTGCGGCAGACCGTCCGGGTGAGTACCATCGCTTTGTCTAAGGACATTAAAAGCTACTGGAAGATGAACTGTACTGTAATAGACATTTCAAGACGTAATAATTTATGTATAGGGGTGACAAAGACAGTACGGCGTCATGAAGTACTGTGTCATTCGATGTTCTGGTATGTTTTACTGCAGTTTAAGGGGAAACTGCTACAGCAGTGCGGCGCGGAACAGTGAAATGGTAGTCATAGTAGACTGCAATTTCCAAGCCGTTTAGGGTAAATTTAACAAAACACCGAAAGGCAAACAGTAGGCAGCGGCTTTGCAGTGCCCTGGCATTCTATGGGCAAGTCTATGGGCGGGGGTGACTACTTACCATCAGGTGGCCCGTCTGCTCGTCTGCCTATCGAGGCACTAAAAAAAAGTCATAAAATACTGCAGCTAACTGAAATATGTGGTTAAATGGTCTGACTTAAGCGAAACAGACTCATCAATGCATTCAAACCAGATGCCATAACGGCAATACCAGTAATTGTTTATGGAACAGTACTCATCGAATCCATCATAGTCATTTAAAATATATAAACGATGCTAAGATTACAGTATCTAACTACCGTGACGGTTAAAGTCCAAATCATCATTCGACCTTCTAAAAAATAACTTTGAACACATTACTAACTCTATTTGAATAATTAATTACGAAGTCAAAGATATTCCGATCATAATATCATATAATTTTGATCCTATCAACCTATTAACGGTAGGCAGCGGCTTTGCTTTGCCCTGGCATTGCAGAAGTCTATGGGCGGCAGTCACTACTTACCATCAGGTGGCCCGACTGCTCGTCTGACTATCGAGGCACTAAAAGAAAAATAAAAAAAAATTGTGATATAGTTTTGATATTAACTTATTTACAGAGGCAGAAATAGCAGTCCATGTTGTAGCTGAAACAGTTTATGGAGCTCGTCATGCTTTTGAAACATTCACTCAACTAACATCTCCTGATAGACCAGACAATGCCGAAAGTAACCGATGTGGTTTGCGCCTCGTGTCCGGAGCCAAGATCCGTGACAGGCCAGTGTACAAGCACAGAGGCTTTGTTCTAGACAGTTCTAGACATTTCATACCGATGACAGATATTAAGAGAACAATAGACGGTCTTGCCGCTACCAAAATGAACGTGTTCCATTGGCACGTGACGGATTCTCATAGCTTCCCTTTGGAGTCTAGTCGAGTGCCGCAATTTACGAGGTGATTGCTTTCGTTGTCATTAATCTCTATATATTATTTCTCAAAGATGTTTTTTTTGCGGCATGCCATAACTTCCATAGTTTTTCATCAAATTTTATGATTCAAACAAAATTTTAAATAAATAGACAATTGTTTAAAAATTATAGTTTTTGCGAGAAAAAAGATGAAAAATTAACAGCGCCATCTATTTACAGTATAATTAACTAATTTGTTGTATTGTTAATTTAAGATTACGTGCATATACGATTTTAGGAAGCGCCATCTATTGTCGTACAAGATCGTTTACGACAATAGATGGCGTTATTACGTTACTATTTTGTAGATTAAACGTTAACATTTTAATAAATATTTACATTGACTTATATTACACTGGGTCTTTCGTGCACCAGGTTGTCCTGGAGAAAGGTGGTAGACTTTATATACCTTCAAAATTCTTATGAAGAATTCGTTTGTATGCGGATTTTCGCACAAAGTTGCATGATCTTGTTCAATCGAACAATAATGAAAAATGAATTCACATAAAAGCTGCGTGCTTTGAGAATCGAGTCGGCGATCTAAAAGTTTATCTTGTACGACGAAAAACTCGTTTTAAAGTTTGAAAGGAATTCTCTTTCTGAAACGACTGAGGCATATGCTATTTGATTTTATTATATTCTTGTTCAAATATTACAGATATGGCGCGTATTCTGCAAAAGAAATATACACAACGGAAGAAGTAAGGGATTTGATTCAATACGCTAAGGTGCGAGGTGTTCGCGTGGTTATAGAAATTGATGCACCCGCACACGCCGGCAACGGATGGCAATGGGGCAAGGTAAAGCTTAATTCGTATACCTTATTATAAACTCATACTAGAAAGAAAGAAAGAAAGAAAGAAAGAAATATTTTATTTGTTACAAGCATTTACATAGGTACAAACTAAAAGAAATTATAATAAAACGATAATTATACTAAACATGTAAAAACACAGGGGAAAAAATAAATACCTTGTGTTTATACAAAATAAGTTTAAAATAAGAAAAATTTTGTGCTCATAACAAATACAGCCACAGTCTCAGCGTGTACTGGTTTAAATACCAGTGCTGGTCTTCCGATGGGCCGTACTACAGACTACTTCATACAAAAGACCTACCACTGAATTTCTTGGTGGTGGTTTCCGAAGCACCGGTAAATTTTTTAGTAAAAATTAAATAAAAAAAGTAAAAGGTGAAAAATGCCCCTAGTGGCATAGTTTATTACTAAATAAATGATTTGATTTGACTCCTAGACCAGACTAGAATAATGTTGATAAAGTTTACTCAATTGAAACAGCAAGATCACATTTAATATAGAAACATTTATTAAAAACAATAGAACAGTCAAGTCAGAGTCGAGTATTTGGACACGTGGGTTCCATACATACAAATGAGAATCCAACTCACACCAAGCCATTTTTTACTATTTGTTCTTTTACTTTAAATTCTACAGTATAGACTAACAACGACCTCTAAGGGTCAACGGCACTATATTGCTGTATGACCTTCCAACTTATATTGACTTTCTAATGTATGTATCTGTACTTATCTGGACGAGTTAGACTTCTTACCACCCACAGGGTTTAAATCAGCTGATTTGAAATGAATCATGCCGGCAAGTACTTTCGCGTTTGCGTTTCGAATGATTGTAAATGATTTAGCCTCATGACCATTACCAGATAAATTAAAGTGTATTGCCGATCTCCAATGAAAGTTTTCAGGAGCTTATTTAAAAACTTCAAGCAATATCAAAGTGGTAGAACAATTCAGTAGCTTTGTGAATGGACTGCTTCAACCAGTCGTGTCATTAACTCACAGACTAATTGAAGTGTAACGTTACGTTTCGTACAGTGAATAACATTTTTGGAGACCCAAACAGCAGGACCACCTTCCTTTCCTATTCCATTTTTTAAACAGCATCGCGCATATTATTCTTCTGGTATACTGATATTCTTTGACAACCTCCATGGCGCAGTAGGCAAGTATTAAACCGCCATAGAGACTACCTTTTAGATCCCCGCACGGTGGCTAATGTCTTTTTGGTCTAAATATATTGGTTTCGGTCTGGGTTATTTTCTGCATCTGATGGTTAGTACAATGCCGTCTAGATAGAGAATCGAATAGTCAGAGATGATTATCTCATCTCTACATGTGGTCTACAAACTGTTCCTTGCTTGACTTTTCGGAAAAGATATTTTTGGTTCTCGCCCAAGTGGTAGTCGCCACGAAGTTTTGGTTTCATAAGCACCTACACATGCTCTGTTATAGAATGAATTGAATAAGGTTTGAACAACTCCTCAGAGCATTTATGGTTTATCAAATCGAAGATAATGGTTGGAGCCTGCTTCTGAATGTTTAGCAACTGCAAATCGAAGTCTGTGAGCAGAAAGATCTGCGTACATCGGTCGCAGAAAGATCTGCGTACATCGGTCTATAACAAATAACAATTAAAATCAAAGACATGAAGGGTAGAAACATTAAAATATACTTTTGTGACGACATTCAACTTAGCCCGCGCTGTGACCATGAAGGCTGTAAGGCCTTCGAAACGTCGGGTTAAAAAAGTATTCGTAAAATTATCTTTATTTCAATGTGTAATATTCACGTATAAGAAACCATTAGGACTCCGAGTTTTAGGTGACGTCTGTATTATTTACAATACCCAAGCTGCAATCAATCCCAGGCATCATGTAGGTGTTTGGCGGAAGCAAAAATCGGGCAGCGGGTGTTGTACCGACCGAAGTCATTCGAAGTTCTTGATACCCACGATGTAGGTTTAACTAAGTTAAATAGTAGGTACTATGTTTGTGACTTTATAGTTTGCTAGCCTTACGCTAGGCAGCGGATTTGCTGTGCCCTGGCATTGCACAAGTCTACGGGCGGCGGTGACTACTTACCATCAGATGGCCCGTCTGCTCGTCTGCCTATCCAGAAAAAAACCTGCTATATACCTCTCATCGACTTCTAATCTTGATTTTCTCCCACAACCTCCAGGAGTACGGGTTCGGTGATTTGGCTGTTTGCGTGAACGTGTACCCGTGGCGTCCGTACTGCATCGAGCCGCCGTGCGGTCAGCTGAACCCCGCCAACCCCGCCATGTACCGCGTACTGAGGGACCTCTACCGGGACATCGCTGAAGCCATGACGCAACCACCGCTCTTGCATATGGGTGGAGATGAGGTAAGTTGAGTCAGCGTTACCAATATTTTAGGGTAGGTAATCTTTTTTTTATCCTGGCACGGCACAGTGACCACACTGCACCTGATGGTAAGCGCAGTGCCGTCCAATTAGAGTATCTAGTAGCGAGAGACAATCTATCCCCCGCTACTCAACACAATCATTCAAGCCTGCTTCTTCATACTATGCCATGGGCAAGAAGGTGAAGAAGAGGTCGAGGGTCTATTTTCAGAGTACTGAGAAGGCCGCAAAACGGCCAAACATCGTACCCCAACTCTAGACCCCCGAAAAAAACCGGAGGTACACTGGCTGATCCCGGACCGCGACAAACTTGTGTGTGCCACTATTGCGGGTTTTAGACCCTGTGTACGGTGGTCGCTATCCGGACGGATATGAATATCCTACCACCAGCTATCCTATATCTTAAAATTTATTATTTTAGCATCGTTCTTATGTTTAACATTTCATTCCCAGGTCTTCCTAAGATGCTGGAACTCCAGCGAAGAAATAGTGACGTACATGACGAACAAAGGCTGGGACACTACAGAGGAAGGCTTCATGAAGCTGTGGGGAGAATTCCACGAGAAAGCTCTTCAGATTTGGGACGAAGAGGTCCACGCGTCTGGCGCCGGAGGTCCGCAACCTGTGATGCTGTGGTCTTCTGAGTTGACGCAACCGCAAAGAATCCAGAGGTTCTTGGACAAGAATAGGTAATTTGACTGTCGGATTGTTTTAAAAGTTGCAATAAGTATAATACGTACTCGATTGAGCAAATATTTTTTTCTTGTAGATCAGAAATAATTATGTTATTTTATAATTTTACATACATATGCACTCACGCCTGTAATCCCCGAAGGGTAGGTAGAGGTGTAACCAGTACACCCACTTTTCGCGGAATTTCAGTCCCAAAATTAGTTAGGGAACGAGCCTATCGCCATACCGGGCACATTTTTCAGACTCCACGCTAATCCTGAGAATTTCTAAATAGAAAAACCCAATATCACTTTTCCCGACCCGGGGATCGAACCCGAGACCTTAACACAGCAGTCATAATGCATGCACAATTTACAACTGCGCCATCGACCTTTTTTAACGTTTAATAAGAAATGACAAAGAATAATAATCAATGTATGTTTTGGAATTCTTTGGAAGTGGTAGAGCCACGCTGTAGACATATTTGTCTACAGCATGAATGGGCCGGCTCGACCGGGGTAGTACCACTGTCTCACAGAAAACCAACGTAAAGTGACAGTTTACTGTCGCGTTTCGTATGGTAAGTGAGATAACCAGAGGCCTAGATTCCCCTTCCCTTCCCTAATCCCTATTCCTGTCCTTTAAGGCCGACAACGCATACATGATACTTTCGGTATTGTGGATGTTCATGGGCGGTGGAGATCACTTAACATCAGGTGACCCACTGGCTCGTTTGTCGGACTATACTATAAAAAAAAAATGTAAATAATGTGTTAGAAGTTGGAATCGAACCTGCAACTTCTGTCTCGGTAGTCCATTTCATGTACCACTCCCTGCCAGGCTATCACCACTTCTTCTATTAATTTTCATTTCATCATCATGTTATAGAAAAAAAAAACATATTTTAAATATTACTACACAATAATGTTTTTAATGACAGCTTTATCGTTTTATTTAATCTAAATTAATAACGCTAGCAAACATTATCTCCAGACTTGTTATCGAGCAGTAACATTCGATAATGGATCTTGATATAGCATACGTTCATTAAGCGTTGTGATATTGAGATTATTATCATTTCCTCAAACATATACATAACAAACTCTAAATAAAACAAGAACAAGACAACTAAAAAAATAATCACATTTTAATTATTATATATACAGGTTGTTGCAAAAAGGGGGTACTAATGAAAGCACCATGTAAAAAGTTGGTGATTAGTAACATATAGATACAATTTAAAATATCGTAAACCTCGTCTTATATGAGCAATTTTTTTTATGAAACCATTCCTTTTATGATCTCTGAAGCCAATGATTAATGCTCACGAACTATTTAATATATATATTTAATATATTTCACGAATATATTTAATGCTTAGATAATCGATTGACACTACATAAAGAGTTTTAAAATTAACAAGTAAATTTTTAAATCGTGCTACAAAAATGCCAAGAAAAAATCCTATTCCAATTTTCGATTTTGAACATTAATAAGTTTCTAATCAGCTGCTTTATATATGGTGCTTTCATTAGTTTCCCCTCCTTTTGCAACACCCTGTATACTAGTTTTAAAAACCGCACGGTGCAGTGAACCATTTTTTAAATAAGTTTTATAATCTTAATGTTTCAAGTAGTCAACTAAATATTCAACTGACTCAGTAATAGCAATATCATTATAATTTTTTATTTAAAGCAGCGATAGCCTAGTTGGTTGCGGTACGGACTGTCAAGATGAAAGTCGTATGTTCGAGATCCAAATGGCATACACGTCTGACTTTTCTAACGTTACGTGTGTATTCATTGTTAATTATCGCTTGCTCTAACGGTGAAGGCAAACATCGTGAGGAAACCTGTATACCCGAGAATTCTCATAAGAATTTCGAAGGTATGTGAAGTCTAACTCGCATTAGGCCAGCGTGGTAGACTAAGGCCTTACCCCTCTCATTAGTATAGGAGGCCCGTGCCCAGCAGTGGGACAATGTTTAATACAGGGCTAGTATTATTATTTAAAATAAATAACACCCAACAGTCACATACATAGCCCCGACCCCACTAAGATACAAGTCTTGTGTTGTGGGTACCAGGGACTACGAGAGACTTTCGGTCTCACAATACCCAGACCCCGAACACAAATATCTGTCTGTCACACAAACATTTGTCTCGGTGTGGGAATCGAGCCCACGGCCTCTCGTTTCACAGCCGGCTACTCGCCAACTGCGCCACGGAGGCTGTCAAAATTAAGCAAGATAATTATTTTCAGATACATAATCGAAGTGTGGGAAGTCGTGACCAGTCCGTTACTAACCCAGCTGCTTAGACTTGGCTATCGCGTGGTGTCCGTGCCAAAGGACATCTGGTACCTGGACCATGGCACCTGGGGCGTCACCAAGTACTCCAACTGGCGGCGGATGTACTCCCACAAACTGCCGACAGACGAAGCGGTGCTGGGCGGGGAGGTCGCCATGTGGACTGAATATTGTGATTCAACGGTTTTGGGTGAGATTATAAAATAGTAGCTTAGTAACTCAAGAGCATTTCATATGACATTTGACAGCCTCCATGGCGCTGTAGGCGAGTAGCTGGCTGAGAAACGAGGCCGTGGGTTCGATTCCCGCACCGGGACAAATGTTTGTGTATCAGATTTGTGTAGCGTCTTGGTGGTGTAAGACCGAAAGTCTCTCATAGTCCCTGATACCCACGACACAAGACTCGTATATTAGTGTGGGATCAGGGTTATGTGTGGGACTTTTCTTTGTTATTTATTTATTTCTATGCAACGAATAATGCTAAGAGCATTATTCCAAGCCAGCAATTATCATGAGGTATTGACAAATAAATCAACTCAAAAGTCCAGTTGAGTCGTTTTAGAGTTCGATTCCCAAAATGGTATGGCCGATATGGTTATATATGTTTGCCACCTATAGCATCATGCGACCTAGCATGGGAACAGCCTGGGGAACCGTGAGTGCACTAGTAACATTTCTGCAGGGATATCAGTGTGAACTTGTGTTAAACATCGTATTATTTTATTTCCCAAATATTACTCACAATTCTATTACTATAATCTGTATATATAAAAGAAGAAACTGACTGACTGACTGATCGATCAACGCACAGCCTAAACGGCTGGGGTTAGAGACTTGAAATTTTGACAGTAGGTACCTTTTATGATGTAGGCAACCACTAAGGAAGGGTTTTTGGAAATTTCACCCCTAAGGGGGTAAAATAGGGGATGATAGTCTGTATGAAAATCCGTAGTTTTTGAAGTTAAATTCATGAAAATTAGTATTTGGCCTTATAGTTAAAAATATATATATATATATTACAGGATTTTTGGAAATTCTACCCCTAAAGGGGTAAAATAGGGGTAGAAAGTTTGTATCAAAATCCGTAATTTTTGAAGTTAAACGCATGAAAATTGGTATTTGGCCATTTAGATAAAAATAAAAAATATATCGGTGGCGCAGGTGTAATTGCGCATGCGTTACGACTGCTGTGCTGTGCTGGGTAAAGTGATATTTGGTTTTTCTATCTAGAAATTCTCAGTATTAGGCCGGAGTCTGGTATTGTGCCCGATGTGGCGATAGGCTCGCCCCCTATCACATCATGGGACCAAAATTCGGCGAAAGGGTGTACTGGTTACACCTCTGCCTACCCCTTCGGGGATTACAGGCGTGAGTGTATATGTATGTATGTATGTAAAAAATATATATAAGTAGATTTTTGGAAATACCACCCCTAAGGGGTAAATAGGGGATGAAAGTTTATATGACCTCCTTTATCGGGGGTTTATCAATAATCCTACTAATATTAGAAATGCGAATATTTGCATGGATGGATGTTTCTTACTCAATCAGGCTACAACGACTCGACGGATCTGGTTGAAATTTGGCACAGAGATAGATTTTAGTCTGGAATGGAAGGCTACGTTAATCCCGGAAAATATTATAGTCTGGAATAGCGCATAGACTACTTTTATCCCCGAAAAAATTATATTACTTAAAATTATATTAAAATGTACAGTTCCCATGGGATAGTTCAGTTTTTCACAGAGCAAGTGATTGTCATGATTTTTTGCATAGTGGCAGTTTAGGGATCAGAAAATGACAAAAGTCACTTTTTATCCCGGAAAAATGCACACTTCTTATGGGATAGCAAAATATAGAAAAGTATTATAGCTTAAGATTACTCGATGGATTTTATACCTTTTCTCTCAATAATACCTATCACGCGGGCTAGTATCATATAAATCATTGTGCACCTATAATACTCGTTAAAACACAATATTAACCGTACACTATTCACCACACGACAGACACGCGCGTGTGGCCGCGCACGGCTGCAGTGGGGGAGCGGCTGTGGGCCGACCCCACCACCGACGTGTACACCGCCGAGCCGCGACTGCAGCGACACAGAGCGCGCATGATAGCACGGGGACTCAAACCTGACGCCATGGCGCCAGAGTGGTGTGAACAACACGAGTCGCGGTGCTACTAGAAAATAATATCATTGTCCATCACATAATATTGCCGCTTGTGTGTTGCATTTAAATATGTTTTATAGCAGTAGCAAAGGGACAAGTGGGTCACGTGATGACAGGTGCCCAAAAACATCCACATGCTATATTTATGTGTGTTGTAGAGGTAGAGGCAGAGGAGGTAGTATAATAGAAGAGACATGGGTGCTTTGGCGACTTTGAAGGATACTAAAGATAAGTGTAGTACGATGTAGACCAAACTGTCAGTAGCGTGGCTTTACAACTTATTAAAATGAATTGTAAACAGCGGAGATAATCTCCGCAAAATCCATATTATTTGAACTGTAGTATAGTTTATAAAAAATAGATAGCTAAGGAAGTTGAGTGCCTTGAAATATTTTATTACTTGGTTTTTTCTTTAATATATTGATCTGTCAACACATTATCGGCAAAAAGATGATGAACTGAATGATTTAATTCACATCTTTATAATATATGCATTATAATTATCCACAACCAATTATATCATAATCATTCATATAACTCAATTATGTTCATAAATATGATTTATATAATTGCATAAAACTATTCTATCTTATACAATATAACTTGAAATTAATAATCATAACTATAATGAATATGAAAATCATTCTGAATAATTATAATTTTTTTTTAATATTACTATTGATCTCAATATGAAGACCTGACCAATAAAGGAACTACTAAGTAAGGAAAATAAGGGAAGTACTAAATCTTGCATAATATTGTTTAATGATACTACTTAAATCGTAAATGGAAGTGACTACAAAAAATTGCAAGCTAAGGTTACGTAATATATAACGAAGTGAAAAGAGGAGGGTGTTAACCCCTATATTATAAATTACTGAATACGACCCTGACATCTATATTTACCTAAAGACTGTTGATTTATTGTGTTGCTACATGATACTGAATATCTACAATTGGTAGTATATGCCATAGCAATAAACACTTCCGCCTATATGGTGTTAATTTATTATACAGAATGTTGCATAATTCATAAAAAGTACACCGACTTAAATAAAAAACAAATTATGCGTCACTATAAAATTTGTGGGTTTCCCTTGATTTTTCTGAGATCCCATCATCAGATCCTGACTTGGTGCCAATGGGATCACTTGGGAAGTATACCCTTTTAAACAAAAAAAAGATGCCCACGAATTGTTAACCTCCTCCTTTTTTGAAGTCTGTTAAAAAGGGGTGTACTAATAGAGTACCCCCCTTTTACAAGATAGGATGAGGTTTACGGGATTTTCAACTTTATCGTTATATTACTAATCACCGACTATATACATGGGGCTTTTCTTAGTACCCCGCTTTTGCAACATACTGTGTATAAGATAATAGAGTCTTAAAATCATTGAATTTTGTAAAAACTATTGATCGAGCTATTAAAAGAAAGCAATGATATCATCACGTTTTGTAAAAAATATAGAATATCCAAAATTATATATTATGTCAAAATAATAATTACATATTGTTAAAATAAATTATGATTATATCCAATAAAGGTGCTATTTATCCTGAATCTGTTTATTTTCTTGTGTTATCCTTTAACTTCTTTCTAACAACTGATTTGGTTAGAGCTCTAAGCTCGTTTGTAACGTAAGGGAAAATTTGCTATAAGCCTTTTAAAGGCTTTTCTTAAAGGCCGCTAACGTACCAACTTTTGAAGTGTATACTTCTTTAAGTACGTTGGGAACTTTTGGGATGGAGAAAAAGTACTAAACTCGCGTAATCATCACGCTCAGATTATTTTATTTTTGATTTAAACACGCCTATGAAGTTCTATATAATTATAATAAAAGTTATTTCTTCATGGACGCTGTTTCAAAAAAGAACACAATAATTCCAAAGTTTTAAGTTTTCACTTCTGTCGTATTCACCATGACTACCTGTTTGGTAGTGTAGATGTACCAAAGTGACGTTGATCTATGCTATTAGGTTACCTATTCGTTCAAGTGCTCTTTGGTCTATAAATTGTTATCTAACTAGTGGAATTCAGGAGGCTCAAAAATCACCATTCAATTCCTTGAAGGCGGGCAACACAACCACGATTTTGTTGGTTTTTGGGATAATTTTACCTACTGCTATCATAATATAAACTTATGGCCTTAAACTCAGCAACACATTATACACGTAGAAATAATTGTCAACATTGAAAGTAGCTATTTTATTATTGTACATACATAGACTACATTGCATCTATTGATCTACCATCAGCAAGAATGTAACAAATTATTAATTAAATAATAATTGATACAAGTCTACAATACTATCGACAAGAATATGAATTACTAGAAAAATCTAATGATTAGTCCTATACACATTTTTTAAACATTGTGGCTGATATTCCTATTAACATTATTTTTTATTAGCAAATTTCTACATTCTAATTTAACAAATATTCGTTGAAGCATCATTTTACCTACATTCAAAAGTTCTTAAGTTACTCGTATCAAATATGAGAATTTTCGTCATGGCACTTTACTTTTCTGTGATTGGTTTTCACCCAATAACACTATCTACGGAATATTAAGCCGATTTCGTTTTATCAGTCTCACCGTAGTATGATATATTACACATTGACCGTTTATGACGTAATTCTACATAGACATAGTGTTCCGACTAAAATTCCTATCATTTTTACCAGACCCTAAGCTCAAATCATTTGGCACCAAATCATGCAAGACAGTGTCACTTCTAAAGATGCTTGTTGCTATTCGTTTAGCCAATCTCTCAGATTCTCTCAAGTCATCGTCTTTAGAAGAGTGTGACGTCAGATCTATTTCAGCGTCACTATCACTGTCGCTTTCTTTATCACGTCTTTGAGGACGATAAGCTAAATTCTGAGGTTCTTCCACTTCACCATTGCAGGCACATGGGTTTTTAGTACCCATAACTCTCAAATCAGTTGGAGCCATTTCGGGGTCCATTTGCGATGTCATTAGTAACGGAGAGAAAGGAAACGGTGGTTGCATGAGTCTGCCATCTTCATTATAAGGCATCGGAGCTTGCATGTCATGCGCTGAAGGGATCGGTGGCATTGATTCTGGCATATTTGTATTATGTAGGTATGGATCTTGTCTTGGAGATTTCAAATCCCTGTTTTCTAGGGCTGGTGGTTCTGGCGACTCTTTCCCATTATTTGGAGAATCTGGAGCTTCAGGGGATGAGTCTGGTGGTTTTGTGTGACCTGTGAACGAAAAAAGGTATTTCTTCAGTTTGAATAGTAAGGTTACTAATACTATACTGTCAAATGAATTGTTCATGAATTGATTTAATTAAATTAAGTAAGTGTCGATTGGTTAATTTAGGTTATTATAATAATTTGTAAACTAGTTGAATATAAAACTGTCACTAAGTGCTAAATATTAAACAGTGTTAAACATTAGATTGTTTTGATAAACACCACACCAACATAGTAGTAAAAGATGTATTATTATTTATTTTTACAATAGTAAAATCTAACAGTGACTAAAACTACAACACAATTTCTTCCGATTTACCTTCATAAAGAAGTTTATTAATAAGTCAAAAATAAAGTATATAAAGAGTATGACAATGTCAGCAGCGCGCTCCTCACTATTTGGTATTATAAAAAAGCATATTGTAAAAACTAGCACAATCATCTAAGTAGAGTTGCCTAACATTTTAAGAATTTTTACCCATCTTCGATCTAACTATAGCCTTTTTTTATTTAGAGAGTTATTAACAAATTCATATCAAGGATCTAGTTTTAGCGATTTCAAAAAGATTATAAAGAGCAATAAGTTGGCTAAAAATACTGCAAAAATAATGTTTGCAACCAAATTAGCCCAAAATCTTTAATTAAAAACGAACCATAATACTAAATTCTTATACATAACTTGAGAATGTTTTATTTAGTACAATTCAAACCTGGCAGTGGAAGTGGTGGTGAGCCAAGTCCTAAACACCTCATCCGCCACGCATCCTGCAAGAGCTGCAAACGAGCTTGCTTCCTCCATTTAGCGCGACGATTTTGGAACCACACCTACAAATATTCTCTATTAAATTTTTCCACCTCCTCACTAATTAAATTATATTAATTTATCAGAATAATATTATCACACTTATATCAAGTACAATTAAAATAATAGTTTTTTTATTTATACTTTCATTAATGTATTATGTTTTACACCATGAATCTACTCTGTGTTTTAAGAACATTTCAGACTTGTTTCTGGTTTTTATTCTTATTCATATTTATTATTAACGAGAATTTTAACACTTAATAGATACACAATAATTAAGCTTTATATAACATTATCTCCACTTACTTGAACTCTAGCTTCGGAGAGACTGATTCGTAACGCAACTTCTTCTCTTAAAAATACATCAGGGTAATGAGTTTTTTGGAACAATGATTCGAGTTCGCTAAGCTGTTGTGGGGTAAACGTGGTTCGATTTCTACGCTGCCGGCGCCTGCCGAACATATATTCAGTAAGGAGATCTCCTGGTAGAGGTGATAGGTATGGTCCAGCCATCTTGTAATCCACTATTTAATTTCCCACCGGGTGATTTTAATTGCCTATATTATACGGTTTGGGTTCTGTCACTATTTAAAACTTGAAAACTTGGATGTGCCCGGATATAATTAATTCATTATCTATAAAAAATTTACTCTCTGTGTTTTACTTGTGTTTACCTATTATTGGAATTATCTAGCTTTGCTGTAATATTTGAAGACTATCGTGATGTCACTTTTTTGATTAATATTTAAGTTATGAATATAATATACACAATTTTCTACTTAGCATCATGTTCTGCTAACAATAGCAATTATCTAAATATTTTTTTTTTAAATTTCGCGTTTTAACGAATTTAAAGTTGTTACAAACTTTGCGATACTACTACCAACTTCGGATTACCAAAGGGGTCTTGTACACGAGATGAACAGTATATCACTGCTCGTAAACGTGAAAAATTCGTGGTGAAAATCCCCTTAGCTCCACCCCTCGGCAATAGAATGAGGGCGTGTGATTCGCTGAATGTGACAGGGGTTGTAATATTCAACCAATCAAAGCGGACCGTAAGGGGATGTGTTTAATAGGTGTAGATTAAATTGTGGTGTGAGTGTAGATATAAATTTTGTATAAACGCAATTACCTTCAAAGCGATTACGGTACTCAATAATTGGTCTTCGAGGAAATTGTAATCTGAATACAAATATATTTTTCTTATTATCAAATATATCTTCCATATTGATTAACTTTCTGTTTAATGTGTTTTTTTCTAATATTCAAAAGAATAAAATATAAAGTATATCACAATCCATGCTATTATTTAGATAAACAATTCTTGCAATTTAATTTATATAATTAATTAACAATAATAACATAAATAATATTATGAAGAATTCTGTAGACACATTTAACATAGGTATATATTTTTTAATGTATAATATAATGTATAGTGGTATTTAGATAGCTAAAAAACAAATTACAAATGGTCAAGGTAAGTAAGTTACTTAGAACTCTAATGAAATCATTTTCCCCGTGCACAAAACAGAGGAAAATTAAGTACGCTAAGTGAGTTGCAGACAGCGGAAGCAGCGATTATGAGAAGGAAATGAACGTCACAATCCGTCGCAACCCGACGCCACGCTCCAAAATAGGGCTGACCCGTTTCTGATTTACTATTGATTTTGTTAGACCTTGCTCATTACCAAAATAACACAAAGTATTAACGTAATTTATTGGCGTGACAATCAAAATCACGTTTCGAAAACTACTTAGATGGCTTTTGTGCTTTTCATAATACACCCAACAGTCATATACATAATCCTGATCCCACACTACGTTAAACCTGTTTAATGGATATTAAGAACTACGGACTATGGTACCATAATGTCTAGAGCCGAAACAAATATTTGTGGATCGGGGATTTTTTTTAGTGCCTCGATAGGCAGACGAGCAGACGGGTCACCTGATGGTAAGTAGTCACCGCCGCCCATAGACTTCTGTAATACAAGGGCACCGCAAAGTCGCTGCCTACCTTAACCAAAAAATATTTGGCAGCTATCAAGTACGTCCTTTAAAGGACTTGGACCTCAATTTGATTAGTCGCTTGGAATAGAAAGGATGTGTAGTCTAGATACGTCGCGTCGGTGAGTCAAGAATCTAAAATGGAAGTTCAGCGGACTTGACGCGATTTGTAATCGCACTTACTAAACCGTTTAGGATTGGGCAAGGACAATGATGTTTCAATAGCGACCACTATGGGATCCTTGGGATTTTCCAAAACATACTTCGGGCAACGACGAAAAAAATTAAAGGGCAACATCATGCGGTGTTTCCAGGCGATCACTTATCCAAGTACTGACCGTGTCCGTCATTGCTTCGATTCGGTGATCGGACGAGAACCGGTGTTTACAACGTGATATGAATGTGGGTAAACTTTTGGATTACTGATGCTGCTTCTATGTGAGTCAAGGTATGACATCCTATCACCACATAGTTAATTCATGATTTTTATTTTGGAGTAGGAAGTTGAATATTGCAGGAATAATAATTAATTTTCCTTTGTTGCTAAAGTCATGAACCATTTCATGTTGTTTGAACTTTTGTGCAAGCAAATAATAAAATGTTTCAGTAGAGTTTGCAATCCTGTCAATCAATTCACTGTTCCTTAATATCGGTAGTAATAACACCCAAAAGGAAAATTAGAATCAAATTCAAACTATTAAATTGATTTTGTAAACGAAACTACAGTAGTCATTTCAGATGTTTTTTTATCAGTTTAGTTTAAAGGTCCAATATTATCATCATGGACAGCCCTAAGGCCAGTAGCTGAGGCAGCACCCGCCCACCGCATCGGCGCTAAACGAGTTTCCGCAAACATTTTAATGAATAACACCTCCCTTTGCCACCACACCCCTGTCCCCACCCTGCCTGGTCGTTTCCCACCCCTGGTGCATCCAAGGGAGCTTGCAATGTGCTAATTAAACATTCGAGCCATATTGTTTCAGATACGATGTTGCGGCATTCCGTATCTATTCACTATTTTGTATAGTGCATGAAATAAACTAGTATCGTGTAAGCAATTATAAGTGTCTACATGATATGTCGCATAAGACAATGTGCGAATGACAAATTATAATAAAATTCTCTTTTAATACCTACGTGTCCCATGGATTTAACGATTTCTTTAATGCGAATTATTTGGATATACAAACGTTGTTTAAACATTAGTCGATACAGGAATATTTGCCTACTTTGAAATCAAAGAGATATCTATTTCAAACAGCTTTTGTCGGCGACTTCGTCAGCGTTGAATGAGTAAATTTTTTTTTTGATAAACAACGACCCGCGGTAGATCTATAGATCCGATCTCTATCAAACTTTACAGGGACACCTTCTAGGCTAATCTGTATATTGTCTGATTTTCATCCAAATCTCTCCAGCCGTTTGGTTGTCCATAGAGAACAAACAAACTACTTTGATTTTTATTTATATAGATGATAGAAAATGGAACCCTATGTAATATTTGACAGCCTGCCTACCCGGCTGTGAAATAAGATGCCGCGGCTTTTGTGCCCCGAGCCAATGTTTGTGTTATCCACAAATATTTGTTTCCGGTCTGGATGCCGCGACACCAAATCTCACATAGTCTCTGATACCCAGGCCACAAGACTCCTATCTTAGTGTGGAGTCATTAAGTACAGAAAGAGAAAATATTTTTACACAAGTAATCTACTCACGAAAGCTTTGAGATTCCATATTAATGAACTGGCAAACTTTGAAACTTAAACTTACTGAGGAGAAGAAGTGACCTGACGTAATAATCTTCCTCACTATTATAATGATAATTGTATTCATTAAACCACGTTCTATATGAAAAGATAAATCCTAGAGTAATGTAAATAGACAGTCTAGAAGTTTTATAGCCCGCGACGTCGCGTACGTCAATCAGCTTAATTAGTCGTGTATGAAAAAAGTTGAAAACTGTACGGAGGCACGGTCCAACAGCTCAATTAGTTAATTAATCTTTTTTTCCGCGTTAAAATAGCATTTATAAACGAAGCGCAAACCAGTGGGAACTGCCTCCCCTACGGTTGACGTTTAGGGTTGCTAATGCTCTGATTTGCCACTGATGTAATATAATAAAATTAGTTAGTTAAATTAGTTATTAGTAAGTTTAGGAATTGTAGAGTTATTTATAAGTATTTTTTTTTATCCTGGTACGGCAAAGTGACCACACTGCACCTGATGGTAAGCGCAGTGCCATCCAATTAGAGTATCGAGTAGCGAGAGACAATCTATCCGCCGCTACTCAACACAATCATGCCGGCCTGCTTCTTCACACTACGACATGGGCAAGAAGGCGAAGAAGCGGTCGAAGGTCTAGTGTCAGACTACTCAGAAGGCCGAAAAACGGCCAAACATTGTACCTAAATTCTAGACCCCCGACAAAGGGTTTGCCACCATAAAAATCACAATTAAAGTTATATGTGAGAACATGGCATACTATCACAAAACCAAGCTGAAAAGTTTGACACATCAATTATATAGGAAACCAATAATTTTGTGTTGTTTTTTAAACTCAAAATGTTTCTCGGAAACCACAAAGATATTAGTTTCACATAGAAATGGTAAAGTGCTAATTTTATTTAACACAATCACTGCAATTTCATTCTTCTGTACTGTAAATCTTAGTGGCTTAAAGACAAGATGGCATCAAATCGAAGTAGGTACAGTGAGTTAAACTAATACGTTTCTTACCCAAACTTTAAAATTAAATTTACTCAATATTTAATGTGAATATTAGTATTTACCTCATTTGTAGTTGCAATTATTTAAGACAAAAACAGAACCACGCAAATGCGGAATAGGCAAATTTTAACCTTTTTATTTTAGCTGTAATAAAACGTAAAAAGTGATATGCTGCTGTTTGAATTGGTATTTTATCGCATAATGACTATGTATAACAGATTTTATATTTGTGTAACATTGTGTAAATCTTAATTTTATTGTCTCGCATCTTAGTAATCTATTCATCTCTCTTATGGTCTATCCGTATATTATCCAATATTTGCTATTTTACCAATATTAAATTCAACATTTATTGGTTACATGAGTTTCATTAAATCTTATTCCAACCTCATATGTAGCCGGTGCTTCCTGCATAGCATGACAACCCTATCACGAACGTTAACAGTGTTTACTTATTCGCAGGCAGTAGCTGGGACAATACAGTCGGCCGCGCAGAGCGTACACTGGACTAATTAATGCGCTTTCCCACTAGTTGCTACCCGCGAGCTGATTAACTGCTCGTAATTACGTGACTGGCTCGTGGCGTAAGGTGAACGTCATGATTAGTGACAGGGGATGAATCGATAATATTGGAGCACTATTCAGTTAGTCATCAGTGGTTGCGAATTGATTTTGATATTACATAATGGTTTCTTATGTTTACGCAAATATTGTACATTGAAATGAAACTAATGCGGACTTAAGTCCACCCCGAGACCATGAAGGCTGTAAAGCTTTCGAAACGTCGGGATTTAAAAAAGTTTAAAAACCGCGATAGAATCCGTAAAAGTTAGTTTGATATTACCTGTGACATGAAATAAATAGTTGTTTGGAGTGAAGATCGATTTACACTATTTGTAATTAGTTTTCCTCTTTCGGATATTTTAAGTAACAAGCATTTTTCCGCAGGTTTTTTGTGTTAGGCGACTGAAATCACAAAGAGAAAACGTTCAGTTTTTCCAGAATTGTCCGAGCATTCAAATTATTCCATCCGTAAAACTTAAGAATATTATAGAAAAATATACGACTCAAAAGCTCTTTATCCTGTATTATATTATTAACTATCTGAAAAAGTAGAAAATAATACCCATAGAGTGAATCAATAATTAGGACTTTAAATGCCTTGGATAAGTTGTAATCAGTACCTACCACATGATACAATAATAAATTATGAATCAGATCAGGAATAGTTTGGTCATCAAGAAGCGTTATCCTTGTTTGGATATCAATTTATTTTGTCATCTCATGTTAGATAAGTGTTGATGATGTTTTTTTATACATGCAATACAATAATTTAAATTGTAACAGACGTAAAATGCACAAAGAAATCTTCAGTCAAATAAGTATAAACTACTACTGTGTCTATAGGTAGTGTACCTTTGCTACATGTCCCCTTTTAAACGACAATAAAAATAAGCTGTAGTACGTATACATAACACATTCATTAATCAAAATATGTTAGATATATTCACATCATCTACACATCGCTATATCAAAAGACTTTACGAGGAACGCGTCTCTTCCTTCCTTTGTCCAAACTCATCCGTTTTGTTTTAACACCCCTTTTAAACTTTCATACAGTCATGTGCCTCCTTCGTCCTCTTTAAGCTGTTGCTATACGATCTAGTAAAAAAATAAAAAATATGTTAATTTCAAAAGTTCGTGTTTATTAACAACTTGCAGATAGTCTTGTAATATAAGTTTAGAGATGTTCCTTTTAAGATAGATTTTTTGTATATAATTGTGTTTGTAATATGAAATCTACGCTTATGTTTGTTCTGAAATTGATTTACATAACAGTGCACAGGTACAAGTACAAGATTATTTAATAGGTACTAGAAATGTAGCACCAGGAATGATTAAGTATATACCTGCTTAACGCGGCTTATATCTTGATAGAATTCAATCCCATCGCATCATTTTCTTTTAAGAATGCAACCACCGATGCTTATTTGTACTGTAGTAGATACCTGATATTCTACGGATTTAAGCAGTATTTTTATTGCAGAAAGTTGGTAATCCAGCATCCAGTTTGATGATCACCAGATTCTTTTAACATCCACAGAACCAGAAGTATTGTACGTAATGTAGAAGCCTGTTTAAGATGGTGTTCTAAGAGATGGGTGGTTACACTCTAGTAGGGCTGGTCCGTTTATGACGTAGAGTCAATTAGTTACTGCATGTCTACCACCAAAAGAAAAGAAGTAATTACAGTATAGCGGTATGATTATAGTAAAGTAAAAACGTACAAAATTTGTCCTCACGATACAGGCTGTGCCTAGTGTGAGGACCACCAATAATTAATTTTTATTGTCATTTACTAATTGTCCCACTTTACCAATTTACCAATTTACCCCACCCCATGCTTGGGGCCGAAATGTAAATTTGATTGACACATTATGTACATTCTTTTGGAAATAAATTATTATTATTATTATTTCGCTCTCTGTATATTGACAACTATGGACTAAATGTCATAATCAGGAGTAAAAATGTTAATGCTACCCGGTCAAAACCTTCTAAAGAACCTTAACCAGAACCCATGAATACATCGGTTTAAGTTGTCTAGAAAGTGGAGCTGATAATAAAATAAAAAAACACGTACATCCAGACAATGATGATGACAAAGAGGAATTATTTTTTATTACTCACTCGTTCTTAGTGAAAAGCCTAATCTAAAGTAACACAATCTTAAATATTAATAATTGTTAATGAGTGGTCAGTGTAGACAGAACCTAACAACGTCTCCGCTTGATATATTTATGATTAAGCCGTGCGTCCAAAGCGCGACATTGTCTTTGCGAGGGCCCTCTGTGGCGCCCCATCCGTCTTCCTTTCACGCTACTACCCCCTTTCTTTGCAGGCACGAGATTTTTTTAATTATGACGTTGAGCCTTTTTGTCTTTAGCATAACAACAGTGATAGTTTGTGAAGTAATTCACGTCGATAGATGTGAGTTTGATTCTGGGAGAAGAATTTAATTTTTTGAGGAGCTTTTTGACTTGCTGGTCAGATATATTGTGTAAAAATCATCAAACGTCTTTCAAGATAGCAAAAAATTCTAGAAGTTTCTACTGTTTACAAAGAATAGAATGATGGTCCTTCATGCTAATTAAATGATCTTTTGAAATGGAAGTGAGCTTGATATAGGTGCATACTTCTATTGGTCAAAACGAAGTCGAGTCCGTCAAAACGAAGGTAGCAGTAATTGTCGAACATTATGTTTGTTTTTTAGCTCCAGTCATAATGTACTGACCCAACCAGTTTATAACAATAAAAAGGGTAGCAAAAATATTTCTATAAACATAAGCTAACATTTAGTAGACATACCGTAGTTTCATTTCTCTACAACAGACGCATCCGATAAATATTTTCAAAGTGAAGCTAAATGATAAAGGCGCGGGGCGGCGCGCTCACGGAAGTTCTGATTATGTAGAGGAATTAATTTTCAGACGCGACGAAACTGTACTGTAGTGCAGCTAGTGGTGTGGGGAGGGGGCAGTGGTGGGGGTACACGGTGATGAAACAAAACTACCTCGTCAGCCGCACCTGAACAACGCAATAACAGCGCGCCCGTAAATCAGTTTGGTAGAGACGAAGCTTGGTATAAAGGTTTTAATAAGTTTTGTTTTTTTTATATACATAATAACAATGTATACTGTATATATATTGTACTATTGCTGGGAATCTCCTGTACCTGGAAAGAAGGATTGGGTTTATGTCTTAATAAAATCCTGTGAGAATTTATGTTGTTATTAAATTGTCTTCGATTTGAATCTACTTATAATTTGGTATAAAGTGTGGTTTCATACTAACTGTATCTGTTATTATGTCTACATTAAAATAATAGTATATTATGCAAACAATTCGAGCAAGCAATCTTGCTGTTCTGATTTTTGGATTATGAACTCACTTCACAACTTCAAGGGGAGGTCTACAAATTGGCTATTGATAATGAGGGTGTCAGTGTTATCACGGTAAAACCCAATCATTCTATCGCAACAAGAGGTACAATATCATCGTAGATACAGGGTGTAGCAAAAGGGGGGTACTAATGCAAGTATCATGTAGAGTTGGTGATTAGTACCATATCGATAAAGTTGAAAATCCCGTAAATCACATATTATCTGAGTAATTATAATTTGATTTTTTTATGAAATCATATATATATTCGTTCGCAAATGAATGATAAATGCTAACAAACTATTTTTGCAGTGCCTAAATATATTTAATGCTTAGATAATCGCTTGACACTTTATCAAGAGTTTTAAAAGTAACAATTAAATTTTAAGATCGTGCTACTAGAATACCAAAAAAAAAATTCGTATGTTAACCTTACTAATAAGTTTCTAATCACCGACTCTATACACGGTGCTTTCATTAGTACCCCCCTTTTGCAACAACTGGTATACACACCAAAAATGTTGATCATAAATCTAATATGGACAACTTTTGGACATGGAACATTTATCTGGACTTGTTTTCAAAAAATAAAGATATCTTTAATAAAATTCACTTATTCGTGGTGAATATTCAATTGATAATTACGATGTGTGTGCATAGTGCAATATGATTATAAACTGTTGACAGGAACGTCGCTATATCCCAATTAGAAAGAATGTATAAACGTACTATATGTTGCCCGCGTGGTGGTTATTTTTGGAAGAAAAAGTATACAATCCATGGAGGCATCTAAAAATCATATCAATGCCAATCCCATGCTCTGTGAAAAATTAAACTATCCCACGGGAACTGTATTTTTTTCCGGGATAAAAGTAGCCTATGTGCTATTCCAGACTATAATCTATCTCTGTGCCAAATTTCAACCAGATCTGTCCAGCCGTTGTAGCGTGATTGAGTAACAAACATCTATTCATCCAAACATTCGCATTTATAATATTAGTAGGAAGTAGGATGTTCGTAGACATCTCACAATAAGCTACAAGTTTTCTTAAACTACAATATTCCCAGTACATTTTTCTAAGACTGAAAATATCGAGAAATGTGTATGTCAACACCCTGACTGAGTAATTAATCATACATGTAAAAAAACATGCAAAATTTATGCTCAACGTTTGTAAATATTCGAAGCCAATAATCCAGTGTTGTAAGTCATGTTAAAAAGCGTCAAATGATCATAACGTCATGTTAACATGAGGGGCGCGCGCTCTCCTTGCCTTTGTGCATACCTCTCAACATTCTATTAATACGAAAACAATTCGTCCCTTGCCGATTACGCTTCATATACTGCAGGACATGTATTTAGTGTAATAACAGTGTTTTTTATAGTGAATTATCGTAATACCCTAAAAAGTATTTATTTACTTTTAATAAACTTCTGGCTTAAAACGTTGCTCGCGTCTGGGCCTGAGTGGAAGATTTTTTAGAAGAAAATGTATACAATCCATAGAGGCATTTCAAGTGATTACATTTTTATATATATGCCTAGTAGTAAGGGATAAAAATGTTTTTGGGATAATAAATATCCTACGTGTTAATTCAGCTAATAAATTTTGTGCCAAATTTCATTCAACCGTCTGTTCAGCCATTTCTACGTGACTAGGATAAAATTGTGAATCAATACTCATTTTTATTATCCTGGCACGGCAAAGTGACCACACTGCACCTGATGGTAAGTGTAGTTCCGTCCCGTTAGAGTATCAAGTAGCGAGAGACAATCTATCCCTTGCTACTCAACACAATCATACCGGCCTATGCGTTGGTGATGTATTAATGATGTTTTATATTTAATAATGGTAATAATTATTTTATCTTTTTTTAATTTTATCAAAAGTAGTAGAGCTACGCTGTAGACATATTTTTCTACAGCATGAATGGGCCTGCTCGACCGGGGTAGTACCACTGTCTCACAGAAAACCAACGTAAAGTGACAGTCCACTGTCGCGTTTCGTATGGTAAGAGAGATATCCGGAAGCCCAGATTGCCCCTTCCCTTCGCTAATCCCTATTCCTGTCCTTTAAGGCCGACAGCGCATACGTGATACTTTCGGTATTGTGGATGTTCATGGGCGGTGATGATCACTTAACATCAGGTGACCCACTGGCTCGTTTGTCGGACTATGATATAAAAAAAACTTTTAGGAATTGATCGGTAGGCTGGTGGTAGGATATCCATCCATATCCGCCCGGATAGCGACCACCGTACACAGGGTGAAAACCCGACATAGTGGCACACGCAAGTGTGTCGCGTTCTGGGATCAGCCAGTGTACATCCGGGTTTTCTCGGGGGTCTAGAGTTGGGGTACAATCTTTGGCCATTTTGCGGCTTTCTGAGTACTCTGACAATAGACCCTCGACCGCTTCTTCACCTTCTTGCACATGGCGTGGTGTGAAGTAGCAGGCCGGCATGATTATGTTCAGTAGCGGGGGATAGATCGTCTCTCGCTACTCGATACTCTAATTGGACCGCACTGCGCTTACCATCAGTTGCAGTGCAATCACTTTGCCGTGCTAGGATAAAAAAATAGTTATAATGTTTACTACAAATTCAATAGTGTAGTGGATCTATTTAGCTTAGTTAAAATATTTATTTATTTTGTGTGTGTGTATGTTTTACAATACATTGAAGCAATTAGGCTAGCGTATTTTAGATTCATTCATTCATTCATTATTCATAGATTTAACCTAATGATATTATTACTCTAATTACTAAAATAGCAAAGAATAACGAAAATATTATAACACGTCCGTATATTCTGAACCAAAAATCCAACAATCCCAAATATGTGGCGTATTTTAAAAAGTTATAAGCCGCGTTGGCTGCCAGTGTACGCTAAGCGATCCCCAAAGACTATGCATATGCGAACCGACTGCAATCAACGATTGCTCCTATTGTGGCGCAGATTAAAATTTTAGGGTTCAGCCGCTAATGTGATTGCACTCTTTCTCGCTACTCGATAACATAACCCGCGGAACCGTCATTCATTTAATCGTATTGGTGAAGTGTTTTTAATCACATTCTATGTTTTGTTACGATGTCCTATTGAATTTGTAAGGGAGATTATTCAGATAAACTCTGTGCCCTTATGTACGTGTTATGATACTAGAGATCATGTAGACATTTATCGAACCGCCTTACTTAAGTGTGCGGTCAGATAAGTGCCTTTGGGGTCGTCTTAGAGTGAGAGGGACACAAGAAAATGCATAGATAACTTGAAAATAAAAGACACACAGTTCAATTGATTGTGGTTATTTTACATTCGATTTCTCGATACTTAATTAACTATGTTATCTAGGTAATTGTTATGAACTTCATACACGAATAAAATTCATAATTAATAACTCCATTGAAACTGAACTCCGCTGAAAATAACTCCATTTTTTTAGTGCCATGATAGGCCGACGAGCAGACAGGCCACCTGATGGTTACTACTAAGTAGTCACCGCCGTCCATAGACTTCTACAATGCCCGGGCACAGCAAAGCCGCTGTCTTCCGTCACAACCTATAAAAATCTTTATTATTACTATTTAAATATAAAAAATTGTTATATAGTAATTATAGGCGCAGTTGTAATTGGGTACGCGGTACGGTTGCTTTGCTGCGGGCTTTTTTTTTTTTTTTTTTGACTATCCCGCCCACACACCCGCCATTGTAACTCCTGTTTAGCCAGGATCAACAATGGCACGCATTTTTTGACACCGAGTAATGAAACTCGGCGAGTCTCTGGGAATGCTTAATAACTGTCTTTTATCCCGCAACGAAATTAATCAAATAGAAATATAGGGAGGAGTTGGAAATATAAATTGTCCACTTCCCTCCATGGCAAAGCGGGAGACAAATACTGAACTAAAAAGGTATTAACCTCCAATAAAGGGACATTTACGTCTGGAGAAGCCAGACGTAAAGCACCACGGAAGTTACTTAACGGGTCCTATCATGTGAGCTGTTACGCTTGATTCCAATAATAGGTATGGCAAAATCGCCGGAAAGCACGGAAATTCCTCCCAGTCTCCACAAGGTCCTTTTTGCTGCGGGCTTATGTTTGATCCCCGGATCGGGTAAAAGTGATATTGTGATTTATAATCACGAAATACTCAGTATCAGCCCGGAGTCTGGAATTATGCCCGGTCGCCATATAGGTTCGCCTCTTATCATGTCATGGGACGGAAAAAGCACAGTGAAATATGGGTGTACTGGTTATACCTTTCCCTACTCCCATGGGGATTACAGGCGTTTAGGCGTTAATATGTATGCTTGTATAAAATAATCTAATATTCACACTTTAATAATTTAGATCTGTTTACGTACGTTTTGTACGTATTTTTCATACAATACAATTTCACTGTGTATAATAAAAGAGATTTTCATTACGGCATTTCAATTAAGGGTCTCATATTTCCATCTGTCGGAGTGGAGCCTGTAGCTATGATTGAATACACAAATTGATTGCAGCAAGCGAGCATTGTTGTGCAAACGTTGCGCCGCTGATTCGTACCACCAAAGTTGATTAAAACCATCGCCCGCTCGATTCACAAATGAATCACTCAATTGAACTACTTTCAATTATTTAATTCAAATGATTTTGACAATTTATATAATTAATCACTTTTAAGCTGTGTTTTGCTGATCTATAGGAATCTTTTTATTTAATACAAACCTAATTAGCTAAATTTTCATTGCAGAAATCTTACGAAATATAAATATTTTATTATGAGTTCTGTGTAAAATTATCATATTTGAGTATGGGCCATGATCGAGAAGAGTCATCATCAATAGACTCGGGCGTGAATCTGAGGTATTTCATTCTTGCTCCGTTAGGCTATACTGATTATTCGATTATTTCTTGAAACGTACTTAATTTATAAACCCATAAAATTTTCGAAATATATAATTTAAGTAGAATAATCTTCACATTCGTGTAAACATTACATATCACTGACCTGACTGATCGTAGTCTGACCAAAACTTACAATGATCTATTTATTTAATTAGATCTATTTGCTTCATCACCTAATTCAATTCACATAAACTTGCTTCAAACTATATTACGGATAGATAACATAGAACATGCTTAAGCCACCAAATGCGTTATTATTTAATTGTTATATTTTTTTATCTTAAATAAGGTTTAGGGTTAGTTTTGGAAGAAAATATATACAATCCATAAAGGTATCTTAAGCTATTACACCTTTCTATATTCTACTATCCCATAGGAAGCGTGTATTTTTCCGGGATAAAAGTGGCCTACTTATGTCATTTTCTGATCCCTAAACTGCCACTATGCAAAAAAACCATGCCAATCCTTGCTCTGCGAACAACTATCCCACGGGAACTGTACATTTTTTCCGGGATAAAGGACATAGGCTACTATAATCTATCTCCTTGCCAAATTTCAACCAGATCCGTCCAGTCGTTGTAGCGTGATTGAGTAACAACATCCATCCAAACAATCGCATTTATCATATTATTATATTATATTTATAGTAGAATTTAATGTTATCACAAAACTGTTTGTTTTTCGTAAATAAATCAATATTAACGCTACCACACCGGTATACCTATATATTTTTTTTCGAACATGGCAGATTGACTGCCTTGTGTTTAGATAATTATTATCTATGTTTTCTATTATGATAGTACCAGATAGTACATACTTAAGTGATTGGATATCAAAATCTGGCTATATTAGGCTGAATGTGAAGAATAAAATTATTTATAACATAAATGGGAGTATAGAACATCTCATTTGAAATGAAATCTCCCGGGATTTTCGCCGATTTCCATTCGGCTCTCGTTTTATCTGTGTATTCATTCAATATTTTTATATAATGTATTCAATATTCGATATTAATGTATTCAGCGGCGCCGGGCCGCAATTTTCATTTTGTAATTTTTACCGAGTGCGCATTCGGTCCGTCAGCATTTCTCAATATTTTCATTAATACCTTCATAATAACCAAAACTTGGTCCTACTTACCTAATAAATGTGGACATTAACAGCAGAGTTACCACAGAACCAATTAAATTTTTTTCAACACGAGCTGTTCGTCGCGGCTCCACCCGCGTGGAGGACATTATTGGGAGAAAAAGTATACAATACAAAATACCAATTTTCCTGCGATTAACTTCAAAAATGGCGGATTTTTATTTAAACTTTTATCCCCTATTTTACCCCGTTTGGGGTTGGTATTTCCAAAACCCCTTCCTTAGTGGATGCCTACGTCATACTGTCAAAATTTCAAGTCTCTAACCCCAGCCATTTAGGCTGTGCGTTGATATATCAGTCAGGTCAGTTTCTTAATTTATATGTACAGGTGGTAAACGAATTCGACTTGTACAATTAGAGTATCGAGTAGCGAGAGACGATCTATCCCTCGCTACTCAACACAATCATGCCGGCCTGCTACTTCACACCACGCCATGGGCAAGAAGGTGAAGAAGTGGTCGAGGGTCTATTGACAGAGTACTCAGAAAGCCGCAAAATGGCCAAACATTGTACCCCAACTCTAAACCCCCGAGAAAAACCGGATGTACACTGGCTGATCCCGGAACGCGACACACTTGCGTGTGCCACTATGTCGGGTTTTTCACCCTGTGTACGGTGGTCGCTATCCGGGCGGATATGGATATCCTACCGATCAATTACTAAAAGTTTTTTTTTATATCATAGTCCGACAAACGAGCCAGTGGGTCATCTGATGTTAAGTCATCTCCACCGCCCATGAACATCCACAATACCGAAAGTATCACGTATGCGCCGTCGGCCTTAAAGGACAGGAATAGGGATAAGGGAAGGGGGAATCTGGGCCTCCGGATATGTCACTTACCATACGAAACGCGACAGTGAACTGTCACTTTACGTTGGTTTTCTGTGAGACAGTGGTACTACCCCGGTCGAGCCGGCCCATTCATGCTGTAGACAAATATGTCTATAGCGTGGCTCTACCACTATTAAATTTTCGACTTTACAATATTCGTTTTTCAGATTGACATATTATTTTCTCCTATAATTCGGGTACTACCACTTTTAGCAGGAGGAGGGGAGAGGCGACTAATCCATAAAAAGTATTAGAGCAATTTGTCAAAAAATAAAGGACTTCCAATATGCATTCTAAAGGAAGAAGTTTGATTTAAAGTTTGACAAATACTGATCACCTGGCACGCAGATTGTTTGCTTCATATAATTTTATAGACGCGAGGGGGTTTGGGGTGCGGGGGAGGCAGGAGTCAAATGAAAAGTCCGGTTCGGGCAGAACAGTTAAAATATTATCCCAAACAAATCCGCACAAAAGAAACACATTTACCTAATATATCTCATTCATTCTTGTTTATTAGCCCCAACATTATTACGTAGAATAGGAGGTTTACGTACAATTTTAGCTCTTTATCTTTCTGATGTCGTTTGATATTGTTCTGTAAATGCTACGTTGGATAAAATATGAAGTTCTTTTGTCAGTACTAGTATTATCTCATTTTTATGCTATACATAAACATTTTTATCTACATCTCTATCGATACAAAATTTACGTATAAAATTAATTTAATTAATTCAGATGTTTCAGGAATCCCTCAATTAATTTGAAAGTATCTCTCAAAACACGTTGAAACTGACAGCTATAAAAATCTCATCATCAATTCATCTTTGAATGCCTACTTAGAATATTTCCGTTTTTGTTAATTTATGTAGGAGCTCTAAGACAGTGGTTTTATTTTCTGGTCGATTAATATCTTAAGCTTAGGCAATTCCGAGTACATAAATCCCTAGTCTTAAGTATCTAATTGTGATAGGTGCCCTTAATGTTTATTGGCAGAGTAGGCGATAGAGTATGATCTCTGCATCCTGATCTCTCTGTAATGCATTACAATTTACAAGCATTCGTATACATACTAACGGAATCTTTATAAATTATCCTTTACCATTTTTTTATTATAAATTCCCAGTGTGTGCAATATTTTATATTGATTTTATTTATTTAATCATTACAACTATAACAGTTGAATTGACCACGATTTGTTTAACTTCTTAAATTACCTAACAGAAACCTATCTGTTAAATATCAGCCCTATATGAAACATTTTCCTACTGCTGAGTACGGGCCTCCTTTACTAGCGAGAGGGTTAAGGCGTTAGCCATATCTGTTTTATAAATCTTCACAAGTATGTTAGATACCAATTTGAGTCTATAATCGAAATTGTACATCAAGATTCTCCCCTCCTCCCTTCGTCTATTCTGCAGTGACACCGTTAATTAGTGAGGTGCGTGTCGCAGCTTCAAAAACGGCGGACGGACGTTGAGTCGGCCTTAAGCCCTCTGTGCATTTTTTCCGTATACAGTATAAATATAGTATATTCCTTATTTAGATCATGGTAAAAATATTAATTACAGTGCCATAGTCGTGCTATATCGTTGTTCCGTAATTCTGTGCAGTAATCAGTGCAAAAACATTAAGTTTAATTATACAAGCTTTCGGACCTTTAAAATACCACCCTACACCAAAATATTATTGGTGACTAAACTAAAATATACGATTAATTGGCCCAGTGATTTGTGTGTGTTTGTGCGGACGTTTACCATAAACAAGTGTGATGATCCATGGTGCCACTACCCCATAGTATACAACAAAAACAAATAAACTTTATTTTGTTATACAGTGCCACCTATTGCCTCGGTGACTGAACAACATCGATTTTAACTTGCGAGACATGACAGGCTTTATTAAGTGCGGTTGTTGTAGTAAGTTTATGTCGGCAGATGGCGCTAAATGTGCTAAATGTGGCATATTTTTTCATCGCCTCTGTGTCGCCTTGCCGCAGTCAGGAACTATTTCCCCTACCTGGCGGTGTTCTGGATGCAAGAAGAAATTGCCAAAAGACAAAAATGCAGAGAAATCTACGTCTCCCATCTATCAGGACACTGCGTCTACGAGCACCTCGCCGGAAAGTTCGGGTGACATCATGTCAGAGCTACGCCAAATTAGGGATGAACTACGAACCGTACGAGACGAGTTTCAGGCATTCCGTGAAGAAGTGGCAGAGCTTAGAGCTCTTAATGGCCGCCTTGACAATATAGAAAAAAGACTGGATGTGCTGGAGAATTCCAAGAAGGAGACGTTTGCACCAGACTCGAACGTGGATGAGATTGTTGCACAGCTGAAATGTGATCTGAATGAAAGAGATCAGGAGCTTCTCTCTAATGACCTTGAGATTTCCAATATTCCTGAGTTTCAAGGAGAATCATTGATACACACAGTAAAAGTTTTAGCAACGAAGCTGGGTGTCAATTTGGAGGATCGCGACATGGTCAGCGTGGATCGAGTGGGAAGTCGTCACATTGACGCGACGAACTCTCCTGGACCTATCGAAGCTCGACCAAAAATTATTGTGGTCCGCTTCGCTCGTCGAGACCTTCGTGACGCAATCGTGAGAGGTGCACGAGTTCGCCGGGGAGCCACAACAGCCGACCTTGATCTGCCCGGACCGCCGAGACGCTTTTACGTCAACGAGCGCTTGACTAAATCTAACAGGATGTTGTTTCGTCAGGCTCGGGACGCGGGGCAACGGAATGACTGGAAGTTTGTTTGGACATACCGTGGTCGGATTCTTGCCCGGCGTCGGTCTGGCGATGCTGTTTGCCGCATCCGATGTGAGGCGGATATACAACGGATATTCGGCTCAAGCTCTAAGGATTAGTGAAAGATTGGAAGGACTTTTGCTAAGTATCATGAAAATTGTGCTGTTTGAACCTGATTCTATTTGGTCTATTTTTTACGATTACTTGGTAAGGTTGTCTAGACTGTTTTGTGTTGTGTATAATATGTTTATTCTTCAAATTAAGAATCCAGTTGACTGTTTTTCTCTGTATATGGCATGTCTCTTTTTAACTATGCAAAGTTGTATAACGTATATATATATATTTTACATAACATATATTAAAACATATTTGATAGATAATAATAACATATTTAGCATGCATAATAATATAACTTTTGTAAAGAAGTATTACTTATTAAAATTTTCTTACTGTGTAGTTTGTGCTACTCAATTTGGAAAGTTGTCTTACACGAAATTCAATAATATTAAGGTATCATTATTTTTATTACCCGGTTTAGTTATGAATCAATGCAAATATATTGTTGGTCAAACTGAACATATTAGTGTCATAAATGCTTAAATGTAAATTTATAAAATTTGGTCTATTTAATGCGGGGTCGCTTGCCACTGGTCACGATGAGTTCATAGTTGCCATGAGCAACTACTCTGTGGACCTGTTGGCCGTCAATGAGACATGGTTACGATTAGGGGAAGAAGGACGGGCACCTAATGTTCCGGGTTACCGCTTAAGGCACATTCCGCGCCCGAAAACAGTGCGGGGTGGACGCGGAGGGGGAGTCGGCTTCTACATCAAATCAGGTATAAGGGTCCGAGTCCGACCACACCCTGAACAATCGGATGTAGAACAACTCTGGATGAGCCTTAATCTAAACGGGAAGACGCTCCTCGTTGGTACTGCATACCGTCCACCATGGTTAGACCTAGACGAATTTCTTGACTCGCTGGCGCAGAGCATCAGCGCCCTGTCACCTTATGACAACGTTATATTACTTGGAGACTTTAATGTAAATATGTTAGACCCAAGAAATGGCAAGACACAGCGACTTCAGGAGTTCTTACAGCACATTGGGCTCGATCAAATAGTGACAACCCCTACTCACTTTGTAAATGACAGTTCCTCCCTTATCGATGTCATTTGCACTGATGTTCCCTACAGAGATCTTGCTGTCAATCATATAAAAGAACTGGGTCATCACTCATTTATTACATGCCAACTGTTGCTCAAGAAAGACAGGCCAACTAAAAAACTTGTAGTATACCGACCTTTCAAGAACATGTTGTTTGATGTATTTGAAAATGATCTTGAATCCATCCCGTGGAATTCTTTACAGAGTTTGCAAGACGTTAATGTGATGGTATCCTTATTCAATAATTACATTATTAATTTATTCGATATCCATGCCCCAATCACTCGTAAATCATTTAAAAGTCTACCAACACCATGGATAACACCCACGATAAAACTTATGTGTAAACTGCGGGATGAAGCCAGAGATCGATATCGTAAAACCGATCTGCAGAGTCACAAAGACTACTACCTGCAATTTAAGCGCCAAGTCGTACACTCTTTGCACGAGGAAAAAAAGGCTTACTTTACCAAGCACATTAATGATAACATCAATAACTCTAACACATTATGGAAAAATCTAAAATCGCACGTGTATCCCACATTGCAAAGTAACCTACCTGACCATCTCTGTGACCCAGATGTAATTAATGATGCTTTTCTGGATGTGCCGGGAGACGGAAATGTAACTATCTCGCAACTGACTTATTTCGAATTTAATAGGTTTGGACCAACAACTTTTTCTATAGAAGAAGTCGATGAGTCCACTATCCTAAAAAATATTAAAAATATAACGACGAATGCACAAGGGACTGATGGCATATCCAGGGAAATGTTATGGCTCACACTTCCGCAAGCATTAAAAACTATTACTGCCATTATTAACACGTCTATCAGAACAAATGTTTTTCCTTACCTGTGGCGTTGTGCAATTGTGCGGCCAATTCCAAAGAGCAACAATCCTCAGAGTTATAGGGATTTGCGCCCCATCAGTATACTTCCCTGTTTGTCAAAGGTTTTAGAGAGGGTTGTATACTGTCAGGTTATGGAACATTTGGAAGCAAATGGTATCCTCCCTGACCTCCAGTCGGGGTTTAGAAAGAGACGTGGTGCCGCTACTGCTTTATCAGACGTGGTAAATAATATTATTGAGGCACGGGATCGTGGAGAGGGAACTATTCTTACTCTTCTCGACTACTCGCGTGCATTTGAGACAATTAACATCAACTTATTGCTCTCTAAGCTGCGCTTTTATGGATTCGACCAAAATACTATAACCTGGTTTCACAGCTACCTAACTAAACGCTCGCAGTTTGTTGAGATAAGAGGAGGGAATGGTTCCACAGTTTGTTCCTCCGTCAAACCTGTAACCCGGGGAATTCCCCAGGGGTCGATACTGGGGCCGCTATTATATATTATATACAGTGCGGACTTAACTAATCATGTGCACCATTGCAATTACCATATGTATGCGGATGATACTCAGTTATACTTGTCTTTTAAGGCTGATGAAACAGCGTTATCCGTTCAAAAAATCAATCAAGAGCTGAGCAGAGTTATCTCTTGGTCGGAACGCAACTCCTTGGTTCTTAATCCTGTAAAATCAAAATTTATTGTCCTTGGCAGCAAAGCCCAAATTAGATCTATACTTTCTGCCAAACCTGACATCAAGATAAGAGGGGAAAGCATCGAAATGGTACAAACGGCCCGTAACCTGGGATTAGTTATGGATCCTCAACTTCGGTTTGAAACGCACATAAACAATGTCATCAGGAATTGTTATTACAGACTTAAAATACTGTATCGTTTTAGGCCTTATTTCAGTGTCATATTAAGGAAGAGGCTAGTGGATAGTCTGGTTCTTTCAAGACTAAATTACTGTGATACTGTATATGGCCCCTGTTTACTATCACGTACTGAGCGATCAATTCAGCGTGTCCAGAACGCATGTGCCAGATTTTGTCTTGACATTCCCCGTCGTAACCATGTAACGCCGTATTTAAATGATGCTAACATTTTAAAAATGGCAGCTCGTAGAAAATTACACCTGGCCACGTTATTATTCGGTATTATAAAAACTAAAACCCCAAAGTACCTATATGGCAAATTGACTTGGAGACAGGACCTGCATATACACTCCTTTCGTTCCACAACAAACCCGCTGTCGATTCCGCGACATAGAACTACGGCTTTTAGAGGAAGCTTCAGATATGCCGCCACGCAGTGCTGGAACAACATTCCACCGCCCTGTAGAACTAAAAACACCAAATTTGCGTTTAAGCATAGCTATACACAATATTTATTATTGACACAAAAGCAAGCTTTTGTCTAGTGTCATGCGTGATATGATTATCTATTTAAATGATTAGGTACGTTGGTACGTTATGTGTATTATGTCAGTACTAACTAGCAGTAATTGTTATTGTGCTATGAAAGTGAGTGCAATTGATACCTACGACCAACACGACATGCCATGTGCAACACTAAATAGTTTCTTTTTATTTTTTATTTTTTAATACTAATAATAATGTTATGTTTAATACGTAAAAAAGTCCGCCGACATAGCGTCCACACGTCGCCCGGACCCCCCATTGAAAATCAGCGCTGCAGTACGGTCCTGCCGTGCTGTCGCATGTGGCTGAATGGGGGATCCTATTATTGGTTGTAATTACTTTAATATATTATGTATGTAGTGAATAATTTATAAGAAAACCACTAATAAAAATTATTTCTTTCTTTCTTTCTTTCAGCCTCGGAGAAGTAATCAGTCTTGCACCTGTTTCTACAAAGATGTATACATTCTGGAACTTACCTACCGTCAGCCGTACTCTAAATTCTAATACTTATGTGAAAGAGTGCAATTGAAAATAGATGTTAAATGCCATATTGATGGTGGTAGGATATTGATATCCGCCCGGATAGCGACCACCGTACACAACGTATAGAACCCGTCATAGCAGCACAGGCAAATGTGTGGCGTTGCGGGGTCAGCCAGTGTACATCCGGTTGTTGTCGGGGGTCTAGTATTGGGGTACGATGTTTGGCTGTTTTGCGGCCTTCTGAGTACCTACTTTGACACTAGACCCTCTACCACTTCTTCACCTTCTTGCCCATGGCGTAGTGTGAAGAAGCAGGCCGGCATGATTGTGTTGAGTAGCGGGATAGAGATTGTCTCTCACTACTCTAATTGGACGGCACTGCACTTACCACCATGTGTTGCACCAGATGGTCCACCCACAGGTTACAATGCTAAGCCAGGATGAAAAAAAAACAATAAAAAATTATACTTCACAATCTTTACAACGCACGTATGTCGTGTAATTTGCAGTTCTATACATTCATTCCATTATCTGTTTAATGGAATGGAAAATAAGTTGTTCTATCGAAGATTTCCAGCCAGGCGGATGGTGTCACTGATCAACCGTGGCCCTCGAGTGGTTCTGTTCTGACCTATGCGTATGAAGCATCGCACAAATCTTGGTACTGCAATTAAGGATGGATCGACGCAGATGTAACATTTGTCAAGTATGCAGTGCACACTGTGTATATCTGAATAGTTTTGTCACCCACACACCAGCAGACGCTTTAGGTTTTCTTTTGATTCCAGGTTACATAGGCTATTTAGATATTGTGGCATACCTTTTTGTAATTTTTACTTAGCAATCAAGCTGTGGAACAGTTTGCCAGCTTCCATCTACAAAGCAGGCCGGTATGATTGTGTTGAGTAGTGGGGGTTAGGTTGTATCTCGATACTTCATACTCTAAGTGGACGGCACTGCGCTTACCATCAGGTGCAGTGTAGTCACTTTGCCGTGCCAAAATAAAAAAAAGTCATACGAAGCATAACTTATGTTAGTTATATTTATGGGGTCGGTAGTAGGTATAGATATAATAATTTTCATTAATAAACATATACTACTAGTGGTCCCAGGCAGACGTTGTCCTGCCAAAGACCGAAAAACTTGATTAAAAATTTTAGATCTCGATAACAGCTCCATCTATCGGACCCAAGATTATCCTATCTTTCAAGCTGGAACCACCATCTCGTATATTCACAAATTATTATATAAATTAATATGTAATATTGGAAGGGACAGTTTCGGAGTTCATCGCTTACCAAAATCGTGACACGGGAATTTTATGTATTAAGTTATACAGAAAAGGAAACTTGTACGAATCACAACAGCAATGGTATCTTTTCACATTGATTTCCGTAAAGCATTTCCTTCGCCAGTCAAGCTAGCCGATTAATATTGTATACAAACAACCCTTATTATGACGTAAACTACTGAAAATGCATGTTATGTTGGAGGCAACTTAGTCAGTTCTTGTTCATAGATATCTTTGAGTATCTTGCGGCACAAGCCTTACCTGTAACAATCACCTAGGTGTAGGGCATTAGTTGATGACGTCACGCGTTCCCGCGTCTCGTCGCTGTCGTGTTGTTGACGCACCGCAACACATTGTTGGCGGTGACACCTAATTCCTCTAAAAGATTGAAGTTGCCATTTCACGGTGGTAACGTGAATAAGCGAAAAATGCCCCTTTGTTTTATCTTTTACATATTGTTCAATACGCAAGAAGGATGGTGTCTTGTATTTTTCAATGTTTCAATGTTTTTTCTAATCCACGTTATTTGTGTTTTTTCTAGTGCCTCGATAGGCAGACGAGCAGACGGGCCACCTGATGGTAAGTAGTCACCGCCGCCCATAGACTTCTGCAATACCAGGGCACAGCAAAGCCGCTGCCTACCGTTAAATTTGTGTACAAATTTTACGGATTATTTATGAATAGAGAGAGAGAGAGAAGTTTTAGTTGACTGTTGTTGATTAATACTGTTGTTATATTGTATTTAAATTTTAATCAAAAGCCGACGTCAAAGTTCAAACAAGAACAGATAGTGTGAGGACAACGAGTTTATAAACGAAGATAGACAGACGCATATGTTACGAGTAGCCACTGGTGAAAGACCTTAAAGTTCCCACGGATCTGCACCATCAGCAGAATCCTGAATTATGAATCACCTCGATGACCACCAGCAACGTGGGACCGCCACTGCTTGGCAGCAACGCTTTCACTATTCGAGGGAAGACGCGACAATCAGATTTATAAGTGCCGATTCATTGTACCTAGTTAAGTTATATTAAATATACATTTGTCCAATTTACTTGCCTTTAAAAACCTCCTTCCGAAGGCGACTAACGTAATTCATACCATAATAAAACGAACAAAACAATCGTAATATCAACATAAAACGAATGAATGTACAACTCCATTGTTCGTACAAAATATCCCAATTATGTTGCGGTGGAAGAGAGAATATAATCAAAGTGATCCCATTCCTGCAAGGAGGAGGATTCTCGAGGGCGCGGAATGAAAATTTTTAATTCCGAATGCAGTTTGTTAAAGAGCGCACAATAATGGAGAATATTCGCTGGGAAGCGGATAACACACAAAAGGGTTCCTTTTTTTGTTTATGTTCATTAATTACTTGTTTCAACGGTTTTGGTGCTCGCTGAAATAATACCTACGTCAGAATAGTGGCTCCGAGTTTTTGGTGGAAAATATGAATGAGGTTTCTAGCGTGTGTGGCATATACTGTGTTGGCAATTGAAAATGTTTACAATTATTGACTCTTCTGTACATATTTGTTAATCATTTTTAAATTATTTATTAATATAAGAAATTTTGTATACCTACTAGGGAGAAACATTTACGTATAGATACCATTATACATAAATCATAGTGGGCACCCACAACTATCGTTATCAATCAGTGCAACTTCGTCCAGGCCACCAGGACAGCTAGTATTTTTTTAATTCTAAGGAAATATATTATAAGTTTTCTTCCTAGACCCAAATACCACGAGAACAGTTCAATAATAATATTACATGGTATAAGTGGTTTCTTTCTGATCACTAACAACAAATTGGTCAATATTGTGATATGAAGTGGCACTACGTAATTTTTTAAGTCTATGAAAGTTGTAGACTCAGAAATTTACTCTTCTGTTTATATCGATATAACATCATATTACAGTAGTAGTCTAGTCGAATACGAGCTCATGGCGGAACTAGTTCGAATTTTAAAATAAATCACCGTTAAAATACGAAACAAAAAACGTATAAAAAGCATCAGTTTCAGACGCACACCTCAGTCTAACCGTATACGGGCTGGTGCACTTTTTATCCGGCTAATTACGTATACGCAAAATGGAGTAACCGCCGCAACCGGTGGCCGGGCAAGTCCGCTGGCGCCCGGTGCGCTCCGAACGCGTGGAAAAACGGCCAATCCTTTAATTAAAGCTGGACGTAGCGGTCACAGTCAAAGATACGTTTAGAATAGGGTGACGTACTCTACCGGACTGTGGAGAATATAAAATAATATTAACTACACCCAGTTACACACATAGTTCTGACCCCACACTAGGTAAAACCTATATCGTGGGTATCACAAACTACGACGGACTACGGTTCCACAGCACCCAGACCCGAAATATCTGTCTGTTACACAAACATTTGTCTCAGTGCGGGAATCGAACCCACGGTCTCTCGTTTCACAGCCGGCTACTCACCGGCTGCACCACGGAGGCTGTCAACATATATTTTCTTAAATTATACTATTTATTTTACTTCTTTCAGATGGTATCTTTATTATAGCTTATATTAATTAAAGATCTAAGATATATGTCAAACTAGATCATTAGTACTATTTTCGCGCGTTTTTGGACGGTATATTAAACTATTCATTTTAACTATATCCTCACAGGTTCTATATTTTAATTAAAGCTGTCGCAGACAATGTGCGAGACTAAATTTTACAACATATTAATACCTTTTACGTATGTAATGATGAAATGTTCATTGATCGATCCCCGACCCGAGACAGATGTTTGTGTGACAAATCCAGAAATACTTTTTTCGAGTCTGGGTGAATCGTAGTTCCTCGTAGTTCTTGAAACCCACGATACAGGTTTAACCTAGTGTAGGATCAGAATATATAACTACCAACTGAAAAGCAATAATTTTTAAATAACAAAACACACAGTTTTCTTGCAGTACATCCGTATCTAATGTAAGCCCATCTAAAATTACAACCTTTAAATTTTATCGTACTTTAAGTGCGGCCAGTATTTAGGCCAACACATTTTTTTAAGTCGCAACCAAAACTGTAAAAATAAATAGAAATAAAACCAGAATAAGATATAAATTTCCGCAGTCAGTACAAATTGCTTTAATATTTATTAAAGATCGGATGCACCTTGTATCTAATAAAATAAAATAACTAAATAACTCAGAACAGCATGGTGACCGTATTTAAACTAATTTCTATCAGGCCGCTTCATCTGGAGTAATTACTTTTAGTCTTCGCTCTTTGCTAATTTACAGATGTTTTGGTAAACGTCCGCTCAAAGCTATCTCTCGTTTCCATTTAATTTAACACTTGGACAAATTATCACTATTACATTTTATTTGTGTGACTGAACAAATTAAAATGTACACAGATTTTAAATGGTTACTTCATTTTTCTTAAATATTCCTGTTTTCGAATTTATTTTAAGGAGTAAATGGGTCGCAAAATTATTTTCAAATTTGTTCTTCATATAAATTACATGTTGTAAAGGTTGGCTAAAGATATACCTAAATTACATGCAAACAATATATTAGATACAAATTAATAGGTGAAAATTACAAGACCTACAAACAAACAAAGATATTATTCGTTTAGTCAGTGACGTAGCTATAGCTTTTACATGGGGGGGGGGGGGGTCCGCGGGTAAAAGCTAAAAATCTAACCGCTCAAATCATAGTTATTTAGAAATTACTTAAACATAGAATGGGAAAACGCTAGTTAATAAAAAATTGCTACTTGCTATTTGGATTTGGACTTTGGATGGATGAAAATCTGCCGCAGATTTTCATTCATTTTTGTTTTATCGTTTACATAACAACTGTCAAAATATCAAATGTCAAGTGAGGTCAATTTATTTTTGGTAAATAACTATTATAATGTTGCTTATTACCAAGATGAGATGTTAGAACTCAGGGAGAAAATTCTCACGCACTCGAATCAACTTCGTATACGAAAAATAATTCAAGTTCGAACTTTTTTCGAGTGAATGTAAAGTTAAGCTATTCTGGAAATGTCAAGTCCGGTGTTTCTCGAAGGTTTTGATGGTCAGTATACAATGTCAAATTTCCATAAATAAATTATTTTAAAAATAGAATTCGAAATCAAAATATTTGAGCTATTCTGTAAATTACCATTCGAACATTTCTCGAAGATTATCGCTCGAACTGCTTCGACTGGTACAGACCGTCCGAGACGTACATCTCGAATTCGAACCATTCAATATTGTTTCCTAACTTAATGATGATGATGATGTCCTCCAAGAAGTAACCTTCGACGGCGAACCTTGCACTTTTGGAATAAGTTTTTTTCGCCAATGTGAGCATATGTGACTAGCTAATTAGTAACTCTAATTTTGTTTTAAAAGCCATGTCACAGGACGTACAGAACAGTTGTCTAGAAGAGAAGCTGTAAGAGTCAACTCAAACTGGCGCAGAGTCGAAACGTCGCGTCACGACCTATTTTTCAACTACAGTGCATGGCGACGCGCGTCGTGTACACTTAGGGCCAACCCTAAGTGTACACAGTTTTAGATCTTATTTATCAGCTCACGCTGGGCGTCAAGGCATTGGATTCATACATGTTTCCTCAAAATGTGCACATGATTTTCGTACTGAGCCACGCCATTCGGTCTAGTGACACGAAAGTTCTTCCCAGCAGTCGCAGGGTACGCCGCAAGATGCTAAGTAACGCTTGATGATATTGTAGTAGGTAGAAAATGACATCCAGGCTTACGCCATTCTTGACCGAGTTTGCCTTAAACCACTGAAACCTAATGACGTCTAAACCATATGGCGTCTTGACAAATTTCATATGAACTGCATCAGGTGAATTCTCCAGATAAAGTGGCAAGATTGTTTCCTTAACATTAATATTTTATGACGTTTATAGCTAAGCGGCATAGAGTCTATGCTCTTGGAGGTGGTGCGGTAATGTTGGACGTATGAAGGCCTCTAGACACCCAAAGATATTGTTTTATTTTGGTCCTAACTTACTGCGTATATGATGCCATATGCTAATGTGTTTACCCATAAAAAGACTCAATCTCGTGTTTTTATTATGATTTAACTAAAAGTCTTAGAAAGATAAAATACTTGGAAGAGTCCAAAAACATGTCCAAGAACTGGATAGTGGATGCACATTTGATGAGGCCCGAGACACTATGGATATTAAAATACTTATAGATTTTTAGTTCGAAATTCAATATTTTTAGTAGAATCTCATAGTAAAGACTCGAATTCAAATGGATATGGATGCAACATTCGAAAAAGTAACTTCGTAGTTCGAAATTATGTAATTGAGAAATGATTCGAAATGTAGATTCGAGTACGAAATTATTTTGAATGAAAGGAGAATTGCCCTCCAGGTACTTATGGTACATCATATACTATCACACTCATCACTACTAAGTAGTCACTACTTAAGACTCGGTCGTATTTTTTTTAAATAGATGTGCCCTTAAAAAAAGCAGTCTTGTTTTACCAGTTGTTTTAAATATGCATATAGCTAAATGCTGCAAAAATTGACACTTAAATCAAATAGCCTGCTAACCGTCTATATTATCCGCTATCTGTAGTCCGCGATTTTTTATTATGTCGTATGCTTAGGGGGGTGTCCGGACCCCCCTGAACCCCCCCCCCCCTTATATACGCCCATGCGTTTAGTTAAAGAAAAAAATAAAGCATTGGATAAAATTATAACATCCTACACAATGCCACTATAAAATAATTAGCTCAACTTAAAATAAAGTACTATACTTGTGAACTAACGTACTAATCGACGTAAACAAAATTATCCGAAGCATGAACTGACGTAGACATGTTTTAATCAACTCTTAATGAATTGAGGGCCGTAGAGTGGCGCAGCGTTCACCGCAAATCTACTAAACCTGTGTCACATAGAGCCAACCTTGTTCCTAATCTTTTATTGTGACCACATAATATATCAATGAATTAATCAAAATACACTATTAATTAAACCTCCTACTGTGATCTGAATGGGATCTTTTGCTATGAAAGTATTGGCGAGCTTTGCTCCGTTTCTAGTTGATAATGATTTTTAGACTTTCATTGCGAATGCATTTTATGACAAACTTGAGGTTTTGATTGACGTTAAGTGTATGTGTGTGGCAATGATGAGGACTTCTCTGGAATTTTCTAGATTTTTTAGATTGTTCTAGAATTTTGAAGAAATATATTATAATATATGGGATATTTCCTCGCTTAGCGTGTTATACCATCTGTATTATGTCAAATGCTCCGAGTTTAATTACTTCCCATCCTCTCCCTTCGGCACCAGAACCACGCGTACTGGCTTGCAGAGTCCCAGCTTCGAGGTATCCACATGTGTCTGTCTGTGGCATGAACCAAGCCGTTCACAAATGCGTATCTTTGCTGCACAATCAGGCTGTGGAACAGTTTGCCACCTAACATGTTCCTTCGTTCCTATGATCGTGGGTCCTTTAGGCTTAATGTAAAGAAGGTACGTACTCAGCACGCCGGCATTATTTGTGTCAAGTATTGTGGTATGGTTATCTCTTACTACTTGATACTACCATCAGATACAGTGTGGTTATTTTGCCGGGCCAGTATACAAAAAAAATATTCTGTAACTTCGCTAATAAGGTTCTAAAAACTTCAAAAAAGGTCTGGAATATATTTAAATATGTAAAATTATTTTAAAATAATTCTCTTCTGTCAAGAATATTCTATACTTTTCTATTAATTTCGAGATCGATCTGATAAGTTCGAAAATATATTCAATGTTTAAATTTATTTAAATCGGTCTAGATTCTAGACTAGAATGGTCCGAAAATATTTAAATTATTCTAAAAAAAATCTAGGATCTATTTAAATATCTTAAATTAGCCGAAAATGATTGTATTCGATCCAGAATGGTCGATTGTTCTTAAAAAAATATTCTGAAAAAAAATCTATTTGTATTCAATTGTTTAAATTCATTAAAAATTTAATTGTACACCTTAGAGTATTTAACACTGGAGACGCCATTGAGCGCTTACCCCGTATGACAAATGTAAGAGCACGGTGCTCATACACGTTCTATAAAACGAGTTGCGCTTCGTGATCCGCCACTAAAAAAGTGACATCACGTGCGAATGGAGCTCCCTGAAAACGCGAGCCTGTAGCGGTATTAACATGTAAAAATAGATCTGACACATCAAACTTACAAAAATACAAAATTATTTTTCACCTGGACGTATTTTTTTAAAGTAATATTATCATTAAAAGCAACAAAACATATAATCACTAAATATTATCATCGGGTAATAAATGTTGCCATATTAAACTTTTAGCCACAGTAGTGCAAAATTTATTTGCATTCAATATCTTAAACGCAAGTTGTTTTTTTAATATTCATTTTTAACTAATGTTGCCCGCGGCTCCGCTCGCGTGTAGGTCTTGGAGCATTTTAACCTTCTATATTTTGCTATCCCATAAGAAGCGTGCATTTTTTCGAGTTAAAAGTGGTCTTTGTCATTTTCTGATCCCTAAACTGCCACTATGCAAAAAATCATGTCGATCCTTTGCTCTGTGAAAAACTAAACTATCCCATGGGAACTGTACATTTCTCCGGGATAAAAAGTAGCCTATGTGCTTTTCCAGACTATAATCTATCTCTGTGCCAAATTTTCAGTAGATCCGTCCAGCCGTTGTAGCGTGATTGGATATCAAACAACCATGCATCCATCCAAACATACGCATTTATAATATTAGTAGGATTACTTTATTTATGCTTCTTAATTTATAATTTAAAAATATTAGGAGAGTTGACATATCGACTAAGTTTACAATTTCATAAACTTTATGCCAGTGTAGCATTTTGGGTGGTTTATGTGGTAACACTGTCGTTTATGCAAGACTCAAATAGTGTTGTAGATAAACTTATAAAGGTTATCGATAAAATTACTAATCCATCTGGACTGTCTTCTAAACACATACTTTTAATGTAAATAGTTCTAACACACTAGGAATGTCACAAAATATGACAAAACCAGAATAAAGTTTTTGTCAAAAAAAGTGATCCTAAAATTGTATCCGGTATATTTAAAAAATATTTAGGTATGAATTTTGGCGCCATTTATTTATTACGTAAGATGATGTAGGGGGGGAGTCGATCATGTCTTATTTTTTCTTACAAGGGGTGGGAGGAGTCTTAATAGTTCTTACGTAAGATCACACAAATGCGCAAAGTTAGAATTATACTTTGAAAAAACGCGGGCCATGCCTATAATTTTAAAAACAAGCAACTTAGATTTTTTAATTTTTTTTTGTTAACCGGTATGACTTGCCTTTTCACCCGGTTCCGTCTTGACGTCGACTTTTGGGACACCCTGTATTCATGTCGAGATCTCAAGCCCTTTTTAAATGCTCTTCATAATAGATAGCCGTTAGCCGGCTACCACACCAAAACAGGCGATAATCGCTCTCAATGACATACAATAATTTCATTCACAGCATTTGCTAATCGCATTCGTTACCAGTAACACTGTATTTCTTGGCTCCGCTTATTTGAAATTTTATGGAATAACAGAACACTTCATTTTCTTACAAACTATATACCATTGGAAAGGTCGTGTTGTGTACTTTCCGGTGGTATATTTGCTGAGGTATAATCGGAATACCTCAAAACGAGTGAGTAATCAACATTTTAAAATAATTTGCAACGGCCGTCATTGTTGTGTTGCATGTGCTGACATACCTGAAAAACGCTAGTCTACAATTAGTGTTGACCAAAAAAAATGGAAGTGTCACGGATGATGTGCAAAGCAACCAAAAACTGATAACAGTAATACACCTTTACGTCCCATTGACTCACCCGGGAAGTCGAGGAACAATAATGACTCGCTACCTTTTAATGACAATATTACGCATCGAAAAAAGCCACTGTTGATACTAGCGCAATTAGTGGAAGTTCCGGCTTAAACTCTTCCGCGTCAGTTATTACAAAGATAGACGCTAGGGAAAAATTAAGAGAAGAATTCAATGTCATGAAATTGGCTTTAGCACAGGAGCTTAACCAAACACTTAAGCAGATGGTGAGAACCGAATTTCAATCTCGAAAATCAATTCATAAAACAGGAAATAACTGCTTTGGATAATAATGTTTGTTTCTGAATGAAAATTATGAAACCACCAAATCCGCCATCGCCAAATACCAAGACACACTGGGAGAGCTAAAGAAATAGAACGTTCAGTTAACATATACGTTACAGGATCTGCAAATCAGGCTTAAGGTTGCTGAGCAGCATAACCGTTCTAACAATCTTGAGATAGAGTGTGTCCCCGAGCACAAACAGTAAAACTTGCTATCTATAATTACTCAGCTGTCTAAGGTATCCTGCAACTTGAAAGAATCCGACATTCATCATTGCACTCGTGTGGTAAAAAGTAACAGAGAAGACAAGAGACCTCGCTCAATCATTGTTAAATTGGCTACCTCTAGGCTTCGGGATACATTTTAGCGAAAACAATAAATTTTAATAAGGCAAATCCAAACGACAAGCTCAGTACTGCTCACATAGGCATTGGAGGTAATAAATCGCCGCTTTACATTGTTGAGCACCTTTCACCTAAAAACAAATTACACGCAGCGGCTCGCCAGATCGACAAAGAAAAAGAGTACAAATTCTTGTAGATTAATAGTAATTTGTTTTTAGGTGAAAGGTGCTCAACAATGTAAAGCGGCGATTTATTACCTCCGATGCCTATGTGAGCGGTACTGAGCTTGTCGTTTGGATTTGCCTTATTAAAATTTATTGTTTTCGCTAAAATGTATCCCGAAGCCTAGAGGTAGCCAATTTAACAATGATTGAGCGAGGTCTCTTGTCGTCTCTGTTACTTTTTACCATACGAGTGCAATGATGAATGTCGGATTCTTTCAAGTTGCAGGATACCTTAGACAGCTGAGTAATTATAGATAGCAAGTTTTACTGTTTGTGCTCGGGGACACACTCTCTCTCAAGATTGTTAGAACGGTTATGCTGCTCAGCAACCTGAAGCCTGATTTGCAGATCCTGTAACGTATATGTTAACTGAACGTTCTATTTCTTTAGCTCTCCCAGTGTGTCTTGGTATTTGGCGATGGCGGATTTGGTGGTTTCATAGTTTTCATTCAGAAACAAACATTATTATCCAAAGCAGTTATTTCCTGTTTTATGAATTGATTTTCGAGATTGAAATTCGGTTCTCACCATCTGCTTAAGTGTTTGGTTAAGCTCCTGTGCTAAAGCCAATTTCATGACATTGAATTCTTCTCTTATTATTTTACTAGCGTCTTTCTTTGTAATAACTGACGTGGAAGAGTTTAAGCCGGAACTTCCACTAATTGCGCTAGTATCAACAGTGGCTTTTTTCGATGCGTAATATTGTCATTAAAAGGTAGCGAGTCATTATTGTTCCTCGACTTCCCGGGTGAGTCAATGGGACGTAAAGGTGTATTACTGTTATCAGTTTTTGGTTGCTTTGCACATCATCCGTGACACTTCCATTTTTTTTTGGTCAACATTAATTGTAGAGTAGCGTTTTTCAGGTATGTCAGCACATGCAACACAACAATGACGGCCGTTGCAAATTATTTTAAAATGTTGATTACTCACTCGTTTTGAGGTATTCCGATTATACCTCAGCAAATATACCACCGGAAAGTACACAACACGACCTTTCCAATGGTATATAGTTTGTAAGAAAATGGAGTGTTCTGTTATTCCATAAAATTTCAAATTAAATAAGCGGAGCCAAGAAATACAGTGTTACTGGTAACGAATGCGATTAGCAAATGCTGTGAATGAAATTATTGTATGTCATTGAGAGCGATTATCGCCTTTTTTGGTGTGGTAGCCGGCTAACGGCTATCTATTATGAAGAGCATTTAAAAAGGGCTTGAGATCTCGACATGAATACAGGGTATCCCAAAAGTCGACGTCAAGCCGGAACCGGGTGAAAAGGCAAGTCATACCGGTTAACAAAAAAAATTTAAAAAATTTATTTATTTAACTTTTATTTAACACACTTTATACATTTAAGTAAAGGCGGACTTAATGCCGGAGGCATTCTCTGCCAGTCAACCTGAGGTAGTGCAGAGATACAAGAAGGTAGGTGCTAAAATAGAATTCTACGTTAGAAGAATATATTAATATCTACACATATACTTTATTTATGTATACACACATATATACATATAAAAATCTAAGTTGCTTGTTTTTAAAATTATAGGCATGGCCCGCGTTTTTTCAAAGTATAATCCTAACTTTGCGCATTTGTGTGATCTTACGTAAGAACTATTAAGACTCCCTCCCACCCCTTGTAAGAAAAAATAAGACATGATCGACTCCCCCCCCCTACATCATCTTACGTAATAAATGAATGGCGCCAAAATTCATACCTAAATATTTTTTAAATATACCGGATACAATTTTAGGATCCCTTTTTTGACAAAAACTTTATTCTGGTTTTGTCATATTTTGTGACATTCCTAGTGTGTTAGAACTATTTACATTAAAAGTATGTGTTTAGAAGACAGTCCAGATGGATTAGTAATTTTATCGATAACCTTTATAAGTTTATCTACAACACTATTTGAGTCTTGCATAAACGACAGTGTTACCACATAAACCACCCAAAATGCTACACTGGCATAAAGTTTATGAAATTGTAAACTTAGTCGATATGTCAACTCTCCTAATATTTTTAAATTATAAATTAAGGAGCATAAATAAAGTAATCCTACTAATATTATAAATGCGTATGTTTGGATGGATGCATGGTTGTTTGATATCCAATCACGCTACAACGGCTGGACGGATCTACTGAAAATTTGGCACAGAGATAGATTATAGTCTGGAAAAGCACATAGGCTACTTTTTATCCCGGAGAAATGTACAGTTCCCATGGGATAGTTTAGTTTTTCACAGAGCAAAGGATCGACATGATTTTTTGCATAGTGGCAGTTTAGGGATCAAAAATGACAAAGACCACTTTTAACTCGAAAAAATGCACGCTTCTTATGGGATAGCAAAATATAGAAGGTTAAAATGCTCCAAGACCTACACGCGGGCGGAGCCGCGGGCAACATTAGTTAAAAATGAATATTATAAAAACAACTTGCGTTTAAGATATTGAATGCAAATAAATTTTGCACTACTGTGGCTAAAAGTTTAACATGGCAACATTTATTACTCGATGATAATTTTTAGAGATTATATGTTTTGTTGCTTTTAATGATAATATTACTTTAAAAAAATATGTCCAGGTGAAAAATAATTTTGTATTTTTGTAAGTTTGATGTGTCAGATCTATTTTTACATGTTAATACCGCTACAGGCTCGCGTTTTCAGGGAGCTCCATTCGCACGTGATGTCACTTTTTTAGTGGCGGATCACGAAGCGCAACTCGTTTTATAGAACGTGTATGAGCACCGTGCTCTTACATTTGTCATACGGGGTAAGCGCTCAATGGCGTCTCCAGTGTTAAATACTCTAAGCTTATTTGGCTTGTATTTTTCTCAGTACTCATTACCTTTATTATCTTTTCAGTATTTCGAATAAATTAGAAATATTAAATTACACTATTTTTAACTATACCTCTCTACTTCCGTCCCTTTTCACGAAATCACACCCAGAGATTGCAAGAAAGCGATATAAAAGATGATACACATAAAAAATTATCTTAAAACATTTAATAAATTATAATTGTTTTATTTTATCTATCGATAGATAAGGACAACGCTATCTATACCTCGTGTCGACATTGCTACGCTCTACTGTTTTTACACAGTTGTCAATATATGACACTGTAAATATATTTCACAACAAGATAAATTTGTAACTGTGTGCATAAATTTGCCAGTGTTGTATGAAATGGTGTAGTGTGCGTGCGTAGCGACGTGATTACATTTTGCATTTGTGTGCACATGTTTATTTGTAGTTGTACGAAGCCCCCCACCGACATTGCTGAATTTTTTGTTCAAGATTCGAGCGTAATGCCGTCTCCTTTTGGTTGCCTACTCTAAGTTGTACACGGATCTGTATATACATATATGAGATAGAAAAACTGATACTATTGCCATTGTAGTTAGACCTGGCAACGCCTGGTTTTATAGCTAGCTATATATTAGCTAGTCGTTACTATAATTATTCAAAATACTGTCAGATTTAAAGCTAAACCGCAAATTTTCATAGAACAAATACTATGACGCTTTCACAGCGGATCAGATGTTGCAAAGGTGAGAACATCTGTATGGACGGGGGTGCAGGCGGCGGTGCGGGGGCGGCAATTATTGGGCAAATGTAATAGCGGCATTGTGATAGAGGGCGGCTGGGCTCTGTCGTCGAGCGGCGTTGATTAGTGCACAGCGGTGAAATAGAGCCGCCACCGCTTTGCAATATTTTATCAATAGCTTCAGTTCGCACACTTCTATTTACCTAATATATAGACTCCAATCATTAACCACGTTCTAGAAGACTATTTCATGTTTCGCTATCAGACACAAGCGTCGATTTACAGAGTTTTGACGTATTTAAATGCTTCATGCACGCAACACTCTGACAAGTCCCATAAAAGTGACACGCCTGGATTTGCCCAGCACTTACATAAATAAATAACACCCAATGGTCACACACACAGTGTGGGACTATGATACGGGTCTTGTGTCGTGGGTATCAGGGACTACGAGAGACTTTCGGTCTCACAACACCCAGACCTGAGACAAATATCTGTCTGCCACACAAAAATTTGTCCCGGTGTAGTAATAGAATTAACAGCGTCTCGTTTCACAACCGGGTGCTCGCCTACTGCACCACGGAGGCTGTCATTATTTCTTACTAGATGTTGCTCGCGGCTCCGCTCGCGTGTAGGATATTTTTAGAAGGAAAGGTATACAATCCATGTATGCATCTTAAACTATTACACCTTTCTATATTTTGCTATACCATAGGATACGTGCATTTTTCCGGGATAAAAAGTGGCATATGACTTTTCTGATCCCTAAACTACCACTATGCAAAAAATCATGTCGATCTCTTGCTCTGTGAAAAACTAAACTATCCCACGGGAACTATACATTTCCCGGGATAAAAAGTAGCCTATGTGCTATTCCAGACTATAATCTATCTCTGTGCCAAATTTCAACGATCCGTTCAGCCGTTGTAGCGTGATTGAGTAACAAACATCCATCCATCCATCTAAACTTTCGCATTTATAATATTAGTAGGATTATTAAAAAAAATGTTATAAAAATTAAGACAAATTGTGGAAACTACGAACTCGACGGGTGGTACTATACCGGAACACTAATTGCGCTCGCCTGACCTGATATTAATCCAGAAGCTCACCCATTTCTAATTCTAGGTTTTTGGTCTGCTTCACTCTTGTCTCTTTATAGTTAATCGTCAGACATCATACACTAGTAACGTATCACCCAATTTGATGACTTTCCGACTATACACATTGTTAGTAATACGACTATTATTATAAAAATAAACTATCAATTTTTAATTTTTCAGCCAGTGTATACAAAACACAGGCTTCAATGTTTTCAATAAAAAAAATACCATTAATATATTTCTACAAATTTATTAGAATTTATGATATCTCCACGCCATTTTCCGTTTTTGATTATATTTGCGACGAGCCACGGACACGCCCCTTCCATCCCCTATTATATTCGTGTCCACTGTCCAAATGTCCTAACCAACTTTATCATTCAAAATAATTTCATCCTTAATGAATTCCAATAAGTTTGATAGTCAAAACAAATATTTTATAATGTAAGTACATAATTCTGTTCTGTTTCGTTCTGTCTATAAAATAATACACTTTGCGCTTTGTCTGGGAATCGTTGAAAAGCAAGTGATGTTTTAGCATTCAATGAATTTAATTAATTAAAATCTGCTTTTTGTAGATTGATATGATTATTTTGTTGTGGCAAGTATTTATTGATATAGATGTGAATTAATTGCAATAATAACATCAAATGAAAAGATAACTTACATACTAATGACGCATTAATAATACTACACTGCTTAAAATTAAATGCTTTTAATATATACTTTTGAACTATCTGTCAAAAGCACACATAGCCCTCAAAGAGAAGAGAGTAACTGCGAACCATATTTAGTCAAGTATTAAATCTTATTGAATTAACAAGGTGATTTTAATATCAATATATATACATATACATCTGAAAAATAGGCAGAGTTTTAAGTTTACTTTTATGCAGGCACGCAACAACATAATTCTGCTAAGTTTTGATCGTGAACAATGGTGATGCGCGTTACATGTACATTCAGGCTGCAAAGAGGTTCTATTGTTTAATGCAACAATTAGCGGTGAATTCTGGCTGGATGAAAGAAACTGACCAAGTCCACGGCATGGCATCACATGATACCGCGGTCGCCACTGCTTGATACTGGCGGACTTGTAAACAGAATAGCTAAAGATTTTCCAATACAATATGTTGTTTATAATAAGATATAACAGAACAGGCATTGACTAATACAATAGATATTGAGAAAAGCTAATCCATTTTATCGTAAACTAACGACCCGCCCGGCTTCGTACGTACAGCACTAACTAAGCCAAAAAAATAAATTTGTTGATTTGATCGGTACCAAACTTCACAGGATCACCCGCTGGGTTAATATGAATATTACCTGAAAATTTCATCAAAATCGCTCTAGCCGTTTTAAAGTTCACAGGGAAAATAGATACACACATCGATCTTTCTAGATATAAATTGATCCTTTTTTAAGGTTGCTTAAGCCATTAACATATGTGCCTCATAGCTAATGGAAAATTGATAATTTTATTATGTATATAAACTTGTTGAAACCATGTAAGTATTGATAACTCATATAAGTACCTACTGATGAAAGATTAATCGACTACATTGTATATTAATCACTTAACAGTTTTAGTCTGTCTACAACTTGATGTTTAGATATTGTGCTCTATCATACATAAGTATATTTTCAACTGATTTTAAAAGAGGGGGAGAGTTTCAATTCGTTTTCTTTTTAACTGTCTTCAAAAAAAGGAGGTGGTTAACCACCTTATTCACACCGATTCGTCGGAATCTTTTTTTTATGTATGTTACCCGATTACTTGAAGACGCCTGGACCGATTTGAGAAATTCTTTTTTTGTTTAAAGGGTATACTTCCCAGATGGTCCCATTGGCACCAAGTCAGGATCTGATGATGGGATCTCAGAAAAATCGTGGGAAACCTTCAAATTTTATAGAGATGCATAATTTGTTTTTCATTGAAGTCGGTGTACTTTTTATATACATTTACATACAAATGTTCCTCGATTACTTCTCCAAATTTGGACCAATTTTGATGCTGTTTTGTATTAATAGAGTAATCACAGAGAATGATCCCATATTGATATGGTTTATATCTGACGATATAGACAGAACTGGAAACTCCACAACATAATACATATACTTAATAGCATACTCACCACGGTTCTGTCGGTTTTTTACTATTCGGTATCGGTATCGGTATTACTTTTTTTACTTAACTTTATCTCACATTTTAATGTTTTTTTTAGTGCCTTGATAGGCAGACGAGCAAACGGGCCACCTGATGGTAAGTAGTCACCGCCGCCCATAGATTTCTGCAATGCCAGGGCACAGCAAAGCCGCTGCCTACCGTACCTAATGTGAGATAAAGTTAAGTAAAATTTTGAATTTTGTTTTTAAATAGTTTTCTAAATCTAATTTTAAAGCATGTTTTAACTAGCTATCTGTAGCAACTGATATTTTATATATAAGTTCCACTTTGTAAATATAACATCAAATATCAAAATTATTTAGTCAAAGTACATATATTTCGGGTAAGCAACGCGGTACGTTAGACCATTGGACGGAGAACAACCTATGCAAGCTAAACCTGGTCTACGGGGTGATGTTTGTTGTTATTCTTTAATAAGTATTTCTTAAAATATGTTGCACGCCTGATAGTTCTGATCAATGACCTCCTTTCTTTCTCCAGCAGACTTTATGACTAAAAATTGTTGCGTATCACGGAAAATAAATGTGTTTAATTGCTACTATAGTATCTATACTATCCAAATTCAGCATAATATCTATTACCTATATATTAGGCTGATTTTTGTTCATATTGTTTCATGTTTCTATAGGTGAAACGACTGCATAGCTGTCCATCGAATAGTATGACACGGTTGACAAGTCATTGTCTCATGTTGCTAAACTATATACTCAAATTAGTACAGGCTTTTATAATGAAATATTAATTTTTGGTCTGGTATAGAAGTAATAAAACAATAAGAAAAGATTTCTATAATTTGAGAATGATTCAAAGGAGCTCGTTTATTTTCCATGACCGACGTGACAAATATTAATACTGCCTTAATATATTTTCTGATAAAAATAACTAGGACTAGATATTCGTGGCTACTGGAAGTTAATATTTATTGCAAATTTTCAACTTTTCAGTCGATAAATATTACTAAGTACAGCTAAATGAAACGATAATTTCATAAAAAATACATCCGTTACAAAAAAAAACCAGCAGTGAAACACAAAATCAAAAAACCAACTGGCACTCGTAGGTACTACGATAATGTAACGTGAATAATGCTAATAAAACTTTGTAAAAAGATGATTTTTATTCGTTTTTTTTCTAACTCAACATCCAAGGTAGGAACGGAAGGCAGCGGCTTTGCTGTGCCCTGACTTCTTACCGACGATAGTGGCCCGTCTGCTCGTCTGCCTATCGAGGCGATAAAAAAATAAAGATGTCATTAGTATTTTCGTATGTCTTCGTTTTTGGGAGCGTTTCCCTAATACCCGGTATTTTGTATGTGAAAATCGGAACATGCTGTAGTCAGTCGGAGGCAGTCCAGCGCGGCAGGCCGCTGGTCGGTGTTTTCATATTTTAAATAAAGCAACTGCCGAAACAATGATCAATTTAGCAATCACAACGTAGCTGTTCTATGTTCATTCCTTATGAGCATATACATAAAACGAGTTGCACAGGGCTGACTACCTTCAGAATATATTGTGCAATGGTTTTAGCTCGGACATGACTTTAGCTACATTGTTAGTAAGAAAGAGCATGTCTGATGGCCAATTTCAATAAGCATTCTCAATCTGCATTTTCATATAAAACCATAAAATAAACCAATCAAACTATGTCATTTGTAGACGTGACATTCAAACTTAACTCTTACTGGTTAGTCTTTCGGAATGATCTGTAGTTTCGGATTATGATCGTTTATTCAAATTGGTCGTAAAGCTATATACATAAAAATCGATGTGTCTTTATATGTTCCCTACGAACTCCAAAACGGTGGGAGAGTATTGATAAGATTTTCAGGCTTTTTTATAACTTTCTGTCATATTTTCCTACAAATTAAAACAACTTAGGTAATCTTAAATTGCATATCAAAATAATTAGGACGGGTTGCTAGTAATAACTGAATGTTATAAAATTAATTGCCGTAGTTGTTCAAATTCTACCTTAATTGTGTTTTAATATTATGTACAATATGATACGATGGGTATATCTGAGAACATATGTATGCTGTTTACCACCCCTGGTACCAAAAAAATATTCCTATTCCATATTTACCTACAGCCGGTTGTTTGCGCCAAAAAAGTTTTCCTTATTTTCCATTGTGATGCTCTTTTGTTTTATGCGATACGAATGCTTAGGATACTCGGTTGCTTTTATAAATTGAAGAAGTGTTTATTGTTTGCGAATATGCCACTGTTTTAGGGTTTATTTTTTGTTCCATTTGTTTTTGAAACTTAGTATTTGTAAGTTCTTACTGCATTATAAATATTATTCTATGTCTAATTTGTTAAACCAAGGGAGTTTTGTAACCGTAAGTACTTACGTAAATAGAATACATATTTATTTATTTATTAAGCACATCCACATCATGTATATTGACAATTTCTCTTAAATTAACTTACATCTGATAAGTAGATCTGATATACACGACACTTATGGAGCATATTATAATATTAAATAGAATAGATTAGATTTTAGATTCAGTCGGTTTAGGCGCCTAATTAAAAGAAAAATATATTTTTCCAAATTATAAATTATTATAATTTACTTCATTGGTTTGGTGACACATTTTTGAGATAGCGAGGACTTGGGTTTAAATTCCAGGTGAGTGTATACTTATGATTTTTAGGTATACTATCTAAAATAATTTAAATTTTTTATATTGTAGCAGATGGAATTACATACATATACACTCACGCCTGTAATCCCCGAAGGGGTAGGCAGAGGTGTAACCAGTACACCCACTTTTCGCCGAATTTCGGTCCCATAATGTGATAGGGGGCGAGCTTATCGCCACACCGGGCACCATTCCAGACTCCGGGTTAATACTGAGTATTTCTAGGTAGAAAACCCAATATCACTTTACCCGACCCGGGGATCGAACCCGAGACCACAGCACAGCAATCGTAACGCATGCGCAATTACAACTACGCCACCGAGGCAGGCAGATGGAATTGTTAGAGAAAATGTTTTAAGAATCGATAAATAGACACGATTTTAGTCTCTTACTGAATAGCTCAAAAAAGTTTCCATGTATATGAGGTACACTGCAGCCCTGGTGTCTTCTACGAGGCGTGACGTCATCAACTAATGCACTACCGCCGACCTCATCAAGCCGCGCAGGTGTTGCCACGTACGCTGAGAAATAATTACCGGCTGGAAAAGATGGGCTGCGCCTCCTCATTATTTAAGATCGTACACAATGTGCGGTGGTAAACACACGTGTATTGTCTACTGAATAAACTGTAGCCTATATTTTTCATATACGATACGCTGGTGGCAGGTTTGAGGCGAGAATGTTACCTAGAGGTGTAATTTGTAGGAAAGCTTTTCTTAGATTTTCTGGTTTTTATTTCTTGAAGGTTTACCTTTACAAGATAGATTCAAGACAAATAATGACAGCTGCTTGTTAAATTTGCGCAGTAACCAGCAGATATGTTTACCATATCGTCTGTATAGTGGCATATAACTGTCTACCATAGTAATCTGATAATCTAACTTATTTCATTGATTATACTGCATAGTCATAATATGTAAATACACAATAGCGACGATTATTAATAAATCTTAACGTGTCTGTAATACGCAACTTAGCAAAAAGATATACATGACTTCGACTTTTATAATTTATAAATGACTAGCGGGCCTGGCTGACGTCGTCTTGCCCGGGCAAGCAGCGCCACACCGACGGGGGCGGGGGCGGATTGGTTGGTCAAAAATCTCACGTGAGATTAGGGGGGAGGGAGAGGGGGCCGAGCGAAATCTCGCGACATCTCACTAAAGGGGGGGCGGGGGTGGTCGAAATATCGCCAAATTTGCCGCACGTAATTAATGGATGTCCCCTTAACCACTCTATCGAAAAGCTAAAATGAACAATTAAATTATGAGGATTTCGGGCGAGATGCAATTTTTTTATTAATTTGTTAAGATGGTTGAATATTTAGCTAGACCCTTTTAATAAAACCGGTGCCAATCTCATATGCACCAACACCCAATTTACATATAATAGATGAAAGGTAGCAATTTTCAATTTCCAACATTTATTTACAATAAAACAACTCTCCTCGAATTAGTAGAATTTAAATGCGTGACGTGAATTTCGACGAGCTGCCGCACTAAGTTCGTAGTATCTACATTAGTGTGTACTATAAGTTCGAATATCTTCAATTGTTCCAGAGCCTTCCATTCGTCCCTGTGTTTAACAGCCACGTTGAACAACTCGTTCAATACGTCCCTGGTTTTTTTCACCATGCTCAGTATAAAGCCGGCTCTGTAAGGTTCTAGTTCTCTATTTTTTTCTTTTAAATACTGAACGGATTTAATTTTCCTCTCAGTGTCGTGGAGAGTTTGCTGCACGAGTGTTGAAATTTTATTCTTTAGGTTAGCATCTTTATCCTCTTCGTTTAAGCCAGTTCTGAGAATGTAGACTTTATGTTTTTCTTTGGTAGGGCCGCGTCTTCGTATGTCGTTTGCAGTTGATCTTAATATTAAAGCTCTTGTGTATGAATATATTTTATTCTTTCGTGTGTACGTTTTACTTAACGGTAAATCTATTAAATTAATTCCGAAGCATTCTCTCAGTATGAAGATTGTGCCTAGGAACAACACGTATGAGTTTTTGTTAAGTATAAGTAAGCGATAGCCTAGTTGGTTGCGGTACGGACTGTCAAGACGAAAGTCGTAGGTTCGAAACCCAAGTGGCATACACCTCTGACTTTTCTAAAGTTATGTGTATATTAAAATGTTAATTATCGCTTGCTTTAACGGTGAAGGAAAACATCGTGAGGAAACCTGCATATCTGAGAGTTTTTCGAATTTATGAGAAGTCTGCCAACCCGCATTAGGCCAGCGTGGTGGACTAAGGCCTAACCCCTCTCATTAGTAGAGGAGACCCGTGCCCAGCAGTGGGACAATGTTTAATACAGGGCTAGTATTATTATATTATTATTATTATAAGTACATAAACTTACATAATCTCCCGGCTGTATCTCTTAAGGAGCAGACAGAGATGCAACTAATACCTATATACACCTAAAGGCTGTCAAGATTATTTCCGTCCGTATAATGTGATAGGCAAGGGGAGCCTCACCGCCATCACCATATCAGATACAAATTCCAATCACAGAAAACTCATGTGTGATTTTTTTAATCCGATATCCCAAACACGCTTCCTGATGACCCAATCTGGGATTGAAACCCAGGGCCTCACGAGTTTCGCAGGCTGAGTATGTTAATATTAAACCAATGAGACAAAAACGATTGAATTGTATTATGTGTTGTTGTTGTATTAGTTTTTTTTTTTTAATAGAACTTTAATTTTTATTATTTATACAGCTAGGAATCACTCTTAAAAACTATAATTGTTCAGATATTTAACTAGTTTTTACTGCTTTAAACTTTATTGTATTTGGCAAAATTATTATTTACATTACATCAGTATATAAATATGTACTTACAAATTGTGATTATCAGAATCCTCATATTCACATTATTAGTTTATGTTGAGTGTTGAAACGTTTGAAATTCATTGCACAAATGAACTCAAGCAAAACACATTATCGCAAAATAATTATGATTATCAACAGTTATGAGCTAATAATAGTTTTATTTTATATCTTATGTTAATTATTAGAGATAGATTTACTGCCACTTACGGTTTACTTTAAGTTATATTTTGACCATAGTCGTAATAATTCGTCTTCAGTTGAATCATAATAAACGGTTATAATGTAATAGGACAAATCTCAAAACAAATGCTCGAAGCCAACCAAAAAGTTCAATTCGAACAAGATTCAAACGTCCATAATTCTTGCTCGATATTCAAAGCAAACATGTTTGTACGTGTAGCCGCGACGTCGAGCATAGTCGTGATGATATTTTTGTGAAGATGATGTGAGTCTGCAGCTAAAATGTCGGACTATCCTTCATTTTCTCGGGATTTTGTGGAACGATTTATAAATATGTATCGGGAGGAAGAGTGCTTGACGAAAACTACGTTAAAAGAATACTCTTATCAAATTCAAGAACTCTTTTATCAAATTAACATGCCTGTGGCGTTCTCTTCTTTGCAACATTGGCCTAACCCAACGACGACGGCACCTTCTTCGCGTAGGTTTTCGCGTCCATTGCTCGAAGAGTTTCAACGCACACTAAACATGTTCGTCGCGCAAGCCTTTTACGTGTAGACGCAGGGTCGAGATATTTGTAGATAGCCATGCTCGGATGAAACATGCTCATCGAGCATGTAGCTGCGTGTAGACCCACCATAAACATGTTCGTCGAGCAAGCCTTTTACGTGTAGACGCAGGGTCGAGCATGTTTGTAGATAGCCATGCTCGGATGAAACATGCTCATCGAGCATGTAGCTGCGTGTAGACCCACCATAAACATGTTCGTCGAGCAAGCCTATTACGTGTAGACGCAGGGTCGAGCATATTTGTAGATAGCCATGCTCGGATGAAACATGCTCATCGAGCATGTAGCTGCGTGTAGACCCACCATAAACATGTTCGTCGAGCAAGCCTTTTACGTGTAGACGCAGGGTCGAGCATGTTTGTAGATAGCCATGCTCGGATGAAACATGCTCATCGAGCATGTAGCTGCGTGTAGACCCACCATAAACATGTTCGTCGAGCAAGCCTTTTACGTGTAGACGCAGGGTCGAGCATGTTTGTAGATAGCCATGCTCGGATGAAACATGCTCATCGAGCATGTAGCTGCGTGTAGACCCACCATAAACATGTTCGTCGAGCAAGCCTTTTACGTGTAGACGCAGGGTCGAGCATGTTTGTAGATAGCCATGCTCGGATGAAACATGCTCATCGAGCATGTAGCTGCGTGTAGACCCACCATAAACATGTTCGTCGAGCAAGCCTTTTACGTGTAGACGCAGGGTCGAGCATGTTTGTAGATAGCCATGCTCGGATGAAACATGCTCATCGAGCATGTAGCTGCGTGTAGACCCACCATAAACATGTTCGTCGAGCAAGCCTTTTACGTGTAGACGCAGGGTCGAGCATATTTGTAGATAGCCATGCTCGGATGAAACATGCTCATCGAGCATGTAGCTGCGTGTAGACCCACCATAAACATGTTCGTCGAGCAAGCCTTTTACGTGTAGACGCAGGGTCGAGCATGTTTGTAGATAGCCATGCTCGGATGAAACATGCTCATCGAGCATGTAGCTGCGTGTAGACCCACCATAAACATGTTCGTCGAGCAAGCCTTTTACGGGTAGACGCAGGGTCCAGCATGTTTGTAGATAGCCATGCTCGAATGAAACATGCTCATCGAGCATGTAGCTGCGTGTAGACCCACCATAAACATGTTCGTCGAGCAAGCCTTTTACGTGTAGACGCAGGGTCGAGCATGTTCCTTAGAATACCTCCTTAATAATAAATTTATTCTTATTCCGCTTCCCCACGGAGCGGGCGGCAGTAATAAAACGCTTTCCCTGGGACAACAAAAAAAGGGTCGAGCATGTTTGTAAATAGCCATGCTCGGATGAAACATGCTCATAGAGCATGTAGCTGCGTGTAGACCCACCATAAACATGTTCGTCGAGCAAGCCTTTTACGTGTAGACGCAGGGTCGAGCATGTTCCTTAGAATACCTCCTTAATAATAAATTTATTCTTATTCCGCTTCCCCACGGAGCGGGCGGCAGTAATAAAACGCTTTCCCTGCGACAACAAAAAAAAGGGTCGAGCATGTTTGTAAATAGCCATGCTCGGATGAAACATGCTCATCGAGCATGTAGCTGCGTGTAGACCCACCATTACGCTCCTAAAGGTCAAGCTGGAAATCAGCGTTGTAGTTTATGCTGCATCATTAAGCTGAGTTTGATACATTTGGTTTTTCTTTATAGGTGTACTTTAGAGAAAATCGACCACTGCGTGGCCTTAATACTTCAGAAAATTAGGCGTCATAAATCAAAATGATACTCTATACTACAAGTGTTGAACCGTAAATAACTCTGAAAAGATCTTGAAACTTTACAAAATATAACTGGTCACTTTGAACACTAAGTTGGTATTCTTAAGCAATATCGATAGATTGTCAATGTCAACTGATATTTACAACCCAAACAAATTTAGTTTTATTATCTTTTAAAATTTTAGTGATGGTTCTATTTGCTGTTATTAAATTAATAACGCCGATCCTTTTTAAACGGCTACCGATCAGAAAATGTCACAGCCTGTTTGGTATAAAAGATTTAGTTCATCAAGAAAGGGTTCGTAATTCTAAATATAATTTTTCTGATCTTTATCTGAGCTTAGTTTAATTATCCGCACACTTAAGCCGGAAATCAAATTCCACAAGACGGAAATCATATTCCACAAGAATGGAAACTATACATAAACTCATGTAGTCTACAAATGAGTAGGTACATAAGTGTTCCCGGGCGGTGGAGATTATTATTATATTATAGAACAGGATTTTTTTACCCTGCCGCTGCAAAGTGACCATACTGCACCTGGTGTTAAGCGCAGTGCCGCCTAGGTATCAAGTAGCGAGAGACAACTGTACCTAGGTACTCGATACAATCTGCCAGGCTGCTAAGTTGCGTCGTCACATGATGCTGAATGTACCTATTTGCTGGTTTCTCGGCTTCTGCTATCAATAAATGTGTAGTATGAAAATTCATGGTGAGACATTAGATAAAAAGCCTGTGTACAACTTGAGAACATTAAATAAGTGATTAAAATAATTAAATTATTTTCAGGCGGACAATTTCAGAGTCTGCCCGATTACCATCAAACATCTTGATATGGCTGTTGACATTATTAAAACATATTATTTAAAAGAGCATATCCTCGTACGAGCTCATAATATGAACCTGAGCAATGATCGTGCTGTCGATGAATACATTCTTAATTTGTTAAAGCAAGGTACCTACTTATACTTTATGGTTTAACCATAACTTTTTTTTCATTACTGGCCAATCTGGCCAACTGGAATCGGTGTAATACTTATAAACGACCATTTTACCTGATCGCAAGCCTCCTTGGGAATATTATTTACATACAGATATTTGTTTTGGGTCTGGGTGTTCTTGACCGTAGCTCCTCGTAGTTCTTGATACCCGCGATATAAGTTTACCTAGTGTGGAGTCAGAACTATGTGTGTCACTGTTGGTTGTATTTACTTATTAATATTACTCCATCCCGTTATGTTATACTTGATAACATGTCGCTGCTCTTAGAAAGTGTTTCTACTTTTCCCTTAATTGTAATAAACGAGGCAACTAATAATTGGTAGAAATAGCAAATACCATACATTACTATGACATTCAATGTTATGAGTATTTTTATAACAGTATAAAGTTAGTCTTAACGTGGCCCTTGCAGACAGATATAATACCTTCTCATATAGTAAAAATACTACAATTGGTACAAAAGTGATACTATGACCCAATTACTAATGTCCAATTCTTACGTATCAAGTAGGTACCTAAGTACTGAAAATGATAAAACTATATATTTTTAATTGCTATATATAAGCTTGGTTTAAAATTACAGGTAATTCGCTATTTGTCAAGGCGGATGATGATTCTGTAGCAGGCGTGTGTGTTAGTTTCGCAAGCAGTCCCATCGATGCAAGAAATCTACGAAACTACGCTTTTTATCGACAGGTATACCGTGCTACCGTGTTCCCTCCTTCCTATGATCCTGGGTCCTTTAGGCGTAGTGTGAAGAAGCTACACAGCAGGCCGGCATGATTGTATTGAGTAGCGAGGGATAGATTATCACTCGCTACTTGATACTATAACTGGACGGCACTGCACTTACCATCAGGTGCAGTGTGGTCACTTTGCCGAGCCACGATAAAAAAAAAGGTAGGTATATTGGTTTCACACGCAATGTAAAGCAGTTATTCAAATAAAAATTGCTGTCCTAAAGCATGGTATCGTGCAAGTAATGTCTTGCACATATTGTTCTAACAACAAGGGGGACCTTTATGATCAACATTGAATAATGTTTTGTCGCGATTTATTTTTAGTGGTTTGTGGTGGTTTGATTTTTAGTGTAAGAGAACCTAGTGCAACACAATTGGTTTAAAGGTCTAATTTATACCTATATTTTATAGATTGCTCGATATAATAATGTTTTTTTAATAAAAATTACTCGTATCTTCGTCTCATAATGCGGGTTAATAATTATTTTCATATTTTGAACGAACAGGTATTTTCATCTTACTACTTCACAGGATCCAAACACTAAAGACTTCTTGTACTTCACGGCAAAGTTACAAGAGACGCCAAATCTTTGGCAAGTTTTCAACCAGCAAAAAGTTTTTGAGGTAACAAATATCATTTTAACAAAATATTGTTTTAAATATTGAACAAACTTAGATGAAAATGAAATTAATTCACTTAAAGTAAAGGTGATGTTGATAGGTACATAATAAAAATATTTATCCTTTTTTAATATTTGTTTAAAATGTATCTTTAATAGGAAAATTCAATCACTATCTTAAAACAAACTGAGCTTACCTTTATGATTCGACCCAGTCACTTAGCAATTTTGATAAAAGGTAATAAAATATACCTACTGTCTACTAAAGGCTAAGCAATTAGAATTTTCAAAAGTGAATGATATGAAATATTTAATCGGGAACATTGTTTTCTCGTTTTTCATTATTTATATCCTTTTGAAAGTTTTATATTCATGTTATATTTTAATTCTGGTTTAATTAATGTTATATTTTGACGGCCTCCGTGGCGCAGTAGGCGAGTAGCCGGCTGTGAAACAAAAGGCCGTGGGTTCGATTCCCACACCGGGACAAATGTTTGTGTGATAGACAGATATTTGTGCCCGGGGCGTTGTGAGACCGAAAGTCTCTCGTAGTCCCTGATGCCCACAACACAAGACTCGTATCTTAGTGTGAGATAGGGGCTATGTGTGCGACTGTTGGGTGTAATTTATAATTATTAATTCTTTGTACCTTCAGATCAAAATGTTAACAGTACTGCCAACATATCGGAGACAAGGTCTGGCTGTGATGCTAGTTGAAAAATCCATAGAGGAGGCACACGATCAGGGACACAGTGTTATACGAATGGATTGTATTAATCCATATGAGTAAGGCTTAATATGTATTTCTGTATATATGTAAATTGTAGTTATTTAATGTATTGAGATCAGTTTTTACGTACCTAGAGTCTCGTTAACCACATTACTTACGTACCTACAGATTTTCAGTCTTAACTTTTCTTCTACCTACCTATGATGAATCATGGATACAGTATAACTGTGACCTTGAAAGTAGAATAGTTAGGTGGAGCGATAAGGTGACTTCTTTATTATCATTGAATCAATGCACGGTCCAAAGCATACGCCAAGAGTTCTGGCACGGCAAAGTGACCACACTACACCAGATGGTAAGCGCAGTGTCATCCAGTTAGAGTATCAAGTAGCGAGATACAACTATACTTCGCCACTCAACACAATCATATCGGCCTGCTGTGTAGATTCTTCACACTACGCCTGAAGAACCCAGGATCATAGGAAGGAGGTACAGGGTTTGTTGTGATAAAGAGCCACTAATAAAAAATGTTTTTTTCGCAACTTTCCCTGCGCATAGAGTGGTCATTCTCCTCATTATATTGCATTTAATGTAGTAGTGCTTTCGACTAAGTATATCTTTAAAGTGCTGCTAGCAAAATTCTTATTTGATATCCCTTTTAGGTAAGCCACACGTATATTCGTGTTATAAGTTTTTATTTAGTGCCTCGATAGGCAGATGAGCAGATGGGCCACCTGATGGTAAGTAGACACCGCCGCCCATAAACTTCTGCTTTGCCAGGGCACAGCAAAGCTGCCTACCGTTAAAATTATACTTATATCTATTTATATATACTTACCAGTTACAAAATAGCCGAGAAGTGCAACCTCCAATGTATTCTAAAGTTCCCTCTACACAAGCTGCGGGGTACGAACGCGCCGTACATCAAACGCAGTTCCGAGCACAACCGATACACACGTGTGTATGTGGGCGCCCGGGTGCACCCAGATATGGGCGTCGACAGAGCAGACATAAAAAAGAAGTCCAGCGATTTGGAGAATCTTATCGAGTGATATGTTTGGTTGATGGTGTTGTTAATAAATTGATTTTGTAACTTTTTAAACGCTGAACAAGTTATTAAAGTAGGTAGTATATATAAACTGTAGACATAAATTTGTAGCTCCTGTGGAAGAAAGAAAACATATTTTCTATCCCTTTCTTTAATTCTTCCATTATCAGTCATAATAGGGTAGTTTCCTGTATTTCATTTTGTACATTATTCGATATGCAACCGAATATAATACACAAAAGAAACCCTTTTGCGAAAACAGAATCAAAATAACTTCAAAATTCACAAAAAAAGGTCAATATTTATTTTAAATATTGCTATGAGCAATAATGGTTGTGTATTGGGAACTATCACTATCTCCCTCACACAACGACACAGTAATGGCCATTCTGAGAACCGTGACGTCACGGGAGATATGCATTATTTTACTGTCATTTGACAACTACCCCTTCCAGCAGATTTCGAGGTCGTCTAATTTACTTATTTTTGTTCAGATTCATAAAATTCTCTCGATAATAGGTTTTTAGGTTATGTAACTAGTTGATTAAATTAAAAAAACCGTGTCAACCTATTGTGACGTCATATGAGGTGGATATCACTTACGTTAGATTGAGATGACTTTTTGGTCGTTTGAGGCTATTATAAAAGCACTGCACCGATTGAACATATTTCAGGAATAATCTGTATATATAAAAGAAACTGACTGACTGACTGATCGATCAACGCACAGCGGCTAAACGGCTCGGGTTAGAGACTTGAAATTATAACAGTATGGGTAAAAAATGGTATGGGTAAACATAAAAGGTATTTTATGACGTAGGCATCCACTAAGGAAGGGTTTTTGGAAATACCACCCCTAAGTGGGTAAAATAGGGGATGATAGTTTGTATAAAAATCCGTCATTTTTTAAGTTAAAAGCATGACAATAGGGTGTTTGACTGGTGTAACCAAAAAATATAAAACTTGTACTAGGAGAAAGGATAGTGGGCAAACATATTTATTAAATACATTTTTTTATTTTAAATGTATTATAAACATTTTATTTTCGTCATTAAAATTTTGAATTTTTAATCTGTATCACTCGGTGCCAAAAACGTAGCAATACCGGCCGCCATTACTCGTGACGACATCGCACATAAACATTGCATCCTACGACAAATAAAATTGTAAGGAAGAACATATTTTTCGATGTGTAAACGTGTTAATTTCGTCTTCAAGTCTTCTATAAGAATGGAAGAAGGCATTACAAGGGCTGATAGTCGAAATCTGCCACTTCTTTCTTAAAACTTTTGATTTTGGCACATGGATGAACAATTTATCGGGATTTAGTGTCGAGTTTTTACACAAAGGCATTGAACAATATTTATATGCTGGCTCATTCATTGTTGCGGAAAATCTAACAGATAAATGCAAATAATTTGTTATGTTGTTAGGTGTCACGAATGTTTGTATATGTGCGATGACGTCACATAGAGATAATGTCACGTGACAATGCGTTTTAGCACGAAATTATATATGAAAAAATAAAACCACGGATTTTATATAAATTGAGTATATTTCAATAATAAAAATATTACAGGGGCTATAAGTGAAGAGTCCTCTATCGATGTCCATCAATTTTCAAAAATTGTCAAATACCCTATTGGTATTTGGTATTTGGTCTTTTGGTTAAAAATAAAAAATAAATATTTCAGGATTTTTGGAAATTCTACCCCTAAGGGGTAAAATAGAGGAAGAAGGTTTGTATGAAAATCCGTCATTTTTGAAGTTAAACGCATAAAAATTGGTATTTTGACTTTCAGTTAAAAATAAAAATATTATTTCAGGATTTTTGGAAATTACACCCCTAAGCGGGTAAAATAGGGGATGAAAAATTGTTAGGATAGTTTTGTTTTTGTTTTAGACAGAGCAAGGGATCCGCATGATTTTTTGTATAGTGTTAGTTGAGGGGCTACTGTTTTATACCAGAAAATACCACGGATCCTATGGGATAGCATAATACAGGAAGGTGTAATAGCTTAAGAGGGCTCCATGGATTTTATACCTTTTCTTCCAAAAATAACCACAACGCGGGCGTAGCCGCGGACAAAAGCTAGTTAAAAATATTAATTTAAAATTAGTACGAGTAGGTAGGTAATATTGTCGTATAGTCTGATCATTATATTTACTTTGTGATCCAAGGTAAAAACGGTTAAAAGTCAAATATATTCATCATTTATGATTGTTGTTATAAAAAAATGTTTGTCAGGTACTCCCAAATTGGCCAAGAAGTGTAGAAAAAGAAATCATTTATAATTTGTTCCATCTTTACCAGCTGATCGGCGTTGGTTTACCGCAGTGTCTGTTGCTTTTGCATATTGTGATTATTTACCAATTTTTGAAATTGAGTACTGAAAACTTCTGCCAGAAACAGAAAAAAATGCCAGTTAATATAATAAAAGTCCGGTAAATTTCATGCCTCATTTAATGTTATTATATAAACTTATACTTAAAACAATTTGTTTATATTACAATTTTACAATAATTGTATTGTCGATTTTTAACCGACTGCAAACAAGAAAAAAGGTTCTTAATCCGACGAGTATTTTTGTCAATATTTAAAAAAACGATAAATATAGTTTTACTATATTTATAGATGTGCTATAAAACCTATATTTACATGAATATTTGGTAAAGTTTTTATATTTTTAACGTACATAATAATTAACATATTTTAAGCATCATAGTTTGGTCAAAATAATAAAGTAAACTTGAAACCATAGGTCAAGATCTATTTCGCCTAGTCTAGGGTCAGCAGGCGGACAGAGTCAACGCAAAGACTTAACTCGATGACACTTGATATTCAACCTTATGCCCTTTACTTACGGCTATATTATACCTGATCCTTAGAGTACAGAAGTAATAAAATTGTAAAACACATGTCTTTAATAATTAATAATCTTTTTAATATGCTTCTTATCGGCTATCACAAAATAAATGAGAATTCAAAGTTCGCTTAGTAGTTTGTGTTATGTTCGCTAATTACTAAGATAAGGTTTAATTATGTTGTTTATGAACCATTCTTCTGAGAAATGTAGATGGTCTCCAGGCGACGATAGGAATTTCAATTTGCCTGCCTTGTCCAACTTCTTGAGGCCTAGACGATCCTGGAAATATTTTTTTCTTTTTAATTTTGGAGAAATGATTATATTAGAAATGTTTATGATTTTATTCGTGATTCTTCAGACTGAGCATCCATACAGGAAACATGTATAACACAGTATAGACATTGTTTATTTTCGCACATCATGATATGTGTAATTTTAGTTTTAATTTGTAAATCAATAGGTCATTCTCTCGTACTCAAGAAAGATAGAGGTCTTATAGGCACGGCAAAGTGACTACACTGCACCTGATGGTAAGTGCAGTTTCATCCAGGTAGAGTACCAAGTGGCGAGAGACAATCAATCCCTCGCTATTCAACACAATCATACCGGTCTGCAGCGCTATAGCAGCGATAGCCTAGTTGGTTGCGGTACGGACTGTCAAGACGAAAGTCGTAGGTTCGAAACCAAAGTGGCATACACCTCTGACTTTTCTAAAGTGATGTGTGTATTAAATGTTAATTATCGCTTGCTTTAACGGTGAAGGAAAACATCGTGAGGAAACCTGCATATCTGAGAGTTTTTCAAAGGTATGAGAAGTCTGCCAACCCGCATTAGGCCAGCGTGGTGGACTAAGGCCTAACCCCTCTCATTAGTAGAGGAGGCCCGTGCCCAGCAGTGGGACAATGTTTATTACAGGGCTAGTATTATTATTATTATTATTATACTGGTCTGCGTAGCTTCTTCACACTAGCTCATGGGGCTAGGAGGTGAAGAAGAAGGGTCTATACCCTCGACCGCTTCTTAGTGTCAGAAGACAGTTTTTGTTGGACCAACCGGGTAAGTATAATATAATATGTGGTTTGTATATTCCGCCTAACCAAGCGTTTTGCACTTATAAATCGTTTTTAGATACACTACATGATGAGTTACTCTCTACTAACATTGATCAATATTATGTATTAGGAGACTTTAATCTACCGCATTTAGAATGGTCAAGAAGTAATGAGGTTATGCTAGAACCTACATGCGTAAACAATTTGACTCCTACCGACATGTATTTAATTAATTTCATATTATCTATTGACGGCAAACAACATAACTGTTTAAGGAATACCATGGATCGTACACTTGATTTATTAATATCTAATAATGATGAAAAGTTAACTTGTGAACAGCCTCTTACCCCTTTGGTGCCCATAGATAGCCAACATCCACCGTTTTATGCTATAACTTCTTTTAAATTACCTTATGTGGCCATGTTGCGCTGTCCTATGCCTAAATTTAGATTCCTGGAGGGCAATTACGCTTCTATAAACAATGATATACTATCCGTTAATTGGGAAACTTTACTAAAGGATGTACATGTGGAATTAGGCGTAAATATTTTCTATGAAAAAATTCTTGAAATTATTAGAAATCATGTCCCATTACGTATGTCGAAACCTGGCAATTTTCCAGTATGGTTCACAAGACCACTTATACACGTATTTAGAAATAAAGAAAAAGCATGGATTAAATGGAAAAAATACGGTAGCAAGTCGGACTATGAGCGTTACTCCTTTTTGCGTGCTAGATTTAAAAAACTATGTAAAGAGTCTTTTGATGGTTACATGCATTCAATTGAGGAAGGACTCAGGAATGACGTTAGATTTTTTTGGACATATATAAATGGTCGTAAACAGAGGTCAGGTATCCCTAACACAGTAAAGTATGACAATGACGAGTCTGATAATCCAGAAAGTATTTGCGAATTATTTGCTAGGTTCTTTGGTTCTGTATATGAGCCCAGTAAACTTACTGGTCTCAATATTGACGCATTTTCACAATATAATCCCAATTGTAACAATATACATGAAATTTATTTATCTGAAGACATAGTTATAAAGGAGTTAAAACATTTGGATATTAAAAAAGGGTCAGGCCCTGATAACCTGCCACCTATTTTCTTTAAACATACTGCTGAGTCTATTTGTAAGCCCATAGCTATCTTATTTAATAGTAGTTTGTGTCAAGGCATTGTACCTCACATTTGGAAAACAGCAAATATAACTCCTGTTTATAAAAGCGGATCTAGAAATGATGCTACAAATTATCGGCCTATCTCTATACTGTGTACATTGTCGAAGGTTCTTGAAAGACTCGTGCATAATGTAATTTATCCGAACCTACATTCAATAATCATTCCTGAACAACATGGTTTTGTCAAAGGTCGATCTACTACTAGTAATCTTTTGTTATTTACGAACTATTTGTTTGAAAACATGGATAATAGGTGTCAAATAGACACGGTATATACTGATTTTTCTAAGGCTTTCGACAAAGTAGACCATGCTATCCTTCTCGAGAAAATCGCATATAATGGAATTCGTGGTGATCTATTACGCTGGTTTCTGTCCTATATTCATAACAGAACCCAGAAAATCGTGGTCAACGGCTATTCTTCTAAACCATTCAGTGTCACTTCAGGTGTGCCGCAAGGCTCAATCTTGGGACCATTATTGTTTTTGCTATTCATAAATGACATCAGTGAGTGTTTCCTTAATAGTAGATTCCTTTTATATGCTGATGATCTTAAAGTATACAGTAAAATAAACACAATTAATGACTGTACTATGCTACAGGATGATCTGAATCGTCTCTCAATGTACTGTACTCATAATAAACTAATCCTTAATCCTGCTAAATGTAATTCCATAACTTTCACTAAAAAGAAAAATGTATGTGAGCATACTTATACTTTATACAATTCGCCATTGAGTAATGTTTTAGCCATTAGAGACTTGGGTGTATTTTTAGATTCTAAATTACACCTGGACATCCATGTCGATCACATCACTAATAAAGCGTATCAAGCTTATGGGTTCATTATGAGAGCATGTGTTGAATTCAAGAGGCCAGAAAGTTATTTACTACTTTTTAAGTCGTTGGTAAGATCACAGCTGGAGTATGGCACTGCTATATGGAACCCCTACTATGACAAGTATGCAGACCAGATTGAAATGGTCCAGCGCAAGTATTTACGAGCTATGAATTATAGATGTTATCGTGCAAGGTCTTCTTACATTCATTTATTAGAGAAGTTTTCTCTTTTTTCCCTAAAAGCGAGAAGGTTACTCCTGGATCAAATGTTGTTGTATAACATTTGCCATAATAAATTTGATTGTACTAGCCTTAATAATGAGATCTCTTATACAATTCCTTCGCATGCTCAACGTACATGTAATAAATACTATCGTCACTTATTTCATCCTAAATTTTGTCGGAGTAATGCTGGTGAACGTGCGCCGCTACGGCGCTTGATGAAGTCGTACAATGATTACTTCAATGACTTAGATTTATTTGTGTTACGGCCACGTGAATATAAGAAATTAGTTCTGGAAATATCTAGGGAGTTGTAATGGTTCAAAATACATAAGAACTAATTTTCTTATGTATTTTGGTTTTATTTATGTACTCAATTCGGTCTTTGTTAACTTTTATTTTCTTTCTTTAATTTTGTTTTCACATCATTGATTTGCATAAATATCAAAAATTCTAAATGTCATTCTATATAATACGCACATATAGTTTTGGTCTCTTTGTAGTTTATAACTAGTTTATATGGGGACAACGGTGTGGGTTGTACAATTATTACTTTGATTTAACTATGCTAGATGTAAGACACATTGTATAACTGTTTGTTGTTCTAAATAAATAAAAAAAAAAAAAAAAAAAAAAAAAAAAAAAAAAAAGACTCAGAAGGCCTCAACACGGCCAAACATCGTACCCCAACTCTAGACCCCCGACAAAACCTGCAGAATATCAATTAAACTTACCTCTTTATATAGTTGTGATTCCTGTAACGTCATCATCTTTTTGTCTTGCCCAGGCGCGTAGAAACCAAACCATTCCGTCTCTCTCGGCTGGACTATCGTGTCGTTATCGAACTTAACTAGCACGAAATTGTCTAGCTTGTTCAAATTCTGTATGTATGTCTTGTTGATTGTTTTCTCATTGTTAATTTCTGCGAGGAAGATGCTGGTCTGTTTATATTTGTCCTCGTTCAACGGGTCATGCCAGTACGTGGCTTGAACGAGAGAGCTCTGCACCCAACTGCAGAATAATATACATAGTCAAAAATAGCAATGGATGAGTCGCGTTGATGGGTCGATATACAGCGCCCCTAGCGGAAACGTGATAAACTATTTTAGTACTTTTCGATACTATGCGACAATTTCGATACATGAACACAACGCTACCACGCTATCGACTTCGTTTACCTAACGTAACATTTTGGCATAAACTCTTTTTTTTCACTTTATTTAATTTAGAGACTTTTATCCAACATGGATATGTCAGTCCCATCATATCTCAACCTATAATTATTCATTATTAAGCAGCCAGTTCATACAGTAATTTAGATTTAGTTGATAAAGGTCTTGACAAAATAGTCTGGATCGTACCGATAGCCAGGCTATTAATTTTGATGTTTTTAAATATAATATCCCTTCTTTGTTGGTTTCTAGCACATTCCATCAATAAATGTTGGACATCATTGGCATAAACTCATGGTTGAGTTCGGTACACACAGGTACAGCAGGTCGGTATAATTTTGGTGATCGTCGAGGACGCAACTTCTCTCAACAGTCGACAATATATTTGGATTTTACTTTACCCACCATCAGTAGACTTTACAGTGCCCAAATTAAATGAATAGATAGACATTATTAAATTAAATAAATAGAAAACAATATTTTTTATGAAAGAGGCGGCAAACCTGCATAATTGATGGTACCTAAGTGATAATATTATCCGACCGTGAACATTTAACGAAATATCAGACAGATTGTCAGTACGTTATCGACTTGGGAAAATATAGGCTCTTTTTAACTGACTTCAAAAAAAGGAGGAGGTTAACGGAATGTTTTTTTTATGTATGTTACCCGATTACTCGAAGACGCCTGGACCGATTCGAGAAATTATTTTTTTGTTTAAAAGGGTATACTTCCCAGGTGGTCCCATTGGCACCAAGTCAGGATCTGATGATGGGATCTCAGAAAAATCAAGGTTAACCCTCAAATTTTATAGTGACACATAATTTGATTTTTATTGAAGTCGGTGTAGTTTTTATGAATAAAAAAACTTTTTTATTGATTACTTTTTAAATAAAAATTAAACCGCCTTCAAAAAACCCAGACACAACTAAAAAGCAAAAAATAATTGGTTACATTTAAATCAATTAGTTATATGCAATTTAAATCAATTATTTTTGGAGTCGGTGCCGGTGTTGTTTTCTTTACTTTTAGATTTATAAAAACCAAGTCTGGATCTATTTTATATTTTTTTGTATGCCTGATTATTCTGTTTTTTCCATGTTTTGGCTGGCACCGACTCCAAATAATTGATTTAAATTGCATATAACTAATTGATTTAAATGTAACCAATTATTTTTTGCTTTTTAGTTGTGTCTGGGTTTTTTGAAGGCGGTTTAATTTTTATTTAAAAAGTAATAATTTATTTTTTGCTTTTTAGTGGTAAATTATATAAAATCGGTTAAAAGCTGCTGAAGATATTAGAATTTACGTGTATTTTAATTTTATCACCCCCCTCCCTCACCCCCACCCCTTTTACCCTCTCTCACTGAAACTTAACTTTTATAATGAACGTAATGCAAAAAGAACCACTGGAATACTACTTAATTTTAAGGAGTTACCCTCTCCAGCTCCGAAGATATTCATCAGATCTTCACCATATTTTTATGGGACCAAATGACAAGCACCAGCTTTCAATCAAAGAAAGAATGGTCGAAATCGGTTCACACAGTACAGAGAAACGAGGTAACAAACATAAAAAAAAAACAAAAAAAAAGCAACATACAGTCGAATTGAGAACCTCCTCCTTTTTTTGAAGTCGGTTAAAAAGAATGCTCCGTGCAAATTACACCGTTGATGAATCCATCTATATCGTGATGGGCGTAATCCCAACGACTTATTCCCGTCCTATGATGTGATAGATGACGAACACATTGTCATAACGGAAACAAATCCCAATCCCGAGAAATAAATTTATCTGTTGAATCCAAATCACGACCAGAAATTCTGAATGCGCGACATCGAAATTGAATCCAGGACCTCACCGGCTTGTCTGAAGTATGCTGTCAGTACACCAATGGGCGATCACAGAAAACAAAAACGAGACGACAGAGTACCTTCAATTTAATATATCTCGATAGGTATAAAAAACGTACACTTAAGTAAAGCTATCCTTAAGTTGTTTTTCATTGGATAAGATATATATACATGACAGGTCACTGTTTATCGCTAAAGACGACACGTCTGCCTTGCGTGTAAATAATCCATGACTTTTTTGGCAAAGACAACAGTGCTCGGTCTGTGTACTTCCTGTTAATCTTACAGCCATATTGCGTATTCATGACATGATTGTGTTTATTCACAGTTTATCCTCGAATGCAAAAACCTTAACGCGTACAAAGTTAACAATAGTACGTGATGAAGTTTAATGGTTTAGTAATATAGTTTGAATGTATTTTAAATTTTATAGCACTTTTAGCGGTTTGCATAAAGATGTATACATTCTTACGTTGTTTAAGTTAATATATAAGTCATATAGTCATGATTGTGTTAAGTAGCGAGGGATAGATTGTGCTACTTGATACTCTAACTGGACGGCACAGCGCTTACCATCGGGTGCAGTGTGGCCAGAATAAAAAAAAGCTCACAGTGACATACAATTATATTGTGTCGTGGGTTTCAGGAACTATACTTTCGGTCTCACAGCACCCGGACCCGATTCAAGTATAAATTAACAAGCATATCTCGTAGCGGAAATCGAACCCAAGAACCTTCGTTTCACAGTCGGCTTCCTACCGACAGCGCTACGGTGCCTGTCACTTTGTTAGAGTATACCTTACATCATAATCACATAAATACATATTGTTACGGTAAGTCCAATTTATTAGACATATCGAGGCTATTTCATAAATGTCTGTGGGTAGATTGATAATTACCAATTTGCAATAAAAGGCAGCGCGCGGGCGTTCCGGAGCACAGTTCAATCTCGGACGATCCACAGTACGGACATGGTGTGCGATCGGTTCACATAGGTCTATACCACTGTTGTTCTGGTGGCAGTTCAGCATAGAAGGGTTATGCTGTCGGTGCGCACTTGAGACTAATTGGAAAGTGGCATTTGGTAAATCCTGACATGTTTGTTAACGGTGATCAATACAGTGGTAATCATCGTTTGTGTGCCTTTTAAGGTATCTACCTTAAATAGCACTCTGTTGTGTCTAACAATATTATTAAGTTTGTTGAAGCACGAAAATATGTTAATTTGAACGTACCATTATGACGCTCACTTCTTAGTCAAGGGCTAGGCTATGACAGCAATAATTCTGTATTTCCTGAACATAAATAATTATTTTTGGGAACAAAAAGGGGCAAAACATGTGTGTTTAGAGTATAATTATATAAGATTAATGACACCTATTGTTGAATTAGTATTGGTTTAGATATTAGTAGAATACTATCCAAGCTGTAATTGATCTAAAGCTGTGCGTGATGTCATTTACTCCAAGCAACTAAGAACTACGTAATAAAGTAATATATTGGCAGTTATAATAATACACCCAGGTGTCAATTGAAACTGCAAATAACTCACCTCAAAAATGCATTAACCTTAGCATACAATTAATGTGTACATTACACTGACAATGTAAATACGTGATTCATAAAGTATTTATGTTCAGAGGATACTTAACAATGAAGGCATATAGATCCTTCGTAGGTGATGAACATGCTTCAAATATATTCGTTAGACCGATACAATTATATTTAACGAGTTTTCAACTTTTGCGAGTTTATTTAATGTTTTTAACCAAATCGTTCTATTCTCGCATACAAATGTTTGTGTGACATATAGGTATTTGTTTCAGGTCTGGGTGTTGTGGGACCGTAATCCCGCGTAGTTTTTGATACCCACGATACAGGTTTTATCTAGCGTGGGGTCAAAACTATGTGTTGGACTATTGGGTGAATTTATTTAAATTAGTATGATATTGAAATCAACAATTCAACTACCTAAATAAAAAATACCTAGATATTATTCGCTATAATGTATTTCGTAGGTAGTAAAACAATAACCAATTCGGAGACTCCATTCAAAGAACAATAAATTTTAACCAAATGCAACTGTGTTAGTGTCTGCACCTACGTAAGCCTTACAAATGCTGCAGACGATTTAATTTAATGTTTCCCGCTGGCCATTCATCCATAAACATACAGGAATAACAAAATATCATTTGGACAAGGTTCACGACTCGATAAATCTACTCTGGTAGGGTCTAGGCTATTTCAAATTATGAAGTACTAAATTAAAAGATTTTTTATAAAATTGTATGAAATACGATGATCGCCCAGAAATATACGGTAACACTGTTCTTTTAAGTTAAAAAACCATAAAAGAGGAATAACTTACAGCTCAATATGTTTATTTGCAAGACATTGTTGCATTGTGCAATGAACATCAATTATTTATGCTGTTTATAAAACAAATTCGCAATCAGCCTGTTCGACCATTTAGTTACGATAAACTACGCACCGAACTTTGATGCGGTGTTTACTATCATTCAGCAAAATTCTCCCGGAAGGTTTGAATGTAAGATTATTTAAGGTTTTAGTAGCATATTGTAATTAAATATATAAAAAGTAAAGGAAAGTTGGAACTCACAAGGTTTACAATGACTAAATGTTATGTTAAACATAATTTTACAAACAATTGTAGGTCTTAAAAAGGCCTAAAAAGAAGTCTGTAAAGGAAAGTTGGATCTCACAAGGTTTACAATGACTAAATGTTATGTTAAACATAATTTTACAAACAATTGTAGGTCTTAAAAAGGCCTAAAAATAAGTCTGTAGTAGCATGTACCTTTTTGATATATCACAATGGTGGCAAATAAGCTCACGGCCTGCCTGATGGTAAGAGGTTACCGTTGCCTATGGACACTTGCAACACCAGGAATCACATAAGTGTTGCCGGACCTTCATGAACCTATTTACTCCCTTCTTGAAGAATCCCATACTGTAGTCCCCTTGGAAAAGTCTCGTCAGGGAGCTCATTCTACAATCTATGTGTTCACGAGAGGAAATTCCTCTGAAACTGTGCTGTGCGCGACCATTTAGGTTAAGTGTGAGGATGAACTCCCTGTTGATTATAGCCTACTACTAGCTATTGCTCGCGGCTTCGTCCACATGCAAACATTCTTTTGAAACAAAAGAATTTCGCTATCTTTTAGTAATCGTACATTTTTTCGGGATAAAAAGTTGTCTATGTAATTTTCTGATCCCTAAACAACCACTATACATCAAATCATGACGATCCCTTGCTCTGTGTAAAACAACAACAAATCTATTCCATGGGAACCATACATTTTTTCCGGGATAAAAAGAAGCTTTGTGCTATTCCAGACTATTACCTATCTCTGTGCAAAATTTCTACCAGATCTGTTCAGCTGTTCTGGCTTGATTGACTAACAAAGATCCATCCATCCAAACATTAGCATTTATAATATTAGTAAGATTTCTTCACTCACCATCGAGTTACCCATTTACTTGTTTGAAGAATTTTATGATGAAAATTTAACTTGCCTGTTGTAAGCAGCATAGTTGAGTAGTTTCCTGATATAGTCACATGTCTCATGCTGTAAAGCCCCACAGTGAGGTAGGCCATATACTCCTTGATGTTGCCCTCCAAGAGATATATAGTTTTTGATTGTCAGTCTATCACCACATTTTTGTATGACAGCTCGCCTGAGAGAATGATATTGTGAGAAATAATATTATTTTATTATATTAAAATATCAAAGCAATAAAATATATTGTATCATAGTGTCTACGAATGCATCCACAAAGAACTTTTATTCTGAAAAACTGTTTTTCTTTTCTATTTTTCATATTTACTAGACTCTTATTGTGAGACTTCTCTTATTGTGCACAATAGAACTGTAATGATGTAAGTGAGTGTGAGCTAAAAGCTGCATGAAAATCATGATTGCTCTCTCTACTGCTATCGCGCAGCTAGAATTGGGTCCTAGAAGAAAAGGCTAAACTACTAAATACTTCATTGAACAGTGGCAAAAAAAATATAAATTGCTTATTTAATTATAAATATAATTAAATTAACTTGTGCCACTGGTTTGCTACTGCAATAGCTATCTTTGTCAGTGACTTAAGTAAACAAACAAATAAATTACTTGTGTATTTTTCGCTGGTGGTAGGTTATTCATATCCGCCCGGATAGCGACCACCGTACACAGGGCGAAAAACCCGCCATAGTGGCACACGCAAGTGTGTCGCGTTCCGGGATCAGCCAGTGTACATCCGTTTTTTGTCGGGGGTCTGGAGTTGGGGTACAATGGCCATTTTACGGCCTTCTTAGTACTCTGACACTAGACCCTCGACCCCTTCTTCACCTTCTTGCCCATGGCGTAGTGTGAAGAAGCAGGCCAGCATGAGTGTGTTGAGTAGCGGGGATATATCGTCTCTCGCTACTCAGTACTCTATTTCGACCGCACTGCACTTACCATCAGGTACAGTGCGGTCACTTTACCTATCCAGGATAAAAAAAATACCTAGCTCTAAGCTACACAGCAGGCATGATGAGTAGCAAGGAATACATTGTTTCTCGCTACTCAATACTCTAACTGGACATCGCTGAGCTTATCATCAGGTGCTGTGTGGTCAGTGCGTTTTATTCGAGCCAGGATTAAATTTAAAAAAACCTACCACAAAAGAACAACTTACAGGAATTGGCAGCCTTGTGAAAACCCGATAGCGTTGAAACCACTGGATAGCTTTGGATCTGAAGCTAACTGCTCGCAAACATACTCCACTTGTTTATTTGGGTTCATAAAGTATCCATTCTCAAAATCTTCCACTGTGCTGTTTCCAATACGCAACGAAATCACGTAAACACCGGGAATTTGTTTTTGCAGGAATAACTTAAACGATCCGAGACTGAATGACATGCAGCAGGTATCCCCTGAGAGAGAAATGTAAATTCTTGTTCAATCTCTTCAGTTTAATGTTGCTAAATGGTAATATTAATTGGAGTGTAATACTTACCCATTCCATGCCACAAAACTATGGGTGTTGGTGACGCGCAAATTAACTTAATAAATAATAAACTAAGAAACCACAAACGCATTTTGACTAATTTACTAAAATCTAAATAATGTAAAATACATTAACAGATTTAACAAGTGAACATGCAAGTGGCACAATTCACAAAACTTATACACCGTTTGAATTTCGAAAATAAACAAACATAGACTGTCATTTGTCAAATCATTTTTTTTTGTTTCATTCTCTCTTATTTATATAAAAGACAAGGCAAAGGTTCTCCACCATGCAGCCTTGCATCATTTAATTTTATTTTTAAACGCTCAAAAATTAGCCTGTAGTCTTTCGACCATACTGCTTAGACTTGCTTGAAAACAAATCGATTGGTTTGATTGATGCGAAGAATATTGTTGCTAAAATAAAATAACATAATAGTCAAGACAATGTATAATTTATTGAAAACTCTTAAGTTTTACAATAAGTTACAATTGGTGAAAAAAATTATAACAACCATACTATTATCCTTTGTACTGGTGCTAGATATATGAATTATTGCATTTGATGTTATTAGTGACATCTGTATTTGAATCTTAAAAATCTCTTCCTATTGACAGCTGGTGCTATCATATGTTAGGTAAAATTCATGTAAAATTTTAAAACCAACCTTTTGCAGTTGCAAGTTAAAATATATAGAGGTCAGTGATAGTTTCCGAACCAACTAAATTTATTTTATCTAGTTTGTGTACAGTGTAGGTATGATTATTATCAATTATTATTCCATGAATGTACTATTATGCGTACTATAAACACGATTATAGAATCACTTTCCATAATTTATCAGGCAATTTTAATCCTGATCTAAATGTTTTCGAGTAATTAGGTATTAGTTTCATTATTGGTAACCTCAGAATACAGAATACAGTTTGTTCTGTATTCTGAGTTGGTAACCAGTGATCTATCTGTACTGGTAACATATTTTTTATAAATAAAGATACTAGTAAAGGCGAATTTCAAAGTACAAACTGTGCTTACTGTCTGGTACTCGTGACATCGTAAAGCAGGTAACGTCAATAAGTGACGGTCGTTCTGTGCCAAATGCCAATAACATCTATCGTTTTGTAATGTAGTATAACCACAAAACATTAGAATAGTAAACCGGTCAACTGGTCAAGTACCGATAGGACCCGCGTGAGCAGGGTTCCACACTAATCCGGTTCCCGTGGCAATTTTATAGACTTATAATCTCCATGTAAACTATAAGTGAGGCCACATTCCCCATATTCAGTATTTTAGGCTTAGTAGTTTCCGTGATACTGATAAATCTTTAAAATAACTGCCTCGGTGACGCAGTTGTAATTGCGCATGCGTTACGAGTGCTGTGCTGAGGTCTCGGGTTCGATGCCCGGGTCGGGTAACGCAATATTGAATTGTTCTATTTGGAAATACTCAGTATCATCCTGGAATTGAGCCCGCTATGGCGATAGACTCGCCCACTATCACATTATGGAACCGTAATAAACTCGGCGAAAAGTGGGTTTACTGGTTGTAACCAGTAGAGGTGAGGCAGAGGTGTAATAACCTCTACTTACCCTTTCGTGAATTACAGGCGTGAGTGTATGTATATATATTTGTATATTTAAAAATGTGTAAAATTATACAAATATATTTGTTTTCCTGGTCGTCACGAGTACTTTTATTCGATACGCCATGTGATGCGCTAAAATTTCTATTTTGACTTTCTTATTTTGCCTCATATAATTGATATTTCAAAATGAAATAGATTATAGTGTTCGTCAGTCATTGGGCCACCTGTCTCCGCACGGACCATATTTAAATATTTTTTCTCCAGTAGATTCGGAGGAAACTCCATAGTGTTCCTGTAAAGATTCAATTTTTCATAGAATATAAACAACTTTCAAAATGTATATGCCGAACTAAGTATATGAAATATTTAAGACCTCGTTCAGAAATGAGGCTATAACGAGCGTTCTCACCTACTTGTTTCTGCCACATAATTATTATTCTTAATTTCATACATGACAACATGTGTTTCGACCTTGTATTTAATGTCTAATGTCTAAAATTATATGGGGGACACTTATTACAAATTTCGAAATATTTCCGTAACATTCTTAAACAGTAATTTTTGTATTAAGAGTTCACTCGATGGTGGTGGTACAAAATGTTTGCACACTTCGCTGACCACTCCTATAACCACAGTGTGCATAGGTCACAAGAAATCCGATGCCTGAGGTTTGTCTCTTCCTAGTTGCAAGTTCTCTATAAGTATATTAGTTCATAAGTCATTCATAATTTGGACCGTTTATTTTGAAAGTGGTGTAAGTCCATTTTCTTTTGTTTCGAGAAAATTAAAGGTTACTATATTTTTTGATTTAAAAATCCAGGCAAATCATATGAGGTCGGGCATTGTTTCTATTGTTTTATCAACATTTAATTTGTTTATATAAATTTGTTTTTGGCTAATTAGACTACGATAACACATATTTATGTGCTGTAAATGGACTTACACCACTTTCAAAATTAGACAATTATAAAAATTGTAGTTTAATTTAAATTTTGAAAAATCAAATATCGCTTAAAATATACTTCATTTTAATATAATTTTGTTTACAAATACGCATAACAAACACATAAAAAATTATTTTAGACGGCAATCACATTGTCATTACAAGATACTGATTACAAGAATTTACTTATTCTCTGCATGTGGTAGTATTTCAAAATATGCATGATGCACCGGAGGTATATAGGGTAGTAGTTGCTTCATGTCTTTATATTTTTCGTACGTAATAGGTCTGGCATTTTGGTACAAGAGCTCCAGGGCGATTTTTTCAAATTTTAACAGTCTTCCAGGACGTAGAGGTAATAAATTGATAATTTTAAATTCTGCGTCCACCATCGTTGTTTTGTAATACATTTTCTAATACATTTTTCTAATTTTTTAATATCTATCTTTTAACTTACGAGTAGTGGAAACACGGAGGGGAAACAATGCAAATCGTCCGCGGGTGAAACCGCCGGACACAGCTAGTATAAAATAAATGAAAAATAACAAAACACTGATCGGCATCCATCTGCTATGCCACCTACCTCTGTCAATTGGACTTACACCACTTTCATAATCTATGATTATGCAATTTCATTTACCGACCGATTTTAAGTTGTACAAAACATGGGATTTTTTTGAGAAATTAAACACGGACTAGTTTTATATAAAAAAATTACATTAAATTTAGCATGAATTACGTGATAGCTCATTTTTCTCAAAAAATGGACTTACACCACTTTCAAAATAAACGGTCCATTTATCAGTTGAGTACAAGAGTCTCCTTAAGAGATATCTTTAAAGATATAGGTATTTTAACTGTTGCGTCCCAATATATTTATGCAAATGTAATATACATCAAGAAAAATATCAGTTTGTTTAAAAAGAAAAGTGATATACATACTCTAAATACTAGATACAAGCATAAACTGTGTATGCCGTATTTTCGCTTGCAAAAAGTACATGCTTCTTTTGTGGGGCTTAGTATTCGTTTCTATAATAATATTCCTGAGCCCGTGCAAATATTGCCCATCGACCAATTCAAAGTCGAACTAAAAAACTTTTTAGTGAAAAGGGCTTATTACAATATAATGGAATATTTAAATGATAAACAACCATGGCCGCTCAGCTAAACACAGCAACACACTGATAGGTACTTATTTTATAATATACATATTAAGTACTCATTTTATATAATGTATTTCGGTTTGATGTATATTGTTTTCACAGGACGCCGGAGTCGTAATAGTCTTGGCTTCTTGTTTTTTTTAAAGCTATTTTCTTGTGAATTTGTATGTCTATCATTCTTTGACGCGATTAAGGTATGTCATGCTCGCTTAAGGGTCTGTGCTTGCGGCGCCGTTATGTGCCGGGTCGGTCACTTCCCTGTGTCATGGTTGAGGAGGCCGATGGCTGGCACATGCGTCATACTCGTGAACGGGTGCTGCTTGTGTGGACTGGTCTACCTGGATTGCTCATTGATTGTTAGTTAGAGAAAATAAATAACAGGTTGTATAGCCTCATTTACGACTCTGCCTTGTATTAACATGTACCGTACCGTTTTTTTTGTTTCATGTGAATGTGACTTGTTAAAGGATGTATGTATTTTATATGTAAATTATTTTATACCTAATGTAAATTGTAATTACAAAAGACCTACGGCTGAGTTTCTTGGTGCTTCTTCTCAGACCAGTGGGCATTTCCGAAGCACCAGTAGACCTTAACATTATTATGACATGTAAAAAGTGCCCATAGTGGCCTAATTTACAAAATAAATGATTTGATTTGATAAGAAATCGAATGCAAAATCTGTATGGAACCAATAGGAAAATGAAAAAGCATTTTTTATATTTGACTGTTGTGTTGAAGTTTCGGGTTCTATCACCGGGTCGGGTAAAGGGATATCGGGTTTTTCTGTTTAGAAATACTCAGTATCAGCCCGGAGACGGGAATTGAGCCCAGTATGGCGATAAGCTCAGCCCCTTATCACATTATGGGACCGTAATAAATTCGGCGAAAAGTGGGTGTTCTGGTTACACGTCTGCCTACCCCTTCGGGGATTACAGGCGTGAGTATACATACACACTCAAAAATGCATACATACATACATGTATGTATTGTGATGTATATTTTTGTAATCAATGCTGATACCTCTACCGAGAGCTCTCTTTAAAGAGTGACACCCAGGTGTTGACTGCAATAAGTTATCAAAAAAAATAAACACGTACTTAAACGAACATCATTTTATTTACATCCATCTCATGACAGAATTTGTAATTTAATAAATAACAAAAGTATACTCTAACTAGCGCTACCTATCACATTTCAGGCATATTCTATCGGTGTTCATTAATCACCTTATATACTAGATAATTATACCATGTACTAACAATAATATTAACTTATAAAAACATGACGATGTAGAGGAAATTATTCACGACTTTGTCAATGGTTTACGTCCATAAAAACAACATCTTAGATGGCCGGTTCTTCCATATTGGCAATGGTCTATTGCGCTAGAATAGTGTCCCACCACGGTATCCCCTGCCTGTCGTAAGTGGCGACTGATGGGGGTCATCGGGGGTCGCGGGCGCGCAGCGGGGGGCTTCCGTAGCACCCATTTCGGTGTGTCAAATATTGTACGCCGTGGACAGACAGGTGATTTTGTGTAAGCTGACTGACTAGCTCAGTCAGTCAGCCTATGTACATTGTCTTGAGTAATATAAGTTTTTTTTAATTTCATTTGTTTTATTTTGTTGCGTAATTCTTCTCTCAAGAGGCGCCATTTAATTGGCCGTGTTTACTAGGGCTAGCGCTGACCTTAGTGGTATTTTTGTTTATAATAGATTCAGTAGTGGCGTGCTATAGTTGACACTAAATACAACGGTCCCAGAACCTGTAACGTATACAAGTTTACAACAATCTACGCATAGCCAAATACTCACTTGTAAGGTGTTCTTAAATATGGATGTTAGATTTCTGTTAACTTTTCTCCGCGTTTTTGACAATACAATATTAAAGGTATAATAATTCTTCGTGACAATAACCCAAAAGACATCGTAATATAAAACAGGAGGCAAAACCTTTGATTATTTGGTTAAATTCTTACATAAATGTAGCAAGACATACGAAATTCAATTTATTACATTTCTTTCATGAACAAGATTTATGTTACAAAAGACTGAGCCCATTTATCTTATTATCACTGAGATAAAGCGAAGTACAATCTTGCAATTACAATTATTATCAGTTAGTATACTGTCTGATAACGATATAGCCCATTTGTTTCAATTGATATGCTTTTCGTGTCCTGTCATATATTTTAGATTGTATTTTTATTCAATCCTTTTTTAGATACCTTATTACATGCAAGATTATTTTGTACAGTCAAACAAAAAGTAATGGTTAACAACAATCAATAAGTAATATTAACTTATAATAGTACAAGATTGTTAATGCTTTTGTTTTACTTGTTAGGTTAAGTAAACGATATTTTATTTTACGTCGTAGGTATATTAAAATAGATATTGATCAAGAATAAAAAACTTAATTTACAAACATAATCAAAATATGTATACATAATCAAAATATTATATACACAGTGATGACTTGGTTGTTAGCTAATATTATGGCTTTATTATTTTACAACAATTTGTGCGACCCGTAACTATATTATGGTAGTAATATTGTTTTTATTAAAATAACAAATACAAAATTTGGATTCCTGTCTATAAAAATATAAAGTAAATTAAGGCGTTGTTTTTTCGAATCGCACCATTTTATTTTATAAATAATTATAGTGTTAGTCGAAAGCTAGTTCCAAAACGCATCCTTAAATCTATTGTAGAAGCTACCTAATTTTAATAGTTACCGGTAGTTATCTTAACCATATTACTATTTTAGAATCACAGTCTCATAAAGGAAAACACTATAAAGTCTGTTCGCGTCGAATCACGTTGGGTTTAAATAACATTGTTTTGGTAAAACCATTACATTCTCATAATAATATTCTTATTTACACAAAGATGATTTAAACAAAGGATTGTGTATATTTTCTCATAAATATCCAATAAAAATATATTTTCGTCCCACTACTTAAAAATAAACTTTATGCAATACAGTCCAGTTGAATGAAGTAGTCAATACACATGTTCCCAAGTTGATTTACCGACTTGAATTTGGTACCACTTTATGCTTGCATCCCGACGTGATTCCGATCTAGTAAATAACTAGATTGTACAGCCTCGTTGATATGTCAGATCTTTTCTTCTACAATATTCTCATTGAATCTGTGTGTTTCATGATGTTTTGTCCTAAACTCCTCAGTTTGATCGGCGATTCGTAACAATCGCTGGAGTCTGAGGAGTCGTACTGCGTGTGCCTGGACACGATCCTCCTGGTTCTCGTGTCAGAGTCGTACATCAGGATGTGGTTACTGCCTTTTCTTGATCTATATGGAAGTCTGTAAGGCGTGCTACTTTGCACATCTGACATGGATCTGATGTGTCTTCTGTATTTCGATTCTTTTGTGAGAGGTGTGAATGTCAGCGCGTTGTTACCCTGCGGCTCTGCCAACGACCTGGAAGTAAAATGAAACAAACCTTTATTATCGCGGATTTGAGTTCAATTGCTCGGTATAATGTTAATTCTTAGAAGTTAGATAGATAGTTAGATAGATTTAGATAGGATAAGGAATGAGTATGTAATGGGATGCCTGAAAGTAGCTCCAATTGTAGAAAAAATTAGGAGTGTTAGATTAGCTTGGTATGGGCATGTGACGAGGAGGGATGAAAGACAAAGACACAAGACCGGTTGTCAATATGAATGTGGATAGACGAAAGAGTCGCGGGAGACTAAAAAGAGATACATGGATTGCGTGCATGAGGACATGCGCATGGAAGGAGGGAATGCAGATTTGACGGATGATAGGGCTGCGTGGAGAGTTCAAAGCATTTATACCAATCCCACTTAGTGTGGGATAAAGGCAGGTAGATGAATATTAATTCTTAGAATATTGTTTTGTTTGCTATTGTGATAACGGGACTCGTTAATATCATTCATTGTTTGTAGTGTTTTATAGTGAAGTATTCAATGATGTCAAAGGATTCGTTAATCGTTTTCCTAGTGTGAAGATTTAATGCTCATGCCTCACACACCGTACAACTCATGTTAATTTAAGAGCTTATTACATAATTAGTTGTCAAATTATGTAATTAAAGAATCTACATGGTTACAGTCACCTAAGACAGCCTTATTTGCATTATACCAATTATTCAATTTGTTAGTTCGTTACCACGCAGAGGGCAGTAAGGACGGGTGTGTCAGACGAAACATTATGTTTACACATTAAGGCGTCTAATTATATTATTATGATTATCTATTTATTACAATAAATTAATAGCCCCGCACATATGTCGTTGACATCTTTATATTTATAACACATTATGGTCATATACAACATTTAACATGATTAACGCACACTCTGAAAGTAGTTTGTTCAGAATAAGCGACTGAATCGATATCAACAATTTTTTAATAGACGATTTTTTTTCCAAAAATTATTTACACTCAGGTAAATAATAGTCACCCTTTAATTTAACGTTCAAGACAAACGAAACTGAAACATAACTCGATGTGGTTAAGTCTTTTCTAAATGCAATAATAAACGAACACTTTAAAAATCATTAATTAAAATTACGAACTTTATGTCGAAAATTAGACAATTAATTTCATAAAAAACAATATTTATATTCATCGCAGTCTAGTTTCAATACATGAATTATGATTGTAATAATATTTTTAAATTGGGGTGTCTGAGTATGTGCGTTATTCCCGTTACACGTAGTATAAGTATAATATCATGAGCAGCAGACATTCGCCAACATTTGTGCCTATTATGCGTATATATAATCAGTGACTTGAAATTAATTAATTTATGACAATAGGTATTTATCTGATCTATTACGTAACAAAGTTTCTCGACCATTCATAAGCTATGTTGTCGGAAGCGGTACACGCGTAATAAAACACACTCAAAAATATAAAGTACCTATGCATAGGAACGTAATATTTTTTTATATTCACGTTTTTACTTTGTAGGTTAAGTTAAATGATGGATTTTTCTAGAAAACTTATTCAGTTTTTCATATTGTATAGACGATTACATATAAAGCTTTCTCAGAAAAAACTGTAAGAAAAATTGCGTAAATATAAAAAAAAACTAAATTTTTGTTGTAAAAAGATAGCAAAGGCCTGAAGCTATATTCACAAGATTTACATAATCTATGGTGGAACATTCTGTCTCCTACACCCATCCTACACCAGTTCGACGCTCGACTTTGTGAAGGTTACACCAATATTTACAACGATACGAAAGTCACCGTCATATTTACTAACCGTAATAGTGTTCAAACAAATTTTAATAAGTAAAATAAATAAGTTATACTATCAAGAATCTGTTAAGCTAGGGATGAAAATATAAGATTAATCACCTGACATTGCAAAATGTATCTCAATATAGAAATTATATTCAGATAATTTTACTTTATATCGCGTAAACGTTGCAGATCTAGACTAAGAAATAGACAAGGTTCCGGGTTCCAACTCCAGCCCGAGTAATTACAAATAGTGTTGATTTTCGATTAGATTTTGTTTCGATATCAATACATCGGGATTTCAATTTGTGTCCATTAAACAAGCAGAGTGCACTGTGTGGTAGCCATGTGGTAGCACATGTGGTAACTCTTTCGGTCCTACAGGCTAGCTAATGTGATATTATTTTATATTTAACAGCTGACTTCCTTGACGCAGTTGTAATTGCGCATACGTTACGACTGCTGTGCTGAGATCTCGGGTTCGATCCCCGGGTCTAGCAAAGTGATATTGGGTTTTTTTTGTTAAAAAGTACCCAGCATCAGCTCAGTGTGGAATTGTGCCCGGTATGGCGATAGGTTCGCCCTTTATCACATTACGGGATAATAAATCTGGCAAGAAATAGGTAAGTATACTGGTTACACCTCTGCCTACCCCTTCGGGAATTTCAGGCGTAAGTGTATATATGTATGTGTCTATATGTATACTCAACAGAAGTAGTACATTGCAGCCGAGCTCAATCAAGACAAAAGAAAGCTTCAACTTCTACGAAGAAAATACCCCCTTTGCTCTATAAAGGTTTCAGCGTAAATGATAACAGAGCATTGAAAGCAAATGATAATTGTAAACTTGAATTAATCGGAATGGCAACAATATTGAACGCGATGGCCATGTCTGCAATAAATAAACGGTGAACTAAGTAGACCTCACCTAGACATTCATCTTTATCATTTATCAGGAAATGAAGCTAAGGTCGCATTTGTTTGTAAGATATATAACACCCTTCTAGAATCTTGCAGATCTTTTAATATAACGTTTTACTTATTTCCCTGGAACTGTATATATTTGAAATTATAATGTTAACAAATTCCGAGTGTTATAAAATACCAGGCAATTTATTGTTTGTGAATAGATAACATGATAAACTGGTAAGTATGTAAAATATACACCTGTCCTTTATCTAAGCCCATTATACGAATAATCATGACATGACATTTAAAATCATGATATTATGCATATTTATGAAGTATGTATATCAAACCGTAAATACCTATAATGACCTAAATACGCGTTAAAAAAATGATGCCAAGTGCCAACCCTAAATACGTGAAACAAACATTCCTAAATGTTTGTTTGAGGAATATTTTTTGATCAATTGTACTTGATATTTGTATATGTAACGCGTTTATGTAACCAGTTTTGGGTTTTTCATATATCAACCTTTAAAAGAAAAAAGGGGGTAGATTTTTTTTATAAACCTAGTATCCGAGTGGAATAACTTTATTGAAGGAGAATAAAGCACATTGTGCTAATGGATTACACTTGACCAATTTGATTCATCCATCTGCACATAAAATATAATTCTAATAATATATATAATTCCAATATAATTCTTTGGGCGGTTTATAAAAGGTAGGTTAGATACCACCTATGACAACTGTCATGATTCATTTAACTTTACACCCTTTATATGAATCTACATTAAATACGTTAATTATCTAAGTGCTCTATTAAGAAATTACCCTCGTTACAGTGTATAATTAAATTAGCTGATAACATTGCCCCGTGATGTCATTGTGTTCGTAAATAAATTACTCTCAGTTGGTATCACTAATGAGAATGTTGTAATACAAGCATAATTGATCAGGAAATGTGTGTTTATGAGTTTATATTGTTGGGGAACTCCTCGACAATAATACATCTTAGGGGATTTTTACTGCCGCGAAAAAGAAATAGTACTATTATATCGACAGTCGGCGGGCTTTTCATTCATTTCATTCATTCATTTTCTGCATCTTTTAAGCCTGTTTTCAATTTTTTTGTGCACTTTTTGGGCGCTCAAATCAACAGGTTAAAACAGGGCTCACTTATTTTAGAAAATACTACTTGTAGTGTTTGTGTATACCTAATATTGGTGTGATACATATATTTATATATGTATGCACTGTATTATTATCGAGTAGCTATGTTCTATTCTATTTACTCGTACACTGACACACACACATATACACAGACATGATGGTACATGACATTCACTGTCTCGAGCGCACCGTGTCAGTAGTCAGTACACGAGAGCCTATGGGCGAGAGTGGTTGCGTAAGTAAAAGTGCGTGACGAGCCTGTGTTACACTACACAGAAGTAAACAATACACTACTAAATGCACGAAAATAAGGATACAGTACGTGCTTACACACGTAATATATTAATTCTATTAAAATACACGCAATACTTTTTTATAGCGATGTTTTTCCGAAAAACAAAAAACTTTTAACCTCTCTTCTTCTGTACCATACATATGAATAAAGATTCTGGAAAATGTACAATTCTAATCTATTTTAACTATCTCTAAATGACGTTGCATTTACTAAGCGTTGTAAGGAAATCCGAAGTTATATTTGGCTAGTTTTTATTTCAAGCCAAAAATTACAAATCTTACTACTATTATAAATGCGAATGTTTGGATGTTTGTTACTCAATCACGTCAGAACGACTGGACGGATCTGGTTGAAATTTGGCGCAGAGACAGATTATAGTCTGGAATAGCACATAGGCTACTTTTTATCCCGGAAAAATGTACGGTTCCCGTGGGAATGGTAATTGTGTCTATGATAAAAAATTACCATAGATAACAACAATTATAAAACATGTTTATTATTTTAAACGATCCGTTTGTATACTAACGAGTAACGACAGTAATATTTTAAATGTTTATCGTCATGTTGATAAGCTATGGTCTGTTATTACTATCGCTAGTGCGTATCTCAAATGAACCGGATAGATAGTTCCTTTAATGAAAGTAGAATTAGATAATGTATGTAATAATGCATACATAATGCAACTGTTCGAGAATGTTCTATGATTGTCTGCGTAAACTAAGCTTAGTATCACGTTGTGTATATTTTTTAATAGCATTTCAATGTTAAAACAAGTTTACAATATTTAAATGAGATAAATGCCAATAATAGCAGCGATAGCCTAGTTGGTTGCGGTACGGACTGCCAAGACGAAAGTCGTAGGTTCGAAACCCAAGTGGCATACACCTCTGACTTTTCTAAAAGTTATGTGTGTATTAAAATGTTAATTATCGCTTGCTTTAACGGTGAAGGAAAACATCGTGAGGAAACCTGCATACCTGAGAATTTTTCGAAGGTATGAGAAGTCTGCCAACCCGCATTAGGCCAGCGTGGTGGACTAAGGCCTAACCCCTCTCATTAGTAGAGGAGGCCCGTGCCCAGCAGTGGGACAATGTTTAATGTTTGTATTATAAATGCCAATAATTATTTTAGGAATATTTGATAAACAAAAACCGGCGATAGTCTGACCGGAGTTGAACGAACTGCCGATGCGGATGTCACGAGTTCGAACCTCTGTCTTTCAATTATGTGTATATTAGCGTCACTTATCGCTCATTAAAGGCGAAACAAATCTGCAGTATGTGAAGTCTACCAAACCACACTAGGCCAGCATAATGGACCAAGTCCTAGTCCCCTTTTGTTAATAAATAATCAACGCCGAACTTTGATAATATTTATTATATTATTTATCCCTTCACAAATGAATCCTTTTTACAAACTGTGTAGAATACATACTACATTTATTTTATTATATTATATAATATTTTCTACACAAGAACACACGTCTGTGGAAATAATTAAAGACTGCTTACTATTATTTCGTATCTGTCAATATAAGGTAGGTTTCAGTCAGACAGACTAACCACCGTGTAACAACTTTTACCTGTCATATCAAGCAGGAGCAGCAAACTAGAAAACTATATGATGTAGGCGTAAGCTGGCACACTGCGCCAAAACACAGGAACATATTAATTTTAGTAATGCCCCTACTATCATAAATTCTCAAGTCGGGTTGTTATACGCGGCCGCTTTAATGGCTTTGAAGTTCTTAATATAATTATAAATATTCCGGACAAGCATAGTGCAGCATTGCCAGTGCAAAATACGCGAAGGATAGGAGATAAAATCACGTGCAGTTGTGGCTACTCGAAACGGTTAAAGTGCTAAACATTAATGCAATAGCAATTAGTGCAATAAACTAAATCTCAAAGCTTATGATCTCAGGTATTTGGACCATAATCTATACTAATCTATAAAGAGGTAAAATGAGTTTGGATGTTCGGGGTAATCTCCAATACTACTGATCCGATTCTGAAAATTCTTTCGCTGTTAGAAAGGTATATTATCCCTGAGTGCTATAGACTGATTTTTATTTTCTGAAATATATATTTGGTAAAAATAACCTCCAGTCGGGCGGAGCCGCCGTAATGTGAAGAAGCTAAACAGCAGGCATGATTGTGTTGAGTAGCGAGGGATAGACTGTCTCGCTACTTGATACTCCATCAGGTGCAGTGTGGTCACTTTGCCGCGCCAGAATAAAAAAAAAGCCGCGGCAACTAGTCACTCATAAACAGGTTTTCCGGTATCATGGATGTTATCAGATCTGTTATATGTTCGTTACCCTTCAATAGTTCTGCTCAGAATCTAGTTGCGGAAGATATTAATCACGACTCTAACGTTATAGAGTGAAGACAAGATTATCATTAACGGGCGAGAAATAATTTTAGATATATTTTAAGTTTTTTATAGGATACTAGGTCATTGAAATGTATACTAAATGTAAAAAATTGGCACAACTCCAGTTATAAATGAGATTTGACAAAATAAAACTGGATTTGGTGGATTGCAAAGTGTTGTTTTTCGATTCTGTAAGCGCGTTGTGCATGTAAAAATACATTTTAGCTTTTGGCAACGAAATGAATGGGGCATGGTCTAAAATTGGATGAAATAATGAAAGCACGCCAGTACTGAGATTCCATAGATAGTATTTTTTCATGATTTTGTATGATCATTAATTATGCCTACAGTTTTAACTTAATTTTACATTGACATTTAACATTTTTATATTACCAAATCTGCAAACATTTATTACATAATTAAATAAATAAAGTATACACTAAATAGTCACACACATAGTTCTAACCCCACATTAGGTAAAACCTGTATCGTGGGTATCAAGAACTACGAGCCACTACGGTCCCACAATACCCAGACACGAAACAAATATATCTCTGTCACACAAACATTTGTCTCGGTGCGGGAATCGAATCCACGGCCCCTCGATTTACAGCTGTCTACTCATTTGTGCTATAATTTTGATATCTATGTAATACACCAAATTCAAAAATACTTGCGACATGTTAACCTAAGCCTAATTATTGAATTAAGTACTCATGATTAGCATATTATTCATTCATAATGTACATAAATGACGTATAATTAGGAGTTGCCAAGGATAATAGAAATGACATTTAAATATATTAAATGTGTGTACTAGTTGTTATATAAGACCCACGTAAACATAAACAATGATCTACAGTGGAAATCGAAGAAATATCATTTTTCCTTATCAATGTTAATAATGATGTTTCACCTTAAATAATCAAAACAAAATGGTCTGTCCGTCCAATATAAAATAATGATAAGAGGTAAAACGCTGTCTCTATCGACAAGGGTTAAAGTCATTTGACCCATGAATATTGAAATAAACATGTGTTATATAAATAATAAAAAGAATGGTATCTTTCACAAAACGCAGACTGTTGGGTGTGTGCTGTCCATGACTTTAGTATATTAACGATCTAAAGTGGCGCGCGGCGCGGCACACCTTTTCCATTAGTTGTCTATAGGTACATTTGATGCTGAAAACCACACAATGGCACTATAATGTCTACCAAGAACCAACGACGACAAATGTGATACCTATCTATACTAGTGGTCGCCCGGTAGTCGAAATTCGACAGTAAGACATTTATTCTATATTATTTATTTATTAAATGTATTTGTAATCCATATTATACCTACATAAATTTTAGCTCTTTGCGCTCCATCACCATGTATACTTTAACTTACAATTTCACATTCCTCAGTGCGCGCAATGTGCCTAAAAGGGGGGTACAAAGTTTTCCCTTTTATAGATTACATCTAATGCAATGAAACATTGCAACGATTTGCGTTTCACCAACGGATTGTTATTACTAAAGATAAACATTATTAACTATAATTTATTAGTTTTTTAGTTAATGTCTGCACACCACAAACTTTTTCATAACGTTGGGAGGCGTATCAAAAGTTATCACGATTCAACAGCCAGTGTCGTGTCATTTTCCTTAAGAATCTCCTAGTTTAAGTATTTCATTTAAGATTTTTTTTAATGCCTGAATTGGCAGACGAGCAGACGGGCCGCCTGATGGTATGTAGTCACGCTGCCCATAGAGTTCTGCAATGCCAGGGGACAGCAAGGCCGATGCCTACCATATTTTGAATTGAAACTATATTTACCGATTCTATCGCAGTTTATTAAACTTTTTATTTAATCCCGACGTTTCCAAAGCATTACAGCCTTCATGGTCACGGGCGGACTGATAAGATATATTATCAAAAACGGGAATTTATATATCAAACAAATAAAAATTCGATCAGAGTATTAAAACTAATTTGAAGACAAATAGTTTAAAATATCCCAAAAAGCTATTAGTCATTTGGCAAAAGTTGTTAATTGATTGCACGACTAACATCATAAGTAACTCCTTATTCAGTATGATTTAACGTATTTATATTACTACAGTTTCCTTATTTGTAGGTCATAACTTCATAATTGTTGAATAGTGTTCTTATCAATATTGTCGTTTACTCAGAATTTGTATTTTGTATGGATTGAAGGTGACGTAATTTCGTGATTCACAAGTTATTCTTAGAAAACAAAATGCAAATAATTCTAGCACAATTCCTATAGTATAAATCTGCTTAAGTATCGGAATAATATAAAAATACGTATTAATAAAGAACAAGATTATTTTTAAAACATCATCAATGATATTGAGTAGAATTTTTTTTTATCATAAACTGCTTATTGAAATAACGTAGAATTATGAAATTAATATTTCAATGGTTTAGTCATTGTTAAATAATAAATATGTAGTGTCTCATATTCATCATGTCTAGGCAAGAAAACGAGGGTATTTCAAGATAAAAAATAAAAATTGACGATAGTACTAAATATTCAAACAAATGTGTATCAATTAAAAGGCGATGAGTATTGTATGTAAAATCCTAACGACTTGCAGGCACGTGCAACTAGGACAGACGCCTGAGGTCACATGTGTTGCCGATACACCTGGTTATGTTTTTTTGTTATTATCTTACTATTGTGTTATACTTAGTTCCACATACTATGTCTTCAACATTGTTTCCATAACTATTCACTCTCCATATTTTCGATACAATTATATTTTTCTATAAAGGCCACACTTATAATATTCCTTCTCGTAAATTGATTCACGCCCGTATATAAGGGAGCTCTTCGCTATTCTTGCCCTCTGCGCCAAGGACGTTGTGGGTACAAAAACAAACTTTATAGATTATAAAAAGTACACCGACTTCAATAAAAAACAAATTATGCGTCACTATTAAATTTTTTTTTTTTTTTTTAGTTCCTCGATAGGCAGACGAGCAGACGGGCCACCTGATGGTAAGTAGTCACCGCCGCCCATAGACTTCTGCAATACCAGGGCACAGCAAAGCCGCTGCCTACCGTTAAATTTGAGGGTTGCCCTTGATTTATCTGAGATCCCATCATCAGATCTGACTTGGTGCCAATGGTACCACCTGGAAAGTATACCCTTTTAAACAAAAAAAATGTATCGAATCCGTCCAGGCGTCTTAAGAGTAATTGGTGAACATACATAAAAAAGATTCCGACGAATTGAGAACCTCCTCCTTTTTTTGAAGTCGGTTACTCTTTATTGTTTGTTATCTTAATGAAACCATGATTAATTAATTTTTAACATATATACAGAAATCTATGCACGGTAAAGAGTACTTATTGTTCTTGAATATGGGCATTAGAATGAAACTTATACTACCTTATATTTGATTGGTGCGTCTTTGGCTCTGAACAAAAACTGACCAGTTTTCGTTCAATTTTGTTGCTAATATATTAGCGATGAATATTACGAATTAAGTGGTTAATAAACTAATTTTACTACCTAACCTTGCAACACATGCGTGTGGGGAAACAACCTTCAAACACAATCGCGTATTGGTTCGGGATGTCATGAACGAATATAATTATCTCAAATTGAAGCCACTTTATTATTCGCCACGTCTGAAGTCAAAATAGAATACGAGTATGACGTGTGATGTGATTCGAGACACACCCCTGTCTGTGTTTGAAGGGTAAGGTAAGTTTTATGTTTACAACAATCACGGTCGCTGACTGAGTTTTTGATTCCAAAATCGCCAATTCCAAAGGCTCACCTTCTATCATCACATTGTGGAAAAGAATACAAGCTCAGCAAATCGTAGGTGTACTATTTTCACCTCTGCCTATCCATTTGACGATACAGGCGTGACAGAGTTATATTTCGACGTGTAGAAAATATAAGTGGTTTATCTCATAAAGAACAAAAATAACTTTATTTATGTGTTTGGACGCAGATTTGGATTTGTTTACAGGAAGGATGGAACTTATACCTAAATTTTGGAGATAATAAAATGTACAAAAAACGAATTATTAAGCCACAATCTATTTAAAACATGCCATTGCCGTGCTAGAATTAGGAAAAACGGTATTCTACGTTTACTTTAACCTTTAGCAAACACTCTTTACTTAATTAACCCAACGTTGGCAGTGATAAAAACTTATCCTAAGGATACATACACTATATAAACAACACATAGAGATAAAAAATAATAAAATAACAATAATCTCAGAGGATAGCGACATGAAATGATGCGTCAAAGCAAACGATGAATAACATATTACGTTTATAAATGAAGCTGGACTTTGATAAGCGAAAATGGGACGTTCGCGAATCGGTCACAACGTATACATAATCAGTGTCAATAAAAACTTTCTTCTGACATTTATTGGCACACGATCAAACTAGACATAGTTGATTCGTACGTGTCTTAGGCTATTTGGTTGTATGATCAACGCAATATTTTTTCTTGGTAACCTCTTAGATTGTATTAAGCTTTTTTCATTTCATACGTAATAGGTTATGTTGTCCCAAAGAACCCAGTAATAATTATTCTGTTCACAAATTTAGATATTGTTTTTACTGAAGCTAATGGAGGATTAAATTACTTTACTAATCTATTTCTCAAAAACTATTATGATTTTATCACATTACTACTTAGGACTTACTGACGCAAGTTTCTAACAAAGGAAATGACTCATTGGCTCACATTAATGTTTATCTGACTTAAAAATAAGTATTGTTCTTGATAGCAAACTAGTCTCAGGGTGTCTGTGTGGGTGTGTCAGGTCTTCTCTATATTAATTAATGAATACTATGTTCTGCATTAAAATGTTTACTGGTAAAGAATCACATATATAATGCCCGCGTCGCCCGCTCTTTTCCTTTTATCCCGCTCCTTATCGGTCAGGAAGCTTCATATGTCCAATCTTGCCATGTTGCCAACATTCTTCATTCAATAAGTTCAATAATTAAGATTACTGTAAATAAAGACCCTTTTTCGGAAATACTACGCAACGGCATACAAAAATGACATTTTTTTACTGTCTGTATAGACAGACGAGCAGACGGGCCACCTGATGGTAAGTAGACACCGCCGGCCATAGACTTCTGCAATGCCAGGGCACATCAAAGCCGCTGCCTGCCGTAACAAAGCACACAGGACAAGGAATATTTTCATTGATTTTTGATTTGATTCGACGTTTTAATTCCTATTTGTAGTTGAAATTTCAAAAAAACCTCTACCTATGTGTTTACAATTTATCCAAATATGGATGAATTTAGTATTCATGTTTTTTTATTAACTCGTTTGTTTAGACACTCGTAAAGATTTTTCTAATCATTTGCATGTGTTTTTAAGGCAAAGATACTGATAATTCATTAAACTTTATGAATTAATATAAAACGATTCGAACCAACGAAAGGAACTATACAAAGCGGTCAAAATACACACATTCAGTATTTCATTTTATCCTATACCAGACTTTCTTTATTGTTGGAGTATTTTTATACATAATAAATTTCTGTAACTCCCACATAATTTATCTATTACGTATTTAGCTCAACATAATACAATATATTAAGCATTTTAAGACCACATCTTTATATATCATGTAGAAATTCTTGAAGAACACAATATATGTACTTTACTTTCTCATCAAGTCTATTAGTTTATAATAGTAACATTTAACAGATGTATTTATGCATGTTATGATTCATGAAGATTGTCAGGTTATACAATGAACAATTTTTTATATTGTGTATTATAAATAGATTTATTGATGATTCAGGATTTTTGTCTAATGGTTCACTCATGTGTTCTATAATCGTCTTCTTATCCTACTTAATATTATAAATGCGAATGTTTGGATGAATGGATGAATTGATGTTTGTTACTCAACCACGCTACAACGGCTGTACGGATCTGGTTGAAATTTGGCATAAAGATAGATTATAGTCTGGGATAGCGCATAGGCTACTTTTTATCCCGGAAAATATACAGTTCCCGTGGGATAGTTTAGTTTTTCACAGAGCAAGGGATTGACATGATTTGTTGCATAGTGGCAGTTTAGGGATCAAAAAATTACATAGGACACTTTTTATCCCGGAAAAATATACGCTTCCTATGGGACAACAAAATATAGAAAGGTGTAATAGCAAGATGCCATGGATTGTATACCTTTTCTTCCAAAAATAACTACCACGCGGGCGGAGTCTCGGACAACGTCTAGTAATTTTAAAAAATGAGTAAAATAAGGCAGAACATGTAAACATGTTCGGCTGCACAAGAGGATCGTTAGGCTCGCTTCATATCGACACAGTGCTAGACCAAAGTTTCACTACAATCTATTTCGAGGCCAGACGTAATACTGCCAAACTTATCGCCGTATCGGATACTTACGCACGAATTGGAAATTTTCATTCTAATGACGCGCGGATTTCCTCGCGTAAGATATTGCTAATGTAATACTAATAATAACGTAAACCGTAAAATGTATTGATATCAGTCCAGAGTTTAAATAAACTGTACATTCAGTTGGTCTATAGATTTTAACTAGACTTAACGTCTATACACATTTACACTCCCAGAATCAGTACAATTGCTTTGTTTTATTCCCTGGTACTTTTTTATGAATGATAGATAAGTATGACTAATAATATACAAGCAATGAGACATAATAGACTATGTCAACGAACAAGAATTGAACAGCTGCGGTTGCATGTAGGAAGTAGATAGAAAGGCTAACTTGATTCAGTGGCGCGGCGCAGCAGGCAAACAACCGGCTGAGAAACAAGTGGCCGCGAGTTCAATACCGTTCCAAAATTACTGTTTGAGTGATCAATTAAACTTGTTTTGGGTCTGGGTGTTATGGGATAGTTCTAGTTCTTGATACCTACGATACAGGTTAACAGTATGGAGTTAAGGTTATAGGGGTTTAGTTAATTTCTTCATAAAATTGTCTATTCTATAGTGTATACTATAATATACTGCAAATTCATGTTATGTCTAATGCCTTATTTTCTTAACTTATTGACAATAAATTTTATTCTATTATTTATTTTATATTTTCTAAATTTCTATAAATGTATTAGTATAAATTGATAATTCCTTTGTTTTACCTTTCCAAAGAAACACGCGTTCAGACACATTCCTATGTTCAATGTGGGACATAAATATTTTCTCCTTTGAATTAACTCCCGCAAACTGCGCGCGTTCATAAAATATGCAAAAATCCATTGTCTGTCAATTGTTTGATGTTGTTGTTTATAGCGTGATAAAAATGCAAATCACACAAACGTTCAAGCAACCATTGCTGTTTACATTCCATGATTTATTTTGTTTACGTTGCCTGCGCACTGGTAATTATCATATTCAATGCGAATATATCAGATGCGAACTTCTGTTGCTGATTGTTATATTATAGTCTTTTGATTCGGTTACCTGCCAGTCTACTCTTGAACACAATTCCGATCGATCGGTATTGGATTTGTGAGATTTCGTATTCTGAGTGCGATCCTAGCGCCATATTATTTCAATATTGTATACCCATTCATATGATAATCTTGATATAATATGGCGCTCAAGAGCACGAAATCTTTCAAATCCAATACCGATCAATCGGAATTGTGTTCAAGAGTAGACCAGCAGATCTTTTTCAACTCTATTTCTATTGGATTCAAATGCTGCTTGAGTTATAGTCAAACTATTATAAATTGTTGAGAGATTAACGGCCGGTCTCTATAACCTATGTACATAATATTTCCAAGAATAGTTATCTTAAAATAATTACTTTATCAATACTCGAATTTCTACTTACAGCGTTTACTATAGATAGACAGTGTCATAGAAAAAATTAACGTAGGATTGTTTGAATAACGGTATGTCATTTTCTTAGACTTACTTTTAGGTTACTAGCTATCAAAGCTTTGGTATCGATCAATTTCTACAGTATATAAACTAAATTATCTAATAATATAAATATTTAATCTAGAATTCTGAAAGGGCTTCCATTACAGAAAAAAAATTGGCTCAATAGGTTTTCAACCACTTAAGAAAAATAATACATATATATATACAAATCAATCCTGAATGCCTGTTTCCATTTGAGATATTCATGTTACATTTATATAGACAGATACATAATATTAATAAAAGCTTCAATATAGGGCTGATGTCGGGCAGTTGGGTTGTGATAAAATAAAAAATGTAATGCTTATTTTTATATGCCATAAAATATGTATTTAAGTGCTAACGTGGTGGGATTACTTTAAAAAATAATGACGTAAATATTTATTATTTTATTAAGAGGGAAAAAAATACACAAATAACAGAATCTGTTTCTGTTTAGAAATTTTAAATTACGTAATTAGATGCAGATATCATAATAAACGCGAGTTTTTTGTGGTTTATGTATATTGCATTTATTTGAATATTTAAAAATTTCAAATCAGTGCAAAGCTTTGGCTGTCCCCGTTTTCATGTTATTTTTGTATACTTAGTTATGATTACGTGTATAATGTCTATGTATTATTTTTATTATAAACTAGCTGTTGCTCGCGGCTCCGCCCGCGTGGAGGTTATGTTTGGGAGAAAAAGTATACAATATAAAATACCAATTTTCGTGCGTTTAACTTAAAAAATGACGGATTTTCATACAAACTTTCATTCCTTATTTTACCCCCTTAAGGGTGGTATTTCCAAAAAACCTTCCATAGTGGATGCCTAAGTCATAAAAGGTATCTACTGTCAAAATTTCAAGTCCCTAATCCCAGCCGTGTAGGCTGTGTGTTAATATGTCAGTCAGTCAGTCAGTTTCTTCTTTTATATATACAGACTTCGTACTACTTGGTTACGACCCATCATTTAATTAATGCAGATTTTACGTAGTTACGTACAAGTATTGACGTAATTGTTGCAATTGAGTAATAACAATCGTAATGAACTTTTTAATTTGTAATAAGAAATTAAAAACAATCTTGTTGTTTCAAGATTTCATTACTAAGAACTGAAGACAATAAATTGAATACGTACCTACTCAGTAATTATGTGATACTAGCTGTTGCCCACGGCTCCGCCCGCGTGGAGGCTATTTTTGGAAGAAAGGTATAGAATCCACGGAGGCCCATTAAGCTATTACACCTTTCTACATTTTGCTATACCATACATAAGAAGCGTGCATTTTTCCGGGATAAAAGTAGCCTATGTGATTCTCTGAACCACTGTGCAAGAAATTATGTCAATCCCTGGCTCTACGAAGAATAAAAATCTATTCCGCGGGAACCTAACATTTTTCCGGGATAAAAAGTAGTCTATGTGCTATTCCAGCCTATAATCTATGTCTGTGCCAAATTTCAGCCATATCCGTCCAGCCGTTGTAGCGTGATTGAGTAACAAACATCCATTCCATCTAAACATTCGCATTTATAATATTAGTAGGATAACAGAGCTCAATATAGAAATAACATTATGGCAACATTTTCAAACCGATCCTAATTTGGCTACTTATGGGAAGGAAGTGAACGGTATGACATCATGTAAATATATGCTGCTCATGCCGATATTGTCGCATATACAAATATGGAAAATGGTTTTACAACAAACCTTTTTAACGTTTACAATACCAATCGAAGTCTTTGGATGAAATTAGAACATTACATCGTTCGTTTTCTATTTGTTTAATGTTATCAATTATTCGTTTTATTATTGGTTTTCTATAGTTCTATATTTAGTACAATAGAATTATCAAGGTGAGCTCAATAAAACGAGTGTCATGTCTACGTCATTAGAAAAATAATGTTTTTATTATGCATGAGTAAACCGAAGTCAAAACAATAATTTCATAATTTATACACACAAGAAACATTGTCTGGATTCTAGTTTAATATTTTCATAAATTACTCGTGCTATAATATGAGGATTAAGTACTTCTACATCGATTAGAACTATTTTTTTGGGATTTACCACGATCGCCTATTAATTACTAGGCAACCTTGTAATACCAGCCCTGTATTACTGCTAGGCATGGGTCTAGTCTACTAATGATAAGAGCCAGGCTTCGGATCCCTCCAACTAATAAGATATTTCAGGTCTTAGTCCAGCCCTTCCACCACGCCAGCCTAGTGTGGTTTGGTAGATTTCACATGTAGTTGAAATTATTTTGGTGAATTTTCAAGTACGCAAGCTTCTTCACAATGTTTTCCTGTATCAATATGGCAAGTGTTACTAAATAATACACCCATAACTTCGAAAAATCAAAGGTGTAGGTATGCTATTTCAGCTGGTTTCGAACTTACGACTTTGGTCTCGGCAGTCAGATCATTCCTAAGTAAGGTATCGTTGCTTGTCGTGGTCACCCTAGGCAAAAGCAACTGCTTCCTCAGGGAAAAGGTTACTATCACGAATACGTAACTCGTGGTAGAATTTAAAAAATATTTGACACCGTTAGACTTCGAATTTTAAATGTAATTAATAAACTATGTTTCCGTAATTGAATAGGAATTTTATTGTATTTACCCGTACGTCATTACTATAACGTCATACTACCTAGCAATATCTTCTTCTTCTTTGTTTGATGGCGACGAGCTTTTTATTAATTAAGAAGCTATTCCGCCAATGTCAAGTTAGTCAGTTTTTTGTTCGGTATTTTAGTTGTCAGTAGGAATTTCAACTTTCAAGTATTTACTTGATTCTGCTCGTCAATTCGCCAGGACACACACGTGCCCGGCCAGAGGCTCACATATTAGAGGTTATCCTCCAATATGTGAACCTCCGTCCGAAGACGCGCGCACCCCAACACATTGACGAGCAGAATCCTACCTAGCAATATAATCATAGAAAAATAAATGTGTAAGGTTTGACGTACAAACAAAGGTACACCTACCTACATTTTAAAACAATGTTGCAATATATATTATTGTATTTTGTTTATCTGCTGTTCTGAACATTCGAAATATCAAGTGCAACGTGCAAAATGCCTTCGACCTGTTTATCGGTTCAAGTGTATTTATGATAACAGTTTTAACTTATCTAGAGATAATCGAGGTATATGATGGCATCTGCATACAACAATTTTGTTGGTGATCGATATGCCTACAACATTATTAGTGTCGTATGTGTCTGTTTGTTACCTATTTATTTGTTTACTATAGAACCTAGGTATATCATTGTTCGAATTTATTTGGTGGTTAATTGTCTGCAGAATATTCAGTGTTGTGAGCAAACTATCCATGTATAGTAAACGTAGGTACAATGACTTTCCATATATTGTTACCGACACTAATGGTTGTCCCAGGGAAACCGCTCTATTTAACGATAAAAGTATTTGATGTTTTTATTCTAGTCTAACGCAAACTTTCGTGTCAATCGATCGAGTAGTTACGATGTTTGCCAGCATCAAACATTTACGTTAAACATACAAAAATAAAACACGTCAATATAAAGGTAGGTACCATATTGGTGGTCAAATGAAATTATACGGAAAATATGTTGAGGAATGTTATATTTTTTTCCTTATTCTTACATTATTGATGATGAAACTTGCGATGAGATCATTCGTAGGTTGTTTTTTTGTGGATATTGTAGGTAGTAACAAGTTCTGTGTGCAGTGGCACACGGAGCGAAAACATGTTCAATATTATTCTAAAAAAAACTTTCCAACTGAATTCTTACGTAATCGTACATAAAGTAGGTAAGTACGGATATATTTGAATAGATTAGGCCTACTTTACATATATATCACGAGTTTGAAGCACTGATATAATTGATAAGATACTTACTTTCCTTTCAAATAGTCCGATATCTGGCTGACTTTCCAGAAAATCTGAAAGAGCAGCATTAACACTGTATGATTGATCCATGTGTATAGTTTGTAACAGCTTTCCATAGCGCCCGCGCCGACCTCGCTATCGCGCTCCCACTGACACTTCAAAAATTCACTCATCCGACACAGCGAGTAGCGACTATTTACAATTATAATACGAATATACGCGACAGTTGTGCGCGCGAGCCAATATACTGTTAAATTGACAGTACGGCGAGCGAGCGTGCGTCGTTAACAAAGCGCAGGGGTAGTTTGACTTATCAGTTGAGCGGCTGACGGCTCGCACGAAAATAGAGTCGATAATAAAACGAACGAGCGATAAGTTTGACCGTTCTCGGGCGTCGGTGCACGCGAACTGGTGGCCATGAGAATTCCACTACGACTCGACACGTCGGATGACGAAAGATGACTCAGTTGTATCACGTTGTAGATATCAAGTATTTGTTACTTATGGTCGGAATGCGAACACCCGACCGACACCCGTTTTTTAACAATAAAATTATCTTTTAAGATACATTGGAATATATATTTATAAAAAAAAATTCAACGTGGCACTGACACCATTCAACAACATTTTAGAATGGATTTATATTTGATTTAAATGAAAAAAGTTCGAAAAATCCAGTTCTGGTAGGTACGTTTTAGTGCCAATATTATCAACAATAAATTAAGTAAAATCTTCACAAACCAGAACTCATAACCTTCATGGATGCGTTTTGTTCAACATTCAGAAACAAAAATAAAACATTTGCAGACTATCGCACCATGTCCCTTTCTACACATAGGTATATCAATAAAGCAGTTTTAAAAATCAATATACTTTATCCTCAATAGCATAATATTAAAATCCAGTCAGTGTTAAAATTTACACAAAACCACGGTGTTTATATTTTCACTGAAGAACACTTTAGTTATAATCAAATCACATTCTTTTGTTTTTAGTTAAACAATAACATAATAACTGACTATTAAGAAACTATACATGTTACGAATTTACTGAAATCAAAAGCAAATGAAAATAACATAACCAATAAGAGCACATTGTCATGTTTGATGTTAAGGCGGCAATACACATGCCAGCAAAATCGGGTAGTAGCTTGCATGTTTTTTACAGGCACGTGCCAGTAACTGGCACTATACATTTACAGTTAGACTTGCATGCAATTTGCGTCCTTGTATACCTGTATTGCATGTAACATATGCCGGTTTTACAGCGCCCCACATCCCTTCTCTCATAGGACATACCAGAAAATCAAATGTGCGATCTACTTGCTTGCTAGATACAGGCATGCAAGTTATCATATACACATGATAGTAGCTGGCATGTGCGAGGTACTTGTATGCAAGGATACCAGCTACAGGCATGTGTATGGCGGCCTTTAAAGTGTACCGTAGCTTTTGCATCAAATGGCAAAATACTCGAGCAGAGCTTGGTTGATTATATCTCTTCTGTAACCTAAATGGCCGCTTTGAAGTCGAATGTTTCTAAAATATCTGTTCAATTATGGCGTTTTCGAGTTGTTAGTTTTTTAATTCATCCGCACTATTCACAAAGAGATGGGAGTTATATTTTATTGCTAATAGCGTAGTAGGTATATTTACCATAAAATGTCTGACATACCTCGGAATGATGGAAGGATCGACATGGCGAAACTTTTAAAGTTCCCTTGTTTTGCTTCGGAATCATAAAAACAAACTTATTTATCAGGATGTATACGAATTTGTTGTTTTTAAATTTGGAATAACAGCATTGAAGGAAATGTGTAACAAACAAGTGATTATGAGTTAACGATATTTATGATTGTATTATAACGGTTAAAAGAGGAAAAATGTATCAAGGGGACACGAAGATCGATAAATCAACAAACTGGTATGTCTTCTTAAAACAATGAGATCATTGATTTTATTTACATTTATATGACATTCAACTTAGTTATAACAATCCAAGTGTTCCCTAAAGACAAATAACACGGGAAGCTACAATACAATACAAATATGAAAGCACGACATAACAGCAAGGTCGTCCTCAAGGGCCGGTCAACGCTCCTTCCGCTTCCATAAAGCGAATAACTAATTTATTTATACCTATATAGATACACACCGATAGTCGATACCCTAGGAAACTGAGTTGATAATGGCTTGGGCACACTTTCAATGAGTGCCAATCGTGCCAAGTCAACTCGCGAGGATTCGAGGTCGGTGTATTTAAATTTTATTATGTACCTGGCTCATTTGGACAGGTTATTTGTTTTATAACCACAATCGCTTCTAATCACTAAGACAAATATGCGTTGATATAATTATACACTAGTTAACACCATCTGTGGAAAGTTTATACTCTTTGTATGATAAGAAATGGTAATGAATAGGAATTTCTAGAACAAGATACTTAATTTGTTTAATTTACAAACAAGACAAATGAGTTTAAATGGCAAACTTCAAAAATCCTTTTTCAAACGCATTTTGACAATCATTAGGTGCACTGACCTAATGGACGTTCCAGATAGCACTGGAAAGAAGAAGTCTATTCACCTAATGCAAGGCAAGAGCTCACGCAGGGATATAATAATTGTTTTAGATCTTTGCGCCACTATAATGTTGGTTGGGTTTTAATAAAATAATATGGAATATTAAATAGTAATTAATTATTAATAGATATTATACATTATATTGTATGTATAGAATGTTGCGGTTGTACCTAGCAACCTAATATGAGATTCCTGGATATATCAGGACAAAAAAGAAGAAGCACGATAATCTGTTTTACAATATAATAATATGTTTAACTTTGATTCATAAACAAAACAAAATAAATGATCTTTTCCCGAATTTACATATTTTGCTGATACGTTTTCAAGTAAGCTCTGCTTCTAAAGTTCGTTCAATATACGAGTAGAAATAGCACAATACAATATGTGCCAGTCTACCTAAATTTATACTTTATTAAAAATCTATTTCAATTACTTATGCTTTTAAACGATCAGATGATAGTTAATTAATTATCGATTACTGACTTATTAAATTTTACTGCTTTTGTGTTACTACTTGTATTGTTAGCGTATTTAATATTGGAATGTCATTAATATTTACAAATTATTTCCAAAGTAGATGTTCTTAAACATGTTGCCTAACTAACGTTTTTGATTGGTCACTTGTTCATTTTCCACTTCGAACGTTATAATTCCCGATGCCACCCACATAGTGTATTTTTGTTCCACTCTTTCTTAAAGCATATTGATATAGCGCTAATAACTCGACAGGTTTGCCACATGTTACATTATTTCCTCGGTACTCAATACCGACTCTTAAAATATGAACATTATTACATTTTAAATGGTTGAGACCATACCGGTTATTTTAAACAAACTTATTATAGCTTCACGGTAAATCACTGGTGTAGAGGTAACATTTGACTTTGAATCACAAGGTTCGGCAGTATTTTTGTTTAAGGTATTCGACTAATATTTGTTCGGGATTCCTTGTTAGTGGGATAATTTCGTCAAATACTTGTTGTCTCGTTATCAGTTAACATATTGCAAGAAAATCCTATCCAAAACTTGGGAATAAATAATTTGATAAGTATTATGACGTCAATATATCAGATTAGATTTAGATTTACCGTCACCATCCAATGGCGTGTGAAATTAAATTTTAAATAAACTACAAATATTGTAACTCTTAAATTTAATCAAAAATAAATTCGATTTAATAATTCGCTGACAGCAATCACCGTAGGTAAGTACATAAAGAATTTAGAATGACGCACCTAGCGCATGTTCTAAAAAGAAAATGCAACCAGCAACAAAATTCAGTTTGAAATCTTCGTGAGAAGCCGTTCATTATCTGTTCCTCTAATTACAGTGTGGTTAGTAAACATACATCTATTAAATATACTAACAGTATGCAAAATGCGGTATTAGCCTATAAGTAATTGTTGCACTGAAGTATGTTTTTTTTTGCCTGATTTATAGAGAATATTGAATTGGTGTACACAATTGTTGGCTAATCAAATAAATAAATAAATAAATAAATAAAATCTAAACACTTTTTTTTTTTTTTTTTTTATCCTGGCACGGCAAAGTGACCGCACTGTACCTGATGGTAAGCGCAGTGCGGTCCAAATAGAGTACTGAGTAGCGAGAGACAATCTATCCCCGCTACTCAACACACTCATGCCGGCCTGCTTCTTCACACTACGCCATGGGCAAGAAGGTGGAGAAGGGGTCGAGGGTCTAGTGTCAGAGTACTAAGAAGGCCGCAAAATGGCCATTGTACCCCAACTCCAGACCCCCGACAAAAACCGGATGTACACTGGCTGATCCCGGAACGCGACACACTTGCGTGTGCCACTATGGCGGGTTTTTCGCCCTGTGTACGGTGGTCGCTATCCGGGCGGATATGAATATCCTACCACCAGCTAATAATAACCACTACCATAATTTCAATACAGAATCAGCAACAGAGTCATCGCAACGTTGGTTTTAATGTAGATACTAAGCACAGCGCAGTCTCTAGTCTAAAATAAGGAATGTATTGATTATACCACGACCTTTTCAACTGACGTAATTGAGAAATTTGAAGTGTTATTGTATGAATTTATAAATACCTACATTTGTTCAGCTTTGGATAAAACGTACTTCTTTGAGTGATTGGCATATTTTTTACTAGGAAATTCAAAACCTAAGAAGTTTCTTACATTTTCATAATATCTGAAGTTGCAATTTTTGTTTCGGTTTGTCGGACCTTAACATTGAGGGATATATGTACATATAAATATACTGGTCTATCGTAGGTTTACGGAAAATAAATTCTACTACATAATTATTTTTTTGGGAAGTAACTGTTTAACTTTGTGAACTGCGACACCAAGAGAAATGAGATTTTCAATCTTGTTAATCTACCCATCAAGTATACCCCTTGTGTTTGGCCGAGATGTCAAGGTTGGTTGAATCTGGGTTTCTTATGTGATTCTATAATGAGGTATACGTATCTGGACTACATCAGAGATCGCGTGCTCATCGTTTTTTCTAGGATTCAACACACGGAGTAGGTACACGAGCATCATCTTATCTGTATCTGCGTAGGGGGCTAGAATGACAAAGAGGATAAAGTAGACCACTTCTGACGATCTAGCCAAGTTAATTACCAAATGTTCTAATATTTACTAATCAGTCTTGTACTATACATGATCCCGCTGCTACGCACGAGCCTCCTGTACTATTAAGGAGATTAGGCCTTAGTCCGCAACACTGGCCTAATATGGGTTGGTAGACTGATATATTGTTTTTGCTGTATTATGGTGACATATGTTTTATTAACAGAGCATACCCAATCAATCATGGTTTTAAATACTATAAAATAGTTTGCGTAACAAACATTAGACTTATCAACATAAATTACGAAGTTGGTCCATGTTACAAATATTATTTACGTACTTCTTTTAAATAGCGTTGATAACATCGTCAGCTCAATTATATGTTATGCATTATTAAAACGAAAAAAATACACTGAATGAAATTCTGCATGTGATCATAAATTTTCAAGTGGTGAATTAAATCTGACATGACTATATTTTAAAAAAATGATCCCATTTGATGTTCCCTCCCACACACTTGTTTGTGCGGATTGGCGATAATGACTGACTGACTAATGACGCTGCAACACAAATGGACACATAAAATAGATACATCATTATATTCTAATAAACACGATTAAATCGTCATTGTTGCCTCTGATTATTTATTTTTGTGATACATAAAACGGTGCTTTTGGCTGACAGAAACCGAAACGGGTTTGTAAGAGTAAAGCTTTAAATAATGTACTGAGAATATAATACTTTGATACTGATTTATGAAATCTGTACATGCTTTCCCAAACAATGTAGTATTTATTAAGTTAAAACGAAAATAGAACAACTCCAAAGATGTTTTTTAATATAAAAATGAATTTCTTGTAAAATGTTGTACATGCTATAATAACATAGGTTTTTGATTGCACATCGTGTAGGTACATGATTTCACACAAGTAAATTTTCAATATTATCTTGCTAACATTGATTTGTAATTTATTTGGAATTTTTGTCCAGTACCTAACGAGATGACTATGCTGTTCTCTTACAAGCCTGTCGTTTAAATGGTAGCAGAAACACAATTTGCAAATATCATGTTTATAAATAACAAACCGGCTCGGGGCTTCTCCGAGTAACTGAGTTGTTTCTACGAAATAAGTACCTAGGTAAATTATCGAAGAATTCAATAACCGCACTGACAAATCTTTGTATGATCTACAAATATTTGTTTCCAGCCTGGGCGTTGTGAGATCGTAGTTCTTCGTAGTTCTTGTTGACACGTTCAGACAAGTTTATGACAGCCTCCGTGACGCAGTAGGCGAGTAGCCGGCTGTGAAACGAGAGGCCGTGGGATCGATTCCCACACTGGGACAAATGTTTGTGTGACAGACAAATATTTGTGCCCGGGGTCTGGTAGTTGTGAGACCGAAAGTCTCTCGTAGTGCCTGACACTCACAACACAAGACTCGTATCCTAGTGTGACGTGTGTGATGTTGGGTGTTATTTATCTATCTGTATATATAAAAGATAACCGAAACGGCTGGGGTTAGAGACTTGAAATTTTGACAGTAGGTGCCTTTTATGACGTAGTTTAATATATAATATTCTCATATTTAACAGCATGTATAACTATTTTCGATTAAATCCCATGCCCAAGCTGTACTTGTTGCGTATCACTACAAGTGAAAGACATCGATTTCTTTTCGACACTTCGAAAGTTACCATATGGTTTAATTTTATCTCCAGATGAATTTGAATGGGTATTGATGTTTTTATGCTTCCTTTACGTAATGTTTATAACTTTGGACGTTGACGCAACTAAATGCAATAATGAGTAATTCACAATGATTCATTGTTAAAGAAGCTTAATTGTTATTATTTAAAGGAATTTTATACACCTAATTAGATTTTGATTTATTTTATACAGCCAGCATACAGTTTAAAATATAATGTTTATTTTTATAACACATTTTTATATAATATAATATTTATTAACACATTTTTTTTTTGTTTCGCGGTAAAAAGCGATTTATCACTACCGGGACGGTTATGTTGGGCTCACCGGTCTTACGACCCAGCGTTGAGCCGTCCGGGAAAGATGGCGACATCCGGACGACCGCTGGGCCGGGTCCCTAACAGATACCCTACACCGGCAATACCAACTAAAACTCCAGCGGTGGCCCTCTTCGGCGCATTAGGGACAGTCCCGGGCACCCGGGACGAGAGGCGCCCCGTTCTCGACCGGAACCGTCCCTGTGGATTTATACATACATACTAATAAAAACTCTATATTATTTTGCCTTTTTTACAATATTGTTAAAATGAAATGTAATGAATTAGCAAAGCAATTTATGTCACTTACATATTTGGATTTACAATGTTATAATAAAAATAATAATTGTTTATTTCCATATAAGAGTTACATGTATTGTTAACTATATGTATATCTCAACATATTTTCATGAAAAATGAAATTTCTGTATCTGTACCTCAGAATACAGAACATATATAAGTAGCTTTTTCTGTATTCTGAGATCTGTACTAAGCTTGTATTACAGAATACAGTGCCCATCCCCACAATGGAGTGTTAGGCTTTCCTGTAAGTAATTAGCATAGTAGACATTTTGGGCTTATAACATGCAACCGAAATCATAGTTAATAAAGTGTAGTTAAAACCAAAAAATAATAATAATAAAACAACAATTAAAATAGGGCATGCATGCGAGTGCGTCTGGGCGCTGTGTGTGTGTGTAGAATATTCTGTAAGAACACAACTATGTTTCTAACAATAACGTCATGGTCAATCAGACAAATAAAATAATTATAAAAACGTTGAGTTCATACGCACCGTACAAGGCAACACGAAGACACTGGTCTCAGGTTAATGTCGCAGCACAGTATGATGATCGATGGCGTCGCGTTGGTACGTTTGCCAAAAGACCAGTAAGTCCCATAATACTATCGTCAATTTCTATAATTTTTCTAGGCAGCCACCGACAAGTGAATGAATAGCGATTAACACCCAGAAAACCGGAATGATCATGGGTTGTAGTCGGCCTACAAGGAAAGCAATGTAGAGTTGGAAAGAGAGAGGGAAATTTGGGCCTTCGGAAATTTCATCTGCTATACGCAGACATCAGCAAGTTGTTACTTTACACCGGTTGTCTTCGAGACAGTAGTAATAATGCGGTCGAGCCGGTTACTCTGTAAACAGTAGACAGTTTTTTCTACAGCATAGCTCTAACAGTTTTAATACAGTAATTAATAAAACATTCAATAGATACAATATTGTATAAGTAAGTAAGTTGTTTATTGTCTTTATAAATATAACGGCCCCCGCACTAGGTGAACCTGTATCGCGGGAGACCACATAGGTTTACAGTAATATAAATAATATAAATATATTTTCTTTTTATAGCATAGTCCGACAAACGAGCCAGTGGGTCACCTGATGTTAAGTTATCTCCACCATGACATGACATGACACATACATGACCCATGATCATCCACAATACCGAAAGTGTCATGTATGCGCTGTCGGCCTTAAAGGACAGGAATAGGGATTAGGGAAGGGAATGGGGTGTCTGGGCCTCCGGATATCTCACTTACCATACGAAACGCGACAGTAAGCTATCACTTTACGTTGGTTTTCTGTGAGACAGTGGTACTACCCCGGTTGAGCCGGCCCTTTCATGCTGTAGACAAATATGTCTACAGCGTGGCTCTACCACTATTACAAGAACCTACTTACCACTTTAAAATGTAAAAGTATAAATAATATATGATAAGAATAAAAATCTATTAAAAGATCGTATTATCTTGTTTTAGAAGTGAATTTATAATATCATGGCAACATTATCCAAACACATCCCTCATGTTTCATCATGATGTACGATAATTCAGTAATGTACAAAGTTTATTTGTTTCTCTTTAATCCTCAGATGCGAAAGTATTTCGCACATTCTTATAGACATGTTCTTATTTGTTGTAAAATGTCTAATTTAGATTAACACCTACAACGGCAGGTACGAGTGGATTGAGTGCAAGTTCGGTACGCCCGCACTCTGATTCATGCTTGTTCTCCGTTGATCGCTAATAGTGTTCATTCACACAATGTTTTATGTGATTATTACAATTTAGTTAACTAATAATTAGATGCTGAATCATGATCTGAGATCATCTGCACTTGCTAGCCAGAGACCAACCGGACAACAACATAGTCACCATATCGTACTCCAGGTACCGAAATTTCTGTAACAACTTATTAAGAAAGTTAAAGGCAGACTATGAGAAAAACCAGCTAGAGAAAAACCATAAGAACTCTAAGGCCCTTTGGAACACTATAAAGAAAATTTGTCATTTTAAAAGCAAAAACAGCTGCTCAACTGACTTATTAACTACCTCTGATAATCACGCGAATTCCCTTAAAAAATGCAACGAATATTTTACTTCTGTTGGTACTAATTTAGCTAATAAAATCCTAAGTGTTACTAATGAAACTGAATATATTTTGGCATCCAACACAAGTACCTCAAATGGTCCGTCAAGTTCTTTCTTTCTCTCTCCCACTGATTCCTCGGAGGTCGAAAGCTTTATATCTTGCTTGAGGAACAATAGTGCCCCAGGACTGGATGGGATCACAAACAACTTCATTAAAAAATCCAAATTATACATCGCCACTCCTTTAACACACATCTACAACCTCAGCTTTAGTTCAGGACGATTCCCTAGTGCTTGGAAGGTGGCCTTAGTTACTCCAATTTATAAAGATGGACCTAGAGATATTCCAAGAAATTATAGACCTATATCTCTGTTAAGCGCCTTTTCCAAATTGCTTGAAAAACTAATAAACAAACGACTTAGAAATTTCATTGAGAGCAACGAATTACTATCGGATAGGCAGTTTGGTTTTCGACAGTCAAAGTCTACTGAAGACGCTGCACACAAGCTTGTGAACAGCATCGCGTCACATTTGGATCAGGGTTTAAGTTGTTACGGAGTTTTTCTTGACCTGGCTAAAGCATTCGACACAGTATCAACTCCCATTCTACTGCGTAAATTGGAAAGCTTTGGAATCCGCGGAACTGCTTTGGATTGGTTCAAGAGTTACTTACATGATCGACAGCAACTAACTCAAATAGATGGTATGAAGAGTACTGCGATGCCCATTAACTACGGTGTGCCCCAGGGCAGTATTCTCGGTCCTCTTCTGTTTATCATGTACATGAACGACATCCATAACCTTAAGTTAGACTCAGCAGAATTGGTTTGCTACGCCGACGACACAGCAATCTTGTTCTACGGAAACAACTGGGAGAGTGCCAGACAGGCTGCAGAGAAGGGTCTTCATATAATAAATGTCTGGCTGCAGAAGAACCTTTTGACCCTTAATACAAATAAAACCAAATTCTTAGGCTTCCACAAAACTGCTAGAACCAAGCCACCACCTTTGTCTGATCTCAAGATTCACGCTGACTGTGCATCCTCACAGTTCTCGGGTTGCTGCTGTGAACGTATCCATCGGACCAAACAAATCAAGTATCTAGGTTTAATGATTGATGAACGATTAAATTTTGAGCCACATATACGTACGCTAACTGGTAGAATCCGTAAGGTTATTGGTATTATGAAAATCCTACGAAATTCTGCCAATTTTCCAATTTTGAAATTGGTATACTATGCAATCTGCCAATCTTTGCTTAACTACTGCATTGGTGTCTGGGGTGGTGCAGCTAAAACAATTATGTTGCCGCTTGAGCGGGCCCAGCGTGCCGTTTTAAAAGCTATGCTGTATAAATCCTTCAGATTCCCTACAAATAGCTTATATAAAGAAGCAGGAGTTCTCAGTGTTCGCCAGTTATACATCTTTAAAGCCTGTGTTTCGACTCATAAATTTACATTAAACTCGATAGAAAACTCAGCATTAGTAAATAAGAGAATTTTATTTCTAAAACAGCCTTCAGTTAAATCATGTTTCGCGAAAAGGTTTCAGTACTATGCATATCTCTCGATTTACAACAAGGTTTCTAGAATATGCCCTATTAGGACTTGTTCAGTTAAAGAGTGCTCTAGCAAAGTATTTGATTTCCTAAAAAAATTGGATTACGAATCCACTGAATACATTCTAAGCTCTACAGTCATAACACTACATTTCCTAAAGAATTAAATTCATAAGACCGTCACTTAGTTTCGACAGATTTTGTTCGTGCTTAACTAGTACCTAAATATTTTCAAGCTGGTTATTTTCATTTTATTCACGTATACTCAATTTTCTTGAACTCAGATGTACTGAATTCTGTAAATGGTAGCCCAAGATACAGGCTATGCCTAGTTTGGGTGCCCCTGGAAATACTAGTTTTAAGGATCTCATTTTTTTGTATAATATCATTTTTAGGTAGTAATAAGTCTCTTTAAGTCTATATTTTTAATAAACGTTTTTTTTTTTTTTTTTTTTCAATTAGGAAACGTTTTATTCGTCATGTATCATAAGCTTAAGGTGCGTCAATACTGGCAACACTCGCCGTTCTTACATGCGTATTTTAACTTTAATGTTATGGAAATAAAATTGATTTTCGCTTGTATTTACTTCCCTACTTATTATTTTTTCCGAACACTGAGTCACGAGAGGTTAAAAGAAAGAATTTGAAAATTGTTTTCCTGTTACCTTGCTGTTAGTTAATAAACTAAAGCTAAGACTAGTGTCTTTAATGTTCTTGATATTTGTGATCAGTTTATGTTATATAGGATCCTTTATGTTTAATAAATAATCATTATTTTTTATATTTATTTAATGATAAGAAGCAAGCCCAATTTTATAATTCTATATATTATGATAAAAGCAGTCAAACTACGTTTTGCTAATTAGACTAAACCCTCACTAAAAATTATCTGACTTGAAGTCTGTAAATTAAAAGGCAGTATAAACTTAACATCTAATCATAGGGAGACAGCACAGTGCAGAGCCGTGTAGTACTTTTTAATTCAAAGTTCTGTGTTGCCAGTCGCCCTATTTATGACTGTTTTTCAGGTGAGCGACCTGCTTGTCTAGTAATTCAGGTATATAAAAAGGCTAATATAACCATTAGGTTTCTAATATAATAATATTTGTTATTCTAAACACAATTTGGTTCTAGGTAATTATCATTGTTAACCTTGAGGTCATATTCTTTAAAATACAGAACAGTCGTATTACTAGTTCTTTCACCTCTTGTTGCTTGCATTGGAAGGGTCAAAGTCATCATCCTCATTTTAATACGGCCAATGGATAATAAAAATATATATAGAAATATCACAATGAACTTTAACGTTTCAGGCACACAATAGAAGTGGAAAGTCCAAAGTGAATGCCCTGTCACTTAGCTTCATAGACTTTGGATAATAGAATGTATCGCATGTCGATACTTTTCCAATGAAATTCATTTTATTAGTCTTCTAAAAGCTTTTTAGATTTGGGTAAAGTGATTGAAAATATATCTTTACAAAATAGGTACATTACAATAATAGGATTTGAGCGTTAAGTCGTATATAAATTACTAGCTGTTGCTCGCGGCTCCGCCCGCGTGGAGGTCATGTTTGAAACAAAAAGTATACACTACAAAATACCTATTTTCATGCATTTAACTTCAAAAATGAAGGATTTTCATACAAACTTTCTTACCCTATTTAACCCCCTTAGGGGTGGAATTTCCAAAAACCCTGAAATATGTGTTTATAATTTTTAACTGTAAAGCCAAATACCAAATTTCATGCGTTTAACTGCAAAAATGACAGATTTTCATACAAACTTTCTTCCCCTATTTTACCCCCTTCGGGGTGGAATTTCCAAAAATCCTGAAATATATATTTTTTATTTTTGACTGAAAGGCCAAATACTAATTTTCATAAACTTAACTTCAAAAATGACGGATATTCATACAAACTATCGTCCCCTATTTTACCCCCTTAGGGGTGGTATTTCCAAAAACCCTTCCTTAGTGGATGCCTACGTCATAAAAGGTACCTACTGTCAAAATTTCAAGTCTCTAACCCCAGCCGTTTTGGCTGTGCGTTGATCGATCAGTCAGTCAGTCAGTCAGTCAGTCAGTCAGTCAGTTTCTTCTTTTATATATACAGATAAACTTTCTCGGTCGTACTTGTAATACTGACCTACCACATACGAGATTAAATAATGGTTAACCTTTAATTTTTTTTATTTATGAGTTTTTTGTTTTTATTGTAAACCGCGAAGTATGCATATTTTTATAGGTACCCACTAGGTACTGGTTGGGTTGTTTGGAAGTAACAAGCCAGTATTTTTTATGTATAAATCACTACTTAGTATAAAACAAAGTCGCTGTCATGTCTGTCCGTCCCTATGTATGCTTAAATCTTCAAAACTACACCACGGATTTTAATAGATAGAGTGATTCAAGAGGAAGGTTTATATGTATGATACATGCATAATATTGTAGAGAAACACTGATGAATTTACAGGTTAGTTATGTCGCCTGCACCTCGAGTGCTATGCGTACGTAGTTAAGTCAGCATAACTACCGAGCCAAGGTGGCCTGTTCCTAGAATTAAGATAGAAGACTCTGCGTAGTCAAAATAAGTCTAGTATGTAAGTTATAATGAGAATTAATTACACGGGAGCATCCAACTCTGCTAGACGTGTTGTTTCATTTTATAAATAACCTCCTCAAATTTGACTGGCGCTGAGGACAGGATTGCCGCTAAATAAGCGCTTTCGCGATTCGTGTATAAAACTTTACCGAAAACCGCGGTTTTCGGGCGCGTACGGCAATCCATATCGAACAAATAAATTTGTCAAGTGGTTGGAGTGTTGGTGATGGCGCAGATTGGTCGGTGAGTAAGCTTTTTCACCTTCCTTACCTATTTCATGCCAATTTAAATATAATTATATATATAGAGTTTTGTTAACTAGAGATTGGAACTCTCTCTTTTTAACTGTTTTCTGGTTTTCATAAAACTTTAAAAGTCAGAATATAATATAAGTAATTTCCTTATACATTTTTAGTTATTTTTATATTGCAGATTAAAATTTATTTGCAATATATATTTCTTTTTACATATGTGAATTATAAGTTTATGATATATTTTTGTGCAAAATTAAAATAAAATTGTGTTTTAATAATTTAAGTTATATGGGAATACGTGTGTGATTAAGCAATTATAGTGTTTTTAATTTTTTTATTTTAATTCTTTTAGTTCATTAGTACTACATTAAAATGCCTAATAAAAATGTAGAGCGAATTGTTCTTATACCAAGTGAAATTATAAAAATTATACCACTCTTTAGCGGTGATAAGCGTCATATTAACTTATTTCTTAGACAATGTGAATTCGTGATTAATAAATACGCTGGTTTAGCGGCCCAAAATCAGTATGTAATGTACACCATACGCAGTCGGCTAACCGGCGATGCAGCGGCCCTTATCAGTGAACGTGACGACATAGAGACGTGGGACGAATTCAAGGAATTATTAGTACAACATTTTGGAGATCCGCGTAGTGAGGAATGTATCGCTATCGAGCTAGAATTAATGAAAATTAAGCACGGCGAATCTTTTATGGATTTTTGTAACCGTATACAGTCTGTTCGTTCAGTTTTAATATCTAAAGTAAATTTAATTCAAGATGCGAATCTTAAGCGGAGTAAAATTACTATTTATAATAATACTTCTTTAAATGTATTTCTGTATAATCTTCCGGAGAATATGGTTAGAGTCGTTCGATTAAAATCGCCGCAGACTCTGGAAGCGGCCTTAGGTATTGTTATGGAGGAGGTTAATTTCTATGATCAGTATACAGCCCGACATAGAATACTTTTAAATAATAAAGTACATACCACTCAGCCCCTCGTTATGCCGTCGACATTTAAATTCGGTAATAACATGCAACCAAATATATCACACGGCTCTAATTCAAATATTCAATTACCGTATCCCAAATTCAAATTTGGTGTACCAAGTCAAGGTCAGGAACACATACCTTTGCACCGGCCGCATCAACCAATAGGATTTAGACCTCAACTAGGTTATCGACCTCCGTTTAGTCCCCACCCTCCGATGGGTATGCACCCACAGCAATTCGGTATGCATCCTCAAAATTTTGGCATGGGTCCCGAAAATCAAGGACACGCGCAATTCGGCGATAAACCTTTTAAATCAATCAAAAATCAGCCACAAACATCCACCAATATATCAATGCGTACGGCTCCGCCTTTGAAAATGCAACAGGGATTTAGGCTCAATAAATTAGAGTTTAAAGATAGCCACCAGGATGAAACATATTACAATAATTATAATCCAAACGAGTACCATGATTATTATACGGAACCAAAGATACAAGAAAATTACCAGATCTCATTTTGCGAGCCAATCAAAATTAACGCTTTGAATTCTGACAACGAAACGCATTCTTTGGTAGTAAACATCGATGACGATGAGACCGAATTCCGACAAAACCCTGACGAACAGACACAACAGACAGATAGGAACGTAATTAGACTTGAAGGACAGAAAAGTGACACGTCTAAAACTGATACGATTTTAGATTCAGAAATAACAATACCAATAAGTTTAACAGAACTAAACTATACAGCTAGTTCTGATAAAAGCACAGTTACCATTAATTCAGCAGCTGATTTAGAATCATGTAGTATTCCAATACTAGATGAGGCAATCGATACAAAACCGAATCAACTCTTAGTATTTGAATGGCTTAAAAACGATATTAAGGTTATAGACGTATCCCGCGAAAAACTGAAGATTTTAGAAGTTTTCCTGCCAGTAGGTAACTTAGACCTCATAAAACAGTTCCTTAAGGACTATATAAAGCCTAAAACCAAGTACTTCATATATTTTGAAAAGAAAGAGCATAGAAAAGACTTTTCAACTATAATTATTAGTCTTTTTAAGCGTGGAATGGTTGATTTTCATGAATGTATGAAGCGTGTTATTTACTTAGACGATGAAAGAGAGCAGAAAGATATTATTTTAAAATATCATGACGGAAAGGCATGCCATAGAGGAATGAAAGACAGCAATTTTACCTTGGAAGTAGGACATGGCGTTTTTACGAAGGATATAAATATCAGAAAAAGCAAAAATAAACTCCGTTACAAAAATGCAGTCGTTAAAGGGAAAGTAAAACGTAATATAGTTTCAGTAGGGCATAGGCAAACTAAGGTGCCTATTAAAAATGTTAAACGTCCTCCTCAGGTGCAGCCTGATATTACTGACCCCGGTGGTTCAGAACCAGGGCCTTCCAAGTTCAAAAGAGTGATCATAACGCTGATACACTCCTAATCATTATTGGAAAGATATAAGATATGTATTAGATTAAAACCGAATAAGGGAAACATTAGAGTTTAATTTAAAGAAATATTCAGAATTTAGTAATTTAGTTGACGCGAGTAGTCAATACTTCAATGAATATTTAGGATTAAGCAAACAAGTCGACTATCTACGAGATATAACCATAGATAAGTTGAGACGGCTATTACCTGCTGCTAGAGTGAAAAAAGGTATTATCAATTCTTTAAGATCATTGATTAAACTAATTACTGGAAATATAGATCATGAAAATGCTTATCACTATGATTCCCTAATTAAGCAGTTAAAAGGAAAGCATTTGTTAACCAATAAGAAAATTACTATTATTTCGGCTATGTTTAATACATTTATAAATAGCACAGACACTTTACAGGCATACGTAAAATTTTTTAGATGTAAAACTTAAACTATTATAAATAGGTAGTTAACAAACTAATTAATAAAGAAAATAACTATTTTTTTACACACATCATAATGATGTTTATCATTTTTAGTAGTAATTTTCGCTCTATATATGTTATATTAAGTGAGATAGAAACAGCATTAGACTTGATTAAAGTATCTGTGCTTCACCAGGCAATAATGAACTCTACAGAATTGTTAAAGGGTTTAAAAAAATATAGATAAAACAGAAAATCTAATACATGAGCCAAGTGCTAGTAATTTAGTTAAGATAGAAAAGATGATAAAAGTTAAAGCATTTATGAATGGAAACCAGATTACATTTATTTTAGAGATTCCATTAACGGATGGTGCTATTTACAATTATTTTAAACTTTATTCATTTCCCGTTTTTGATAATACTGTTAACAAAACTCTTGTTGTTATTCCTATATTCCCGTACATAATGGTGAAAGGGCTGAAAGCTTACCGGTCGCGCACAACTGCGATCCAATCAGAGAAAACCAACATCTTTGTACATCTAATCTTTGAACATGTACCATACACCTAGAAAAGTTACATAGAACAGCTTATGAAATTCAGAGACAATACAACCAGTTGTATGTCTGTTCCTGTAGAAATGAAAAAAGAAAAAGTTTAACGTTTGACAAATAACAAATGGACAGTCTATATAAGCAATCAAACCATTGTCAAAGAGAAATGTAGAGACAATATACCATATACATCTCTACGTGGTTCCTACTTCGCGCATAGATGCAAACTGTGCAGTATCCCTAGGAAATATTGGACTTCAGGATCACTGATTCTACGGAAATATTGAGAGAGGATCTACCCCGATTATTGAGCTTCCTAAACTTCAACTCTCACATGTATCGTGGAATAAAATCCTTGATATAAAGGATATTAATTTCGATGATCTAAAGCAGTTATCTCACCGGTAAAAAGTGAAAAATGCGGAAAGTGATAGTGCGGAAAACGAAAGTGTTGTGAAAGTTAATAGTATAAGAATTGATACCATTTTATTGTATGTACTTTTAGTGTTAAGTCTTTTGGGATATCTCCCTTTTAAATGTCTGTAGTTATGCCTTGTTTTCTTTTACGAGAAATAACCAGAATCCTGTAAACTCAAATTCTGGTGATTTCACGCTTAGGGAGGGAGAAGTTATGTCGCCTGCACCTCGAGTGCTATGCGTACGTAGTTAAGTCAGCATAACTACCGAGCCCAGGTGGCCTGTTCCTAGAATTAAGATAGAAGACTCTGCGTAGTCAAAATAAGTCTAGTATGTAAGTTATAATGAGAATTAATTACACGGGAGCATCCAACTCTGCTAGACGTGTTGTTTCATTTTATAAATAACCTCCTCAAATTTGACTGGTTTCTAATATGATGTCGTAAATAAACACATTTTTTTGCGCTTAAATTGCAAACGCTGACTGAACCCCACGAGATAATTTCTACCAAATGTGACCTCCAGGCGGGCGGAGCCGCGAGCAACAGCTAGTAATTAATAAGTAACACCGAACAGTCACACACATAGCTCCGATCCTAGACTAAGATATACAATCTTATGCCCTAGGTATTGAAATCTACGAGAGATTATCGCTCTCACAACACTCAGTCCCGAAACAAATATTTTTCTTGGTAAATCGGCGGGAATCGAATCCACGGCCTATTGTTTCATAACCAACTCGCCCACTGCGCCAAGGATTCTGTCAAATATAAATATTAGACAGTGTGTTTAATATTTGTTATCATAATGTTAGTAAATTTACATGAAGCAGTTATAAATAGGTCAATAAATATTTGTTTTTCGGTTTGACGTACTATGGCGCGACTGTAGCATAATATTTTGATATATCTCGATGATATGATTAATTAAATAGGCTTGTACTCAGCAGTGAGACAGTGTATGTGGACTGATATTTCCGTGCATGACCATTATCTCTTATTAGTAAGAACATAATTATACTTTCAAAACATGTTTTTATGTTACATCACGCATACAATTTTAGATTTACATGTGGCTGTTAATATGCTGTTAATGTAAAATTATAAATATCTCTTTGTTAAATGTCGGAGTCAAAGTTTGAAATAAAGTTCAGAGTGTTTTAATTGCTCGTGTCACTGCTTCGCTATATTTAGTTTCAAGACAGCAATACATTCATTATCGCACTAATAAAATGGTATGTTTTATAAGTAAACACTCAGATCCTAACGTAAAATTAAGAATAATGATCGTAAAAGTAAAAATATCGTATTATGAAAACAACAACAGAGATTTTTTTTCTCTCTTTTTTATATAAAAGAGAAGGCAAAAGTTCTCCACCATGCAGCCATGTCTGTCGTTATTTTTTTCCAAATCTGGGCTAAAATTGAAAGTCTTCTTCTTCTCTGGTTTTTATAAGTCAAAAGGCCAAAGCTATGTCTGTGGTTTTTATCCATTGTCCGATATTTTTCCATTCTAAAGGCCGAAGCCATGTCTGAAATAGTCACAATTTAAAAGGCCAAAGCCATGTTTGAAATAGACAACCAAATATATTGGGCATAACATTGATATTCCTATTCCTATTTATACTCTATTCCTCTATTGTCAAACTGTTTCCCGCCAAAAAGGGTGGAGGCTAGTTTTCATGGTGATGCATCCAAGTATGTTAGACTTACTAACATTTATTTATCAATAAGTCGCTAGTATTAAGTGAATAACATTCAATAATAACTACGCAAAAATACAAGTTTGGGTTGGCTTATGCCTGATTGTAAACAACACGCTACTTACGGAAATGTAGAGGCTATTAATTGAAATTGAGTCAGAAGAAATCGAGTGATAACCAAACAATGACGTAACCACATTGTAGCCTTCTGCTGAACGTGACTAAGGCTATATTATCATGCTGCAGGTGACTGCTACATTTTTTTCCTCCTCTTTGTTGTTGCTATTTTTTGTTCAACGCTAAATTGAATGAATTCCATAGTGAAATTCGTCGATTTTCTTCAGTTATAAATTTTATTTGCAGAGTTCGAAGTCAATAGCCAGAGTGAACAAACTTTTTCTACACAATATAAGCTATATTATCAAGCATTGAAAACAGGTCGAGCAATGACACCGTCAAGTTAAAAAAAATGGACCTTTAATTTTAACGCGAATGTTTGGTTGTCTCTTATTGTGTTGCGGTAAACATTTACTGATACTGCGTTCCTGCCATCTTGCATTAGTAAGTCCTATTTTTAGGTGCTGATATGCATTCAATTATTATGAAGAGTGTTTTGAACCCACAGAAAAAAATGTATCGAAGGCATTCCAGCAAATAAAATTCAAATGATGTTGCAATAGCAACCCAATGTTCAAAGAGAATTTCTTACATTTGATATGTTTGAAATTATAAATTTCTCGTATACATGAGGTACCATAGATAAATAGATAAAAATCTTTATTTACAATCAATGCGCGTAAAGTTCATTTCAAAACTCCGCTACATATATTGAACGAGACATGCCGAGAGTTGCCGAAGACAGCTTCTCTTGTCTTTCCTCGCGTGGACTCGTAGGTACATTTACTTTTTTATTTGGACTGATGTTGTTGGATGCATGAATGTCTCGGCGAAGGTCTCTGATGTGTGGAGGAGGCAATAATCAGTCCACTATATTTATTTATCCTGGCACGGCAAAGTGACCACACTGCACCTGATGGTAAGCGCAGTGCCGTCTGATTAGAGTATCGAGTAGGGAGAGACGATCTATCCTCCGCTACTCAACACTATCAGCCTGCTTCTTCACACTACGCCATGGGCAAGCCGGCCGCAACACGGCCAAACATACGTACCCTAACTCTAGACCCCGAAAAAATATCCATCCACTATACTTATTAAGATTTAGCGTATTTTGCAGCATTATTGAAACTCACTATCTACAGATTACACGGTAATCCTGTCTACAGAATATTTAAGATACCGTGGTCACTTAACTTGTTTGCGAAACAGCTTGTTATGTTTGTACGATGTGACGTTATTTACAAATTCCGTAGTTGAGCTTTGTTTACACGTCACTTCTAGCTAAGATGATTTATGAAAGATTTAATATTCATCAATCGACTGGGATCAAATCCGTGGCGCATTGGGCGTTTAGTTGGATGGGAATCGAGATGTCTAGATAAATGGTTCGAGTCTGGGCGTTTTGGGACCGTAGTCTCTAGAGGTTTAACCTAGTATGGGGTCATAGCGTACCGGGAGATAAATAATGAACTAAAGAAGTAATAATCTATATACTATATATGTGGCTGTTCTCATTATTATATTAACGAGCTGCACCCGGCATGTGTTGCAATGCCACGTAAAATAAATTTGATTAATTACGATCGGTTGAATGGTATTGAAGCTGATGTTCTGCAGTGCCATCTAGCGAGTTCTTTTATTTTTTGAGCCAGGAACCATTGCGGGCGTATGAAGAACAACGCACCAAAGTTTAATCAAAATCGGATGAACAGTTTGGGAGTCCATAGAAGACAAACACAGTTACATAGATTTTTATTCATATACTTAGATGTAAAATGACAATATATGAATTTTGTAACAAGTCTACTCCTACTTTTTATATATGTATTTTAAATATCTATAAATTATTTATTGATACTGCCAAACGTTACATACAGTACTGGCGCCACAATAATATAATGGGTACATGAGGAACTACGAGCAACTTTCAGACCCGAAATATAGATTTGTAAATAATTCAAATATTTAACTCGGTGTGATAATCGAACCTGCGGCCCCTCGTTTGCTAACCGGCTACTCGTCCAAGTCAGACTTATTTAACATTTAAAATTTAAATAAAAACATGTACTACATTTTCAAGGATGCTACATTTAAGAATAGATAAGAGATAATTATCGGTAATATAGTCTTACAGATATTAGATGATAATTAAATACACTACCAACCCACTTAATCGGGTTTTGTAATAATTTCAAATATGTAATACAAATGAATTTGATTATTAATTCAAATGTGATAAAGTAAGTATCATTTTGCTTTTATTAACGACATTATATACTTAGATAGATACTAGTAGGTAAAGAATACTGTAATTTACCGTTCTTATTATTTTAGTTTCTTAAGGAAAACAGATTCCAACGTCCATCATTGGTTCATTACTAACGCCATACAAAATCAAAGCAAAAAGTTATCTAAGTATCGTTCTTGAATACAGTATTCGAATCTAAGACTCCACCCACAGCCAAGAAATCTGACATAATAATCACAGGTGTTGTTTTTTAAAATCGCAGATAAACTCGGTACCTGCATTGAATGCTCAAAGCTAGGTGCCTACTTAGCATGTATAATATATTCTGTTTGTTTTGTATTTGATAAAGTATTTACACAATCGCGTCTGAGTTTACAAGTCAAAAAGGTGTAATTAATAATAGAATGAACAAGACAACCTTCAAGAAGCAAATAATTAAGAACAAAAGAAACACATCATGCTTGTGCAAACGAAATGTAATTTATTTCCAATGTGCCGATTTCGCAGGAAATCGATTGCTTAGTGTTATAAATTTGTTGCAATTGGTTAATCTCACGGTTCGGTTTACATAAACGAGCCGTGTGAATTACTTCAGCCTTAATGAAATCGTCTACACAGTATATGAACATACAAAAACACATACGTTTGTAAAGGAAATAAAACAAGTCATCGACGTTACTTTTAAATTGTAAATATTACCATTTTGAATTGAGAATTGCCGTGCAACATATTCAATACAATAGGTACAAAACTCTTTTATATATCAGTGTAACTTTTATTTTTCATTACAACATAAACTAAGGGTACTAGACTTTGATGTATACGTAAATGAGACAGGAGATAGCGACGCGGGCCAGTTAGTACCGTACTTGTAAATCGCTTTGTATGCAGTCGCTGTCGCCTGCCTCGGTCGCGTAAATCAAAACGTACCTACTATAAATATCACCATAGTGATAATACATCATAGGCGTAAACTTGAATTCATATTCTGTCGTAATAGTTAGTGTAAAGAATATAAGGCGGCAATTAAATTTAATTCAAGACTAATCAACTATTTTTATCTAACTTTTAAGCTGCATTGTATTGTTCATAGCTTTGTATCCATGTTATATAAAAATAATATAAACATTAGATATATATTTGTGAATCCCGATGGAATGCGCGTCGTATGTCACTGTCACTCTTTCCTAATAATCTGTACCTTGTATATATAAAAGAAGAAACTGACTGACCGACTGACTGACTGACTGACTGACTGACTGACTGACTGATCGATCAACGCACAGCCTAAACGGCTGGGGTTAGAGACTTGAAATTTTGACAGTAGGTACCTTTTATCACGTAGGCATCCACTAAGGAAGGATTTTTGGAATACCACCCCTAAGGGGGTAAAATAGGGGATGAAAGTTTGTATGAAAATCCGTCATTTTTGAAGTTATATTCATGAAAACTAGTATTTGACATTTTAGTTAAAAAAAAGAAATATATGTTTCAGGATTTTTAGAAATTCCTCCCCTAAGGGGGTAAAATAGGGAATGAAAGTTTGTATGAAAATCCGTCATTTTTAAGTTAAACGCATGAATATTGGTATTTTGTATTGTATACTTTTTCTCCCAAACATGACCTCCACGCGGGCGGAGCCGCGAGCAATACTGTTATAAAAAAAAAGATGGTGAACATGTTAGGACCGCTGTCCACTTAAGCTCACCAAGGTCATTGGCGTGGGATACTGTCTTAAATCGCAATACGTAGAACACTGATGAAAAGTTATGTTGTAATGATGGGCAAGATCGTCGTGAAAGACGAGTTGGGCGTTGGAAGAAATCTTGGTTACGCAACATTAGAGAACAACAACGCTAGAAACAAAATGAAATATTCCAAGCTGACACCAACCTTCAGTAATTGGCGAGGCACATGAAGAAGAAGTAGAACACTTAATACCCACAGGCAAAGACACAAAATGACTTACCGACATACCTATTTGAACCAGTGAAGGTCATAAGTCGTGACCTCAGTTCGCACTGAATGCACTGAAGCGTCGCCCCACTTTGGTCAATGAGAATTATCTTGTTATCGAAAACTGTATCTTCCGGTACAAGTTCAGTGCAGCCACTCACTAAGTGGCACTTGGAGATGAATTATTTACAGGCACGTAGGAAGACTACAAAACTATTTTTTTATTACGCTCGTATGTTTTTATATAGCAAATTATGTTAAAAAGTGGGTTACATAATGAACATCCATAAGTACTGCCCATTAATACCACAGATTTATAAGAATCATAAATGTCTTCCCTTTTTCGAAAGGACTTGGGTGTTAGGGAAGCTTATCTTGGAGACAAATTTAATACCATATAGTATATAATACAAAGTTTTCCTTACCGTTTCCGGTGACAGTGACCCAAGACTAATTTTCTCTTCTTGCGTGAGAAAATTCTTGCGTGTGATGCGTGCTTCTTAGATGACTAGCGAAGCCAAATTTGGTTTTGAAAATCCGGTTACACTGTGCGCAGAAAAGCTGACCATAATAATCAAAAGTGTAGCTATAAGGCTTTGGGCGACTCTTACGTAGGCATCGCTTTTGCTCCTGATCTTTGAGACGTTACGCTTAAATTTTTTTGACTGCTGTATCAATTTTCGCCATCCTTGTCTATGAAGAGCCGATATCTTCCCATCGCTCAACGTGTATGTCACAAGATGTAAAGTAGCGATTAAGGACATCTTTATATCGCAAGTATTGTCCTCCATGCTAAAGTTTGCTTTAGGCGAGTTCTGAGTACAACACGAATTTAAGCAAATGTCAGGACACGAAAACTAAAGCCTGGTAAACACATTTTTTTGTCTGTAATCTCAGATCGTGAGAATTCCACACTCACTGGTGAAGTTTACGAAAATACCATTTAGCTCATGAAATGTATGTATCTTTTCACCATAAGTTGGTTTTCTATGAACTAGTGATAGAGTCGGCTTGTCTATGGTGTAGACATTAATGTTGTGCCGCGGCTCTACTTATTTAAATTCAATGTCTGCAGTGCAGAAAAAAAATAGCCACCAGAAGAAGTGCCAGGTCAATAATCAAATAAGTGTATATAATAATCATATACATTTATGTGCATATGCCATTGAAACTATCAATCAAAATTATTCTCTAGCATATAAGAAGCCAAGTAGAAATAAGAACCATGATCTACTGATTATTACTCAGACTCTGCGCAATCTATAAATTATTCAATTACTCAATTTGTTTTAAGTTATAAACCATATGTGCAACTGTAGTTGATAAAATGTTAATATGGTTGTAATAAAATATGATACTACTAGTTTTTACCCGCAGGTTTGCATGCGTGATTACTTTTATCATAAGTATGATCGCACTGCTAGAAATCAATTATTTAAGGCATGCATTGAGACACAAACGTCTGCAATAGCCCACGCGACGTGCAGCTTTTGTGATCTCAAGTTATTGGAGGGGGACGCGGTGGGAGAATAAATAACTAACTAAATAGATAACATAACATAGTAACTTCACTGATAAAGAGTCACCTAGTGAATTTATAAAGAACCTAATATTCTATGGGATAAAATATATCGTATGTATTCATTCAGCTTATAAACTATCTGCGTGCCAAATTTTATCTAAAGCCTTTTTTGCGTGATTGAGTAACAAGCGTCCATACATACAATATTTATAATATTAGTAAAATTTTTAGCCTTGTCACGATCGACTGACATGTCAATCACGTTTAACTGGTTGGACTTCAATGCTCTAAAATATGCCATAATCCCTTCTTCTCCTCAGACCCTGCGTTCCTCAGTTGTATTGTTAATGTCAACCACATTTACCTACAATTATATTAGTTTTTTTTTATGTAACATTTCTAACGTAGCTACATTAACAACGGCGTTTAGTACCATATCTCTATCTTTTTGTTATGTTTAAATCCAAATTAATAGTTTTTTGGTGCTCGCTCCATACTAAATGTGAATGATTGATGTTGACAGCGATTACCAACTTTTATGAGCAATCTAACTGAAATAAATCTGCCAGCTCAAATATCTAAAACTCAATTTGGCGATCGTTACAAAACATTATTACAAAGTAGTTTATTTACTTTCTTATGAAAAGATTGCAACTGGGGTTAATTGATAAATATTGAAGATTATAGAAAAGCTGGTTGATACCGATTACTCCAAAGAATTCAAACTATTTATATTGTAAAGACAATGAATGCATAGAGAAATACTATGTCTGGCTGCCTATCTGTATACGAAGTAATAGTTAGTATTCTTTGTCTGTACGCTAGATAAGTTAATGATAAACAATATTCAGTGGTTATCTAATATGCAGATAAGCTATATGATATCATTTCACAGAATATTTTTGGCCTGAAATTCTGAGTCTGATACGACACGTGAGTGCTCGTTCGGAATTCCGGCTTATTGTCTAAACTAAACGATAACGGATAACAGTTCGCAATCAACAATAGAATCAGCAATAAATGATCGATCTTGGATAAAGCGAGAACACTTTATATTATTATGATTTACCTGCATGTAGGGAAGTAATCAAAGATAAATTATTTTAATTAATTTCTATTGGAATAATCTCGCCTCCGGCCTCGGTGGCGCAGTTGTAATTGCGCATGCGTTACGACTGCTTTGCTGAGGTCTCGGGATCGATTCCCGGGTCGGGTAAAGTGATATTGAGTTTTTCTATCTAGAAACTCTCAGTATTAGCCTGGCTAATAGGCTCGCCCCCTATCACATTATGGGACCGAAATTCGGTGAAAAGTGGGTGTACTGGTTACACCTCTGCCTACCCCTTCGGGGATTACAGGCGTGAGTGTATATGTATGTATGGAATAATCTCCTGATTTTATACATAATTTTACTAATATGTCAAATAATTTATTTAATTATTAATCAATGATGAGAAGCATTAATTAATAAAAAGATTAATTTTATATATTGTTTTCATTCGATTTATTTAGTATACTATTATTACATTTTGCTGTAGGATAATTATGTCCTTCCGGGTAGCGACCATCGTACACAGGGTGTAAAACCCGCCATAGTGGCACATGTAAGTGTATCGCGTTCCGGGATCAGCCAGTCAGTGTACACTTGGTTTTTGTCGGGGTACGATGTTTGGCCGTATTGCGGCCTTCTGACTACTCTGACACTAGGCCATCGAACGCTTCTTCACCTTCTTGCCCATGGCGTAGTGTGAAGAATTAGGTAGTATGATTGTGTTGAGTAGCGGGGGATAGATTGTCTCTCGCTACTCTATACTCTAATCGGACGGCACTGCGCTTACCATCAGATACAGTATGGTCACTTTGCCGTGCCAGACTAAAAATAATTGATAAATTAAAAGAATTATTAAAGCAATTTCAAAATAAGCTTTTAAATTTTTTTGGTTTGTTCTAAAATTAGACGGATCAAATAAGAACTTAATATATAAACGAAAATTAAGTGCATGATAAGAGGACAGCAAATTAGGATGAATCCGCTGACTATCAATATGTTGGGACCCGCATAAACAATTTAAAATTATACATTAAATAAACTTTTATTATGTTTTGATTTGTTAGGTATTTTACATTATTGTGTCAACGAATGAGAAGTACGTTTACTAAATTGTGCACTTATTATGAAGAGATTTTTCGGTCTGGAATTATGACGCTGATTTTAGACTCTCAACATCACGACAACTATGATGATGTGAACGCTCACAGTAAAAAAAAACATTTTTTTAGGATTTTTTTCACTTTATACTCCGACCTCAGATCAGATCCTTTAGGGGCTTATTATAAAAGTAAACTAACTTTAAGTATTTAAAAAAAAACTGCCTTTTTATATTTATATAAAAAATAAATAAACAATTTTTAAAATAAAGAACATAAAGTACTATGTCTAGAATATTTATTAGTTTACCTGAGTAAAGCGGGCGTTCTAGTATTTACCTTATTTGAATCGTTAAAGCATTTAACGACCATACATTTAAAATGGGAATGTGTGTGTGTTGTTCCATTAACTTAATGGCTATCAAGTCATCTTGGGAAAACCGAGCTGAGGAAAACGTAACTTGCATTCCGAACTGGTGGTAGCTTAAATAGACTGTGAAGTGTTAATCTCGTGTTTTATTACCGAACTATCATACGCTATGCATCCTGACCATACCTGGAGATCAGAGAGGGACGTGTAAGCCCTCTCACTGCCTCGGCCGATGACCGCCCGACCCGTCATCAGAAGTGAGATAAAGGATCAACACCCACTATCGTGAATCAGGTGATGTAATAGTACACACAGTACCAAAGTGTTATTTTTGTTTTTTTTTGACAGATTAGAACAACATTGGTTGTTGGCTCTATGCGTAAACTTTATGGAGTTATCCAAAGAGACTCGATTAGAATTCTATTATCAAAATAGTGATGGTATAGGTTCCCCCAAGAGCACTGTAGTATTCTATCGTGTTTTACTTAGTAAAGAGTGCGCAATGCACTGTGGTCTACTGTAAATTTAAAAGTTAGGAGTTTTCGAATCAATTTGATGTTCTATGTTGACGAATTGTAATAAGTCTCTAATGATAGTCGTGATTAAACGATCCTTATGAAAAATCTGGAAAATGTGAAGCGTTGATGATTACTGTGTTAATGATTTTGTGTTTAAATTCCATATGCGGTGGCCGAGCCGTGGCGGATCTGTGGCGCAACTGTGTCGGTCCGTTGGAGGTGTACGAAGTGCAATGGCGTGTACGTTGCGTGTTTACACATGTTGTGTGCGCGTGGATTTATGTGAAATTTGGTGAGTCGCTTCTGGTTTTGTTTTTTATACCCCCTGTTAAAGCGAGCAATTAATTGAGATGTTAATATCAGGGTTTAGTCTATACCTTGCGTCCGTAGCCTGGTTATTGTCTACTCAATGTATTTTGAGTGACCTCAGGTCCGCGGTCCGCGCTTAAGGTATATGAGGGGGATCTGTGTGTAGGGGGATCTGTGTGGCAAAGAGGTCTGTGTGAGGAGCCTATGTGGCAAAGAGGTCTGTGTGAGGAGCCTATGTGGCAAAGGTGTCTGTGTGAGGGGTTCTATGTGCCGGGGTTCTATGTGGCAAAAGCCTATGTGGGTCCAATCTATGTGGGTAATAAGATTAGGTCAGATATGGCCGAGCGTGAATGATACTGTGTGGTATTTTCTTTTCAGGTACATCACACTGGGACGTGTGAGCTGTCAGGACGGCCGTGTCGGAGCGCGATGAATATGGACACTGAATTGAACTTGCTAATAACTTTATTTATTGTAAACTGTGGATACCGCCATTTGTTTTGCTATTTTGAAGGTGGTTTCGACTTGTTTATCGAGTGATCTCACTTGCAGAGGAGTGGGTCACAACGAAAATCACAATATAAAAGAGCACCTCGTCTTTGGTGCGGCATTCGTGTATAATCATTGAAACAGTTAGTAACTTGTCGGTCGTAATGACGAAATATTATTAAAGTAGTAAGTTAACGTGATGTGAAAGTGTTATTGTGTACCGCATATTGTAATGTAAACTGTGATGTGTTTAAAAGAGCAACCATGAGGGTTTCTTGCCAGCTCTTCCCCAAGGATGACTGCATTCCGAACTGGTGGTAGCTTAAATAGACTGTGAAGTGTTAATCTCGTGTTTTATTACCGAACTATCATACGCTATGCATCCTGACCATACCTGGAGATCAGAGAGGGACGTGTAAGCCCTCTCACTGCCTCGGTCGATGACCGCCCGACCCGTCATATATATTCGTGATTGTAGAAATATATAATTATAAATTGTGTTTGAATACATTTCGCGTCGTATTTAAGTGTTTAGAACGTGTTGAATACGGTTACATTGCAGTGTTCTTGGCTGTAAAAGCCTAAATAAGCGAAAATATGAAAATATAATGTTTTATTCGTAAGTAGCAATTTTACGTTACTATTTATCAAGTTGATTAAAAATAATTGTAAAATATTGATAGTATACCATTTTCTAGGCATTCCTTGCTGCAGGAGTAGTATAAATCTATGTAAAACCAATTTTAAATTTCTTGTATTACCTAGTCAAATGCGGAAGTTGTTTAAATGTCATTTGCCGCTGTTTAGATATTTAGCTGTGCACATAGATATAGTATATACAACCATAGATGAGGCATAGGCGTGCACCCGAAAGGGACAGATGAACTCTATGGGGTTACCAACTAACATTAGTTTACCCAGTTCTTGAAATCTTAGGCGTGCGTCTTTCAATATGATAAAATTATGAGGTATTGACATAATATATAAAATAATACTAGCCCTGTATTAAACATTGTCTCACTGCTGGGTACGGGCCTCCTCTACTAGTGAGAGGGGTTAGGCCTTTGTCGACCACGCTGGCATAATACGGGTTGGTACGGGTATAGACAATAATAGTAATAACTTCTTGAAACAAAAACTCATAGTTACATAATATGCATAATAACTTTATTAACAATTAACTATTCAAAACAAGTAATTATTACTGTCCTTTAAATAAAATAAATATTGTATATAGGTTTCTTCAAATATTGTCTTTTTTATCTACGTAAGGTTTTCCAACATAGTGGGGCCTGATATTTAAATAGCTTTGTCAAATACTTTTGATGAGCATTACGTAGTGGTTAACAAGAGAGAATGAAGAATCGCGAGGAACTCCTGCAAATAATAGACAACCAACACATTCCTGCATGTTTTTAGGAGAAGATTAGCCAGTCGCAGAGTTTATAGACTACAAATTTATAAGAGTGCATGTTTATAACAGTCTTGCTCAATAATCACAAGATATAAAAATAACCCCAATACTGTTATATTTATTTATTCAGTTGAATGTTTTTCTCTACAGTTATCCATAAATTTTAAATATAATAACAACATCGCGAAGGATAAAACGACAAAGAAAGCAAAAAGATTCATTAACTTATGACATAACTGAAGATTTATTAAATATTCCCTGTTAAGTGTACTACTACGCATAATATACATATATACTCATGTCTGTAATCTCCTAAGGGGTAGGCAGAGATGTAACTAATACATCCACATTTCGCCAAGCATATTACCGTCCAATGATGTGATAGGGGACTATCGCCATACTGTGCACAATTCCAGCCTCCGAAACGCTGAGACATTATCCATAAATAAGAGGTAATTAAATGTCGTAAACGTTGGTATCCCCATAATGTGTATTATGCAGCCATGTTAAATTTACCTAAAATTGTCATGCACAGCTAAACATCTAAACAGCAGCAAATGACATTTAAACAATTTCCGAATTTGACTAGGTAATACATGAAATTTAAAATTGGATTTATATAGATTTATTTTACTTCTGCAGCAAGGAAGGCCTAGAAAATGGTATACCATCAATATCTGGCTGAAGGCGCACCATATGAGCTTGAATGTGAATGGCTTCAGGGTCGCCAGCTCGTTCAATAGAGCGTCGGCAGAGGGTGGGGGAGCCCTAATATTAGTCAGAGATAATGTTAAATTTAAGGAAAGAAGGGATATCTCTCACCTTTCTGTTGAGCGGGTTTGTGTGCAGAAACCGAATTATACGTATATAGGCCTCCGTCATCTAACTTATTGAGATTTATGACAATATTGGACGATATCCTTAAAAAATTTAATGACAATAAAAATATATTAGTGTGTGGAGACTTTAATGTTAACATTCTGGTTGATTCCTTGGATAAAAATAAATTTATATCGTTGTTTGGCTCTAAAATGTTTGTTTTTTGAGCCAACTAGGGTAACATATGCATCGGCAACATGCATTGATAATATTATAACCAATTTTAATATCCATACCAATACTATAAATGCGAAAGTAACTCTGTTTGTTTGTTTGTTTATTTGTTTGTTTGTTACCTCTTCACGTCTAAACGGCTGAACGGATTGTAATGAAATTTGGTAAGGGAATAGATTATATCCTGGAGAAGGACATAGGCTATATTTTTTCTCAATAACCAACCTTGAAAGGGGTCAAATAGGAGGTCAAAATTTATATGGGAAATCCATGATTCCACGACTTAAATTCATATTTAGGCTTTTGGTAGGAAATAAAGAAATACGTGTTTCACATTTTTACACGAAGTTAAATAGTGAGAGAGTGAGAGAGTGAGAGAGTGAGAGAGTGAGAGAGTGAGAGAGTGAGAGAGTGAGAGAGTTCGTCAGTCCTTCAGTCCGTCAGTCCGTTAGTCAGTCAGTCCGTCAGTCCGACAGTCCTTCAGTCCGTCAGTCCGACAGTCCTTCAGTCCGTCAGTCCGACAGTCCTTCAGTCCGTCAGTCCGACAGTCCTTCAGTCCGTCAGTCCTTCAGTCCGTCAGTCCGTCAGTCCGTCAGTCCGTCAGTCCGTCAGTCCGTCAGTCCGTCAGTCCGTCAGTCCGTCAGTCCGTCAGTCCGTCAGTCCGTCAGTCCGTCAGTCCGTCAGTCCGTCAGTCCGTCAGTCCGTCAGTCCGTCAGTCCGTCAGTCCGTCAGTCCGTCAGTCCGTCAGTCCGTCAGTCCGTCAGTCCGTCAGTCCGTCAGTCCGTCAGTCCGTAAGTCCGTCAGTCAGTCAGTCCGTCAGTCCGTCCGTCCGTTTGTTTGTTTGTTATCTTTTCACGACTAAACGGCTGACCGGATTGTGATGAAATTTGGCAAGGAGATAGATTATATCCTGTCGAAGGTCATAGGCTATCTTTTTTTCTCAAAACACAACTTTGAAAGGGGTCAATAAGAGTTCAATATTTGTATGGGAAATCTATCATTCCTCAAGTTAAGGATCTGAGAATTCATATTAAGGCTTTTGGTAGGAAATACGTGTTCAACGTTTTTGAAAAATCATCCCTGAAAGGGGCAAAGTGAGGTTAAACTTATAAGGTATACTTTAGATGCAATCTCAAGATTCAGGCACAACACCTGAGAGGCTGGACAATCGCTACAGGTGCCTCAGTGCAGAGGACAACTCCTTGGATTGTATACTTCTGCTCCCGAAAATAACTTCCACGCGGGCGGAGCCGTGAGCAACAGCTAGTAACAAATGAATGCGTAACAACAAGTGTTCGGTCAGATCACAAATGTCAGTTGGTCAAAATAAAAAATAATTCATGCAGTAAAAACAAATCTATTACATGCAGGCAATTGACAAAAAAGAATCTAGATAATTTTAGTAATAATTTGAAGTCTATATTATATTCATATACCCCGAATTCTTCTAGGCCTAACGACTTGTACAATATATTGTTCAGTAACATTTGCAATGAATTTAACAAGATTTGTAAAATAAAATCCCTTAAACTAAACCCTAAAACTAATTTTAACGCTTGGGCTACTAAAGGCATACGACGTAGTAGAGATATTTTATATGACTTGTACGACAAAAGGTCCTATACACCTGATGTCAATTTTTCCAAATACGTCAAAAATTATTCAAAAATATTTAAAAAGTATGTCTCCAAGCTAAAGCCGCCCATCTTAGTGAGAAATTAAGACAGTCTAATAATAAATTAAAAACGACTTGGAACATTATTAATACTGAAACTGGTAAAATTAGAATAAATGACTCTATAGCTTTACTTTTAAATGACGAACTGGTTTCAGATAAACTCACTATAGCCAATTATTTCGAGCAGTATTTCACTAATATACCTGTAGAGACAACTAAATCCCTGCAGTCATCGGCGACTTTAGCAGAATCATTTTTGAAAACAAAATGTTAAGGGAAATATGCCCAATTTTTACTTTGAAAGGGAAACATATTATGAAATAGTTAAGGTTTTTAAGTCTCTAAAAACAAAAGGTACTGAAGATTTATGGGGGGTGTCCATTAAAGCTATAGAAGCGGTCATTGTAAATATTGCTCCTATTTTAGCAGATATATTTAACCTTTGTATAATTAATGGAATTTTTCCTGATCTAATGAAAATTAGTAAAATTATACCCATTTTTAAGAAAGGTTGTGCACATGATGCGGTTAATTACAGACCTATATCTATATTACCAACTCTTAGTAAGGTCTTCGAAAAAATCATGCTCAACCAAATGCTAGTTCATTTTAATAGGAATATGATATTGTATCCTAACCAGTTTGGGTTTACAAAGGGTCGGTCTACTCAAGACGCTGGTTCAATTTTAATAAAAACTGTGTTGGAGGCCTGGGAGGGGTCTCAGGATGCTCTTGGAGTTTTCAGTGATCTTTTTAAAGCTTTTGACTGCGTCGACCACCGAACCCTCATTGTTAAACTCAAATATTATGGAATTTCTGGTTCATCTCTGGATCTTGTAATGTCCTATTTATCGGGTCGGGAACAAAAAGTTTCTATAGATGGCGTCACATCAATAGGATCTACAGTAAAAATAGTTCCACAGGGTTCCATTCTGGGCCCTTTTTTGTTTTTAGTATATATAAATGACCTTCCTTATATGGTAGAGAAGATTTCAAACATTGTCTTATTCGCTGACGACACATCTTTAATATTTAAAGTAAATCGTAAGGATAAAGACCTAGCTACGCCCAATGTTTTAAAATTAATTTCAAGTTGGTTTTCTGCTAACAATCTCTTACTAAATGCAGGAAAAACAAAATGCATTCGGTTTGCTTTACCTAATGTACTAAATATCAATTCGTGTATAAAATTAAATGGAGAATCACTAGATTCAGTCTCTTCAACTGTATTTTTAGGAATAACTCTAGATAGTAAATTGCAATGGGGTCCTCAAATAGAAAGGTTAAATATCCGTTAAATTAAGTGCCGCAGCTTTTGCAGTCCGGAAAATAAAACGTCTAACAGATGTTTCAACGGCTAGGTTGGTATATTTCGCATACTTCCACAGTATTATGTCTTACGGCATTCATTGTGGGGATCAGCTGCTGATATAAATACTATATTTATTGTACTCAGACAGTGTCTGTCTGTCTGTCTGTCTGTCTGTCTGTCTGTCTGTCTGTCTGTCTGTCTGTCTGTCTCTGTCTGTCTGTCTGTCTGTCTGTCTGTCTGTCTGTCTGTCTGTCTGTCTGTCTGTCTGTCTGTCTGTCTGTCTGTCTGTCTGTCTGTCTGTCTGTCTGTCTGTCTGTCTGTCTGTCTGTCTGTCTGTCTGTCTGTCTGTCTGTCTGTCTGTCTGTCTGTCTGTCTGTCTGTCTGTCTGTCTGTCTGTCTGTCTGTCTGTCTGTCTGTCTGTCTGTCTGTCTGTCTGTCTGTCTGTCTGTCTGTTCTGTCTGTCTGTCTGTCTGTCTGTCTGTCTGTCTGTCTGTCTGTCTGTCTGTCTGTCTGTCCTGTCTGTCTTGT